>JANUWF010001089.1:0-1200000 GCA_026120185.1 Voacanga thouarsii | reverse complement strand
GTTCTCATCATGGCATTTAAATCATTTCGCAATGCCCAAGCATCAAGTAGTTCTTCTTGTGCCCTACCAGGTCCACTTGGATTAGGCTTAAGGATTTCTTGCTCATGGGCCATGAAAATGGAGTACTCAATGAGTTATCCCTGTAAAAGAGATTAACAAAAGAATTTGATCCTCTCTTCACTCCCTTGCATGTTTACTCTTAAAGATATTCACTCTACACTCGTGTTTACTCTCATTGGTTCTTTTAATGATTGTCTCATCCTCTTACCATTTTGTCAACACTCAAACCTTCTTTTTCAATCCCAATTCTCCCCAATAGCTAAAGATTTAGTCTAACTATATGAATCAACAAAAATTAATGGATTTTTCAATTAGGGGATCTTAGGGGAATTTCAACAAACAATTGTTAGGCTCCTTAAACAAGCAAGTTTTCAAGCAAGAATTTCAAGGAGTAAGGACTTAATTTGCACAAGAACATTTAATAAAACATAAGGGAGTAGTTTTTTTTTTTTTTTAAAAAAAAGGATCAAGAACTAGTAAGAATGAAGAAACAATTGAAATATGAAGAATAAGATAATCACAAGTGTGCAATAGTAAAGATGAGTTCAATTAGTATAAATTTCAACAATATAGTGATATTTCAAGTCCCAACATCCCAAGGAATGAAACATAAAAGTCAAAACTCCTAACTGTAGTCACAATCATTCTCATAGAACATTTATCAAATACCTTAGTTGCAATCTCGTCAATTAAAACCAACCAATATTTTCACCCATACTCAAGCCCATTTTCACTACAAACACAAGAAAAAATTGTTCCTAAGAAATATAATAACATCAAGGAGAAATTTCCTCAGGGAAAAATTAAGAAATAATAAAGATATCACGATCTTTTTGAAGCATTTTTTTTTAGTTACGGGATTTTTCCTATTTTTCTTCAACTTTGTAGAGCTACATTTCATGATTTTAAGATTTGATTGGAATTAAACTTTCCTTACTCTGATACTAAACTCTTTGATATGTTCTTGAGTGGTTAAATTGATAGAGCAATGTGGCAACAATGGGCCAAAATCTTAGTCTAACTAGTGAAACCCAAACAGTAGAAATTTGTGGCCAAAATGAAGGAGAAATTACTATCTATCTAGACTCTAGCAAACCCTTGAAGAACTAAGCCCCAATGACCCACAAGGTAGCAGCAATATATACTATAAATTCGCCCAAAAATCCTTAAAACAGCAAATGAAATCAAGAATAAATAGGCACCTAAATATTAGAATTCAAGATAAACTTTAGAAGAACAAAGTAACTAGGACCCCATCAAGAGAAACTAAATTGGATTATCTAGAAGATTTGGAGACTCATTCAAAGGGAAGACTAAGCTTTAAGAATGGTCTTGAATAAGATGAACAAGGAGGTAAAGACCTCTCAAGACTCTTTTTCAAATTTAAATAAAATATATTGATTATCTTGTCAAATTACCAAAAAGATATATTTATAGTACCTTAACCCCAACTAAGTGATTACTAGGAACAAAAGATGGCCTTAAAAGGTGTTTACATAGTGTTTGAAATAATAAAAAAAAAAATACTAGATGAAAGCGTTAAAATCTGAAAACAAGGCCTGGGAATGCTAGACCCGGCGCCAGCTTAGCTGATTGGGCTTGGCACCAGATTGGCTCTGGTCTGCTGGGCTCTATATTTTCACCCTCTTTTGGTGCAAGCTTGAGTTGTTGTTGTAATCCCTTTTGGATAGCCATCAAATTATGCTCTTGGTTGCCTTCATCACCCTTCCAAATCTCTTCTGTCCTCAAACATGGATATAGGAACAATTGGATTTCCTTTTATAGTCTCTTGGTCCTTGATCTTCTTATGGGTCCTTGCAAGATTATTCCCCCTTCTAGAGATTGAACCATTTAGCTGCCTTGATTCCCATCACCTGAACTGTCTTAAGAGATGACATCTCGGCCATCTGACTCAATTATCTTAGAAGGGATATTGGGAAAATTTGTCACCCATGTAACTAAACGATTTCATGACATATATGACACGTTGGTAAAATCTAAGGAAATTATTTAAAACATAGAAAGGCAAATTCGGTTTTTTTAATAGATCTAATGATAAAGTCACCATTGAGATTGGAAGTGTAAAATGCAGCTTGCATCACATTGCAAAGTGGTAAGGAGCTACTCGATTCTAGTTCTAAACTAGCACCATCTCAAGAAACTGAGTTGGTACCGGACCTTCTTGGTGAGCCACTTGAAAACCAAGCTAAAGATCAAGATTTTCAGCTACTGGTGCCTTATCCCACTTGAACACAAAAAAGTGAGAAAGGATGAGTAATTTGATAAGTTCTTAGAAGTTTTTAAACAGCTGCGCATAAATATCCCACTTAGTGAGGCCTTGATGCACATGCCCAAATATGCAAAGTTCCTCAAAAGCATGCTTATCAATAAAAAGAGGTTGGAAGAATTATCTGCTGTCATTTTACATAAAGAATGCTCTGCCGTTATGCAAGACCAATGGAAGTTGCCACATGAAAAAAATGATCTAGGGAGTTTTTCTATTTCTTGTCTTGTTGGTAGTCTTACATTTTGCAATACATTAGTGGTGTTAGGTGCTAGCATTAATCTTTTGCCATACAAAACTTTCAAAAAGCTAGGCCTAGGTGCGGCCAAGCCCACTAGGATGAGTATTTAACTTGCAAATAGATCCCTTAAATATTCTAGGGGTGTAGTTGAAGATGTATTAGTTAAAGTGGATAGATTCATATTTTCTATGGATTTTGTTATTCTTAACATGGATGAAGATTCTAAAGTTCTCTTAATCTTAAGTCGACCTTTTCTAGCTACTGCCAAAGCCTTAATTGATGTTCATGGGGGAAAGTTAACACTTAGGGTCGGGAATGAAGAAGTCATTATTAAAATCCACAAAAGCATGCAACATCTTATATCTTCTGATTATTCTTATTTAAGAATTGATATTCTTGATGTGTCTATTTTTTATTTTGTGTAGGAATCGTTGTCCAATTTTTCTATGGAATGGATGGAATAATCAATTGCATACTAGATGAATCAAATAATGCCCTTAAGGTGGGAGAATTTAAAGAAATAAAAAAAATAGTTTGGAAAGGATGAAGTTATCCATTGAGGAACCACCGGAATTGGACCTAAAAGACCACCCCGAGCAAGTGAAATATGCATTTTTGGCTAACGGAAGAAAACTACCAATAATCATAGGAAAAAGTCCTTACTTATGAATAAAATACCAAATTGGTAAGTCTATTGGGAAAATATAAGGGAGTCATAGCATGAAATATCACGGATATTGGGGGAATTAGCCATTCCTTTTGCACTCACAAAATATTGTTAGAAGAGAGAGCAAAGCCTGTAGTGCAAATCAAACGTAGGTTGAACCCAAATTTGAGAGATTAGCAAAAAGTGAAGTTATTAAACTCTTATGTTCATGCATTATGTATCCTATTTCTGATAGTATTTGGGTAAGTCCAACACAAGTGCTACCAAAGAAGGGAGGAATGAGGGTGAGCCCAAATGAAAAAAATGAATTGATTCCCATAAGATTGGTAACTGGTTGGAGGGTTTGCATTAATTATAGAAAATTAAATTAAGCAACTAGGAAGGACCATTTTCCTCTCATTTTTCATTTATCAAATGTTAGAAAGATTAGCCTGACATGAGTTTTTTTGTTTTTTAGATGGGTTTTTTGGATACTTTTAAATTCCCATAGCACCAAAAGATCAAGAGAAGACTACATTTACATGCCTTTTTGGTATTTTTTGCATATCGTCGTATGCCTTTTAATCTTTGCAATGGTCCACAAACTTTCCAAAGATGTATGGTGGCTATCTTCGAAGGACTTGTGGGAGACATCATAGAGGTATTTATGGACGATTTCTCTATTTTTGGTGATTCCTTCATATTTGATATTTTACCCTTGAAAATGTGTTTTGGTTTTTTTTTTTTTTTTTTTGGTAGAAAAAAGGGAAAATGATGAAAAATCCCATCGCCGACCAATGCATAGCCGGTGCCCAATCTGGAAAATAGGGGATTCGCAAAGAAAAAAAATAGAGCACAACCAAGCCAGCCAGTGCACGGCGCCATGCAAAGCACAACTGGCGTCGGCTCCAGTCTATCTAACGTCGGCAGAATTTTCCTTTCAAGCATGGATTTGGTAATTTTCCAATAGTTTTAGTTTTTTCCAACCTCTACTCAGCCTAGAACTCTTAGGGAACAAATTTTGGCCTTTTGGAAACCTATTTAAACAAGGAAAACACAAGGAAAATGTGTGAATACAAAGATCAAAGTTGCTAATCGATCACAAAAGAAGAAGATTCATCAATCAAGGGACATTATTCAAGAAGGTTTTCAAGGAGAAAAAGAAGGGTTTATCTATAAGTTCTTTCTTTTACCTTTGTTTTCTTTTTCTAGAATAATGATGTAATTAATATTTTTATTGTAATTTGACATTAGTTTGGGATTCATGATTTCTTAAGTTTACTTAGTCTTTTGATCAATTAATTATTTATCCTGGGATTTGATTACTTATATTTGCTACGAAATTGATTAATTGATTCTTGTTGTTAACTTGAAAAATGGGTTGATAATGACTTCAACTAATTAATTTCATATTTGTTATTTCTTAACTTGCTTGAAAAATAGATTAATTGTTAAGAACTTAGGTAATCAAAGATTAGCTGATAATTGCTAGAATATGGATTTATTGACTAATTTCATACTTTAAACTACCTAGAATATAGGGATTTATATGAGGATTAATTTTAATGTATCTTTTGGATAAATTAGTTGAGATAGAATCTGTTAACTAATTTAACTAGAATATAATGATTCCATGGATTATGAATGAAACGGGTCTATTTCAAATCCTGTATGAAACCAAGATGGTGATTTGTTATGATATTTGCTAAATGATTCATTGTTATGTTTTCAAGAGTATTTGTCTAAATGGCATATTTTTACATCCTTTAATTGTATATATTTGTCTTTATTTTTTTTTAATCATCTTATCACTTTATTGGGATGGTTAAATAGTGAATGAAAAGTGATTAGTATGTACTTGTTCTTTTGAGGATCGATACTCATTAATTCCCTATCTTATGTTTGCGATGAGTATACTTGCTTGTATATGTTATTTGGTATTAATGTTTTAATTAAAATATGGTTAGGGATGGATTTAAATGTAATAATTTTTATACAGCCAAAATTTACGCATCACTATACACACATGGTCAATTCATGTTTTGTATGAAACCAGACTTTGCAGTCTCATCAAAACGTATGTTTTATGCATGTGATGCGTGCTTAAGTTCTTAAATGGACTTCTTAATCTTGCAAACTATATGTTCTCGGCCCTTCACAAAGAATCCTTCAGGCTAGGTCATATAGATGCCAACGCTAAGACAGCCATTTAGAAAAGCTGTTTTAACATCTATTTGTTGTATCTTGTAGGCGTAATGACGTGTGATGACTAAGGGAATAAGAATGGACTTAAACATGGTATTAGGTGAAAATGTCTCCTCATAATCAATCTCTTCTTTTTGAGTATAACATTTTACAACTAACTTTTCTTTATAGGTTTTCACTTTTCTATTTGGACATATCTTTCTCTTGTATACCCACTTGCATTCTATAGGTTTAATCCCTTCAAGTATAGTGACAATGTCCTAGATTGATTGAGATATATAGACTCAATCTCAACATCCATTGATATTTGTCGTTTGTCTATATCAATATCAGCCATGGCCTTATCGTATCTATTGTGATCTTATTCATAATAGTTGGAGACTACCTCAATGGCCTTTCCAATCCATCTTTGTTGAACCCTAGATATCCTTCCACTACAACGTGGCTCAGTTTATATAAGAATATTTGGTAATGTCTTTTCTAGTTCCTCAAATGTGGTACTAGGAGTTGAAGTGTCACTCAACTTCTCTTTCAATTCCACCTTACTCGAAACCTTAGTGGACACACTTCGTTCATCCTCCGAGTATCAAGTATAAGTACTAACAAGTACCTTTTGGTCTTAGAGATGATAAAAGTCTCCACTCTTTTTTCCCTTTTGATACCTTACAAAGTAGCACAATTCTAATCTTATGTGTAGCTTACTTTCTTTAGCTAGTACACAAGCTGGATGACCCCATACCTTGAGATGATTTATATTGGGCTTGTGTCTAGTCTACATCTTATAAGGTGTTTTAGGAACTAACTTGGAAGTTACCAAGTTCAAAATATATGTTGTTGCTTCCAAAGCATATCCTCAAAAAGAAATTGGAAGAGTTGTATAGCTTCTCATGCTTTTGACCATTTTCATCGATGTTTTATTTCTTCTCTCAGCTACTCTATTCTGCTGGGGAGTCTTAGGTGCAGTTAGTTGAAATACTATTCCATTATGTGTCATGTAGTCCTTAAATTCACCAAAGAGATACTCTTCACCGCGATCCAATCTTTGCTTCTTGATTAGTTTACTTGTTTAAGGTTCCACGTTAGCCTTAAAATTCTTTAAATTTATCAAATGACTCAGACTTGTGCCTCATTAAGTAAACATGACTAAAACGCGTGTGATTATCCGTGAACATAATAAAGTATTCATAACCTCCTCTAGTAGATGTAGATATAGGACCACAAATATCAGTATTTCCTTCGCTTTTTCTGCCTTTTTAGTAAAAGGCCTTTTGGTTATATTACCCATAAGATAAGATTCACACTGAGGTCATCCCTCCAATTTCAATAAATCCAAGGACCCATTTTAGATTAATCTCTGAATTCAATTAAGATATATATATATATATATATATATATATATATATATCCTATTCTTAGGTGCCATAAATATGAGTTATTTGATGTGGCCTTTCTCTTCATATTTTTAGGTTCCGTTTGAGTATTATTTATTTAACGACTAATAGGATTAACATAGAAAAAATTTCCATATACATTTTCAAAATAAATAATTTTTCCATCTCTACTGATTAAAATATTAGAATGGAAAGAAACAGAATATCCTTGATTAATCAATTTTGAAACTAAAATTAAATTCTATTTAAAAGTAGCAACATTTAAAATATCTTTTAAAACTAATATCCTATTACAATCAAATAAAAGCTCCAAGTCTCTCACTACTTTGGCCCACACTTGTGCTTCATTGCGCAATCTAAGTCCATGCTATTCTCTATGAGTCACCTTATCGTGATGAACCCTTGCAAGGAGTTAAAGATAGGGTCAATGGCTCAAGAATCAACAATCCAAATGGATGATGATTTAGCCATCAAAATAGACTCTAAGTCAAAAGCAATACTCGAGAAAGACTTGGCCAAAAAGTTTGGACAATCTTTCTTGAAATGCCAATTTTTGCCACATTTGAAACACTTGCCCCTGGATTTTGCGTTAGGCTTAGACGGACTAGGCTTAAATCCTTTGGGCCAGGTCTCTGCGTTATTTTGGGCCTTCTTGTTCTTGAACTTCTTGAGCTAGGTCTTATTTCTAGAAGATGAACCAAAATAAGTAACCAAAGCCTTTGACACAGGCTTCATGATTTTCTTATCAGTCTGAAGCTTTTTCATTAACTCCATCAAAGATGTAGTCAACTTGTTCATATTATAGTTTAACTTGAAATAAGTGTACCCAACTAGTAAAGTCTCAAGAATCATGTCAATTTGGCTCTTGGGATCGAATGTTTCCTCTAGGATCTCTTCCTCATCAAAATGATCAAATTATCTTGAGTATATGCTCACAAACTGATGCCCCATCAAACCTTGGTTTTGCGGGCTGGCTCTTGTCAGCAAACATAGTGCACCACAATATATCGATATCATGTAGGTATGTTCTCTTACTTAGATTGAAGAATATTAGGCATGGAGGTCAACATATAGCATCTAGCCATCTCAACAACTTTCCTCCATGCCTTCTAAGCCTCATGATCTTGGTCTATGGAATCTTTCCAAATTTCAGTATAGAGGTTGGTCAGAATATATTTGTACTCCTCGACAACAAAGACTATGTGCAGATTCCTTTTGTAGTCCACATAGTTAGGTCTAGTTAACTTATTCTTTTTGAGAATAATAGACAAAAGACTGAAACCATACATTTCTATTGATTGGAAAAAAAAACTTCATTCAGAAAAAATATTTGTTTTAAAAAATATATAAGAAATGCAAATTTGAACACTATATTATATCCATGATATGGTTAACCTAGTAAAATGATGATAAAAAATATGAAAATTTTGTCTCTGAGAAACATTGTAAGAGCTTCATAGGAAGGTTAACAATTTTCTATGTTAAGTGTATAACCATCACAAATTAAAATTTTTTATAGTTAATAATCTAGAGATAGTTCCATCGATAGGATGACCACTACTCATATTATCTACGGATAATCTAATGTTAATACCTCTAACATGGGTTGGCCAATACTAACATATATCTATGACTTTAATTATAATTTCTCCGTTAGTTCTAAATTCACGTGAAAATCTATCCTATAAGGGATCATGCTTAGAATGACAGAAGGATAACTACAATCTCTAATAAGAAACCGTGATAGAAGCCGTGGGGCCATTGAAACCCTTCACCCACTTAATTTACTGAGAAAAATAGGCTTTAGAGAAAATCGTTCTTTAAAATATATTTGGTTTTTCATTAACTTTGGTAAAATTCCAAAAATTAAACCATTATTCTCTATGTCAGGGATAAAACCTTTTAAGAGAATAAACTATGAATTTTTATTTTTACTACTTAAGTTAAAACCATTTTATAGGAATTAAATTTAAAATACTTAAATTCAAAATAGTATCCATGTTAAGGATAATAGCCTTTGGATTTTAAATCCCTAAGTTCCTTTTTAAAACAATTTTCTTAATTTTTTTATCTAGAGAAAAAATTAATTTATCAAAAACCTTATTTGATCACAAAATTAAACAAAAATAGTCATGCTCCAAAAATAAAATTTTTGCATGCTATTTCTATCCTTTATTCTTATGTGACCAAATAATGGATTAAACATCATAATAATAAAATTAAAATAATGTTGTTTAATCTAAAAGTAGTTCCTCTTTTACTAACAATTTTCATGCAAATATATTTATCACTATAAATAAACCATTGAAAGAATATAACCTTGTGTATTATGGGACTCCAAAAGGAAAAAAATTACTAGGAAAATAGAAAAACAAATTATCTTCAAAAGAACTAAACTGGAGAACCTAAAATGCGACTTGAACTACCAGAAACCAAAAACCAGTCACAGCATTTTGAAAAACGGATTGTAGCTTGTGAGATAAATCGCCCAAACTGGCTATGGTTTGAAGAAAGCCATCTGCGGCTTGAAGAAGTGCAATCTGGCCACGGTCTACATAAAATTGGCCATGACTTGTGAAAAAACAATCCACAAGCCGACCACGGCTTGGGAAAACTGGCCGCGGCTTGGGCTTCTTTCAACTAAGCCGGCCACAACTTTGCTTTGTTCGAGTTGTTGCTATTTTTCCTTTCCAAATTTCCTCCAGTTTCTCTTCAGGGATTTTTTCAGTATTGTTTTGGCAGTAATATTGTTACAAAAATATAGTAGATTGAATTTAAATACAATCTCATTCGCCTATGCCTTTCAAAATGAGGAGTACACGAATTTTACAAAAAGCACTTAGCAATAAATTACATGTACCTAGGCCTTCATGTGCGAGGTGTACACAACATCTACCCATATTAAAAACCACGAGGGTTCCATACAATCACAAAGATTGAATTTTTTTTTATTAGTAAGGGAACTACTTTTCTAGTTGTTAATCCTAAGCATGGTCTTAGATTATAACCATGGCTTTGATGCCACTTAAAGGATCACAGGAAAATAAAAACGTAGCAGAAAATTGCAAATTTAAAATTTTCCCAACCCAAAGTCTAGGAATGCTTACTTCTAAGGCGCTTAGGTTAAATAATTGTTGTCAGATTTGGGTTCAATAGAGATTCTTGTATTGGAATGTTCACTTATTCTACGAGAATTTTAGCTAAATGTTAGCTCATTTTCATCTAACATGTACCATGTTTACTAGCTCTTAGCCTTCTAGAGCTTTCCCGAACCTACTATGGACTACTACCGATGAAAGTAGAATAATATGTGAAAGAATAAATTGCAAGGAATATTGGAAGAGCTTTTGATCAAAGGAAAAAGAATCCCACTTAAAAGGAACAAGAAAAGCGGCGGCTATTTGGGAAAAAAACGAAACATGCACAAAGATGCTCTGTGGTCACAAAAAACGCTTTATGTAATATCCCATATTTTAGTATTTTGACCGATGACTACTTTTATAAAGTAGGTATTTGTATGTAAGCTCAGAGCAAGAAATGATAATTTTAATAAAATGAACGTTTTAGTGTGATAAAAATATTCAGGGATACAATTGTAATTTTGAGATTGTTCTACCCGTACTTTTGCACTTCAAATCCCTCCAAGAATATTAAATCTAATGTCTTCCATTGATATAGTAAGAACAAGATCTCTTTTTCGAGACCAAGTTGTTAGGCATACCCAAGCCTACTTGACATTGAGTATGTTTAAATTATGAAATTTAGTTCCTGATTAATAAGTTGGGTTTAACTAATTTTTTTATCCTGGTTGGGCAAACCTAAGCATAAAGAATATTAGAGGCAATGTTAGGATAGTATTAAATACTTTAATGAAAAAAAGATGGGATGGGATATCTATATCACAATAACGATTACTGTGGCGGAAACTAAGAAATTCAAGCCCCAAGATCACAAGCATGTGATTTAAAATAGGTTTAACAAGGAAAAAAAGGTAACAGTTTTACCTTTCTTTGTGCGTTTGAAAAACAAAATTTTCCTACTTCTTGTCTGACGATTATGGCTCGATCCAGCAGTCCTCTTGATCAAACACCACGATAGTTGAATGTCCAGCTACTGCAATCACAGTGTGTGATTATCTCTAACAGAAATCCACACGGAGGATCACTCTCAACCACCAAGATGTTTCTGTGCTAGCAGAAACCAAGAATGGCGGCTAGGGTTTTGATAAAGAACAACGAGAGAGAAAGAGAAAGGAAGGGTTTTGGAAGCTGTTGTTTTCGTGTATATCTCCCTAATTAACTTTCCCTCTAATTCTAAAATCATGTCTCTTAGATATTGTTAGAAAATGATAGAATATGATTGGGGATTGAGTATGTAGTTGTATGAAGGCGTTGAGATTGGAGCATGAGGATGTTTTGCCATAGTTAAGTTTTATGATATTTCTTGTAGATCGATGCATGCTCTTCATGTCGTGAGTGAGTATGGATGATTAAACATGATAGATATTATGTCACCTTTGGTGAATAGGGTATTATGCTCTTGTTTTCATTGAAGCCATGAATATGATTATGCTTAGTAGAGACTTGGCCATGTGATAGTAAGTATGTATTTAATCCTTTATTCATGAATAGAATAGTTTGTTGATTGATGTTGGATTTTATGTTCATGATTTTTGTTAGCAATAGGAAGATTATGATCATGACCTTGTTGATCCTAAGCTATTTTAATTGACTAAATTTATTACGTTAATTAAATTAATTTTATGATTTCCTCCAATGATTTCAAAATCCCTAGGAAGTTGGATTTGGAATATTAAATGGAGTAGTAATATTTTAGCTAAATAAATGATATCTTTTATTAAAGGAAAATATATAAATATTTATATGTAATAGTAATAATAAATCAAGCCTTTTATATAAATAATAAATATAGGTAAAATATTACTCTTGTAGGGTATATATTTGTAAACACTATTGAAATTTATTTATTATCTATTGATCAAAATTTAATAAAATTTATTTATTATTAATTTTATTTATTATTAATTTTATTTATTATTTTCTAACTATTAATTATTAACTAAGAGATTAGTAATAATTTATTTATTTTAATAATAACATCTAGGACTTAGGATTCTTCATCAATTAAACCCTAATTTATTTATTAATAACAAAACTAGAGATTTGTATTTGAACCCATAGCTTATTAGTAATTAATTTTACAACCCCTAGTTATTTTCATTTATCAAGCTAGACTTATTTTATAAAAACCTTATTATCTGGCCTTAAAGCTTAGGACATTACGGTCATTATTATAATAAGTTGAACTAGGATTATTTATGGAGGCAAATATATCTTGAGTATAATCATATGCCTTGTGTTTACCCCAGGCGGGGTTAGGTCAGCTTTGGAAGACTGGTGACTTTGCAAGCAAAGATCAGGTAAGCTCCTGCATAAACTTATTTAATGACAAAAGGTTACTATGGCAAACCAAACGCGAAGTGTATGGACACTCATTTTGTAAAGGCAATTAAGGACTGTTTCATTTCTTGTTCAGTCAAACAAATCATTTGAAAACTAAACAAGCAGTTTTGCACAAACACTAAACTCTTTCTAAAAACCCACTTTGACACGAATTTTAGAAACCCTTAATTGCTATTTCCAAGTAAAGCAATATTTTATCCGTTTTCTCCCAAGTGAGACAATCAACGTTGAGTACTCAATAAAGGTAGGCTAGTAATACTAATTTTGAAAAGCAAGAGCGAGTCTTCTGGCAGGAGGTCACCTTCAGAAGATGAACTCAACTTAGAGAAGCGACAGTACTACTTAGTCATGCCGGTCCGAGCTAGCAAGTTTCAGTCAAGTGGACTGTGTGTTTCCGAAGTGGACAACTGGTATGTTTGGGTGTAAAAAAGGAGGAGTATCTTACCTGGTTGGCCGATCACCTACCTTTTTGTTAGTCTGCACAAAGTGTGGCATTCTGACCATTATATGGTCATGGGGTCTAGCGTGTGGTAACCCTGTTAGTGTTGTGCCCTAGCGGCAATCACCTGTACATTGTATATGACACATTTGATTTTAATAAAAGACATTATTTATCTTATAGTTTTTTTTGTTTACTTTAAGTAATATAACTATTCGATAAAGTCCCTAGTACAACACTGTGTTAAGGAAATTATGATAGATATCATGATATGAGATTCCTACTACATTGGATGGTGTTAGTACTTAAATAGTCCCTAGTCATAGTCTTAATGAGACAAGACATTATTAATGCGTTAAGACTAGCATGTGTTAGACTTCCTGATTTGATCAGGCGATGGTTCCTATAACCGTGAGTATTGAGATACTCAAAGTTACCACATGGATGCTTGTTAATGGAACAAGTTCATTGGTTGACCTAACTTTGAGATAATCACATGGATAACTATTTAGTGCCAGTGATATAATCTCAATATAGCAAACGTGCAAGTATCCTTATACTTGAGATCTCCAAGGTACTTTGTTTGTTGAGCCTTGTACTTTGATTCCAATCTCTAGAGCTCGATCGAGGGCCGTCTATGGGATGGATATTGGGTACATCGTGAGGTAAACAAAAGTATTTGAGAGGGTCAATAACTGATTCACCACTCCTAATAGTAGGGGCGAATATCTCACCGCCACTTGTAAGAATTACTACTCGAAAGTACTTGGCCAAGGCAATTGTGTATTGGAAACAGTTCCAATTGATACACATCTAGAGTAGTGGGTTCCTGGTATAAGTACTATTATATTCGGGCTAGAATTATTTCTGGAGAGAGTTGGCACTAATTCCGTACTCCAAACCGAATGAGATATTGTATGGTAAAATGAGTTGATTGTACTGAAGTTTGTTATTGAAGGGTTCATGTCAAGCCACTTGACTTCCTGGACTCTTGGGTGGTCATGATTTGTTGCTAGACACCGCTCATGATCTGGAAATATAGGTTTATCAATTAATGAATTAATAAACCAATCCTGATTAGAATTAATAGGAATAATTCTAATTAATTATAGATTATTAATCTCAAAGACGTTTGGATTAATTCATGTTTGCTACCAATTAACCGGGAAACCTAATAGGTCACACACAATAGAGGATTATATACTCAAGATATTATTTGATAACATAGTGGGGTTAATTGTGAGAAAGAGAAGTTGTTGTGGACAAATTATAATTAGTTATAATTTATGGTCCAAATTATAATTATGAGAACTTGGTGTTCCCAATTACAATTAGGAAATTCTAATGGGATCAGAATCTCCTATTTTTGGTAAGGGAATTTCGTGTATATTGGTAAATATACACACGAAAAACCATAGCTGAAATTGGACACAAAAACCCTAGAGCAAGATACACGAAATCAGACTCTTATTTTCTCTCTCTCTCGTTTTCTTCTTGAAAGAAAAACCTAGCCGCCATTTTTTTCTACTAGCACAGAAATTTTAGTGCTTGAGTATTCCTTTGTGTGGATTACTATTAGAGATAATCACACACTGTGATTATAGTGGTTAGACGTTCAACTCACGTGGAGCTTGATCACGGGGATTGCTGGATCGCTCCTCAACTTAAAGAAGAAATTTTGTTCTTCGGACGATCACGCAAAGGTAAAAGATGTTACCTTTACCCTCATTATGTCTTGTTTTCCACACATAGATGGGTCCTGGGATTGTATCTCGTTTTATTTTCCGCTGCGCCGTATAGGATACGAGCCTGAGATACCCAACAATCCCATGGCTACCCATTTGAGTGGTTGTTTTTATTGTGCACATGTATAGTTGGAAAAGCAAAACGCCACTCTTTATTTTTAGCATTGCCTAATGCTTGCCAGCATTTTCTCTTATGAAATTTTTACAAATTGCATACATGAAATGTTTTACCTGAAACACTCAAAGAACACACGGGCTTACTAAGATTTTTATCTCATCACCTTTTATGCCATGTTTCAAGTCGATCCTGCTGTGGGGATGAGTAGTTAGAATGTTGCATACTTGAAGACTCTATGTTGTTTATTTCATACGTTACTTTGAGAGATGATACTGAACAATTTATTTTGGATTTGTTTTTGAATTTTTGGGATGTAATAAGTTTAATCTTAAAAGTTTTGTATTATTTACATTTGTGTGACCTAGTTATAAAGACCCCTTATCTTTTAGACGGGGCGACATCCCCGGTCCTGTTGGGCCTAGGTAGTGGGGTGTTACATGAACGGTATCTAGCAACACATCATGACCACCCAAGAGTCCAAGAAGTTAAATGGCTTGACATAAACCCTTCAATAACAAACTATAGTCCAATTAACTCATTTTACCATACAATATCTCATTCGATTTAGAGTATGGAATTAGTGCCAACTCTCTCCAAAATATATTAATTCTGGCCCGAATATATTAGTACTTGTACCAGGAACCCACTACTCTAGATGTGTATCAATTGGAACGGTATCCAATACACAGTTGCCTTGGCCAAGGACTTCTTGAGTAGTAATTCCTACAAGTGGTTGTGAGATATTCGCCCCTACTACTAACGGTGGTGAATCATTTATTGACCATCTCAACTACTTTTGTTTACCTCACAATGTATCCAATATCCATTCCATAGACGGCCTTTGATCTGGCTCTAGAGATTAGAATCAAAGCACAATGCTCAGTAAACAAAGTACCTTGGACATCTCAAGTCTAAGGATACTTTCACGTTTGCTATATTGGGATCATATCACTGGCATTAAATAGTTATCCATGTGATTATCTCATAGCTAGGTCATCCAATGTACTTGTTCTATTAACAAGCATCAACATGTTAACTTTGAGTATCTTAATACTCACGGATATGAGAAACACCACCTGATTAAATTAGGAAGTCTAACACATGTTAGTCTTAACACATTAATGATACCCTATCTCATTAATACTACGACTAGGGACTATTTAAGTACTAACACTATACATTGTAGTTGGAATCTCACATGATGATCTTTATCATGATTTTCTTAACACAGTGTTGTACTAGGGACTTTATGTAACAGTTATATTACATAATAGTAAACAAAAGAAACTATAAGATAAATAATGTCATTTATTAAATAAAATATGTCATATACAATGTACAAATGATTGCCTCTAGGGCATAACACTAACATACTCCCACTTGCATTAGAGCCAATCATTTATGTATCTAATACCGAATGACTCAATATGCCTATCATATTTCTTTTGGGATAGTGCTTTTGTAAGCGGGTCAGCTATGTTCTCATATGAGGGAACTCGCTCTATCTTTACATCATTCCTATTTATGATCTCTCGAATCAAATGATAGCATCGCAGTGCATGTTTGGATCATTGGTAAGACCGTGGCTCCTTTACTTGTGCAATGGCCCTGTTGTTGTCACAATACAGAGATATTGGACCAATAGCGCTAGGAATTACACCCAATTCTGTCATGAATTTCTTGATCCAAACAACCTCCTTAGCTGCTTCAGAAGTGGCTATATACTCAGCTTCTGTCGTAGAGTCCGCAATAGTCTCTTATTTGGAAATCTTCCAACTTATTACCCCTCTGCACAACGTAAGCACATAGCCGGATTGTGATTTGAAATCATCTTTGCCAGATTGAAAACTAGCATCGGTATACCTATTTATTTTCAAATCACTTTCTCCTATACTAAGAACACATCCTTAGTCATTCGTAAATACTTAAGGATAATCTTTACAGCCACCCAAGGACCCTCACCATCGTCAGATTGGTATCTGCTCGTCAAACTCAGAGCACAAGATACATCAGGCCTTGTACATATCATAGCGTACATGATAGATCCAACTGCCGAAGCATATGAAATCTTACTCATGTGATCTCTTTCAACTTGTGTCTTAGGAGATATCGATTTTGAAAGGCTTACACTATGTGACATGGGTAAGAATCCCGTTTTGAATTGATCCATGCTAAACCTCTTTAGCACTTTGTCTATGTATGTAGACTGTGAAAGACCTAGCAACCTTTTAGATCTATCTCTATAGATTCTTATTCCTAGAATATAGTTGCTTCACCAAGGTCTTTCATTGAGAATTGTTTGGACAACCAAACTTTAACCGTTTGCAAGACAGGTATATCATTTCCTATTAGCAAGATGTCATCTACATAAAGCAATAAGAAAATGATTGCACTCCCACTGACCTTTTTTGTATACACAAGGCTCATCCATGTTTTGAATGAAACCAAACACTTTAATTGAAAACCCATTTCCACCCAATAGGTTTAATTCCTTTGGGTGGATCAACCAAAGTCCATACTTGGTTGTCGTACATGGAATCCATCTCTGACTTCATGGCCTCAAGCAATTTGCTAAATTCTGAACTGTTCAGAACATCCTTGTAGGTAGTAGGCTCATCTTCATCTATGAGCAATACATTATTGTGGTCACTAATGAGAAATCCATATCTCTCAGGTGCCATACGTATCCTACTAGACCTACGAGGTTTTTGTGTAGTAGAAGGTTCATCTATTCTCTCAATAGATGTGGGATCAGACGGTTAATCCCCATTTATTTGATCTTCATGAACTTCACTAAGTTCAATTTTACTCCCACTGTCCCCTTTGAGCATGTGCTCCCTCTCTAAGAAGACGGCATGTGTAATACCCCACCTTTTTACTTTCGGTTGGTTACTACCTGTAATAGAATGTGAATTTATATCAACGGCCAGAACAAAAGTTGATCGGTGTATTGAGACGAACACTCTGGAGAAATAAAATTTTGTTGGGACTTTGATGTAATTATTGGATTTGTTTTACCCGAACCCTAAATTTTTGGAAGGCTATTAAGATTAAAAAAATAAGAATTTTAGGGTATTCTAGAAAGAGAAATTGATCAGTGCAATGAGGCGCACGTTTTGGTGCGAATTATACTACCCGGGGTATCAGGGGCATTTTCGTCATTTTGACCGCGCTCGCGACTTTGACTGCAAATTTGACCAAATACAGAGGGAATTGAAGAATTTAAGTGTTACCAATGGATTCAGTGGAATTTTTGGAGTTGGGTAGTGAAATAAAATATTTTTCATTACAGACCCGATTTTAGTTATTTCTGAAGAAAATGAAAAATTACGGTTGGAAATGGGACGTGTTGTGAAACCCCAGTCAAAACCAACCTTAGAGTAAGGGGGTTGTGATGCATATCATATTTTATTGCATGTTTAAATATATTTTTATAAGATTTTATGTGCATTGAATTTGTGTTTTATAGTCTAGAGGGCTTGATTATGATTGTTGAGTGCGAAGGGCAAAATGGTAATTTTTTCTTGAGGTGGAAAAAGAGAGATAGCTTGAGGATTGAATAGGAAAATATTTTTTTGAGGGAAAATAAGAACAAGAGTTATTGTGGTTTAGTGGTTAGAGCCTTAGAATTAATTCTTGAGGTCTTGGGTTCAAATTCCATCATAGGAGCTTTTGCTTGGTTAAATTTTATTTTTGCTTGGGAAGTATCATTTTCGGCCTTAGTGGTGGTTGGAGTAGGGTAGAAATGTTGTCCTATGAGAGACATGATAGGAGTCTTCAAATCATACTCTTTTGCTCAACACAAAATTCCTAAGGGGAATTCATTTCCTCTTGATCCTTTATTTTTCTTATTTCTCAATTCATTAGTTTGTTCATCTTGTTCAAGCCAATTTTATTCTAGAAAAATTCCAGCAATGTGCTGTGGCTTTGAAGGTTCAAAATGTCTTAGTAAAGGACATCATATGGACTGAAACAATGGAAGAGGGGGAAAGATTTCAAGTGAATTAAATTCCTTAGTGAACTTTCTAAAAATTTACTCTAGCTAGGTTCATTTCCCTTCCTGTATAGAACTGAAATTTTTCCAGCTTTGTGTGCCTTCAAGGTGTCAAAATTCTTAACCATTATTCCCTACCAAATGCTGCCAGAAAATGGCCCTTTTGATCAGCTTAGAATCTGGATTTTTCTAGCTATTTTTGCACTGCACAAAGGTGGTGCAAAACCTGAAAAATCCTTGGGCAAATCGCAGCTTTGGAGGTCCGAAACTGAGCTGTTTTCTTCCAGTTTTTGTTCAGCACCTTAGCCATGTTTTTTCTCCATGAAGAAGGCTGGAAAACAGCCTTGAAATCCCTGAAATTCCCCTTCAAACTCCCTGCAAACCGTCTGGAAAAGGGCAGCCGAAAACTGCCCAGAAAATTCCAACAAGTAGCGAATCTGTGCAGTAGTTTTTCCAGCTTTGTTTCCTAATTCTCTCCTAGCCGAAACTCCATCCCTTTTCTGCACAAACCACCCTTAAACCTCCATTAACTGAACACCATTATCCTCCCTAAGTTCTGCAAGAAAAATCCAGTCATGGCTGCCTAAAAGATTTCCAAAAAATTTTGCAATCATGCCTTGATTTAGATACCGAAAATTCCAGCCACCATGATTTAGCAACCTTCCATAAAATATCCCTCAAACAACCAGACCTTCCCTTCACCATTATACTCCTTAATTTCAGCCACCCTTAGCCTCCTTCAACCAGCTTTCATTCAGCCGAAATACTGCTCCAAAATTCGTCCATGGCAGATTCCCAAAAGCCCTCCATTAATCAAAGATATTCTTGTTATATCTAGTTTCCAAATTTACTTCCCAAAAATATTCTTTAAGGATTTCAACAACTAGCCTTTCCTTTTTCCTTCCAAACCAGAAAATCATCTTCCTAAACCCTACAATAATTCAGCAGCCCTAATCTCTTCAGAATTTTGGCAGCCTCCATCCAAAAGCTCTTTACTCTCTTCAACCTTCAAGAACATAAAGTACACCAAGAACACCTACTCCTTCCTTTCACTTAACACCTCTCCAAATCACTTCAAACTACCTCTAAAAATTTCAGATTTCACCTATTCATTGTCGTGAGTCCATCCGTACCATTTTTAACATCAAACTACAAAATCCAACTTGCACTTTCGGATAAAAAACCAGAAATTTTGTGAAGACTCAAGAACACCTTCAAGGTAGGATTATTCAATCAACTTCATCTTCGCTAATCTTCAATCTCTAATGAACATATATGTGTTTAAGCATGCTAATGAGCTTTGTTCTCTCTCTCTCTTGGCTGAACTACTCACCTTCTTGGCCGAATGGTTCCTTCTTCATGGCCATGTTTCCTTCACCTTCCTTGGACGGATTTAGGCATCTAGGGGTTGAGATTCATTCGAAACTCCTTCAAGGTGTTCATCAATCAAGTAAGCCTTTTTAACCCTTCTTTCAAATTCTAGATTCATGTCTCTAGGATGATGTTGATAGAAGATGAATCATGAATAGGGTTGAGTATATATGTATTGTTGTGATGAGTTGAGATTGAAGCATGAATATATGTATGAATATATTGGAGATGGGATTTATGCATGGATGGGTTATCTTGGTTGATTGTATGATGTTTTGAGGTTTAATGCATGTCTCCATGTCATAGGTAGTATTTGTGATCAAGTATGCTAGAGATTATGTCATCTTTGGTGAATAGGATTTATATTCTTGATGATCTATTGAAACCATGATTATATTTATGCTAGTAGAGGTTAGATCATGTCTTGATAAATTTAGATCTATACTTATATGCGTGATTTGGATGATTTGACGAATTGAAGGGATGTATATGTTCATGATTGTGGTTAGCAATAAAAATATGATTATGACCTAGTTATCCCTAAGCTAATTTTATTTTATGAATAAAATATTTCATAATATGATTTTGCTAGTAATTTCGAAAAAACCCTAGAAGGGGTAGATATGGATTATTATATATAATAAGGATATTTTAGTCAAATAAATAATAGCTTTTGCTAGAAAATATATATATATATATAGAGAGAGAGAGAGAGAGAGATATTATTTAAAATAATAAAATCAAATAAAGCCTTTTATGAAAATAATCATAATAAGTAAAATATTTACTGTTAAAATTTAATTATTATCTTTTAACCAAAACCTACTAAAATTTATTTAGTATCTTTCAATCAAGACTCATTAAAATTTATTTTCAACTAATTTTAATTATCAATTATTTTCTAACAATTAATTATTAATAAATTACTGTTTTACCTAGTACCACCTAGGACTTTTCATCAAAATAACACTAAATTATTTTAGCAATATTTAAACCTTCAACTTATTAGTATCTATTTCCCAAAACTCTAATTATTTTAAATATCAAAATTAGCCTTGGCTTATAAACCTTTTTATTTATTATTTAGCCTTAAAGCTTGGGACACTAGGATCATGGTTGTAGTAGTGAGTTGAGTTAGTTTATTTGTGAAAGTGGATTTTGGCTTGAGTTTGATTGTGGTTTGTATTTACCCCATGCGGGGTTAGGTTAGCTATTGGAGACCTTTGCTGTGAGCAAGGATCAAGTAAGCTCCTGCATAAAACCTGTTTGATGAAAAATGATTTTTTTTATAGTAAGCCAAATGTAGAGTGCATGATCACTCATTTTGGTAAAGGCAATTGATGAATATTTCCATTCTCATTTTAGACAAATAAATTATTTGCAAATCAATGGGTGGTTTTACTCAAAACCTAAAACTCTTTCTAAAACCAGTTTTGCCCCAAACTTTGGAAAACCTTAATTGCCATTTTCAAGTGGAACGATGTTTTGTTCATTTTTCCCCAAGTGGGATACGTTACGTTGAGTACTCAATAGGGGTAGACTGGTAGTACTAATTTTGAAGAGCAAGAGTGAGTCTTCTGACAGGAGGCCACCTCTAGAAGATAAGCTCAACTTAGAAAAATGTCAGTACTACTTAGTCATGCCAGTCCGAGCTAGCAGTTTTTATTTCAGTCAAGTGACTGTGTTTTGCCAGAATGGACACCCGGTTGTTGTTAAGGTATAGAGAAGGAGGAGTATCTTGCCCAGTAGGCCGATCACCTACCTTTTGTCAGTCTCCACAAAGTGTGGCATTCTGACTGGCAGTATGCACAAAGTGTGGCATACTGACCATGTGGACATGGGGCCCAACGTGTGGTAACCCACGACCACCCTTTTTGAGTGGTTGATTTTATTGTGCACTTATATGGTTTCAAAAAGAGGAAAACACCACTCTTGCTCTTGACTAATGTTTATTGCTTGCCAATATTTCTCTTATAAAGATTTCACACTTTGCATCCACGAACTGTTTTCACTAAACACCCAAAGCACACACAGACTTACTGAGATTTCTGTCTCATCACCTTTTTACCATGATTTCAGGTCGATCTTGCTATGGGGATGAGTAGCTAGTGTTACCTGCCTTAGAAGAGAATGTTGTCATTTATTTTTATGTATTGCTTTGGGGAGTTGAGAGTGGAAAATTTTATTTATGGATTGATTTTTATTTTGGTATTCTTGGATTTATTCTTGGAGTATTTTTGGGATGTAAAAAATTTTTAAGTTAAAATACTATTTTTATTCCGCTATTTTATTTGTGTAACCTAGTTATAAAGACCCCTTATCCTTTGGACGAGGCGACATCCCCGGCCCTGGCAAGCCTAGGTAGCGGGGTGTTACACATGTGGCTTCTTATAATTGGTGGATGAAAAATAAGTGTCATTTAGTGATTGGTTAATGAGGCCAAGTGTTTCTATTTGATTGGTTGTGATAAAAAAAAAAAAAAAAGAAGAAGAAATAAAGAAGAATGGCCCACAAGAAATAAATAAGAATGGTTCACAAGAAATACATAACGATGGCCCACAAGCATGAAAAGTTTGACCAAGTTGGACCACCTTTTGACTTCATTTGACCAAGCTTAATTAAGCTAATCTTGATTTGAGTAAGTTAATCGAGGTTGATTATGCATGGTCATGCAAGATTAGAAAATATCTATAATGTTCTAAGAGTTTCTACCTTTTTCTATAAATTTCTTTAAAGTTCTAGAGTACTCTAAAGTTTTCCATAATTTTCTACAAGTGATGAGTCATCACCTAAAGCTTTCTAGAAATTGTGGTTCATCATTCCATGTGTACCAATTACATTTCAAAGCATCCTACTCAAGAGTCCTACACAAGCCATGACAAAAGCATGTGATGTAAGGCATTACATAAGCAAAGCTTCCTATACAAGCCTTCTAACATCTATAAATAGGCCATGAAGGCCAACTAAAATGGCTTTAGATAGCCAGAATTTCGGAGCAAACAAGAGAGAAAAGGGAGAAGAGAAAAGAAAAGGAAATAGAGAAGAAAGAGAGGGAGAAACAGGAAATAGAGAGGAGAGAAAGAGAGAGAGAAAAGCAAGAAGATGCTTGACTGTCCAGCCTCCAAACGTAGCAAAGAAAAGGTAAAGATCTACCTTACTTGAACTAAAGTTATTATATAAAGCATGGAGATCATTTTGGTATATATATTGTGAGAAGTTTATGTGTGATAGTTAGGTGAAGTTGTATGAAAGCTGTCCTTGTGTGCAGAAAATTCTGGGAGGTTTTATATTCAGTAAATATGTAAATTTTCTGGATTTTAACGAAGCAGGCATATATAGTTGTAGCTAAGGATCATAGAGACATTTTAGAACAAGTTTGACGTTAATCGGATTTACGGATCAAAAGTTATGGTGAAAATAGTAAAAGGTGCCAAATCAGTGACGGGATTTTTACTAGTAGAATTTTGTGTACAAAACTGAACAGAATGGACAATAGAATTGGTACTCCATGAATTGGAACTAGTAAAGGAATGTCTTAAGGATATTTTACAATTGGTTTGACATCATTTGGATTTGTGGATTAAAAGTTATGGGCAAAACAAGTTAGGGAGTCAAACTGGAAAATTGCAGAATGTTAAGGAAAGAATGAATAGTAAAACTAAGTCAAAACTACTGAGGCTGTTTTTTTCCCAGCACCGTGATGCTGGAACCAGAAACCTAAAAATAGCCTATAATGAATTAAATTTAAGAGTCTCATGGTCATTTTGGTATATCATGGAGCCAAATCGGAGCTGTAAATTAAAAGTTATGTGCAAAACAAAATGATGTGTCAAACCAGTGAAATTCCATAAAAGTAGTCCGAAAATGAATGGACTTAAGGGTGATTAATTATGTGATTTTGGACAAAAAAATTAGGGAAACATGAAATTAATCCCTTGTTTATAAAGTGAGGAAGGGTGTGGAAAAAGGAAAATGAAAGAATTGATCAAACGATGGAAAAACGATGCGAACGAAAGTTGAACGTTTTTCTTAAGCATCGGCTAACTATTGGCCCCAACGGCTAAACGACGGTTGAACATCGGCTAACCGTCGGGCACGTTGGCTAGACGTCGGCTACCCGACGGCTATTTTTTGGCCAAACACCAATTGATCCGAAAACAATGTTTGGTGTAGGTTTAGCGACAAACAGCTAACGAAATGTCAAAAATGGTAAGAACGGAGGTTAGACGGTCGTGAACGGAATGAGAGGCTTAGGACACGAGGTGAGTCCCATTGATTTCTAAACCCTTTTTAAAGCCTAGTGTGCTTTGATTTTCTATGAAATGCTATGTTTTATGCCATTTTCGAAATCCTCGAATATGTTTAATGTTTACATGAGCAACATTTGCTTCTATGCTATTTCAGACTCGAATAAATTTCATATTCAGCTTGGAAACCTTCCTGGATGTTTAAAACACGAATTTGTGAATTTAGTCCTTTTCGGATTAAATATTTGGAATTTCTGAAAAATGGTAAAATTTGGAATCGGGTATTTGGAGAATAATCCAAATATCCTTATTGGAATATTTTATGAAAACTCTTGGAACTCGAGTATTCAAAATGACCGAAATATCCTTACTAGAACTTTTGCGAATATTTTTCAAATTGGGTAAGGGTAAAATGACCCGGATACCCTCAAAAAGTCTTTTGGAATTTGGCATGGGTGAAATGACCCGAATACCCTTGGAAAATGACTTTTGTGATCAAGTACGGCCCAAGAAAATAAGAAATGTTTTGATTTGGAAATCCCGCGGGATTAAATGACCCTCTGGCCTAATCAGTCAAATGGGGTTGGTGTTGTTACGTTGAGTACTCAGCCCATGTTAGAGATAGATGACCCCAAGTAACCTGATCAGTTTTGGGGATTGTCTTACTCCAAACAGGGCAACAGGACATTGTGACGAGTTGTCCCTGGCTAGCCGTAGTGAGCCCGGCAATTGCCTGTTGATTATGATTGGTGGGTTGTTCACATGAGATTGAGCGGGAACACTCAGTGTGTTCAACCCCTTGCCACCTCGATGGTGATTGACGTCAGGATTGGGACCCCTGGCTTATGGTGGCAAGTAAAAGATCCCTAAGTGCACGGTGAGGTACATTAGTACGCTGCTCACCCTTGTGGCATGACACGGGTGACGTGCTGTAAGGCGCAGTACCTGGCACAAGAGACCGTGTAGCCGAAGGAGAAATTCTTTGAACTTTGCACCTGGGTCGCACTTCTAGATGGGGAAGAACCCGCATTTATTGAATTGGGGGCCGTGTGTTTGAAAATTACTGTTTTTCGAACGTATATGATAAAATGGCCTGAATTTATCAATCATTGCTGTTTTCCCTGTTATATAACTTACTTCAGCAAAGATTTTGAAAATTAACTCTCTTTTAAGGGAAACACTGGCACACACATGGGACTCACTAGGTGATTTTTCACTCACACGTGTCTTTTATCTTACTTTTTTTTTTGTAGGATCTGGAATAGGAAGAACCTACGGATAGAGGACGATACCACAGTGACAACATAATAGGTTAGGATGTCTCCCCTTTAGACCTTATATACTCTGTTGATTATTCGTTGTAAAGACCCCTTGTCTGGGTATCTGGGCGGGGCAATACCTAATATTGGTATGCTTTCGCTGTTACTTTTAGTAGGAGTGTTACAACATACTTCAAAACAAACACATTATTTTTAGAGGGTAGGTATAAGTAATATCCGAAAGATTCTTTCGGATATCTCACAAACAAACACTTGTCAGACTTACTATCAAGTTTATCTGACTGTGGCCTTTTGATAAAGGCAGGACAACCCCATACTCGCAAGTGAGATAACTTTAGTTGTCTACCAAAGAACATCTCAAATAGGGTAGAATCAACCGATTTTGTCGAAACTCTATTTAGTATATAAATAGAAGTCTCTAGTGCATACCTCCAAAACAATTTTGGTAGGTTTGCAGAAGCCATCATGGTCCGTACCATGTCTAAAAGGGTTCGATTCCTTCTCTCAAATACACTGTTATGTTGAGGTGTATGTAGTGGAGTCCATTGAGATAATATCCCATTATGTCTAAGATAACTCAGAAACTCTTGGCTCAAGTATTCTCCCCATCGATAAGATCTTAGATTCTTAATATTTTTGCCAAGTTGTTTCTCTATTTCATTCTTGAAGTCTTTGAACTTATCAAAGGCCTCAGATTTGTATTTCATTAAATACAAATACCCGTATCCTGAGAAATCATCGATAAAAGTTATGAAATAGTTATAACCTCCTCTTGCTTGTATTGACATTAGACCACGTACATCAAAATGTATGAGTTCTAATAACTCCTTGGCTTGTTCTCCTTTTCCTAAAAAAGGAGTTTTAGCCATTGTACCTAGTAAACAAGACTCGCATGCGCCATATGATTCATAATCAAATGACCCTAAGTCACCAAGCTTGTGTAACTTAGAAATACAATTTTCGTTTACATGGCCTAAATGACAACGCCATAAGTAAGAGATGTTAGAGTTATCTATTTTAGGTTTCTTATTGTTTATATTGAGAATTAGATTATCCAAGTCTAGAAGATATAAACCATTAACCAGAGTTGATGAACCATAATGAATATCATTCAATGAAAAAGAACAACATTTATTCTTAAATATCAAATGAAATTCATTAAAGTCTAAACACACAATTGAGATAATATTTTTCATTAAAACTGGTGCATAATAATAGTTTTGTAATTCTAGAACTAATCCCGAAGGCAGGTTCAGCTCATATGTCCCCATAGCAAGTGTAGCAACCTTTGCCCCATTTGCAATACGTAGGTCCACGTCGCCTTTTTTCTAACATTCTACTGCCCTTTAGTCCCTACAAGTTATTGCACAAATGAGATCCACATCCGGTATCTAATACCTATATCTCATTTCTAAAGGCAATATTTATCTCAATCATAAACATACCCAGAGTAGAAGTAGAAGTGTTTGCAAGCTTATCCTTCTACTTCTTGTCCTTAACAATCTCCAAGTAGGCCTTGCAGTTGCGCCCCCAGTGGCCCATCTTGCCACAATGATGGCATGGGCCCTTGGTAGCAGCGTCCTTCTTCTTCACACCACATTTGGGCTTCATGGGAGCCTTCTTTTTCTTCTTTTGAACTTTCTTCTTAGAAGAAGAAGATTCTACCATTAAAACTGCATTAGAATCCTTCTTGTGGAGGACTCCGCAGTTTTGCGAAGATTGATCAACTCAGGAATGGTGGACTTAATCTTGTTCATCTGATAGTTAATCACAAATTATGAGAAATTATTAGGTAAAGACAGTAGAATTAAGTCAATACTTAAGTCATAATCCTTTGCGAACCCGAAAGATCCAAGCTTCTTTATTAAGCCCAGCATTTTCGGCCCATGAGTGGCCACAGAAAAATCCTCTATCATTTTGCAATGGAAAAGTTCCTTTGAGATCTCGTATCTCTCAGTTCTGGCTTGGGTTTCAAATAGATCTCGAAGATGTAGTATAATCGATTGAGCATCCATATGCTCATGCTATTTTTGCAGCTTGGGAGTCATGGATGTCAGCATAATACACGATGTTGTATCACTATCCTCCTTGTGCCTTTTGTGGACAGCATGCTCATTAGCATGAGCATCTTGAGCTGGTAGTGGCAGAATAGGGGCATCTAGCATGTAGAGCAACTTTTCTGATTTGAGAACGATTCTCAAATTTCTATACCAATTGATGTAGTTTGATTTGATTAACTTGTTGGTCTCCAAGATGTTACGTAGGTTTAGGTTTGTAGATATGATGCAAGTGATCTAGATGTAAAGTTAGAGATGATTAGCTATTGTATATGCACATCAACTGCAAATAATTAGGACTTTAATTAAACACATTTTTACTCCACTATTTTACTCAAACCAATAGCCCCCACTACTGATTTGGAAAAGCCCATTGGAAGCTTTCCTAGTGGACCAGTATCCAAATTTCTCAAGAATAACCTTGGGTTTGCCCACTAAGCCACCCTTTAGTTCATTGGTAGGTATCCAATACCAATTACATCGTATGTAATTACCGAATCATTGGGTGATTAACAGCTTTTAATCTTAAAGCCTTTTGGGCTACAATAGCTTTTCCTCTAAATTTATTTATGCTTGAGTTTGCCTAACCAGGATAAAGAATTTAGTTAAACCCGACCGATTAATCGGGAATTTAATTCCAAAGGAATTTATTTCCATAGCTTGAACATGCCCAATGTCGAGTAGGCTTGGGTTTGCCCAACAACCTGGTCTTGAAAAAGACTCTCGTTCTTACTATATTAACAGAAGGAATTAAGTTTAATATTAATTGAGGGATTTGTTCCTTTTAGTGATTTCAATAAATGACATGCATAAAAATCAATAAATCACATAATTGATAATCATGGTAATAAAGTGATTACGTGGTATGGTTATGGACTTTACCCTAAATTAATTCTTTTGAGCCATAAAAGAAATTAATATAGTTAACCCTATATGTTCATGCATGATTTAAGTAAAAGGTCTTATCTTCTCGCCTTGTTTTGGTTGTCATCTCCAATATAAAATAATTCTACTCCTATCTAACCTATGTAAACTAATTATATAATTTCCTTAAGAGAGAAAACCTCGAGTTACATTCGAGGGGAGTTAGATGAGAAGAGAATTACACAAGAATTCTAGAGAAGACAGGACACGCAAGCCCTCTTTAAAAAAAACCAAAACTGTAAAATGCATAAACAGATATAATTGGTTTTAGTCTATAACCATCCACTATACCATTAATTATGCTTAAACAAATAAACATATAGTATTTATTATTTCAAAATTATTATTTTGGAAAAATAAAACAAATTCTTAAATCAATATTTTAGAATAATACATTAATTTTAAATTTTCAAAATCATTATTTTGAAAGAATAAAATTGTTTGTCTCAAAACTAATTTTGAGAAAATACTTTTGGATCCTGTCTCTGATAGTGATAACGGCAGTCCCGCTGGCTGGTTAGCGGGTGGGGGTCAAGGGGCAGCGCTCTTTGAAAGAAAATTTTATTTTACCGCCTCTCATCAAATGAGATTTTTTCCTTCCAAAATTCTATTTTAGAAAATTTATTAATTGTTGGAATGTCGCGAAATAGGACAGAACTAGCGCTTGTTAGAGGCCAAAGGCAGCGTCGGCTGCAGTCGGAGGTTTTTTTGTTTTTTTTTTTTTTCCAGAAACGATTTCTGGACATCTCGAAATAGCATAGAATTGGTGCTAGTTAGGTGCCATTGCTGGCGCCAACTACAGTATGGAAGAGTCAGTGATTTTTAAAATTTTCAAGAAACGATTTCTGGAGCTTTCATTTTTTGCAACGGTTTAGTGAGAACAATTCTCAGTAGAGTTTTTCTGTTTTGAAGCTCAAAACAACAACCAAATTGTTAGTTTAAACAAAAACAAAAGGCAACAAACATGTTCACAAAAAATGTTTTTTTGTAAAAAACCTGTAGCACACACAGAAAATAATATTTTGACAATTTCCAAAATATGCTGTAACAATTACTAAAGCATAATGCAATACAGATTTAACCCACAACCAAATTCCATATCTAGAAACATCCACCAACGTTTTCTTTCTGAACGAAACCAGAACCAGAAAAAGCTTTTGTATCAAGATGAAAACAATTTTCATCCAAAAGAACAAAATAGAAAACACTTGATACAGAACCCAGACTCATACACAATTTCTTTATGACTCTTATCTTATGTACGAAATATTTTCAGACGTAGAAAACAGAGTCAGACAAAAAAAAAAAAAAAAAAACATATTTCAAAGACATAAACGCACCATTGAAAATATTTTTCAGTCACCGAACAAGCTTGGAACAATTCACAGCAAAAATTTAAACCCGTTAGAAAACACATTGCAGGAAGGCTTTGATACCCCTGATGGGATTTCTATATCACAATAACGATAACTGTGGTGGAAACTAAGAAATCCAAGCCCCAAGATCACAAGCATGTGATTTAAAACAGGTTTAACAAGGAACAAAAGGTAACGGTTTTCCCTTTCTTTGTGCGTCTGAAAAACAAAATTTTCCTTCTTCTTGTCTAACGATTGTGGCGCAATCCAGCAATCCTTCTGAGCAAACACCACGACAGTCGAATGTCTAGCCACTACAATCACAGTGTGTGATTATCTCTAATAAAAATCCACACGGAGGATCACTCTCAAGCACCAAGATGTTTCTGTGCTAGCAAAAACCAAGAATGGCAGCTAGGGTTTTGATGAAGAACAATGAGACAGGGAGAGAAAGGAAGGGTTTTGGAAGCTGTTGTTTTCGTGTATATCTCTCGAATTATATTTCGTGCATATCTCCTATATGTCACGAAAAATCACTTAAAAACTGAGAATTCTAAAACAATTAGAATTCTCTAATTCTAATTGGAATTATCAAGTTCTTATAATTGCAATTTAGCCCATACATTAAAATTAATTATAATTTGGACATAACAACTTCTCTTTCTCGCAATTAACCCCACTATGTTTTCAAATAACATCTTGAGTATATAATCCTCTATTGTGTATGACCTATTAGGTTTCCCAGTCAATTGGTAGCGAACATGAATTAACTCAAACGTCTTTGAGATAAATTGATAGGGCCTAAATTAGTCATATTTTTTTTCTAGTTATTTGAGATTCTTTTCTGATACATTCTATTCAATAACTAGTCATATTCCTTCATATTTGAGATTTTACCTTTGGAAAGGCATTTTGTGGATTATTTTAGATTTTAGGGGTAAAACAAAGTAAAAACATCGTAAAACAGAACAGAGGTGGTGCCGGCCAGACCAGAGGAACCAGCGCCAGCCATGTTCTGTTGGCACGCACTTCAAGACGACGAAAAATTGTTGAAATAGGATCAGAACTGAACCAGTGCCGGCTGTACTCCAAACAACGTTACATGGAAATCAAGAAAAAATCAGTGAAGTGCAGAAGAAACAGAACACAATCGGCACCGGCTCTAGTAGCAAAGGCAGTGCCGGTTGTGCCCTGAGGATAAGACGGACTTTGATTTTTTTCGCGTGGTTTTTGGTAATCTGCAAAATTTTAGTATCTTCCTACTTCTACTCGGCCAAGAACCTTACACCAACGAGTTTAGGCACTTTCTAAGCCTATAAATAGATGAAAAACACAAGAGAAAAGGGGGAGAATTCCTAGATCATCATAGAAAATCACTCAAATCAAAGGAGGAATTCTCCAAATTAAGGAGGGTTGTACAAGAAGGTTTTCAAAAGAAGAAGAAAGAGGCCTGTCTATGAGTGCTTTCTTTTACTTTGTTTTCTTTTTCTTGACAATGATGTATTAATTGTTTTATTGTAATTTGACATTGTTTTAGGTATTCTTGATTTTTAGAGTTATTTGATCTTTTGATTAATTGATTGTTATTCTTGGTATTTAATTACTTGTGCTTATTATGAGATTAATTGGGTATTTTTTTCCATTAACTTGCTTGGACAAAGGGGTTTATAGTGGTCTCAATTCATTAGTTTCATATTTGTTGTCTTTTAACTTGCTTAGACAAAGGGGTTAATTGTTAGGAACAAAGTAGTTAAAGGTTAATTGATATCTGCCAGGATATGGATTCATTGGTTAATTTCATATTTCAAATTTTCCAGGATATGGAAATTTAATCAAGGATTGTGTTTAATGCATCTTTTAGGTAAATTAGTTGAGACATGATATGTGATGCTAGTTTGTCTAGAAGATAGGGATTTCATAGATATGAAAAAGAAGTGAATCTATATTATCCTTTATAATGCCAAGAGAATAATTAGTTATGATAAAGATTGGGTACTTTAAGATTATGTTTGTCAAAATAATGGTTTGACTTACATAATTCTCCATCCTTGATATATATATATTTTTATTTTATTTTATTTTTCTTTTTATTTGTTTTAACTTTATTGGGTCGGTTAAACAATGAAAGAGAAGTGATTAATGCATACTTGTTCCTGGAGGATCGACACTCGTTTGAACCCTATACTATGTTAAAAATGAGTACGCTTGCTCATATGTGCAATTTGGTGTTAATGTTTTAATGTAAACTTGATTGGGAATGTGCTTATTTTTATACCCAAATAAATACGCATAATTAATAATCTATAATTAATTAGAATTAATCATATCAATTCTAATCAGGATTGGTTTATTAATTCATCAATTAATAAACCCATATTCTTAGATCATGAGCGGTATCTAACAATACATCATGACCGCCCAAAAGTCAAGGAAGTTAAGTGGCTTGACTTAAACCCTTCAACAACAAACTATAGTGTAATTAATTCATTTCACCATATAATATCTTATTTAGTTTGGAGTTCGGAATTAGTGCCAACTCCCTCTAGAATATATTAATTCTGGCCCCAATATAATAGTACTTGTACCAGGAACCCAGTACTCTAGATGTGTATCAATTGGAACTGTTTCCAATACACAGTCGCCTTGGCCAAGGACTTCTGAGTAGTAATTCCTACAAGTGGCCGTGAGATATTCGCCCCTACTATTAGGAGTGGTGAATCCTTTATTGACCAACTACTTTCGTTTACCTCACAATGTACCCAATATCCATCCCATAGGCGGCCCTCAATATGGCTCCAGATATTGGAATCAAAGCACAATGCTCAACAAACAAAGTACCTTAGAGATCTCAAGTCTAAGGATAATTGCACGTTTGCTATGTTAAGATTATATCACTGCCACTAAATAGTTATCCATGCGATTATCTCATAGCTAGGTCATCTAATGTACTTGTTCTATTAACAAACATCCATGTGTTAACTTTGAGTATCTCAATACTCACGGATATGAGAAACACCACCTAATCAAATAAGGAAGTCTAACACATGCTAGTCTTAACGCATTAATGATGTCCTATCTCATTAATACTACAACTATGGACTATTTAAGTATTAACACTATACAGTATAGTAGGAATCTCATATCATGATCTCTATCATGATTTCCTTAACACAGTGTTATATTAGGGATTTTATGTAACAGTTATATTACACAAAAGTAAACAAAAAAAACTATAAGATAAATAATGACTTTTATTAAATAAAATGTGTCATATACAATGTACAAGTGATTGCCTCTAGGGCATAACACTAATAAGATGTTAATCACCCAATGATACAATAGTTACATTTGATGTAATTGGTATTGGATACCTAGCACTAAACTTAAAAGTGGCGTGTTGGGCTAACCTAAGGTCATTCTTAAGGATTTTAGATACTGATCCACTAGGAAAGCTTCCAACGGGCTTTCCCGAGTCAATAGTGGGGGCTATTGATTTAAGTAAAATAGTGGAATAAAAATGAATTTAATTAAAGACCTAATTAGTTGCATATCTTGAGCATATACATGTTTTAATTACTTTATCTTTATATCAAGGTCACTTGCATCATGTCGACAAATCTAAACATACGTAGCATCTTGGAAACAAATAAGCTCATCGAATCAAACTATTTGGACTGGTATAGAAACTTGAGAATCATTCTCAAGTTAGAAAAGTTGCTCTATGTGCTAGATACTCCTATTTCGCCACCTCTAGCCCTAAATGCTCTTGTTGATGAGCATTCTGTTCACAAGAAGCATAAAGAGGTCAATGACACGACATCATGTATTATGCTAGCATCAATAGGTCATGAGTTACAAAAACAGCATGAACATATAGATGCTTAAACTATTATCTTCCATCTTAAGGAGCTGTTTGATTAACAAGTTAAAATTGAGAGATATAAGATCTCTAAGAAACTATTCCGTTCTAAGATGGTTGAGGGTACTTCAGTGACCACTCATGGGCTGCAGATGTTAGGCTATATTAAAAGGCTTAGGTCTCTTGGTTTTATAATAGATCACGAGTTAAGTATTGACTTAATTCTACAATTATTACCAATTAGTTTTTCACAATTTGTGATTAACTACCACATGAACAATGTTGAGACCACCATACCCGAGCTTATCAATTTACTTAAGACTGCTAAATCATCCATGAAGAATGATGATAAGGTAATTTTGCTAGTAGGTTCTTCATCTTCTAAGAAAAAGTTCCCAAGAAGAAAAAGAAAAATTTACCAAGCCCAAAGGAGGCGTGAAGAAGAAAGAAGTAGCCACTAAAGGACCATGTCGTCATTGTGGCAAGATGGACCATTGGAGGCGCAACTGCAAAGCCTACTTGGAGACCATGAAGGAAAAAAAGGAGAAGGAGAAGTTTGCAAGCACTTCTACTTCTACTCTTGGTATGTTTGTGATTGAGATTGATACTACCTTTAATAATGAGATATGGGTATTGGGTACCGGTTGTGGATCTTATTTATGCAATAATTTGTAGAGATTAAAGGGCAGTAGAAGGCTGGAAATGGGCGATGTGGACCTACAAGCTGCAAATGAAGCAAACGTTACTGCACTAGTTGTTGGGACTTATCATCTTAATCTACCTTCTGGATTAGTTTTAGAACTTCAAAATTTCTATTTCGTACCAGTTTTACTGAAAAATATTATCTCAATTGCTTCTTTAGACTTATTTGAATTTCATTTAAATTTGAAGAATAAATGTTATTCTTTTTCATTAAATGATGTCCATTATGGTTCTGCAACTTTGGTTAATGGTTTATATGTTTTAGACATGGATAATCCAATTCTCAATATAAATGAAATGAAACAAAGAAAAGATAACTCAATCTCATCTTACTTATGGCAATGTCGTTTAGGCCATGAAAATGAGAAATGCGTGTCTAAGTTATACAAACTAGGTGACTTGGGATCATTTGATTATGAATCATATGACTTATGCAAATCTTGTTTACTTGATAAAATGGCTAAAACTCTATTTTTTGAAAAAGGAGAAAGGGCTACAGAGTTATTAGAATTGATACATATAGATGTATGTGGCCCAATGTCTGTACAAGTAAGATGAGGTTATCATTACTTTATAACCGTCATCAATGACTATGTTAGTGTTATGCCCTAGAGGCAATCACTTCTACGTTATATATGACACATTTTATTTTAATAAAAAGGTATTATTTATCTTACAGTTTCTTTAGTTTAATTTTATGTAATATAACTATTAGATAAAATCTCTGGGACAATACTGTGTTAAGGAAATCATGATAGATATCATACTATAAGATTCCTACTATCTTGTATAGTGTTAGTACTTAAATAGTGCCTAGTCGTAGTATTAATGAGTCAGGGCGTCATTAATGCGTTAAGACTAGCATGTGTTAGACTTCCTGATTTGATCAGGCGGTGGTTCTCATATCCGTGAGTATTAAGATACTCAAAGTTAACACATGGGTGCTTGTTAATGGAACAAGTACATTAGATGACCTAGCTATGAGATAATCACATGGATAACTATTTAGTACTAGTGATATAATCTCAATATAGCAAACGCTCAAGTATCCTTAGACTTGAGATCTCCAAGGTACTTTGTTTACTGAGCATTGTGCTTTGATTCCAATCTCTGGAGCCAGATTGAGGGCCATCTATGGGATGGACATTGGGTATATTGTGAGGTAAACGAAAGTAGTTGAAAGGGTCAATAAAGAATTCACCACTCCTAATAGTAAGGGCGAAAATCTCATGGCCACTTGTAGGAATTACTACTCGAGAAGTCGTTGGCAAAGGCAATTGTGTATTAGAAACAGTTCCGATTGATGCACATATAGAGTAGTGGATTTCTGGTACAAGTACTATTATATTCAGGTTAGAATTAATATATATTCTGGAGGGAGTTGCACTAATTCTGTACTCCAGACCGAATGAGATATTGTATGGTGAAAGAAGTTAATTGCACTGTAGTTTGTTATTCAAGGGTTCATGTCAAGCCACTTAACTTCCTGGACTCTTGGTGGTCATGATGTGTTGCTAGATATCGCTCATAATATGGGTTTATTAATTAATGAATTGATCAACCAATCCTGATTAGAATTAATAGGATTAATTCTAATTAATTATAGATTATTAATCTCAAAGACGTTTGGATTACTTCATGTTCGTTACTAATTGACTGGGAAACCTTATAAGTCACACATAATAGAGGATTATATACTTAAGACGTTATTTGATAACATAGTGGGGTTAATTGCGAGAAAGAGAAGTTGTTGTGGCCAAATTATAATTAGTTATAATTTATGATCCAAATTATAATTGTGAGAACTTAATGTTTCCAATTACAATTAAGGAATTCTAATTGTTTTAGAATTCTCAGTTTTTTGTAGTAGTTTTTCGTGTTATATGATGATATGCATGAAACCCTAGTTGAGTGGGATTGATGCCAAAAATAACTCAAAAACTTTCTCTTCTCTCTCTCTCTCTCTCTCTCATTTTTCTTCAGCAAAAGGAAACGAGAAACCCTAACCCTAGCTGCCATTTTGGTTTATGCTAGCACATAAACAGCTTAGTTTTTGAGTGTGATCCTCCGTGTGGATTTCTATTATAGGTAATCATGCATTGTGATTATAGTGGTTGGACATTCAACTCTCATGGTATTTGATCAAGAGGATTGCTAGATCGCGTTTCAACTTGAAGAAGGAAAAATTTTATTTTTCAGTTGCTCAAAGAAAAGTAAAGCTGTTACCTTTGTTCTCTTTATGTCTTATTTTCCACACGTATACAAGTCCTGGGATGGTATCTCATTCTTATATTTCCGCTGCGCTATATATGATATGCGTGAGATATCTAACATACTATTTACAATATGGGTATTTATATTTAATGAAATACAAGTCTGAAGCTTTTGACAAGTCCAAAGACTTTAAGAATGAAGTAGAGAAATAACTTGGCAAAACTATTAAAACTCTTAGATCCGATCGAGGAGGTAAATACTTAAGCTAAGAGTTTCTAAGTTATCTTAGAGATAATAAGATATTATCTCAATGGACTCCACCATATACACCTCAACATAATGGTATATTTGAGAGAAGGAATTGAACCCTTCTAGACATGTTACGGACCATGATGACATTTGCAGACTTACCAAAATCGTTTTGGGGATATGCACTGGAGACTGCTGTTTATGTATTAAACAAAGTTTCGGAAAAAATGATTGATACCACTCCTTATGAGTTGTTCTTTGGTAAGAGACTAATGTTATCTCATTTTAGGCTTTGGGGTTGCCCTGATTTTGTTAAAAGGGCAATGTCAAACACACTTGAAAGTAAGTCTGACAAATATTTGCTTGTTGGATATCCGAAAGAATCCTTCGGATATTATTTCTATCTTCTTTCTAAAAAAAAGTTTTTGTTTCGAAAGATGTTATCTTTTTAGAGAAGTAGCACATGTTCAAAGGAGATATTGTGAGCAAGCTTGAACTTATTAAAGTTCAAGAAGAACAAATAAATATTGATCAACTGACTGAACCCACACCTATTGATGAACCTTTTAATACAAGAGCCTCGTAGGTTGAGTAGGATACAAGTGGTACCTGAGAGATATAGATTTCTCATTAGTGACCACAATGACGTATTACTCATAGAAGAAGATGAGCTTACTATTTACAAGGATGTTCGGAATAGTTCAGAATATGACAAATGGTTTGAAGCCATGAAGTCAGAAATAGATTCCATGTATGACAACCAAGTATGGACTTTGGTTGATCCACCCAAAGGAATCAAGCCTATAGGGTGCAAATGGGTTTTCAAGAAGAAAACCAACATGGATGGTAATGTGGTAACCTATAAGGCACGTCTAGTTGTAAAAAGTTATCGACAATAGTAAGGTATTTACTATGACGAAACTTTTTCACCAATCGCTATGTTAAAATCTACAAGAATACTCCTAGCACTTACTGCTCATTACGACTACGAAGTTTAGCAAATGGATGTGAAAACAGCTTTCCTTAACGGAACCTAATTGAGAAAATGTATATGACACAGCCTGAAGGTTTCACATCCAAAGATGGCATAAAAGTATGCAAGTTGCAAAGGTCTATTTATGGACTTAACCAAGCATCTAGGAGTTGGAACATCTGTTTTGATGAGATAATTAAAGAATTTGGTTTAATTCAAAATATGGATGAACCTTGTGTGTATAAGAAGATTAGTGGGAATGCAGTTGTTTTCTTATATCTTTATATAGATGGCATATTGCTAATAGGAAATGATGTTTTCATTCTTCAATCTGTAAAGATTTAGTTATCCAAGATGTTCTCCATGAAAGACCTTGGAGAAGCAACCTATATTCTGCGAATAAGGATCTATAGAGATAGATCAAGAAGGTTGTTAGGTCTTTTGTAGTCTACATACATAGATAAAGTCCTAAAGAGGCTTATCATGGATCAATCCAAAAGAGGATTCTTACCTTTAGCACATGGAGTAAGCCTTTCAAAGTCGATATCTCCAAATACACAAGTTGAAAAGGATCATATAAGTAGAATTCTGTATGCTTCAGCAATTGAGTCTATCATGTATGCTATGATATGTACTAGTCTTGATGTATCATGTGCTCTTAGATTGATGTGTAGATATCAATCTGACCCTGGAGAGAGTCATTGGGCTAAAGATGTATAGCATATCCTCAAGTACTTACAAAGGACTAAAGATGTATTCTTGGTATATGGAGATGGTGATTTGCAAGTAAAAGGGTATACTATTGCCAGCTTTTAGTCCAAAAAGGATGACTATAAATCACAATCTGGCTACATGTTCTTGTTAGGTGGTGGGGCGGTAAGTTGGAAAAGTCCCAAACAAGAAACTACTACTGATTCGACAACTGAAGCAATGTACATAGCGGCTTTCGAAGTAGCTAAAGAAGTAGTGTGGATCAAGAAGTTCGTCAAGGAACTTGAAATGGTGCCTAGCATTGTAGATTTGATATTTTTGTATTCTGACAACAATGGAGCTATTGTACAAGCAAAGGAACTATGGTCTCATCAACGATCCACGCATGTACTTAGACGCTATCATCTGATTAGAGAGATCATAGATAGGCGAGATGTAAAGATAGAAAGAATTTCCATGGATCAGAACATAGCTGATCTACTCACTGAAGCACTTTCCCAGAAGAAACATGATAAACATGTTGAGTCATTTGGTATTCGATATATGAATGATTGGTTCTAGTGCAAATGGGAGATTGTTAGTATTGTGCCCTAGAGGTAATCACTTGTATCATGTATATTGCGTAATAATTAATAAAAGAGGTATTCTTTATCTTTCAGTTTGATTGTTATTTATTAATATGCGTATAAACCGTTTGATAAAGTCCTTAGTACGACACAGTGTTAAGGAAATCATGATGTGAGATTCCTACTACACTATATAGTATTTGTGCTTGAATAATCCCTAGTCATAGTATTAATGAGACGGAACATTATTAATACGCCAAAACTAGCACATATCCCTTGATTGGATCAAGCTGTGGTTCTCATAACCTTGAGTATTATGATACTCGGGATTAGTATATGGATGCTTGTAATATAAACAAGTTCATTAGATGACCTAGTTATGAGATAATCACTTGGATAGCTATTAAGTGTCAGTGATAGAATCTCATTATAGTAAGTGTGCAAGTATCTTTAGACTTGAGATCTCCAAGGTATTTTATTTATCGAGCGTTGTATTTCGATTCTAATATTTAGAGTCTTACAAGGGCTGTCTATGGGATGGATATTGGGTACCATATAAAGTAAATAAAAGTAGTTAAGAGGGTTAATAAATGATTCACCACTCCTAATAGTACGAGAGTATATCTCAAGGCCACTTGTAGAAATCATTACTCATGAAGCCCTTGGCCAAAGCGACTATATGTTGGAAATAGTTCTAAATTGGTACACATATCGAGTAATGGATTTCTTCAACAAGTACTAAAATATTCAGGCCATAATTAATAATATTCTGGAGGGAATTGGCACTAATTCCATGCTCTAGACCGAATGAGATATAATATGGTGAAAGAAATTTATTGCACTGGTTATTTGCTATTGAAAGGTTCATGTCAAATCACTTGACTTTTTGGACTTTGGTGATCAAGAGTCATTGCTAGATGTCTCTTTTGATATGCTAAATATGAATTTATTAATTAGAGAATTAATAAATTATTCCTATTAGGATTATTAATTCTAAAGCTGTTAGAATTAATTCATATTATGCTACTAATAAGACCAAAAATCTTAATGGGTCATACACAATAAAGGTTTAAATGCTCAATATATATTATTGATAATATTGTGGGGTTAATTATGAGAAAAAATATATTTATATGCGAATTACAAGTTTGTTATAATTTATGAGACTTGGTTGTAATTATATAAATTTCAAGGGCCCAATTGTAGACATTAGATATTTGAGGACTTAATTGCAATTAATACAAATCCTAAAAACTATAAATATAGGAATAGTTCCCTTTTGCAAGGGGATTCTGACGTTCCTTCTTCTTTACTATTCTTCTCCAATTAAAACCTAGTCGCTCCTCTTCTACTAGCATAGTTTTGAGCGAGTTTTATGAGCATTTCAACCTTGTATGGATTACTGCTAGAGACAATCCTATTCTTGGATTGTAGTGGTGCATTTGGATGATTAAAACATAGGGAATTGGTTCCTAGGTTGCGGATCAAATTTCTATCCGCAAGAAAAATTTTATTTTTCTGCTACAGAAAGTAATCTCCGTTTCTTTCCTCTATTCCTATTTTAATTGCAAATATGTGATCCTTAGGCTTGGATTTCATGGTTATTTACACTACGTTCTTATTTGATATGCATGATGAAATCTAACAGAAAAATCCCTTGATATGGAATTAAATGTTGGAAAACGATATTTTGGCCCGAATAATGATTTATTCCTTCGGGAAGGAACTCTCTGTTTAGCCTTATGTGCTAATAGAATTGGACTAGTCTTGTGAACCAATATAGACATTGTGTACTAAATAAGAGTTATAACCATTGGACTAACTCACGTTAGAGGTAGACGACCCCAAGTAACTTAGATTCTGATTCTAGGGATTGTCTTACGCTAAATGGAGTGACATGACATTGGAAGTAACGGATTCCCCCGCTAGCATTGTCCCAATGCATCGCATCCTGTAAATGGTTGATCTTGGGTAGGACACCTAATTTGTGATCAACACTTGTCAACCTCGAGTCAAGAGGAGAATGGAGTGGGGGGAATCCATAATACTACAAGTAAAAGAATTGATATAAATTAAGGTAGATAGTGATGACAATGCACAATTAAGTACTACAGGCATGTCCCACAGTATAATAAAACTGTAATGTCAAAGGCAAAGCCTTGTGCGCTATGCACGTAGGTCGACCCTATTGACAAGAAAGCCTGCATTTCTCAAAATATGGGCTAATGTTTTTGATAAAACCTAATTTTCCAAATATGCCAAGATATAGGGCATTAATTTTAAAATAATGTGATTTTCCAAAAGTGCCTAAGATTTTGAACAACGTTTAAGTAAAACTTCCTCTACACAATTGTACAATTGTTTTAAGTGGAAAACCCAAATTAAATTCTATTCTTTACCTTTAGTGGAAACCATGACTGTGAAACCCCGGTCAAAACCAACCGTAGAGTAAGGGGGTTGAAATGCATTTCATATTTTATTTCATGGTTAAATATATTTTCATATGATTTTTATGTGTTTTGGATTCGGGTTTTATTGTCTTGAAGTCTTGTTGGTGAGTATTGTGTGAGAGAGGAAATATGGTAATTTTTGCCCGAGGTGAAAATAGGGAGATAGCCTGTGGATTGATTAGAAAATAATTTTCTAGTGAAAATATCAACAAGAGTTGTTGTAGTGTAGTGGTTAGAGCATTGGAATTAATTCTTGAGGTCTTGGGTTTAAATTCCATCATAGAAGATTTAGCTAGATTAAATTTTATTTTTGCTTAGTGGAGGAAATTTCGGTCTTATGAGCTTAGAGTAAGGTAGGGATGATGGTCCTAAGAGAGACATGTTAGAAGTATTCTCATTCCACTTCTTTACTCTGCTCGAATTTCTTAAAGGGAATTCATTTTCCTTTGATCCTTAATTTTCCTCAATTTTCAACTCCGTGGTTTGATCAAGATGTTCTATCCATTTTTTTTCCAGAAATTTCAGTAAAATTCTGTGATCTTGTGAGATCAAAATGTCCTAGTAAAAGGCTTCTCATGGTCTGAAAAATGTGGAAGAATGGTACGAAATTCCAAGGGGAAAAATCCCTCTAGTAAGCTTGCTGAAATTTCACTCTAGACTAGTTCATCTTACTTCTTAAAATGAGCTGAAATTTTTCAGCTTGTTGTACCTTCAAATTGTCGAGATTCTTAGCTGACTTTCCCTCCCAAATTCTGCTAGAAAAATGGCCTTAAGATCAGTTTGAAACATGAATTATTTCTACCATTTTCGGGCTGCACAAAAGATGTACAAAACCAGTGAAAATTCTGGGTAAAATCGCTACTTTGGAGGTCCAAAACCAAGCTGATTTCTTCCAGATTTTGTTCAGTACCTTAGCCATGTTTTTCCTGCATAAAGAAGGTTGGAAAATAGCCTTGAATACCCCAGAAATCCCCCTTCAATCTCTCTACAAATTGGCTGGAAGTGGCAGCAGAAAATCTGCCCAGAAATTTCTATTCAGCGAAATTCTGGGCAGTCCAAACTTCCAGCTTTGTTTCCTATTTTTCTTCCAGCCGAAACACCATCCCTAATCTGTCAAAACTTTCCTTAAACCTCCATTAACAGAGCTCCACTGTTTCCCTCAAGCTTTTGGATGAAAGGCTGCAATGGCTATCCGAAAATCTCTCCAACAAATCCCTGCAATTTAGCTTGATTTGTTTCCAAAATTCCAGCCATCCTTGTTTAGCAACCTTCCATAAAATCTTTCTCAATTGACCAGACATCTTCTTCACCATTAAGCACCCTAATTTCAGCCACCATAAGCTTCCATAAACCAGCATTAATCCCACCGAAATTCTGCTCAAACAGTCAGCTATGGCAGACTTCCAAAGCTGTCCAACAATCAAGATATTCTTGGAATATTTAGTTTCCAAATTCACTTCCTAAAAATATTCTTCAAAGATTGTAACAACTAACCTTTCCTTTTCCCTTCCAAATCAGAGAAACAACTCCCTAAACCCTATAGAAATTCGGCAGCTACACACTACAATCTCTCGAAATCTCTCAATCTCCAAGAACACACACACACACACACTACACCAAGAACACCTACCTCTTCCCTACACTTAATACCCCTTCAAACCATCTCAAATCCTCTCAAAAACTTTCAGATTTGATCTACTCACTACTGTGAGTCCATCAACACCATTATTAACATCAAACTCCTCAAAACAACTTGCTACTTCGGATCAAAAGCAGAAATTTCTGTGAAGGACAAGAACATCTTCAAGGTAAATTTACTCTAGCAACTTCATCCTCTCCAAACTTAATCTCTAGTGGGAACCTATGTGAGTAAACATGCTAATGATCTCTTCTTCTCTCTCTCTCTCTCCCTCTCTCTCTCAGGCCGAAACTCCTCTCCCTTGGCGGGATGACTTCTTCTCCATAATCATGCTCTCGCCATCTCCTTTGGACAAAGTTAGACATCTAGGAGTTGAGATCTACTCTAAACTCCTTCGAGGCATTCATCAATCAAGTAAGTACCATCAATCCTTCTTTTAAACTCTGGAATTATGTCTCTAGGGTGATAATGATAATAGGTGGATGGTGATAGGATTTGAATATATATATATATATATATATATATATATATTGTTGAGATTGGAGTATGAATATATGTATGATTGTGAAAGAGATGGGATTTATGCATGGAATGATTGTCTTGGATGATTATATGATGATTTTAGGTTGATGCATGTCATAAGCAGTATATGTGATGAATTATGCTAGAGATTATGTCACATTTGGTGAATAGGGTTTGTATTCATGATGGATTAATATTGAAGCCATGATCATGTTTATGCTAGTAGGGGTTAGATCATGTGTTGATAAATTGAGATCTATTCTTGTATGCATGATTTGGATGATTTGATGAATTAAAGGATTGTGTATGTATTGATTGTGGTTAGCCATGTGAATTTGATCATGATCTAGTTGTCCCCAAACAAATTTTTACTGCATGAATAGAATATTCAATAAAATAATTTCTCTTAGCATTTTCGAAAGAAAAAAAAAACCCTAGGAAGGGTAGATTTGGATTGTCATATATATAAAGGATATTTTAGTCAAACAAATAATGATTTTTGCTAGAAAAATAATATATATATATATATATATATATAAATAATGGATATATTACTTAATATAATGAGATCAATTAAAGCCTTCATGAAAATAATTACAATTAGTATAATATATATTACTAAAAATTTAACTATTATCTTCTAATCAAAACTCCTTAAGAATTTTTTTTAATATTGATCGAGTGAGATTCATTAAATTTATTTTCAACTAATCTTAGCTACCAATTATTTTCTAACAACAAAATTATTAATAAATCAATATTTTATTTAATACTACCTAGAACTCTTGATCAAATAAAATTTATTTTATTTAATACTACCTAACAAGATTTAAGCTTTCAACTTATTAAATTTATTTCCCAAACCATTAATTATTTTAAATAATTTTGAATAATTGTGCTAGGCTCAACTCTTAACCTTAAAGCTTGGGACACTAGGATCGTGATAGTAGTAAGTTGAGTCGATTTAAAATTAAGGAAGTAGTTTGCGGCTTGAAATTGATTGTGATTTGTATTTGCCCATGTGGGGTTAGGTCTGCCGTTGGAGACCTTGTTATTGTGAGTAAGAATCAGGTAAGCTCCTGCATAAAACCTGTTTATTGCAAAATGTTTATTATGACAAGCCAAGTGTAGAGTGCATGGACACTCATTTATGTAAAGGCAATTGAGGGTTAAATCCTTTCTTATTTCAAACATTTGAATTATTTAAAAGCCAATGAGCGGATTTACTCAAACTCAAACTCTTTCTAAAACTGATTTTGTGAAAGACTTTGGAAAACCCATAAATTGCCATTTTCCTGTGGAACAGTGTTTTGTTCATTTTATCCCAAGTGGGAAACATCGTTGAGTACTCAATAAGGGTAGACTACTGGGACTAGTCTTTGAAGGGTTATGGTAAGTCTCTCAGTAGGTGGCCACCTCTGAGGGGTGAGTCCTTCCTGGATAAGATGTCAGTCCAGTGTGTCGTGCCGGTCCGAGCTAGCAGTTTGTTTTCAGTCAAGTGACTGTGGTTTGCCGGAATGGACACCCGGTTGATGTTTGGGTATAGAGAAGGAGGAGTATCTTGCCCAGTAGGCCGATCACCTACTTTTGTCAGCCTGTACAAAGTGTCGGCGTTCTGACCGGTTTTGGGGCCCAATGTGTGGTAACCCATATCCCTTTCTTTCGAGTGGTTGATTTTATTACTTATGTATGGCTGGAAAAGCCAAAACGCCACTCTTGTTTTTGACTAATGTTATTGCTTGCCAGTATTTCTCTTATAAAGGTTTCACACTTTGTATCCACGAACTGTTTTCACTAAACACCCGAAGCACACACGGACTTACTGAGATTTTTGTCTTACCACCATTTTATCATGATTTCAGGTCCATCCTGCTGTGGGCATGAGTAGCTATATATTGTCTGCTTTGGAAGAATTTTTTGAGGATTTATTTTGTGTAATGTTGGGAGAGCTAAGAGCGGATGAATTTTTATTATGGATTTGTTTTGAGTATTCTTGGATTTATTATTATTTCTTTTGGGTTGTAATAAATTTTAAGTTGAAGTATCATTTTATTTCCGCAATTATATTTGTGTGTCCTAGTTATAAAGACCCCTTGTCCTTTGGACGAGGCGACATCCCTGGCCCTGGTGGGCCTAGGTAGCGGGGTGTTACAATGACAACTCTATTTACCTTGTCTTCTTTAAAGAAAACAGTAGCACCCACGGGATTCACTAAGTGTAAATCACTAACACGTATTTATATCCTATTTTTGAGGATTTGAAGCTGAGAGACGGGGGTTCTAAAGATAATTTATTATGTTTGAGGACATATACCCTGCAACTTTAGGTATATTACTGTCTAATCTAAAGTATATAATAATTCTTATTAAGTTGTATTTCCTTTAGGAGTGTATGCAACTACTCAAGTTTGGCCAACTCTGACACATTTTTTATCTATTTATTTTACTCTTTGGCTTTGTATGTTATAAAAACCCCTAATCTAGAAGAACAAATGGGGTGACATCTAGATTTATTACACTCCTTTTGGAATGATATTTATGAGGGGTGTTACAATTAGTATTAGTGCCAAAATTATGGAATTGTCATAGTATACTGATAGAAGTTTATAGAATTTCTCTAATTTATAGATATGGTTGGGGGTGCAATAAAGGTAAAAGATATATAAAAGAACAGGAGAAGTGGGGGGAAAAAAAGGGAAAGCTCCCAATTTAAGAATACTGAGAAGACTCAGATAAGGTGTGAACTTAGTTGCTCTCATGATAAGACTGAGGAGAATGACCTTAGTGGACAATCTTGACCCAATATTATACAACCAAATCTTCTTTTAACACTTCAGGATTTGCCGCCTAAGAAGAGACCCATAATGTTATAATACTACCATGGAAATGGCTTCCTACCTTAAAAAAAAAAAAAAAAAAGATCAAGAGCAAGCTAAGTGAGAACAAAAAAGGGTAATAGGGCCCAAAGCACAATCTACAGGGCAGTCTTTCACAGAGAGAGAATTGATTCCAAAAGAGGCACTTTTTGCCAAAAAAGAGGACATTCGTTTGAAGATTGTCTGAGAAGGCTCCAAATTGTTATACATGTGGAAGAAGAGGACACATAAGCCCCCGAATGTTGAAAGTGGACAATAAGAGGTCATGATGATCTTTTCAGAATGAAGAGAACAAAGTACTTTGGAATTGTATCCTGTATAGATCTGTTATGGAAAACTGAAACAGAAATACAAAAAGGTCATCCAGAGCTTTTGAAAGAAAAGTTTAATTTTGAGGACTAAATTGTGTAAGCTCATAGCAAGAAATGATCAATTTAATGAAATGAACATTTTGGTCTGATAAAAATATTCAAAGACATAAATGAAATTTTGAGATTGTTCTACTCATACTTTTGCATTTTAGTTAATGATTACTTCGTATAGAATGAGAATTCGGGTATAAGTCCTGAATAAAAGTTTATTAGAGCAATGAGATGAATATTTTGGTGTAATAAAATCTTTTAGGGGTATTGGCGGAAGTTTAAATGCGAAATGCGGAAAATTGAGCAAGGATTTAGAAATTCTAAGAAAACACTATTATGTTCCATTCAACTCATGAATCGAGATGGTAAAATAAAAGTTTTTCCCAATTGGGTTTGATAACACATTGAATTAAGTATATTTCAGAGCAAATATAATTATTTTTAAAGAAATAAAGAAAAATGAATGAAAAGATAATAAGTTTTGTGATTTAATTGTTTAAAGAAGCAAGGTGGCTTTATATTTAAAGGATAAGACCAATATTGAGACTTTTTGGTTGTTTAAAAGCCTAGTCATCATTATATGCCACCTAAGTGGACATCTTATCACCATGTGGACCAATGAAAACTCACCAAGTGTTGTTCTGTGATTGGTTTCATGAAAAATAATGCAATAATTTGTAAACAATTCTTGAGATTTCCATGGACACCTATGCAAGCGATATGGACCAATCACAAGCCACCAAGTCGTTAAGTTCATTTAATGCTTGATGGACTTACGGAAGGAAGAAGGAAGAGAAAATAATGCTTGATGGTTGGGAAGGCTTTGGACAGCCAGAAAAACAACAGTAGCAAGAAGAAAGAAGGAAGAGAAAATAGAAAGGAGAGAGAGAGAGAGAGAGAGAGAGAGAGAGAGAGAAGATAAAACAAAGAAGCTTGGGCTATTTTAGCTTCCAAAAATAGCAAATAGAAGGTTAAATTTACTTTCGTTGAAATAAAGTTGTTATTTGATTCATGGGGATTATTTTAGTAAGAATATTACAAGAAGTTTTGCATGAATTATGGAATTTTTCTATCTAATATTCATGTTGTGGGCTCTTTTATGGAAAGGCGTATGGCAGATGAAATAAAAGATGATTTGCTATGTTTATATGAAATTTAGATGTGATTTGAAGGTGTTAAAATATGGTGGTCGTAGCTGATTATGTAAAAGAAAGAAAGGAGGAAAAAAATAAAATGATATTATGTTATTTGTTAGAAATAAATGAAAGAATTGTACATTTTTACTTGCTATCGATTTTGTTGTAGTTCGGTTGTACAATACACCTATGTTCTTGACTGAAAATCATGCGATCAAAAGATGTTTAAGAGGGAAATGAAATGAATTAAATGATATTTATATCCTATGATGAAGGGAGAATAAAAGATATAATATGTTTTTGTAAGAAAACCGATGAAATGATGAAAGTACTAGGCTGTTTTGCTCCCCATAATTTTGTCACGTTTTTGGTATTGTGCCGAAAAAGTTCATACGATCAAAGTCAAGGATTCTAGGAACGTTCTGGCCCCCAAGTTTGAAGTCATTTAAACTTGTGGATTGGAAGGTATGATAAAAATACAAAAGAGTGCCAAAACTGTTACGGGATTTAAAATGCTAAGAATTTGTCACAAAAACTGAATGAAATTGAGAAAGGAAAAGGTATTCCATGAACTGAAAATTATAAAGGAATGTCCTAGGGAGATTTGACATCATTTGGGTATGTGCATTGAAAAGTATGGAAAAAATATGAAGACATGCCATCAAAGATAAAATGTAGAAATTGTTGAGCCAATATATTATGTTTGTCTTATTGAGTTCAATGAAGTAGATGAGGTCATAAGGCTAAGTGAAAGTCTTATGATTATATGGTATACAAGAATGAAGAAGGATTATGTAAAGGAAATATTATTCCTTCAATAACTTTATGTAGTTATGTGCTTTTGTGAGGATGCGAATATAAGAAATAGATGATACCCTTGTTAATGCATTTGATGGTGATCCATTAACTTGAAAGATTGAAATACTAAGAAAGAGTGAATCACTCTTGTGATGTAGACATGAATACTATGAAGAAATAGTGCAAGTCATGGTGAGTTCCCTGAATACTCGAAAACCTAGCTTGTGCTAGTGATTTATGCAAATCATAGTTATGCACAATGAACAACTTTGATTTTCCCACAAACATAGGCTTTCCGATATTTGATATGCTTTTGTATTTTGGTAAAGAATTCCTAGGAAAATGTGAGTCCCAGTAAAATGTTTTCTTGGAAATGCAAGTGAATTTCATTAATTGTTAAAGTAATGCATTGTGAATCCTTTCGGTTTCTCCGGGAAAAGTATGGTTTTTCTATAATGGAAATGACATTATTCCATACTAGAATATATGAGAAATATGGATTTTCTTATTTACGAATATTTAACCTTAATTGTTAAATTTTTCAAAGAAAGGTTGATAAACCCTAATTCTTTTCTGAACCATCTTAGGTTTTTCTGAGCAAACTTGTGGTTTTTTGGAATTAAGTGAAACTTTATTTCATGCTGTGATTTAATCGGGAAAATGAAAATTTATGGTTTTAATTACCAGTTAATAGTAGTTATTTTCGTTGAAGCATGAAAAAATGAATGATAAACCTTTTGGTTTTTTCTGGCTAAGTTTGGATTTTTCTGAAGCATAAATTGCACGAATTTTAGAAATTGGAATATTTTACAATTGACATTAAATTCTTTGTACGAAAAATATTCTATGGTTGTGAAAACATGGAAAATGACTGAATTTACGGAATATGTAAAGTATATGAATAGTTTATTTGCGCATATATGTTTCATTCCATGTTTTATGTTACAAAGTATAGAATTATGAATTCTTACTTTCTTGAACCAAGATTTATTTTAAAGTACTTAGGCAAAATAAAATTATGAAATCCATAAACTTATTTCCATTTTGGGATTTAGAATTCTGGATTGGATAAAAGTAATTCCTTTTGAACTCTAGTATAGTAAATGATATAATCTTGAGAAGCACTAATTTGAGATTTGAAGCTCAAATTTAAGAGAGCTAATTCAATACTAGAACCCTAGGTAAACTAGCTTCCTAGGACCCAAAATTTAATGAACTAAGCCAACTAAATTAACACTCAAACAACCCTAACCTAAGAAGGATCAAGAACAAATGGGATAGGAAGATTTATGCAACCAAATGAACTCCTAAAATAACCTTAGATTAGCTTGGAATCTAAGACCCACTTTAAAAAGAACAATGATCTATCCTAAGAAGATTAGAGACTAGATTCTTTGGTTGGATTAAAGCTTAAGAGTAGTCTTGATTGATTTGGGAATCACCCGAGAGGAACACCCTCAAAAACTCTTTCTAGAGAGAAAAAAAGATTTCTCTATTCAAAATATCAAAAGTTGGCTTTACAGAAGTTATAATGGCATATATATTGATGCATTGTCCTAAACTAATTAGTAAACTAATCTTAACTATTAAGTGGCCTTAATACAAACTTTGAGGCCCTATTACATGCCTTAAAATAGGTTAGAACATAATAAAAGATGTGAAAATTGAATTACAAACAAAAGGCTGAAATACGAAAAATACCCAAAAATCCGGAACGCTCCTGAATGGACCCGGCGCCGTGTGTAATCTGCCCAGTGACTTTTTTGTCCCCAGATTAGGGCCGACGACGGGTATTTAATTGTCAACTGATGCCAGTTTGTCTTTGGGCTTCCTCTCCTAGTTTGTTGCACTTCAAACTTTCTCTTTGGACCTCCATTCCATTTCTTAGTGTCTCCTTGATCTTCCAAATGAAATGTTGGTCATTTTGATCTCTTCTTAATACTCATTTGGCTTTCAATCCTTATTTCAATATTGGCTTGATTCTCCACAAGGATTGTTGCTTGTGTTGTGCATCCTTTGGCCCTTCCTTTACTATCCATCTCTTCACAATCTTCTTAGCCCTGGGTTTGTTGAATTTGCTGCCTTGAAAATTCTCTTAAATCCTTTTAACCATTGTTCTTACCCATAGAGCCATGAAGTGTTATTCTATCCTTCTTCCCCCTTCTTAACAATGGCTTTCATGTCTACAAATCAATACCTGTATTACAATTCAAACAAGATATTTTGTGTGAAGATAAAACTTTTGGTTTTAGATTCTCACCAACTCCCTTGTTTTCTGTCTTTTCAATCCAAGCTCTCAACCTCATTTTACCCCTACTCATTTTCTTTTTCTCAATCTCTTGCTTGGCTCTCTCTTGCACCACGTTCTTCTCTTTTAGCTCTCTCTCTCTTTCGTTTCATCTTCTCTTCTCTCTTGCTCTTATTTTCCCTTCTCTTGCTTTTTCCTCTCTTTTTGTTCTCTTTTCTTTTTATCTTCCTCCCTCAAAATATTTTATTCTTTGAAAATCTCACTTGGGGGCATAGGACAAAGTGTGAATTTTCTTCCATTCTTGCACAAAGAGTAAGTGTTTTTCTTCCTATGGTAAGCTACCCCTCTATCATATAGCCAAGGCCTTTCTGACAATATATGCCCCACATTCATGGGAAACACATCACACATCACCTCATCTTTATATCCCCCTATGGTAATTGTAACATTAACTTGTTTGTTCACATTTACTTCAGCACAGTTGTTCAACCATTAAAGCTTATAAGGTTTACGATGTTTCAAGGTCTTTATTCCCAATTCATCCACTAATATAGCACTAATTACATTTTTACAACCCCCTCCATCAATAACCAAGCCACATGGTTTCTCTTTGATTTGACACCTTGAATAGAAAATATTTGCTTTTTGTAAATCCTCTTTTCCTTCAACCACAAAAGCTTCAGCAATTTCCCTCATAACACCAATTAATGCACATGGGTTCTCAAATGTATCCCCATTTCTTCCATCCATTGTATCTTCTCCACTAGATTTGATGTCATTTTTTGAAATTGAACTACATGCTTTATTCTTTTTAACATGACATATTCTTATTTGCTCTTACACAACTTTTAGCCAACTCTTCGTTTTCTCCACTTGTGGCTATGAGCTTTCTCCCACTTCGTAGGTACTTGATGCACTTTTGGGACCTTCATCCATAGCACGCATTTGCTTATTCTACATCTCAATCCTTGAATTCTTTGGCTCTTCAACAAATTCCATACTCTTTTGCTCAACTTCTTTTTGCTCAATCTCCTCTATCACGTCTAATGGGTGTGACTCTTCATCTAGAAAGAATAAGCCTCTTTAGTCATTCCATTTGTTGGTCTCAATTGATCCACATCACTTTCTTCGTCATCACTAAGCTCCTTATCAATCTCATCAATATTTTTCTCAACTTCTTCATGCGCTACTTCATCATTTTGATTGAGCATTTCTTGGCATTTAGCCTCATTTTCTATCTTCTTCTCCTTCTCAAAGCCTTGTAATTCATTTTTCTCAACCCTCTCAAATTTTTCTTCATTTCTTGCCATTCTTGGCTCCTCAACATCTACAATATTTTTCTTGGCCATTTTGGTCTCAAGTCTAGCTCTTTGCTTCTCAAATTTATGAATCTCACTTTGCTCCTTAGAGGACTTCTAATGACAATCAAATAATTTGTGCCCATAGCCACTATAATGTTGTCAAGGAATTGCATTACTCTTTTGTAAATCAAAACTTCTTTCTTGACCATTCAATCTTGGGCAATCACATATATTATAACCATAGTCCCAACAAGTAGAGAAAACATAATCTTGTTTTCTCCTCATCCCTCATTTTAAAAGATTTTGCATTGTACTTCCCTCACCATGCTTAGAACTTCTTGGACAATTATGGGACATGTGAGCAAAACTTTTTGGCACTCATCTGGGTCAAACCGCTCCCTTATTAATATTTTCATCTCATTCCAAGAATCCACCGTTTGATACCCATTTCACCTTATTTGTGCATTCATTTGCTTCCGCCATTCTAAAATATTTTTAGAAAAGCCCATTAATGCCCATTTCACCTTGAAACTTCAACTAGGTGCAAAGAATTTAAACAATTCTTCCATTCTTATTTCCCATTCATAATACTCCCTCCAATATCTCTTCCTATGGAACGAAGGTACCAACTTCTCATTGTGCTTAAGCTCCCTATTCTCCACATCCTCATTCATTCTTTGTAAACTACCTTTTGAATATTTTTGTGCTACTTCCACATTAACCCCCTCACATTCCTTTTTATTTTCCTAATTGCCTCTTTTATAGCTATCATACACCCTTCCACTTATGCTTAGCCTTTCATCATGCTCCTCTAAATATTCCATGTCTCATCCCCACAATCAAGCAAATTCTTATGATCACCTTCATTTCCCCAATAATCTTCTTTAAAGTCATATTCATGTTCTTCATGATTATCCTCCTCATATTCTTGTTCATATTCATCATATTCCCCCATAACAACTCTCACTATAGCAAGACTTCTCGTAATAGTTGCTCTCTCCAATTTCACTCCAACTAACCATTGTAAACTTTACTTTCAAGAGAAGTACCCACAAAATTTAAGTAGAAAACACAAAAGGAATTTCTTACTTCACTCCCTCACATGTTTATACTTAATTTTTAGTGGTCACTCTTCACTCTGTATGCACTCTTCTTGGCTTTTATCACAATGAGCTCACCCTCTTGCCTTTTTCAAACTCTAAATTCCTCAAAGATTTCTTCCCAACCCAACCTCCCTAATTGCATAGGAATTAGTCCAACTAGACAAGTCAAGCTAACCACTAAGGACAATCAACTAGGCTTAGATAAAAATTTGATCATTGAGCCTCAAGGAGTTTATATCAAGAGTTAATGAATTCAATAAGCACGAAAATTTCAAAAGACTAAGGAATAGGTAAATGGACAAGACCTAACGAGATTTTCAATGAAGCATTAGAAGTTCAAGAACATAGCACTAAAGAATAAAAGTAAAAATTCAACAACTATAATGAGTTCAATTTGACAAACAATGTCCCCATGATATTTGAAAACAATAGCTAACCAATTATAGAAGTTTTCATGAAAGTTCTAGCCACAATTTCAAATGAAAAGCTCACTCAAGCAAAATATGAAATACTTAAGGTGCAACCTCATAACTCAAAGGTTTTTAAATTTTTCACACTTGTAACAACCCAAAAACTCAAGAATAACAATAAAAATCACTCCTCAATGGTTATACTATCATCAAGAAACAATTTCAAAGCAAGAACATTGCAAAAACTTGAGTTTTATAACTCCCAAAATTAGCAAGAACATGAGTTACGGGATTTTCTTGTGTTCAGAATTTTGCAACAAAAACACCCAAGAAGCCTCAAAATTTCTGCAATTTTAAACCTCAAATAACTTCCTAATTATCAACCAAACATGTAGGCTCAATTTCACATCAAACCCACGGCACAATTTGAAGTATTCAACTATCAAAAATTGCAAGAAAATTAGTTACGGGATTTGAATTTGCAGCAATGGGTTGAATCTACCTTGTTTGAATTCAAAATCAACAAATACTCATGTCAAATGATTCCTCAAACGTCATACCAAAATATAAGATCAATTTACCATTAAGTTAATAGCATAATTTTGAGTTTCAAACATTCAAAAATAACACCCAATAAAGTGACGAAAGTAAAAAAAAAAAAAAATCACAAATGCTTGAAGAGATTGTACCCTTGCCCAAAGAAAATTGTGTTAATTAGAATCAACACAACCTTGTTCTGATACCAAACTTTTTTATACAATTTTGAGAAGCACCAATTTGAGATTTGAAGCTCAAATTCAAGAGACATAATGCAAGACTAGAACCCTAGGTAAACTAGCTTCCTAGGACTCCAAATCTAATGAACTAAGCTAACTAAATCAACACCCAAATACCCCTAACCCAAGAAGGATCCAGAATAAATGAATGAGAAGATTTAGGCAATCAAATGGACTCCTAAAAGAACCCTAGATTAGCTAGGAATCTAAGACCTACATTAGAAAGAACAATGATCTATCCTAAGAAGATTAGAGACTAGATTCTTAGGTTGGATTAAAGCCTAAGAGTAGTTTTACTTGATTTGGGAATCAACCAAGAGGAACACCCTCAAGAACTCTCTCTAGAAAGAACAGAAGATTTCTCTATTCAAAATATGAAAACTTGTTTTCATAAACATGGCATTTTTCAACAACCTCGCTTCTTTCTACATTCATCTGGCCTATTTTCTACTTTGAGCTTAAACTTCTTTGACAAAGGTTTGATAAGGAAGCATGATGAATGGAAAAAGTTTGTATCTTTGTTTGGTGTTTGGAGTTGTTAGGTGTTTTCCTCCACAAATAAGGAAAATATTTTCCAACTTAAGTGTGGAGGGAGTCAGTCGTGTCTTTATTAGCTTTCTTAAGATTTTTATTAGTATTTTGCTTTAGTTTATTTTCTTTTATTTTTCTGTGCTTTATTTGTTGGGAGATATGCCTTCTTAGACTCGGTTTCTAATGTAAATATCGAATGTTTTAATAAAATAATTTATTCCCATAAATTGTTTATGAATTTATATTTTTATTTGTGCACAATCACATTTGGAAAAGACCCATTGTGTTTAAGTAAGTGGTCCATGTGAATGGAGGTCTTTCATAGTAAGGAATGGATCATGGGTTACTTAACACATAAACATTCGTTCTTCACCGATTGATGAGAATGGGAATCTCATTATGTCTACGTTATTATGTTATGAATTTTAAATAGGGAATGGGTTACCTTTAGCCAGTAAGTAGTCCACTCACTTCATGACATAAGCATATTTCGAATACGTAGAACAGAATCTGTAGTAGTGGTTTCTTAAAGTACTATATGGTAGAAACCTAGACTACTACCGCTACAGTGTGGACTAGTACTCTACGACTTGAGTATGAGTTGGTGGTCTGATGAAGCTAGAAGCATATACTTTGATATGCCATAGTTGAGGTTCTATCGTAGGGCCAATATACTTGCATGTTAGGTATGTGTGACTAGTTAGTTAAGACAGACTTGTACAAGATAGTTTCTATACTATATCGCCCCTTGTAGTTGTCTGAATGATCTAAATATCCAGATGTAACACCCCTACTAAAAGTACAGCGGAAGCATATCAACACCGAGTGTCGCCCCGTCCAGTTACCCCGACAAGGGGTCTTTATAACGGGAATTAACAGAGTATACAAGTCCAGATTCATACAACAACCCAACTTATGGTCAAGTGCACACAAATAATAAAGAATTTCATACATGAACATTTCTATTCAACCTCAGTAATACGGTACATTATCCAAAAACGGAAATGTCTGAACCTTTTCTGCTATCATTGTGGTATGGTCCTCTATCCTTAGATCCTTTCAACTCCGGATCCTACAAATGGGTAAGGTAAAAGACACGTGTGAGTGAAAAATCACTCAGTGAGTCCCGTGTATGCTAATATTTTATTAAAGAAGTAGAGTACACAAAACTTTTATGAAATAACATATCATTTGTTCATTAGAAATGAATCCAAAACTCTTTAATGAAGAGTGTATTCAGAACTTTCAATTCATTGCCCCATTTTTTCCAATCACAGGCACTTCTTCAACAAAAGGTCGGCCTGTATGCAAGTCTCGCAGTTCTTGCCTTCGGCTACACGGTCTCTTGTGCCAGGGACTGCACCTTATAGCACGTCACCCGTATCATGCCGGAACGGTGAGCAGCGTACAAATGTACCTCACCTTGCACTTAGGGATCTTTTACTTGCCACTATAAGCCAGGGGTCCCAATCCTGACGTCAATCACCATCAAGGTGGCAAGGGATTGAACACACCGAGTGTACCCGCCCGGTATCATGTGAACAATCCACCATCATAATCAATAGGCAATTTCCATGTTCAAAATGGCTAGCCAGGACGACTCATCTCAATGTCCTGTCATCTATCTCTAACATGGGTTAGTACAAAGATCAAAGTCCTTGTTGAGTACTCAATATCACCAACCCCGTCAGATTGATCAAGCCGGAGGGTTTATGATCTCACAGAATTTTCACATCAAAACAGTTTTTGGGGCAAAACAACATTTTTCCAAAATCATGATGAAACTAGATAAAGGGTTCAATTCACACATCACAATGTGTTTCTAAGAGTAATCGAGTCATTTTTCAGTACTCGGTCACAAAAGTCATTTCCAAGGGTATTCTGGTCATTTTGCCGATACCCGATTCCAAAAGACTTTCCGAGGGTATTCGGGTCATTTTACCCTTACCCGATTTGAAAAATATTCACAAGAGTTCTAATAAGGATATTTCAGTCATTTACCAAATACTTGAGTTCCAAAGGTTTTCATAAAATATTCCAATAAGGACATTTAGAACATTTTCCAAATACCCGATTCCAAAAAGAACGCATTTAAAGGAATCCAGAATTCTAATTCGAAAAGAGGATTAAATTCAATGTTTCCAAACATATTTCCATAAAATGTCCCAAACGGTATATAAAATAGCATTTCATGGAAAAACAAAACACACTAACTTTAGAAAGAGTTTTAGAAATCCAAAGGACTCACCTCGTGTCCTAAGCAATCATTTCCGTTCATGGGCGTTTAACCTTTGTTTCCACCATTTTCAATGTTCCGTTGATCGTTTATTGCTAAACCTACATCAAATATCGTTTTCGTGTCAATTCATGTTTGGCCGAAAAATAGCCGACGGGTAGCCAACGTCCGGCCGACGTGCTCGATGGTTAGCCGGCGTTCAACCGTCCTTTAGCCGATGGGGCCGACGGTTAGCCGACGAGGCTGATGGTTAGCCGTCAATCAAGGAAAACGTTTAACTTTCGTTCACGTCGTTTTTCTGTTGTTTGATCAATTCTTTCGTTTTCCTTTTTACACAACCTTCCTCCCTTCATAAACAAGGGATTCACTTCATATTTCCCAAATTAATTTATCCAAAATCATATAAGTAGTCACCCTTAAGTCCATTCATTTTCGGACTACTTTTTGGAATTTCACTGGTTTGACACACCATTTTGTTTTACACATAACTTTCAATTTACAGCTCTGATTTGGCTCCATGATATACCAAAATGATCATAAGACTCTTAAATTTAATTCATTATAGGCCATTTTTAGAGTTCTTGTTCTAGTATAACGGTATTGGACAAAAACAGCCTCAGTAGTTTTGACTTAGTTTCACTATTCATTCTTTCCTTAACATTCTGCAATTTTCTAGTTTGACACCCTAACTTGTTTTGCCCATAACTTTTAATCCACAAATCCAAATGATGTCAAAACAGTTTTAAAATATCCTTAAGACATTCCTTTACAAGTTCCAATTCATGGAGTACCAATTCTATTGTCCATTTTGTTCAGTTTTGAACACAAAGATCCAGTAGTAAAATCCCGTTACTGATTTGGCACATTTTACTATTTTCACCATAACTTTTGATCCGTAAATCCGATTAACCTCAAACTTGTTCTAAAATGTCTATATGATCCTTAGCTACAAAGATATATGACTTCTTTGTTCAAATCCAGAAATGTTACAGATTTACTGAACATAAAAGCTCCCAGAATTTTCTGCACACAAGGACAGTTTTCACACAACTTCACCTAACTAGTTTCCATAATTCACACATAAACTTCTCACAATATATATACCAAAATGATCTCCATGCTTTATATAATAAATTTACTTCAAGTTAGGTAGATCTTTACCTTTTCTTTGCTGCATTTGGAGGCTGAACAGTCCAAGCATCTTCTTGCTTTTCTCTCTCTCTCTTTCTCCTCTCTATTTCCGGTTTCTCTCTCTCTTTCTTCTCTATTTCCTTTTCTTTTCTCTTCTCTCTTTTCTGTCTTGTTTGCTCCAAAATTCTGGCTATATAAAGCCATTTTAGCTGGCCTTCATGGCCTATATATAGAGAAATATGGTCTTCAAGTCAAAGGTTCATTAAATGGTCTCAAACATTTGGAAGCTCTTGATTGGTTCACCTAGCTACTTAGGTGTCATTTAGAATATTCAAGAATTCTATGGTGATTTGGTAACTCTAGAAGCCCTTAGATCTTTATTGAATTCAAAAGAAAATTGTGGAATATCCTAGAAGGTCTTGGATTTATTTAGAACCTACAAGAGCATTGGTGATGCTTGTAGAAATCCCTAGAATTCTCAAGAACCATTAGATATTTTCTAATCTTGCATGGCCATGCATAATCAACCATGGTTAACTTGCTCAAATCAAGATTAGCTTAATTAAGCTTGGTCAAATGAAGTCAAAAGGCTGTCCAACTTGGTCAAGATTGTCATGTTTGTGGGCCATCCTTATTTATTTCTTGTGGGCCCTCTAAATTATCTTGACTTATCACAACCAATCAAATAAAAGCACTTGACCTCATTAACCAATCACTAAACGACACTTATTTTCATCCACCAATCATAAAAAGCCACACGTCCCATTTCCAACCGCAATTTCTATTTTCTTCAGAAATGACCAAAATCGGGTCCGTAATGGAAAAATATTTTATTTCCCTATCCAACTCCAAAAATTTCACTGAATCCATTGGTAACACTTAAATTCTTTAATTCTCTCTCTACTTGGTCAAATTCAAGATCGAAGTTATGAACGCGGCCAAAATGATGAAAATGCCCCCGATACCTCGGGTGGCACAATTCACACCAAAACGTGCGTCTCATTACACTGATCAATTTCTCTTTCTAGAGTACCTAAAATTCTTATTTTGTTCATCTTAATAGTGTTCCAAAAATTTAGGGTACGGGTAGAACAAATCCAATAATTACATCCAGGTCCCAACAAAACTTTATTTCACCAAAGTATTCGTCTCAATACACCGATCAACTTTTGTTCTGGCCATTGATATAAATTCTCATCCCATTACAGGTAGTAGCAAATTGGAAGTAAAAAGGTGGGGTGTTACACCAGGGCCCTGGGAAACTTGACTTGGATGTTTGCTTTAGGGTAACTCCCTTGGAAAGTGGAAATAATCCAAGAAGTTGTGGATTATTGGACTAGAGGCCTATGGATGGTAGATGTCATTTAGAGATGTCTCTAAATGTACGGTGATATATGTAGGGGTATTTTAGTCATTACACATGTAGGTCGGAGACTTTGCTAACGCAGCATTTTCCTTGGTGTTAATATTTTCTTATGGTGATATTAGGAAATATTTAAAATGTAAAATATAGCTATTTATATGACAAGAGTATTTTGGTCATTTTAGTAGCCAATGCGGTGTGTCTTTTGGTCCCCAGTATAGACCGTGAGTTCTAATTAAATAAAGGCTAAGGAATTGATCTTAAATTAAATAGAATTTATTTTATTTAAGTAGCCTATTTAATTATTGGGCTAGAATAAAATAAAGGTCTATGGAGATAGATAATTAATTAAGTTAGTTTAGTGGGTTAATTAATTATTCAGGGCTTTGGCCCGTTTGAATAATTAAAGATTAACCTGTAACTAAACTAATACAAGCCTGTTAATTGGACTAGTTTAGTTGGGCTAGAAAATTAATTATTAATTGGGCCATTTTTTTGTCCTAATTAGAATAATTAATTAAGCCCAAAAGGTTAAACTAAGAGTCCAATGGCCTAATACAATTTAACCTAGGGTTTTTATTTAGGTTAAACAGGAGGATTGGAGATAACGTTATTTTTGACGGCCTCTTCTCTATGTGGAAAAATTGCCAGATGTCTCTCACACACACACTTTCTCTCCAAGATAGTTCCCTAGCCTTGTAAGTTGTTCACCAAACGGAATTAGGTAGGCCATATACTGGAAGACCGAGAGTTTGGCATTCACCTACATGCAAAGACAGAGTAGGGGACTTGCAAGAATCGCACCAGAGGTTTCCACTAGCACATCTACCCTAGTTGTGCACATTCTGGTCCAGCCAATTTTTAGAACGAGGAAAAGAGGTATTTTTTTAAACCTTGGAATCCGTGTAGATCATGATCGGCGCCGGCTAAGGCCGCCGGAACGGGCGCCTGCTCTGCTTGGTTCCCCTGTTCTTGAGTTTTTCCAGTTTTGTTTTGTTTTCACTTCCGCTGCGTGCCTTGTGATTTCCGTTTCTATGCCTTCATTATTTTATTTTTATTTTCTTTGTATTTTTACTTATGTTTTCTTTTGTAAGTTTGAATAGAGTCTTTTTGAACAAGCTCTTCTATTTTTCTCCAAGTTATAACATTTATTGGAGCTTTATTACACTTGGGGATTATTGCTTAACTTTCTACTCCCTTTATCATTTTTGGTTCTTTTGAAGATGCTTTCTTGTGTTAATTTTGGCCAATGAGGACATTGTCCAATTTAAGTATGAGGGAGTGGTTTGGTGATATTCTTTGTCTAAGTTTTGTCAATATTTTGGTGTTTTCTTGGTAATGAGCTACTTTGGAAAATTTTTGAAATTTGAATAGCCATTTTGGAGAAAATTTTAAAAATTTGAAGAAATTTGGAGCTAAACTAAGTTTATTTTTCTATAATGGAGTCATATTTTTCTTTTTAATTTTGTATATGGATTTGTCATTCATTATGGTTAGATTTTTATTAAAAACTAAACTTGGGTATTAAGTTGGATTTTGCTAAGTCTTGAGAATTTATGTTAACCTTGGTTATATTTGACATTTGAAGTTTGCTTTATTCTTTGAGTTTGAATATGGATGATGTGATGAAGTATGGGAAGAATTGTTGATTATTTCTTGTATTATAGATTTAAAATTTGCTTAACTTTGAGTTGTGAATAAAGAATGTAAGGAAAATAATTTTTTGTTGAAAAAGAAAGAATGTGAGTTGGAAAAAAATAAATTTGCTCTTATTTGTTGAGGGATTAAAAGAAGAAAAAAGAGAGACCTTTTGCTGAAAAGGGGGCCAATAAGGTGAGTGAAAGAGAAGAAACAAAGAAGTATCACACTCTCTTGATGCTATCCCGAAGGTAAGAAGGTAAGGAAAAAAAGGCAAGAAAAAAAATAGCTGAAAAATGATAATGACTATAAGGGGGTCGATACGGTACATAAAGAGAAATCCATTCACTTGAGACTATCAATTCTCAAAGTCATAGAAAAAAAGAAGAAGAAGAATGGAGTGTTTTCCTTATTTCACTAACTTTAGTTGTGTAAATTTGAATTTATAATGCTAGAATTGGTAAAATTTCCTGACTTATATGATTTATGTTATTTATGTTTTTGCTTGAGGACTAAGATGATTTTCTTGTATTAGATATAAGCTTTTTTAACTTAACTTTGATGACATTGGGATTATTTGATATAATATATGAGTTTACAAGGTTTTGAATGGATTAAATGAATGAAGAATTTATGTTTAAGGTTGGAAGAAGGTTATGCCTTCATTATGGATGAATTTGCTAAAAAAAAATTTGCTAAATGCTTAGTGTTTAATTCTTGTTTGCTTGAGGGTAAGTAAAGCTTAAGTGTGGGGGAATTGATAGGGGCTAAATTTACCTATATTTTCTTAGTTATTTGAGGTTATTTTGTGACACATTTAGTGCAATAACTAGTCATATTGATATGATCTTGAGTGGGCTTTTCTTGGTGATGTGGATGGTTTAATTGATTATGAGTTCAGCTCTTCCCATGGGACCAAAATAGTGAATTTATTAAGACAAAAAGGAGATATTAAACTAACAACTTACCCTCTATCAAACCCTTGAAAAACTAGGCTTCAAAAACCCTCAAGAATAGTAGAAAGTTCTACAATAATCTCATCCCAATATCCTTGAAGCAACAAAAGTAAACAAGAACAAAATAATAGAGAAAATAGGCACCCAAGTAATGGAATTCAAACAAATCTTAGAAGAACAAAGCAACTAAGACCTATTGAAAGAAACCATATTAGATTATCCAAAAGATTTTATAAACTCATTCATAAGGAGGACTAGGCCTTAAGCATGGTCTTGAACAAGATGAACAAGGAGGCTAGAGCCTCTCAAGATTCACTCTTCAAATTTGAATAAAGTGTGTGAATTGTCTTGTCAAATCACTAAAAGATGTATTTATACTACCCTAACACTAGCTAAGTGATCCCTGAGGTTGTAATAAAATTTAGGGCCTTAATTGGTCTTTACAAAACATTTAAAATGGAGAAAAATCGAAAAAAACAAAAAAAATGTAGGGCAGCCGTCGGCTAGGGCTTCTACAGCTGGCGCCGGTTATGCGCCGTTCTTCGGGCCGTCGGTGAAGGTTGAAGCTGGCACCGGTTATCCGCTGGAAGGCCACCTTTTGGTCAAATTTCATCTGTCTTTGTTGCCGGCTTGAGTTCTTGTTGGGGTCCTTTTTGGATAGTCATCAAAATAAGCTCTTGGCTAGCTCCCTCAACCTTCCAACCCTCCTCCTGTTGGGAATATGCTCTCTTAGACTAGTTTTTCTGATAAAAATATCGAATATGTTAATAAAAGAATTTATTTATCGAAAATTGTTTGTGAAATAATTTTCTTTATTTGTGTACAATTTCGTTTGGAACAGACCCATTGTGTATAAATAAGTGATCCATGTGAATGGAGGTCTTTCACAGTAAGGTATGAATCATGGGTTATTTAAACACATAAACAGCCATTCTTAACTGATTGATGAGAATGGGAATCTCGTCATGTTTAGGTTATTATGTTATGAATTCCAAATGGGGAATGGCTTACCTTTAGCCAGTGAGTAGGCCACTCACTTCATGACATAAGCGTATTTCGAATACGTAGAACAGGACCTGTAGTAGTGGTTTCTAAAAAATGTACTATATGGTAGAAACCTAGACTACTAGCGCTACAGCGTTGACTAGTACTCTATGACTTGAGTATGAGTTGGTGGTCAAGCGAAGCTGGAAGCATATGCTTTGATATACTATAGTTGAGGTTCTATGGGAGGGCCAATATACTTGTATGTTGGGTATGTGTGACTAGTTAGTTAAGACAGACTTGTACAAGATAGTTTCTACACCATATCGCCCCTTGTGGTTATTCGGATGATCTAAATATCCAGGGCCCTGGGAAACGTGACTTGGATGTTTGCTTTAGGGTCGCTCCCTTGCAAAGCGGAAACACTCCAGGAAGTCGTGGATCATTGGACTAGACGCCTGAATATGGTAAATGTCATTTAGAGAGGTGTTAGTACATTTATTCCTCTCTAAATGTACGGCGATGTGTAGAGGGGTATTTTAGTCATTTCACGTGTAGGTCAAAGACTCTACTAATGCAGCATTGTCCTTGGAGTCAATATTTCCTTATGGTGATATTAGAAAATATTTAAAATGCAAAATACATCTATTTATATAGTATGGGTATTTTGGTCATTTTAGTAGCCAAGACGATGTGTCTTTTTGGTCCTCGGAATAGCCCGTAAGTCCTAATTAATTTTTGGATTGAGAAAATGATCTCAGTTGAGAGAGTTTTATTTTATTTGGAAAGTCTAATTTATTATTAGACTAGAATAAAATAAACGGAGAGAAATTTATTATCTGGTTTAATTGGTTAATTAATTATTTAGGACCTGGGTCCAGTTTGAATAATTAGAAAATTAACCGAGACTTAAACTAGAGGAAAATAATTATTACTTAATTATTTATTAGGTTATTTATTTAATTAAATCCCAAGAAATAAATAATCAAAGTTTAATTATTTTTTGGTTAATTAATTATTTATTAGGTTATTTATTTAATCCCAAGGAAAATAATTAATGTTTATTATTTTGGCCTTTTTGGGTCCAAGGAAAATAATAAATATTACTTTGGCCCAATAGCCTGGGCCATAGGATTTTTCTGGACACAGTTTGAAAGAGTTTAGAGTGAAGCCAAAATTTATTTTGTATATAATATTCGTGTATAAAATGTCGGGAATATTATTTTTATCAAAATAATTATTTTTTGTTTCATGACTCTTGGCCTTTTGTGTGGAAAAATAAAATAAAAAATAAATGTCTATTGGCTTTCTCTCTCTCTCTTGTGGCTTTTGCTTTTCCTGGCTTTTGGTCTTCTCCATTGGCTTTTGTTTTCTATAAAACAGAAGAAGCCAGGCTGTGGAATTATGACAGTGAGTTGGAAAGAACAACCAGAGAACTGGAAAAATTGATCATCATTTTCTCTTCCCATTCTGTGCTCACCAACTGAAAATGAGGCCCGGAATATTTTGTGAACTGGAAAGCTAGCATTCCACCGGAGGAGAAGAAAGAACCAGAGAAGGAAGGACGGAAGCTTCACTGGTGTTCATGGATGCAGTGCACTGGATGTTGAAGGAAGAATCTGTTCTTGAGCTTCAAATCATTCAGCCATGTTCTTCAAGTTTTAAAGGCTCCAAGAGGTATGTTTTTACCCACCATGAGGTTGCCATACTCTGTTATATTCCTATTCTTCCATTTTTATCCACCGAAGATGCATACTCTGTGATTATGTCAATCCTTCAAGTGGTATCAGAGCATGAATTTGATTGACTTAGGGAGCATGTTAGCTAATAAAAATGGAGAAGAACATTGTTTGGAACTTAAATATGTGATCCTTCGCTTGAAATGGTATGGGACATGGTTTCTGCAATTTTCATGAAGTCTCTGTAAATTTTTAGTTTATGGAGTTTGGATCGTGTAAACCCAATTTAAGTGAGTATAGGCGATTCTTATTTTGGTTTGGATGAGTTTTTGTAATGAAAATGTCCAAAGAAGCCAAAGGAAGCAACCCAGGAAGAAAATTGCAGATGAAACGGAACCCATAAACTCTCTGGAGAAGAAGATACTATTCCTAAGCCGCCGAGCTGAGCCGAGCCGCCGCCTTGATGTGTCTGGTGCCGTGAGCCGCAGGTGCTGGGAGCCGAGCCAATTGCCGTTTGATTGAAGCTGAATCAATTGCAAAATTTGCAATTGAATTGCAATTGGAAGTGATTTGGCGCGCGGGTCTTCGGGCGGAAACACGTGGGTCGCGTGCTGAGGAGAAGCGGTCTTGGGTTGCGGGTCTGGTCTGCTCCACGGGTCGCGGCTGGCTTCTGATCTGGTGTGTGCGGTGAACCGGAGCTGCGGTAAACCGCAGTGCATGCGGGCGCGGATCCAGTGCACCCGGTGCATGTGGACCTCCAGTCAATTTTTTTTTTCTTTTTGTTTCAAAATTTTAATTTGGGTCCCATACCAGGCAAAGTTAATATTTTTGCAATAGTTTATATTCTTGGTATATATTTGCATAAAAAATATTAGTAAAAGATTTTAGGATTAAACAAGATAATTAATTAATTAATTAATGTGTTTAATTCTATTATTTGGGCACATAGGTTTAAAAATAGAAAAGTATGAAAAGGTTTACTGTTTTCTAGCATACTATTTATTTTGTGTACCTATGTGCGCGGTTTTCTCAAAGACCAAAGTCTTTGAGAATATTTATGTAAGGAAAACATTTTTCTTTTAAACAAATTAAATGGTTATTTTAACTTGAACAAAAATTAATCCATGGATATTTTCTTAAAGGATTTAATCATTGGCATAGAAAATATGTTGGATTTAGATATTTTTGTAAGTTCAAATAGAAAGCCATTTTGTTTTATTTTGCAAAAGAAAATTGTTTTGTTAAGTAAAATTGAGACCAATATCTCGAGTAAAGTTTTAATTGGAAAAATTTTGAAATCATTAAGTTTTAACTTAAATAAAATTAGTTCATGGATAAATTCTCTCAAAGGATATAATCCTTGGCATTGAGATTTTAATGGACTTGGATATTTTATTTTTAAGTTAAAGGAGAATTTAATGGAAATTTCAAAAGGATATTTTTCTAGAAAACTTTATTTTAAAAGACTAAGTGGGAGAGGGGTTCCAACGGCCCCATGGCTTCCATCACGGTCCTCATTAGAGATCGTGGGTCCTCTCGCGTCACCCTGGGAGTGAACCCGTATAGGATGGGGATACTACAAGGATCTAGATCTAATGGAAGGATGTAATTAATAACTCGGGACACGTACTATAATCGGACAGCCCACGTTGGAGGTTATATTACGAGGACTGTCCATAGGAAATAGAGAGGAAACGGCCATCCCACGATGGAGTTATTCTCTAGATCATTACCTAGAAAGGAAATTAATTTGTGGTGGTTATTACAGTTAGCTTAGGGAACTGTTAATCTTCCAAAGAAGCTATGTCAGTTTTCCTATGAGCCAAATTAATTTCTGTACACAAATTTATTTTTACAAATTAATTCTTTTCTTTTATTTTTCGATTTTTCGGAAATGGTGGGAGGTTCTTTTAGTCCTTTGGCCATTATTCTCCGTGAGAATAAGTTAACGGGACCAAACTATGTGGACTAGAAGAGGAACCTAGACATAATACTCATAGCCGTGGAGTATAAGTATGTCCTCTACAAGACCTACCCTGTAATCGGGGATGGTTCCACCGACAATAGAGCGAGAGGCTGTGAAGGCATGGAAGAAAGCTAATGAAATAGCACGTTGCTATATACTAGTCTCCATGTCTAATGTGCTCCAGTCTAAATACGAGCACATAGCTTCTGCGTATGATGTTAGTCATTAATTGGCTACTATGTTCGCGGATAAGAGCTGGTCCGTAAGGCAGACGGTTCTTCGAACTATAGTAAATACTAAGATGGCTGGGGGAGAATCAGTCAGGGAGCATATGCTCAAGTTGTTTGCTGCTTCCAAGGAGGCGGATATCTTAGGGGCTATTATTGACCACGGGAGCCAAGTGGACATGGTTCTCGAATCTCTACTGGTATCCTTTACTCAATTCAAACTAAGTTAAATATGAGTTTGATTGAGTTGAAGAAGGAACTCCAGATGGCAGAGAAGGTCATGAAGCCACATTTGATGGCCATGATTGCTAAGTCTTCTTCCTCAAGAACTGGGTCCAAGTCCAGAAAGTTCAGAAGGAAGAAGGGATATGCAGTAGCCCAGCCCAAGACCCAGCCCAAAGACAAACTGAATGGGCAAGTGCTTCAAATGTGGGAAGAATGGACACTAGAAAAAGGAAGTGTCCAGATCTTCAATCCAAGAAAAACTCCCACATGTAATGTTCTTTATCTAGAGTCTATATCAATGGTTGGATCAACTTCCACTTGGATTGTTGATTCAGAAGCCACTGATCATATCTGTAACTCCTTACAGGGGTTTAGGAAGATAAGTAGACTCAAGATGGGCAAACATGGATTACGCGTGGGAATTGGAGCACAAGTCTGGGCCCTTGCAGTGGGAGAGCTGGATCTTGTTTTGATTGTAATAAGAAAGTGGTTCTAATAAATATTTTATATGTACTTGGTTTTCGTCAGAATTTGATTTTAGTTGCAAAACTTATAAATCAAGGATATTCTAAATATTTCCATTCTGGTATTTCTATCAGTAGAAATGGAGAAATATTATATACTGTTCACATATATGAAAATCTATTCTATTTAAACCCTATTAATCATCAATCAAATAACACTCAATCTGAACCTTTAACTATGAAGAGAAAGACCAATATCAATGACTTAAATCTTTGGCATCTGGGGTTGGGTTACATCAACTCAACCAGGATTCAGAGGCTAATCCATGGTGGGCCTTTGGGCACATTGAGATTGGAGAATTGGCCTCAGTGTGAATCTAGCCTAATGGGAAAAAAGGTCTTTTATCCCAAAGGCGGATAGGGCCAAAGAAGTACTGAGTCTTGTTCACACTGATGTGTGTGGTCTATTATCTACACCAGTTATAGGAGGTTTTGAATTCTTCATCACTTTCACGGATGATTGTACAAGGTTTGGTTAAGTTTACTTGATGAAATACAAGTCTGACTCTTTTGACAAGTTCAAAGAGTTTAAGGCTGAAGTGGAGCGTCAAACAGGTAAATTAATCAAGACCTTACGATTAGATCGTGGTGGAAAGTACCTCCTATGTGAATTCAAGGACTACATGGTACATCATGAGATAGTATCCCAACTCTCTGTGCTGGGGACACCCCAGCAGAACAGAGTAGGTGAGATAAGGAACAGGACATTGATGGAAATGGTCAGAGACATGATGTCTCATGCTACTCTTCCAGTTTCTTTTTGAGGATATACCCTGGAAACAGCGGCATACATTCTGAACTTGGTGCTTTCCATATTAGTACCTAGGATTCCCTATGAGTTGTGGACTGGGCGGAAGCCAAGTCTGAATCATCTCAGGATATGTGGTTGTCCAGCTTATGTACTGATCAAAGGAGACAAGTTGGGACCAAGATCAGAATTATGCTATTTTGTTGGGTATCCAAAAGAAACAAAGGGTAGTTACTTTTATCATCCTAAGGAGCAGTAGGTACTGGGTAGTACCAATGCTAGATACTTAGAGGATGATCAAAGTACTTCCACGAAAGGTTCAACTAGGTTGGAACTCAAGGAAAAGTTATCTTCGGAAGCAACTTCTTCTAACGCAATTATGGAACAAGAAGAGGCACAGCCTTAAGAGCTTGTACAAATGGTGCTTTGTCGCAGTGGGAGAGTGTCTAGGGTTCCAGGAGGATGGAATGGAGAAGCTTTTGAGCTAGTCTCTGACCATCAAGAACAAGACCCCACTATATACGAGGAGGCAATTGCTGATGCCGATGCCGATGCAAATCTATGGCAAGAAGCAATGAAAGCCAATATTGAGTCTATGTACTTCAATCAGGTTTGGGATCTTGTAGCTTCGCCTGAAGGGATAAAACCCATTGGGTGTAGGTAGGTGTACAAGAGGAAGAGGTGAGCAGATAGGAAGGTGGAAACCTTTATAGCTAGGCTTGTGGCAAAAGGATATACTCAGAAAGAAGGGATCGATTATGAGGAAACCTTTTCCCCGGTGGCCATGCTTAAATCCATCCGTATCCTCTTTGCCATCGCATGTCACTATGACTACGAGATATGGCAAATGGATGTCAAGACGACATTTTTTGAATGGCCATCTTAGCAATGACATCTATATGTCCCAACCGGAAGGTTTTATTGCTGACGACCAAGAATATATGGTTTGCAAGCTTAAGAAGTTCATTTATGGACTTAAGCGAGCATCAAGTGTGTGGAACATTCGTTTTGACAAGATTGTGACATCTTACAATTTTATTCAAAACGAGGATGAACCATGCGTGTACAAGAAGCTTGAGGGGTTTAATGTGGTTTTTCATGTCTTGCATGTGTGGATGACATCCTACTCATTGGAAATAATGTAGGGTCATTATTATCTACAAAGGTTTGGCTATCTAGTCAATTTAGTATTAAGGACTTGGGAGAAGTCAGCTACATTCTCAGGGTTAGACTTCTTAGAAATAGGAAGCAGAGAATGTTAGGATTATCTCAAGTCGCATACATTGACAAGATGCTGGCCAAGTACAGCATAGACTCAGACAAGGGAGCTCTGATCTCTTGCAGATATGGGTTATCTCTTTCTTCAAGGGATTGTCCTAAGTCTTAAGAAGAAAAGGACAGGATGAGTAGGATTCCCTACGCTTCGGCTGTGGGAAGTCTCATGTACGACATGTTGTGTGCTAGGCTAGATATCTACTTTGCCGTAGGCGTAGTTGCAGATGTCAGTCAAACCTTAGAGAGGTTCATTGGCATGCTGTAAGGCATATTTTTAAGTAACTTAAAGGAACATTGGAACCACAAATAGGGGAAGCATATAGTAAAGGTAGTACCACATGATCCGAGATATCCAGAGATTAGATATGGTGATGATACAGAGTGCCTCTGTGAACAATCTAGCAGATCCATTCACCAAGCCTTTGGCTGAGGGTCTTCAAGAGACACTTAGACGCCATTGGGGTGGGCATCTAAGGACTTACCTAATCTTAGAGTGCAAGTGGGAGATTGTTGGGAATATGCCCTCTTAGACTAGTTTTTCTGATAAAAATATCGAATATGTTAATAAAAGAATTTATTTATCGAAAATTGTTTGTGAAATAATTTTCTTTATTTGTGTACAATTTCGTTTGGAACAGACCCATTGTGTATAAATAAGTGATCCATGTGAATGGAGGTCTTTCACAGTAAGGTATGGATCATGGGTTATTTAAACACATAAACAATCGTTTTTAACTGATTGATGAGAATGGGAATCTCGTCATGTTTAGGTTATTATGTTAGGAATTCCAAATGGGGAATGGCTTACCTTTAGCTAGTGAGTAGGCCACTCACTTCATGACATAAGCGTATTTCGAATACGTAGAACAGGACCTGTAGTAGTGGTTTCTAAAAAATGTACTATATGGTAGAAACCTAGACTACTACCGCTACAGCGTGGACTAGTACTCTATAACTTGAGTATGAGTTGGTGGTCTGGCGAAGCTGGAAGCATATGCTTTCATATACTATAGTTGAGGTTCTATTGGAGGGCCAATATACTTGTATGTTGGGTATGTGTGACTAGTTAGTTAAGACAGACTTGTACAAGATAGTTTCTATACCATATCGCCCCTTATGGTTGTTCGGATGATCTAAATATCCAGGGCCCTGGGAAACATGACTTGGATGTTTGCTTTAGGGTTGCTCCCTTGGATAGCGGAAACACTCCAGGAAGTCGTGGATCATTGGACTAGAGGCCTAAGGATGGTAGATGTCATTTAGAGAGGTATTAGTACACTTCTTCCTCTCTAAATGTACGGTGATGTGTAGAGGGGTATTTTAGTCATTTCACTTGTAGGTCAAAGACTCTACTAATGCAGCATTGTCCTTGGAGATAATATTTCCTTATGGTAATATTAGGAAATATTTAAAATGCAAAATACATCTATTTATATAGTAGAGGTATTTTGGTCATTTTTGTAGCCAAGGCAATGTTTCTTTTTGGTCTTCGGAATAGCCCGTAAGTCCTAATTAATTTTTGGATTGAGAAAATGATCTCAGTTGAGAGAGTTTTATTTTATTCGGGAAGTCTAATTTATTATTGGACTGGAATAAAATAAATGGAGAGAAATTTATTATCTGGTTTAATTGGTTAATTAATTATTCAGGACCTGGGTCCAGTTTGAATAATTAGAAAATTAACCGGGACTTAAACTAGAGGAAAATAATTATTACTTAATTATTTATTAGGTTATTTATTTAATTAAATCCCAAGAAATAAATAATCAAAGTTTAATTATTTTTTGGTTCATTAATTATTTATTGGGTTATTTATTTAATCCCAAGGAAAATAATTAATGTTTATTATTTTGGACTTTTTGGGTCCAAGAAAAATAATAAATATTACTTTGGCCTAATAGCCTGGACCATAGGATTTTTCTGGACGCAGTTTGGAAGAGTTTAGAGTGAAGCCAACATTTATTTTGTATATAATATTCGGGTATAAAATCCCGGGAATATTATTTTTATCAAAATAATTATTTTTGGTTTCATGACTCTTGGGTTTTTGTGTGAAAAAATAAAATAAAAAATAAATGTCTCTTGGCTTTCTCTCTCTCTCTTGTGGCTTTTGCTTTTCCTGGCTTTTGGTCTTCTCCATTGGCTTTTGTTTTCTATAAAACAGAAGAAGCCAGGCTGTGGAATTATGACAGTGAGTTGGAAAGAACAGCCAAAGAATTGGAAAATTTGATCATCATTTTCTCTTCCCATTCTGTGCTCACCAACTAAAAATGAGGCCGGGAATATTCTGTGAACTGGAAAGCTAACATTCCACTGGAGGAGAAGAAAGAACCGGAGAAGGAAGGACGAAAGCTTCACTGGTGTTCATGGATGCAGTGCACTGGACGTTGAAGGAAGAAGCTGCTCTTGAGCTTCAAATCATTCAGCCATGTTCTTCAAGTTTTAAAGGCTCCAAGAGGTATGTTTTTACCCACCATGAGCCTGCCATACTCTGTTATATTCATGTTCTTCCATTTTTATCCACTGAAGATGCATGCTCTGTGATTATGTCAATCCTTCACCTCCATCCTCAAGCATGGTTTTATGAGGAATTGAAACTCATCTTGAAGCTTTTTTATCTTAGATCTTGTCATCGATCCTTGTCCTTGCATGGTCACGCCTCCTCCTCTTTGATCTTGATCTCCATGATGAAGCGGAGTCTCATCATCTCCCCCTCATTGGAAGGATTCGTCTCCAAATCATTACCATCATCTACGTCAAAGGGAGAGAGATCACTATCATTAAAAGTGGCGCTAATATGATACTCACTAGGTAAATCTATCTTATAAGCATTATCTCCAACTTTGGCGAGAACTTGAAATAGACTATCTCCCCTTAGATCTAGTTTGCTTCGTCATTGAGTAGGAAATCTCTCATTGTGAATGTGCACCCATACCCAATCGCCTGGCTTAAATGACACATTTTTCCTTCCTTGATTACACTTATGGCTAATCTCTTCATTTTGTTTTGTGATGGTTGCTTTCACCTTCTCATGGAGTGCCTTCACCATTTCCGCCTTCTTAGCTCCATCGAGGTTCATCCGTTTACCTATAGGCAAGGGAACCAAATCTAAAGGAGTTAGAGGATTAAAACCATACAGAATTTCAAAAGGAGAATAAGAAGTAGTAGAGTGAATAGCCCTATTCTAAGCAAACTCATTGTGTGGCAAGCATTCCTCCAAAATTTTCAAGTTCTTCTTGATTATGGTCCGCAAGAGTTGGGTGAGTGTTCAGTTGACTACCTCCATTTGTCCGTCCATTTGAGGATGACACGCTATGGAAAACAAAAGATTAGTACCAAATTTGTTCCATAACACTCTCCAAAAGTGGCTAAGGAATTTAGTATCCCTATCCGAGACAATAGTCCTTGGGATCTCGTGCATTCTCGCCACTTATTTAAAGAATAAATATACAATACATGACGCATCATTAGTCTTGGATCAAGCCACAAAATGAGCCGTTTTGGAGAATCGATCAACAATCACAAATACGGAGTCCTTACCCCCTTGGACCTAGGCAATCCTAAGATGAATTCCATTGAAATATCAACCTAAGACACATTAAGTGTGGGCAAAGGAGTATAAAAACCATGTGGAAGAGATTTAGACTTAGCTCGCCTACAAATAATGCATTGAGAACAATGTTTCTTCATACCCTTTCTCATTTTTTGCCAAAAGAAATGTTGTTTAAGGATGCCTAAGGTCTTTGCAACACCAAAATGCCCCATTAGTCCCCTATTATGTGATACGAATTTCTTGTGTGTGGCTTTTCTTAGCGTTGTGGTTGTTTTAGTTAGGAATGTGTTCAGCTCAAATAATAGGACCAAAACAGAGGTTCTTGTGACAAGAAGGGAGAAAACACAATAACAACCTACACTCTTTTAGACCCTTGAAGAACAAAGCCTCAAAAACCCTCAAGATGAGTAGAAAGTTCTACTATAATCTCACCCTAATATCCTTAAAGCAACAAAAGCAAACAAGAACAAATAGAATAGAGAAAATAGGTACCCAAATATTGGATTTCAAATAAACCTTAAAAGAACAAAGCAACTAAGACCCATTCAAAGAAACAACATTAGATTATCCAAAAGATTTATAGACTCTTACAAAAGGAGGCCTAACCCTTAAGCTTGGTATTGAACAAGATGAACAAGGAGGCTAGACCCTCTCAAGATTCTCTCTCAAAATTAAAGTGAAGTGTGTTATTTTTTCAAATCACTAAAGGTTCTATTTATACTATCCTAACCCTAGCTAAGGTAATCCCTGAAGTTCTATTATAGTTTAGGGTCATAATAAGTCTTTACAAGCAATTAAAATTGAAGAAAATCAGAGAAAACATTAAAAATGCGGAGCAATCGTCGACTGCCCAGGAGGAAGCCAGCGCCGGTTTGGACACCACAGCCGGCATCGGTTGTGATCTGTCTTTGGGCCGGTTTATGTTGTGATTGAGGCAGTTGTTAGGGCAGCTTGGAGCCGGCACCGGCCATCCTCTGAAGGCCTCCTTTTTAGTCGAGTTTCGTCCATTTTTGTCGCCGGCCTTGTCCTTGCATGGCCACACCTCCCCCTCATTTATCTTGACCTACATGATGAAGTTGAGTCTCATCATTTCCCCCTCCTTGAAAAGGATTCGTCTCCAAATCATTGCCATCATCTTCATGGAGTGCTTTCACCATTGCCGCCTTCTTGGCTCCATCAAGGTTCATTCGTTCATCTATAGGCAAGGGAACCAATTCTAAAGGAATTAGAAGGGTAAAACCATACACAATTTCAAAAGGAGAAGAAGAAATTATAGAGTGAATAGTCCTTTTGTAAACAAACTCAAGGTGTGGCAAGCATTCCTCCCAATTGTTCAAATTGTTCTTGATTATGGTCCGCAATAATTTGGTAAGTGTTCGGTTGACCACCTTCTTTGAAAAAATAACTTCAAATTGTTGAGGAACAACTGCAATTTCATTAGGCAAAGATAATGAAAAATCATTAGTCGGAATATAAGAACCTTTACATAAAAGAAGAATAACTGGTTCCTTAGCTTCTATAGTCTCTATAACCTCACTTTCTTTTGCAAAGAAATTCACTCTTCTTTTACCTCCCCTATCTTGTCCTTGCTCACTTATATCCTTGATCATCAAAGGTACTTATTTTTCTATCCTCTCTCTCAACTCTTTTTCTTTCCTCTCTTGTTCTTTTCTCTCAATTCCTTGCTTTTGTTTAACATCTTGCGCTCCCTTTTTTTTTTTTTTTTTCTTCCTCCTTCATGATTCTTTGATCTTTGTTCACCTCACTAGGGGCCATGAGGGTGAGGGTAAATTTAGTTCCCTCATTGAGTAGAGAATAAGTATTTTTCCTCCCATCATGCTTAACATGCCTATCGTATTGCCAAGGCCTCCCTAGGAGCAAGTGACCTACTTGCATGGGTACCACATCACATACCATTTTATCCGTATACTTCCCCATCTCAAATGACACCAAAACTTGTTTGTTCACTCTCAATTCCCCACTATTATTCAACCATTGCAATATGTAGGGCTTGGGGTGTTTTATCCACTTCATGTCCAATTCTTCAACTAAGTTTGCACTAATCACGTTAGTGCAACTCCCACTATCCAAAATGACACTACAAGGGGTCTTGTTGATTAGACACCTAGTGTAGAAAATGATCTCTCTTTGTTGGTGATCTTGATCCTCAATGGCTTGTGAATTCAATGACCTTCTTGTGACTCCTACCAATAAGTATTCTTGACTAACAACTTCCTATTCATCACTCTCCTCATCCCTTCTTCCCTCTTGGTCTCCCTAGTACCTTTCGCCCTCTTCTTCCTTATCGGTGGAGACCTCACCATAGGGGTTAGTATACATTGTTCTTATACTTGGACACTCATGGGAAGTATGTCCATATCCAAGGCACTTAAAATATTTGATATCCCTATTCCTTTGTGGCCTTTCTATGGTTTTTTCCTTGTCCTTGTTCCATCCTTCCCTAGGTTTCTAATCCTCCCTTGGCTTCCAATCCTCTTTATGTTTGTAGAAGTCCCGTTGGGATGGCTTAGGAGCTTCATCATTCTTAATTGGCAACTTGCTAGTAGAGTTGGGGTTTGGAAGTGGAGGTCTAGTAAATGTCCTCCTTTATGGCGGCATGTACCATATCCTCCAATCGATCATAAGGGTGCAATTCCACCAAATTAGCAATCTCCCTATTTAATCCTCCCAAAAACCTTACTCTTGTTGCTCTTGGATCCTCATAGATTTGAGCTCTCATCAATATTACTTCCATTTCCTTATGATAATCTTCCACACACTTGTTCCCCTGCTTGAGTGATTGGAGCATTTGGTAAAGATCGTTTTAGTAATGGTGTGGTATAAACCTTACCCTCATCATGTATTTCAACAAATTCTGACTAGCCACAGTTTCCACTCCCATTTGTCTCCTATGAGCACTAACTTGCTCCCACCATACCAAGGCATACTCCAAAAATCCCAAAATAGCCAACCCCACTTTTGACCTCTCACTTTTGACCTCTCACTATAGTTATGGCTTTCTATAAATATCTCCATTTTGCTTTCCCACTCAAAATAACCTTCAAGGTCACTCTTGGCATAGAATGTGGGCACTTTTAATTTAATATAGCTCAACTCCCTTTCCACATCATTTTCTTCTCTCCTTCCTCATCTATTACCCCATCCTCTTTGATGTTCCCCAAAGGCCTCAACTTGTTCCCCCTCATACCACTCATAAACTCCCTCAAATTCTCTTTCTAGCCCCCTTATATTGATCCCTCCATTCCTTCCTTGGCCCCATCCTCGTCCTCCTCTCAAGCCATATCTCCCTCCTCTCATATGAGCTTGTTGGAAACCCCCAATAGAGTATTCATCCCATTCTTCCCCTTGTTGAGTATGTAACGGAGGAGTATGGGCATCTCCATCCCTCATCCTTGGACTTAGTACTTCAAAGCACTCTTAGCCTTTCCTTTATGTAATGGTAAAAGATTGTCCAAGATGATTTATCAACTCCCTTATCATGTTTTGAAATTCGCTTTGTATTGTCCTTATCATAGCTTGCAAATCATCACACAGTCCCTTAGCATCAATTTGTTCTTCTTGAGGTCTACTAGGTCCACTTAGGTTAGGCCTAGAAATCTCTTGTTCATGGGCCATAGTGATGGGATATTTGCTTACTTATACCTACAACACAAAGAGATTAGAAAGAAAAATAGATCCTCACTGCTCTTCCTTGCATGTTGGCTCTCAAGATGGATCACTCCACGCTCGTGTTTACTCTCTTAAGCTCTTTTAATGATAGGTTCACCCTCTTGCCTTTTTCTCAACACTCAAGCCTTTTTGTTCAATCCTAATTCTCCCTAATAGCTGAAGATTTACTTCAGCTAAGTGAATAACACAAATTAAAGGAATTTTCCAATTAGGGGGTCTTAGGGGAATTTCAACAAACACTTGTTAGGCACCTCAAGTAAACAAGTTTTAAGTCAAGAATTTCAAGAAAAGTGGATTGAATCAATGCAAGAACAAGCACTGGACACAAAAGAAACACTTCTAAGCAAGAAACAAACAAGAATTATCAAGAACAAAGAAACAAGAGCAACTAGAACTAGGATGATGAAGAACAAGATGATCACAAGTGTTCATTAGAATAAATTGAGTTCAATGAATATGGAATTCAACAATAGAGTGATATACTAAGTCTCAATATCCCAAGGATTGAAAATTAAGAATTAAAGATCCCAACTATAGCAAAAAAATATTCTCATAGAACACTTATAAAACACATTGGATGCAATTCTCGTCACTTAAGAACAATCAGCATTTTCACCCTTATTGAAGACAAATTTCACCACAATCACAAGATAAATTTGTTCCCAAGGATTATAACAACATCAAGGAGCAATTTTCCAACAGAAAAATCAAGATATAACAAAGATTTAATAACCTTTTTTTGCAGCAAGTTTTTGAGTTACGGGATTTCTCTATTTTTTTTTTCTTCATTTTGTAGGGTTCCTTTTTTTGCTCTCAAGCTTTGATGGGAATCATGCATTTCCTTGCTCTGATACCAAACTCTTTGATACGAATTTCTTGTGTGTAGCTTTTCTTGGTGTTGTGATTGTATTAGTTGGGGATGTGTTCAGCTCAAACAATGAGACCAAAATAGGGGTTCTTGTGACAAGAAGGGAGAAAACACAATAATAACCTACACTCTTTCAAACCCTTGAAAAACAAAGTCTTAAAGACCCTCAAGATGAGTAGAAAGTTCTACTATAATCTCACCCTAATATCCTTGAAACAACAAAGGCAAACAAGAACAAATAGAATAGAGAAAATAGACACCCAAATATTAGATTTCAAACAAACATTAGAAGAACAAAGTGTTAGAATTCGTGGACTCCTAAACGTGAAAAACATCCACGAATCCCTCCCGAGGACCCAAGTAAACGATTAAGATGATCTAAGGTTTAAGAATTACCTCTGGTTGCTGTAATCGAAATCCTTCGATTCTGATTGCGCTGTTGTACGTTCAACCTGAACAATCACCAGACGCTGCAGTATGCGAACGTCCTCTATCGGATACACACCGCAAACTCACTCGATACCCGGGGAGTGCTAGCGCCTAGGGTTTGAGAGGTTTTTTTTTTTCTTTTCTGGTAAAGAATGGCACGAATGTTCTCAACCAAAAAAATTGGACTATTGAAAAGATGGCTAGGGTTTTCTTAAAAACCCCCGAACCTATTAGAGTCCAACCCTAATAATATCTTATCATATTCTAATTTAAATTTAAATTAAATTTAAACTAATATGATAAGATTCTGCCATTATCTCGGTAATTTAACTAATTAATTTACCGAGTTAGATTCTTATAATCTGGACATCATCCAGATACATCGAATGTGGACATATTTCCAGATTCATTGTATCTGGTAAATTTTCTAAGTACGATTAACTTAGACATATTTCCAGATTCATCGAACCTGGTCACCAGAAAAATAACCTAACAAGTTCACTTATTGTGTGACCCTATAGGTTCATTTAACACTGGCAATGTGCTTAAATCATATTTAAATGGCCCACAAGTTATAAGCGGTTTCTAGCAAAACATTATAACTATCCAGGTTAAATGAAGATCGATGATCTCTTTGAACCAAACCATAATTTTATATTTAATCCTTTTGTCACACGATATCCAGATTAAGCATAAGGCACGGAGCATGTCATCCTTATTAAGCTTAATCAATTATTTCTTGATTTCATAGTAGACTGTTCAAACAAATGATATCAATATCTTAGATTGATATATTTGAGCACGGTCATGCATTTTTAACAGTCTAACTTATCAAGGGGCCTATGGATATCTCTCCCATAACTGAGAGGGACAAATTCCTTCACAATCAATCATATTCCTCTCCTTGATTTATTCTATATCCAACAGTAGTCTAATTTATTATCTAATTAAAGACAATTTTAGACAATGTCAAAATATAGAATTTATCAAATAAGAAACTATGATGAATTTAGGTCGAATGACTTTCAATATTATTATGGCTAGAAAGTACTTATGACATATTCCATGAAGTACTCTCACAGTGGGTCATGTCCAATACAATGTTCTCTAACATTTATTTATGTCTTGACTCGATATCACAAATATCCATGGCCAGTTAAACATAGCAATCAAGTCACAAACATACTAATCTTAATTTATTATTATTCCAATAATAATAATCGATCAGGGACAGTTTTAGAATAGCCATTATATTCATTGTAGGGTTTTACTATCAAGTCACGTACTTGATGACCAACAAAACAAAACTCACTATTCATGGAAAGGAAAGCCTCATATTATTATATAAAACATAATGATAATAGTATAAGTACAAATTGACTCTAGGGCATATCCCCAACACAAAGCAACTAAGACCCATTTAAAAAAATAACATTGGATTATCCAAAAGATTTATAGACTCTTATAAAAGGAGGACTAACCCTTAAGCTTGGTATTGAATAAGATAAACAAGGAGTCTAGGCCCTCTCAAAATTCACTCTCAAATTTTGAATTAAAATGAGGTGTGTTGTTTTGTCAAATCACTTAAGGTTCTATTTATACTACCCTAACCCTAGCTAAGGTAATCCCTGAAGTTCTATTACAGTTTAGGGTCATAATAAGTCATTACAAGTAATTAAAATTAAAGAAAATCAGAAAAAATATTAAAAACGCAGAGAAGTCGTTGGCTGCTCAGGGGGAAGCCGGCGCCGGTTTAGACACCACAGCCGGCATCGGTTGTGATCTGTCTTCGAGCCAGTTTATGTTGTGATTGAGGCGGTTGTTGGGGCAGAATGGAGCCGGCACCGATTTGGCTGCTTAGAGCCCGCACCGGCTATCCTCTAAAGGCCTCCTTTTTGGTCGAGTTCCATCTATCTTTATCGACGGCCCTTATCCTTGCATGGCCACACTTCCCCCTCCTTTATCTTGACCTCTATGATGAAGTAGAGTCTTATCACTATGGGCTTCCTTAACTAGCAACTCCCTAATAGAACCCTTTGGCACACAAAATCTTGCCTACCTAAACAAGAAACCATCAAACGTATAATATTTAGCAAATGCATATTTCTCACAATCATGGAAAATATCCCCAAACTACTAATCATCAATATACAATTCCTTCACAAGTTCAAAACCAAGAAGTTTAGCATCCGAAAAGTTTAGTAGTGCATACCTTTGAGATAGTGCATCTGCTACCACATTTTCCTTACCCTTCTTATATTAAATGACATAAAGAAATATCCCTTTGAGATAGTGCAAGCCGTTTTCCATTTATCCCCTTCTTTTATTCTAATTTGGTGATAACCGGATTTCAAATCAACTTTAGAGAAAATACATTAACCAAATAGCTCATCAAGTAAGTTATCTTGCCTAAGAATAGGATAGCGGTACTTTACCATGATGTTGTTGATAGCACGACAATCCACACATATACTCCATGTCCTATCCTTTTTGGGTACCAAGAGAATTAGAACTGCACATGGGCTTAGGCTCTCTCTCACATGTCCCTTTTCAAGTAATGCCTCTACTTGCTTTTGCAATTCCTTAGACTCCTCTGGGTTACTTCTATATGTCGGTCAGTTAGGAATGACGACTTTGGGCACAAAGTCGATTTGATGCTCAATCCCTCTTATAGATGGTAGTCCTCCGGGAACCTCCTTTGGAAAAACGTATTCAAATTTTTTAAGAATAGCTGCAACTTCATTAGGCAAAGACAATGTAGAATCATTAGTAGAGACATAAGAACCTTTGCATAAAAGAAGAATAACTGGTTCCTTAGCTTTCATAGCTTCTATGACCTCACTTTCTTTTATAAAGTAACTCACTCTTCTTTTATCTCCCCTCTCTTGTCCTTGCTCAATCCTATCCTTGATCGTCAAAGGTACTTGTTTGCCCATCCTCTCTTTCAACTCTTTTTCTTTCCTCTCTTGTTCTTTCCTCTCAATTTCTTATTTTTGTTTGACATCTTGCGCTCCCTTCTTTTTTTCTTTCTCCTTCATGATTCTTTGATCTTTGTTCACCTCACTAGGGGTCATAGGGATGAGGGTAAACTTAGTTCTCTCATTGAGTAGGGAATAAGTATTCTTCCTCCTATCATGCTTTACATGCCTATCGTATTGCCAAGGCCTTCCTAGGAGCAAATGACCCGCTTGCATGGGTACTACATCACATAGCATATCATTCTTGTACTTTCCCATCACAAAAGATACCAAAACTTGTTTGTTTACTCTTAATTCCCCGCTATCGTTCAACCATTACAATTTGTAGGGCTTGGGGTGTTTAATCCATTTCATGTCCAATTCTTCAATTAAGTTTGCACTAATCACATTAGTGTAGCTCCCATTATCCATAATAACACTACAAGGGGTCTTGTTGATTAGACACCTAGTGTAGAAAATGTTCTTTCTTTATTGGTGATCTTGATCTTCAATAGCTTGTGAACTCAATGACCTTCTTGTGACTCCCACTAACAACTTCCCTTTCATCACTTTCCTCTTCCCCATTTCCTTCTGGGTCTCCTTGGTATCTTTCTCTCTCTTCTTCTTCGTCGGTACAAACCTCACCATAAGGATTAGTATACATCATTCCCTTGCTTGGATACTCATAGGAAGTATGTCCATATCCAAGGCACTGAAAACACTTAATATCCCAATTCCTTTGTGGCTTCTCCATAGCTTTTCCCTTGTCCTTGTTCCAACCTTCCCTAGGTTTCCAATCTTCCCTAGGATTCCAATTCTCTCTAGGTTTCCAACCCTCCCTTGGTTAGTTGAAGTCCTTTTAAAATGGCTTAGGGGCTTCATCTTTCTTAATTAGCATCTTGCTGGTAGTGTTGGGGTTTGGAAGTGGTGGTCTATTAAATATCCTCCTCTTTAATTGCCTCTCAATCTTTATAGCGGCATGTACCATATCCTCCAACCGTTCATAGGGGTGCGACTCTATCAAATTAGCAACTTCCTAATTTAATCCTCCCAAAAACCTTGCCCTTGTTGCCCTAGGATCCTCATTCATTTGAGCTCTCATCAACATTACCTCCATCTCTTTATGGTAATCTTTCACACTCTTATTCCCTTGCTTGAGTGATTGAAGCCTTTGGTAAAGATCATTGTAGTAATGGTATGGTATAAACCTAGCCCTAATCATATATTTTAACAAATTCCAACTAGCCACAGTTTTCACTCCCATTTGTCTCCTTTGTGCACTAACTTGCTCCCACCAAACCAAAGCATATTCCGAAAATCCCAAGATAGCCAACCTCACTTTTGACCTTTCATTATAGGTATGACTTTCTAGAAAGATCTCCATCTTGCTCTCCTACTCGAAACATGCTTCGAGATTACACTTGCCATAGAATGTGGGCACTTTCAATTTAATGTGGTTCAACTCCCTCTCCTCATCATTTCCTTCTCTCTTACCTCCTCTATTGCCCCATCTTCTATTGTGTTCCCTAAAGGCTTCAACTTGTTCCCCCTCATACTATTTATCAACTCCCTCAAACTCTCTTTCTAACCCCCTTAAGTTGTTCCCACCATTCTTTCCTTGACCCCTACCTTGTCCTCCTCTCATACCGTGTCTTCCCCCTCTTATAGGAGCTTGTTAGAATCCCCTGATAGAGTGCTCATCCCATTCTTCCCCTTGTTGGGCATTTAACGAAGAAGTATGGGCATCACCATCCCTCATCCTAGGGCTAGGTACTTCAAATCGCTATTGGGCTCTCCTTTGCGCGACAATAGAAGATTGCCCAAGATGATTTATCAATTCCATTGTTATGTTTTGAAACTCACTTTGCATAGTCCTCATCATAGCTTGCAAGTCATCACGCAAAATCCTAATATCAATTTGTTCTTCTTGAGGTCTACTAGGTCTACTTGGGGTAGGCCTAGAGATCTCTTAATCATGGGCCACAGTGGTGGAATATTTACTTATTTATACATATAAAACTAAGAGATTAAAAAGAAAAATAGATCCTCACTTAGCTTCCTTGCGTGTTGGCTCTCAAAGGTTGGTCACTCCACGCTCGTGTTTGCTCTCTTAAGCTCTTTTAGTAATAGGCTCACCCTCTTGCATTTTTCTCAATACTCAAGCCTTATTGTTCAATCCCAATTCTCCCCAATAGCTAAAGATTTAGTCCAACTTAGTGAATCACACAAATCAATGAATTTTTCCAATTATAGGGTCTTAGGGGAATTTCAACAAACACTTGTTGGGAACCTCAAGCAAACAAGTTTTAATCAAGAATTTCAAGAAATGTGGACTCAATCAACACAAGAACAAACACTTAGATGTATAAAGAAACACTTCTAAACAAGAAATAAACAAGAGTTAGCAAGAACAAAGAAATAAGAACAGCTAGAACTAGGATTATAAAGAATAAGATGATCACAAGTGTGCTCTAGTAAAGTTCAGTTCAGAGCATGTAATTCAACAATAGAGTGATATACTAAGTCCCAATATCCTAAGGAATGAAAATTAAGAATCAAAGTTCCCAACTATAGCCAAAAGCATTTTCTTGGAACATTTATCAAACACCTTGGCTGCAATCCCGTCACTTAAGAACAACCAATATTTTCACCCATATTCGAGCCAATTTTCACCACAAATACAAGAAAAATTTGTTCCCAAGGATTATATTAACATCAAGAAGCAATTTTCCCAACGAAAATTCAAGGTACAGCAAAGATTTTATAACCTTTTTGGAGTATGTTTTTTAGTTACGGGATTTCTCTTATTTTTCTTCAACTTTGTAGGGCTCTATTTCTTACTTCCAAGCTTTGATGGGAATCAAGGCTTTCCTTGTTTTGATACCAAAAACTCTTTGATATGATCTTGAGTGGGCTTTTCTTGGTGATGTGGGTGGTTTAATTGATTATGAGTTTAGCTTTTCCCATGGACTAAAACAGTGAATTTATTGAGACAAAAAAGGAGAAATTAAACTAACAACCTACCCTCTATCAAACCCTTCAAGAAATAGGTTTCAAAGACTCTCAAGAATAGTAGAAATTTCTACTATAATCTCACCATAATATCCTTGAAGTAACAAAGGCAAACAAGAATAAAAGAATAGAGAAAATAGGCACCTAAGTAATGGTATTCAAACAAACCACAGAAGAGCAAAGCAACTAAGACCCATTGAAAGAAATTACATTGGATTATGTAAAAGATTTTATAGACTCATTCATAAGGAGGACTAGGCCTTAAGTATGGTCTTGAACAAGATGAACAATGAGACTAGGGCCTCTCAAGATTCTCTCTTCAAATTTGAATAAAGTGTGTGAATTGTCTTGTTAAATCAGTGAAAGTTGTATTTATACTACCCTAACCCTAACTAAGTGATTGCTGATGTTCTAATACAATTTAGGACCTCAATAGGTCTTTACAAAACATTTAAAATGGAGGAAAACTGGAGAAAACATAAAAAACACGGGGCAGTCGTCGGCTACCCAGGTTGGAACCGCCGCCGACTAGGGCTTCTACAGCCGGCGTTGGTTACGCGTTGTTCTTCGGGCTGTCGATGCAGGTTGAAGCCAACACCAGTTAGGCTGCTGTGCCGGTGCTGGTTGTTCACTGGAAGGCCACCTTTTGGTAAAATTTCATCCGAATTTGTTGCAGGCATGAGTTCTTGTTGGGGTTCTTCTTGGATAGTCATTAAAATGAGCTCTTAGCTAGCTTTCTCAACCTTCCAACCCTCTTCCATCCTCAAGTATGGTTTTATGAGGAATTGAAACTCATCTTGAAGCTTCTTGGTCATAGATCTTATCATTGATCCTTGTTCTTGCACGGTCACGCCTCCCCCTCTTTGATCTTGACCTCCATGATGAAGCGAAGTCTCATCACATATTCCTTCATATTTTATATTTTACGCTTGGAAAGGCGTTTTGGAATTTTATTGCAGAATGCGATAAAAAAATGATAAAACCGTCGTCGTTGACTCATTGCAGTGCATGCCGGCCCCAGCCCCATTTTGGAAGGGAGTAAAAATCAAGAAAAAACAAAGCAACATTGAGCAAACAGAGCACAATCGGCACTAGCTCTGCACAGGATAGCCGACACGAGCTCCATGTTGTACAATGTCACCGGGTTTTCCTTTCCCAAGTATATTTTGGCAATTTTAATTTAATTCTTTTGGGAACTCTTTCAATAATAGAAAATGACTCTTATAGGCACTTTTTGGTAATTAGAACTCCTATAAATACATGAAAATATCATTGTACAAATTAGTTTTTATAGTTTTCAATTCTTCAATATAATATCTATAGAAAACTACTAGAGAAACACCAAGATGTAGAATAATCAAGGAGAATTCTTGGAGAAGAAGTGGAGGTTGCTCAAGAAGGTTTCAAGAAAGAAGAAGAAGGCTTACTTGTCTATGTATGGTTTCTTTTTCTCTTCTTTGTAATGTATCAACAATTTAAGATTAATTTTTTAATTATCTTTAAAGGATATTATTTTGGATTCATGATTTTGTATTGATTTTAGTTCTTTGATCAATTTATTGCTATTCTTGGCATTTGATTACTTCAGCATAATATCTTGTTGGATTAATTAGTTCTCATCTAATTAACTTGCAAAATGATGGTAGGAGAGAATGATCAACTACTTAATTCAATACTAGTTATTCTTCACTTGCTTGAAAAAGAGGTTAAAGATAAAGACTAAGCAATCAAAGATTGATTGACGATTGCTAGAATATAGATTCATTGGCTAATTTCATACTTAAATTACTAAGAATATAAGGATTTGTGTGAGGTTTGATTTTAATGCGCTTTTTAGATTAATTGGTTGAGACGGAATATGTTTACTAATTTAACTAGAAGATAGTGATTCCATAGATTGCAAATGAAGTGGGTCGTCTATTTTAATCATTCATGATACCAAGATAATTATTAATTGAGAGAATACTTAGTCAATCATTTTTGTATATTCAAGGATTTCTATCTATTTAGATGTCCTTTCTCCTTGTTCTCACTTCTTAATTATCCTTGTGACATTTCTTGTGTGACTTGATTTTCTCTAATATATTAGGTTAGTAAATATTTACTTCTATTCTTTTATTTTATTGGCTAAATAATAAAGATTTTGGTAAAGTAAGGTAGAAGCCTAAGTTCTTGTGGATTCAATACTTACTATTCTCTATACTATACGATCGGTATATTGCCCGTATATGTGGTTTTAGTGGTTCGCATTTTAATTAAAACTTGATTATTGTGTAATTTGTTAGTAATATTTTTAACACTAAAAAACACGCATCACTATTATAAAAAAAAACTATTATATTAAATTGCAGAGCATGTTTGCATGATAATATATTATATTATGTGCTTGAAATGTTTATCTTGGGGCTTTGTTGTTAGGGTTTGGTGTGAGTTAAGCTTAAGATTTTAGGATTGAATAAGGCAATGATTAAGATAATTAAGATTGCTAATGAGGCATTTATGATGTGAATATATTTTGATAGGAAATTGATTTTTATATTTAATTTGTATATCAGATTTTGTGGGAGTTGAAAAAGAGGAAACTACTACATAGGATTGTCTATCTACTTCTTTTGCTTGGACTTAATGTAAGTCCCCGCATTTCATGTTTTCATAAAATATAGGGAAATATATGAAATATTTTATTCTTGATAAATGCTTTAATTTCATAAATATTTATTTTCTAATTTATTATTTTTGAAATAAAATGTTTATTTTTGCAACGAATATTTCACGAAATGATTTACTTATGTAAGTGATATTTGATCATATATATATATATATATATATATATTGCATCTCATAAGAGATTATATATTTTGAGCATGTTGCTCTATTGTGAAGCAAATGTGGATTATGGTTTACACAATATTTAGTGATGCCTTATTTTGGGGAAAATTGCATGTTCTTAATATGTGGGATATGAAAGCTTGCATTGAAAGTTATTGAGCCTATAGAATTGCGAATGATCATGCATAAATGAATTACAAAATACGTAGCATGTTTTGGTACAATTAATTTTGTATAACGAGAACTATATCTATGGTATTTGGGGGACTATTCATTTAACAATTATGAAATATTGGGGATGTTTATGGAATGTTATATTGTATAAACTCTTTTGAAATGGTTTTAAAATTATAGGATGGATAAGGATTTTTAAATTGAGCTTTGAAATTAAACCTGGGGCTATTTTTGGAAAACAAATATTTTTGGAAATATTTTTAAAAGGTATTAAGCTATTTTTGAAATGGCATTGCGCTAATCTAATCATGAGACTATAAGCTGTGTGGCTTTGTGCCTTGTTTTCTAAGTATTCAAAGAGACTTTTTACTTATACTAACTTGTGCAGGCTGGAGAACACTATCCATAAGGTGGCTACCATCAGACTGTGGATTTTTTCTTCACGAGATGGCAGTATATGTTGTTTAGTCGTGCTAAGCTAGTGACACATTTTCTAATGGAGAGAATGGAGGACGGATGTGGGACATCTAGGCTATATATCAGACCATAACAATGGTCATTATATGTTTAATTGTGGTGTATACACTGAGTTATTTATACGTATATATATTATCATGTTCATAGGATGAAATTCTTATGGTATTGATATAGTTAGATGGAGATCCTTTCGATTAGATAGGATGTGATTTTGTCAGTGTTTAATATGAGATGCCAACGTGCAGTTTGAAATTTAATAATCAAAACATGTTCTTTTGGAATGTGAGCTGCTTTTTGAAATCACAAGAGATTATTAGATCAATAGGCTCAATACGGATGTTAGAAACTGATGTGATCTATGGAAGCTCTAAAAATGTGGATTGAACTCAAAACAAGAATCCTAACAAACTCATTTGCAAGAACACCTAAATGCAAAGAAACTGTGACTCTTGTGATAATGTGAATCTATCCTTCTTCAAAGACACCTTAACACCCTAATCTAACTAGAGATTAGAAAATTAAGGATAGGAATTTGAAGGCATCTAACTCAATCATATCAAACACACTAGGCAACCTAAAACATAGAATAAAGAAGGAGTTTAGATTATCCCTTAAGATTTAGAGACAAGATCAAATGTGGGACTAAATCCTCTGGGTTAGTTTTAATGTTTAATAGAATTACCCATAAGGATCACCCTTAAGAACTCTCTCTCTAGAGAGAAAATCTGAATTCTCCTTCCTAAAATACCAAAGTTATATTTACATAATCATACTATGGTATTTGTAATCCCCCAAAATAACCTAATACAAAGTACTATAGAAGGGTGTTCTATTCTTGAATTAAATACTTTTAAGTATTAAAAAAATGACTCCAAAATAGTTAAAAAATGATAGGGGTTCGGATTCCAAAACAGGACCGGTGCCGGGTAGGTCTCTTGGGGGTGGCACTGGGTCCAATCTGGAGGAACAGTACCCATTCAGAAAAAGTTAGAAAAAAAATCGAGAATCATACAGTCCACAACTGGCGCCGGGTCCAATCTCTTGGAACAGTATGTGCGCCAAAAATTGAGGAATTTTGCATAACACAAACGGTATCGTGTAAGTTCTGGGCACTCCAATCTCTGCTCGTTTGACCTCCATTCATTCCATTCATTTCCCATGTGTTCTCCTGATCTTCTAAATAGTTTTGAAGATAAGATTGTTTCCATTTGAAACTCCCTTGAGTCACATTCCTTTATTTGCCAGTTTGCCCTTGAATCCTTGTTCATTTATTTGTTTGACCTTTCACAAGAATTGTTGCCTTCTTTGTACTCCTTTTGGTCTTCCTTTCTTTATCCACTATTTCATCACTCTCTTGACTCTTGGTTTGTTAGCTTGGTTGCCCTTAAATTCCTGTTGAAACCTCTTGAACATGGATCTCACCCAAGGTGCTATGAGTTGTGGCTTGGATTTCTTTTTGTCGTCGTTTGAGTGGCCTTCGTGCCTAGGGTGATTCCTATCATTTTCTCCTTCTTGACAAGGATTCGTCCTCGAATAAAAACCTATGCAACAATTCAAAAAAGAGATTTTTTGTGAAAGTAAAATGTCATGGCTTTGTACCTCATTATTCTCTATATTTTCTCATTTCACTACCCACATTTTCCCTCTCATTTTACCTCCTCTCTCTTTTCTTTTTCTCTCCAACTTGAGGTTTTCACTGTCCTCTCATCACTGTCTTTATTCATTTCCTCACTTCTTATCTCTCTTTTTTCTCTCACCTTAACCTCTTGTTCCCCCTTCTTTTGTTCTTCCCTCTTCTCTCATTTTTTCTTCTCATTTCTTTTCTCATTCATCTTATTTTTCCTCTCCTTTCCCTCTTACCTTTCCTTTTCTCTTTCTCTCAAGATATTTTGATCTCTCAAAACCTCACTAGGGGATAAGAGAAGTAGCATGATTTTCTTTCCATTCTTCCTCAAAGAATAAGTATTCCTCTTCGACTCATGGACCACATCTCGGTCAAACATCCAAGGTCTTCCCAAAAAAATATGCCCTACATTCATGAGAAATATATCCCAAACCACTTCATCCTTATACGTCCCCGTATCAGTGGCAACCTTGGCTTGTTTGTTCAGCTTCACCTCTCCACAATTGTTCAACCATTGTAACTTGTAGGGTCTAGAGTGTTTCAAGGTTTATATTCCTAACTCCCGCACTAATGTAGCACTAATCACATTTTTACAACTCCCTCTATCAGTGAGGACACTACATGGTTTTTGTTTGATTAGACACCTTGAAAAAAAATACATTCTCTCTTTGCGAATATTCTCCGTCTTCCACTCCTTCACAGACATTTTCAACTTCCATTGCTACTCTAATCAATGCACATGATTTCTCAAGTATATCCCCATTTCTTCCACCCATTCTATCTCCTCCACTAGATTTGGTGTCATTTTGTGATGTTGAACTAGATGCTTCATTCTTACTAATTTCACTCATTTTCATTTTCTTTTGCGGTACCTCTAGCCAACTCCTTATTTTCTCCTCTTGTGGATACAAGTTTTCTCCCACTTCATAAGTACTTGAAACACTTTGGGAACCTTCACCTATAGCACGTATTTGCTCCCCCTCTACCTCATTCTTTTAATGCATTTGCTTTTTAACAAATTCTACGCTATTTTGCTTAACTCCATCTTGCTCATGCTCCTCTAACATTCCCAATGGATTTGACTCATCTTTTAGAAAAAATAGAATGTTGTAAAATTCCTTAGTCACCCTTTTTGTTGGACTCAATTGATCCACTTTATCTTCTTCATCATCGCTAAGCTCCTCATCAATCTCATCAATATTTTTCTCAACTTCTTTATACACTACTTCATCATTTTGATTAACTATTTCTTGACCTTTGGCTTCCATTTCTAGCTTCTTCTCCTTCTCAAAGCCATGTAATTCATCTTGCTTAACCCTCTCAATGTTTTCTTCACTTCTTACCCTTCTTGGCTCCTCAACATCTACAACATCTTTCTTGGCCACTTTGGTCTCAAGTCTAGCTTTTTACATCTCAATTTGTCTCTCTCCTTCGCAATTGTGCACCTCATAAAATCTTTCATATTCCATTTTTTTTTAGGACAATTAACCTTTGTTCCTTGTACTACAGCAAATCTCACAACTCAATCCTCAACTATCCCTTTGTTGCACCATGCTTATAGAGGCTTGAGATTCTCCCATTTTTTCTTGCGACTCTTTCTTCTCATTTAGTTGTTGTAGCAAACTTTGACACCTGTAGCAATAATGGGCATCACTCTTTCTATTGTAACAATTATAGCTTTTCCTCTCATGCACCTCTTCTTTCGGTGTTTTATGCACTACATTCTTCCCCTTTTTTTAACTCTTTTTGGACAATTATAGGAAGCGTGCTCAAAACTCCTACATATTTCGCATTCACTCTCCCTCAAATTCTTTTGCACCCCATGCTTTTTTGTTTTTTGTTTTTTGTTTTTTTTTTTTTTGCTCCTCCCACATAAACTTCCTCATTCTAATATTCCTCACTCCTATGTCCTTCTTCTTCATAATCCCAATTTTGTTCTTCAAAACTACCATATCCTTCCCCACTCGAACAAGATTCTCCATTATTTTCACTCTCCTTACTCCAATCTTGCATAGGACTCAAGTTCTCACATTATTGATCACTTTCCCCTAGATCTCCTTCATAGCTATCATACTCCCTTCCACTCGTACTTAGCCCTTCCTCATGTTCACCCCAATATCCTATACTCTCATAATCATTCTCCTCATATTCTTGCTCATGTTCATTATATTCTCCATAACTACTCTCACCGTAGCAAGACTCCTCATCATAGTCATACCTTTCACTTTCACTTCAACTAACCATTGTGAATTTTCTTTCAAGAAAAGTACCCACCAAAATTTAAGTAGCTAACACAAGAAAAATTGCTCAGTTCACTCCCTCACGTGTTTACACTCAATTTTTAGTGGTCACTCTTCACTTTGTTTGCACTCTTCTCGGCTTTTATCACAATGTGCTCCCTCTCTTACCTTTTTCAAACTTTTAACTCCATACTCAAGTTCTCCCCAACTCTTTCCCACTTTAAAGGATTTAGTTATACTAATCAAGTCAACTAAATTCTAAGGGATAAGAAATAAAGGTGTCTTAAAGGTAATTTATCAAATACTTAGTGTACAATAAGGAAGACGCATGGATTTCAAAGAGTTGTTACACTAAGTGATGCTATCACATCCTCAATCACAATTTAGCAATTAACAATCACTTAAATGCCCTTTACTAAACAAATTATTCATCATACTTCATGAATTGAAGCTTTGGTAGTCAGGTATGAGTAATCACAATTCATTGGGACAATATATCAAACACATTGTGTGCAATCTCGTAGCTTAACTTTGTGTAGCAAATTTCAGCATTGTTTGAGCCCCAAAATCATACAATTTTCAAACCAAATAAGTCCCCAAACATCAATATATCATATAGTGTCAAATTCACAACATTCTCATAGCACAATTTCAAGTCTTTGACATCCAAAAATTGCAAAAGAGAAAGTAACGAAAATTTAAAAATCAATAGATCTTGAAGAAGATTGTACCTTAGCCCAAAGAAAGTTGGTAGATTAGAATCAACACAATAAAAATTCTGATACCACTTGATATAATTGTGGGAAGCTCCAAAAATGTGGATTGAACTCAAAATAAGAACCCTAATAAAGTCACTCACAAGAACTCCAAAAAGTAAAGAAATTAGTACTCATGTGATAATGTGAATCTATCCTACTTCAAAGATACCTTAACACCCTAATCTAACTAGAGATTAGAACTCAATCCTATCAAGCACACTAAGCAACCTAGCATATAGAATAGAGAAGGAGTTTAGAATATCCCTTAAGATTTAGAGACAAGATGTAAGGTGGGACTAAATTTTTTGATTTAGTCTTAATGTTTTATGGAATCACCCATGATGATCACCCTTATGAACTCTCTCTCTAAAGAGAAAATCTGAATTCTCCTTCCCAAAATACCAAAGTTATATTTACATAGTCACAATAGGGTATTTATAGTCCCCCAACCTAACCTAATACAAAGCATTGTAGAAAGGTGTTCTATTCTTGAATTAAACAATTTTAAATATTATAAAATGGCCCTAAAATAGTTGAAAACGTTAGGGCTTCGAATTCCAGAATAGGCTAGTGCCAGGTAGGTCTCTTGGGGGTGGCACCATGTCCAATCTGGAAGAACAATACCCACTCACAAAACGTCAGAACAAAAATAAAAAATCAGCAAGTCCATAGTCGGTGCTAGGTTGGGCATAAGGATAGTGCCGGGTCCAATCTGCTGGAACAATACGTGCGCCAAAAATTGAGAAATTTTACAGATCACAGATAGCGCCTGGTTGGTCGATTTGGGCTAGTGCCGGGTTAACTCTGGGCACTCTAATTCCTGCACATTTGACCTCCATTCCTTTCATTCCTTTTTCATTCATTCCCTTGATCTTCCAAATAGTTTTGAAACCAAGATTGTTTCTATTTGAAGCTTCTTTATTTGCCCGTTTACCCTTAAATCCTTGTTCATTTGTTTGCTTGACCTTCCACAAGGATTATTGCCTTCTTTGTACTCCCTTTGGCCTTTTTTTCTTCAACCACTCTTTCATCAATCTCTTAGCCCTTGGTTTGTTGGCTTGGTTGGCCTTAAATTTCTATTAAAACCTCTTGAAAATGTTTTAGGTTGCAGCTTGGATTTCTCTTTGTCTTATTTTGAGTGGCCTTCATACTTGGGGCGATTCCTATAAAAAATATCTTCTTTTTTCTAAAATATTGTGAATGATACCATGCTTCCTTATTTCTATATGACGTCTTAGAGATAATAATATGATTTACTACACCTTATTCATTTTTTGACAAAATTGTCATACATCTCTAAAACATTTTACCAAAAAATTCTCATATCGCATATACAAGACTTACTGAGAATTTATCTCACAACTCTTTATTCATGTTTTCTAGGTATCATGCCTAGAGGCAAGATTAGAAGAATTTGTGGATGTTGACTTTCATTATGATGTGCCAGATGTACTTGATATTGTCGTTCTTTCACTTTGATGATTATTATTTTGAGAATTGTAGTTGAAGTTATCGAGATGTTGATGCTATTTTATTCTTTAGGATAAATGGAATAATTTTGAAGCCTTGTAAGTTTAACTTTACATGTCTTTAAGTATCTCTTTATTTTCTTATTTTATTTCGTTGTAAAGACCCCTTATGTCTATTCGATGGGGTGACATCGGCAATCATTTAGGCCTATATTTATGGGGTGTTACAACTACTATAGCATGGATGGATACCTTTAGGCCTAAATGTTGTAACACCCCATATTTCCATAACGTAGTGACATGTAACTTTGTGGGATGTTGCCTCGTCTGATTGCTCAGACAAGGGGTCTTTATAACAAACTTCACTTCAATAGGCAGCGAAAAATTTTCCAAAATAGCAAAGTACAAGATTTGGCTTCTGATACATACACTAATAAGTATAATAGGTCAAAGATGTAGCATGAGTCTCTTGGACTCCACTGCGTTTTCGTTGCGCCTTTAATCCTAAATTTTTCAAAAAAGATAGCACATGTGTGAGCGTAAAGATTAGTGAGTCCCGTGTGTGCTAGTATTTTCAATTAAAAAGATATCATGAAGAATAATCTCAACATAAGCTAGTTCAAAAATTCTAGTATGAGAACATTCTCAAACAAGTATTCAAAAATTTCGAGTAAAATCATACTGATTTAAGTATTCAGAATGCTAGCATAAGATATTCTAATTCAAGTAGATAATTAAAGATTTTAGTTTCTATTTTCAAAATCATATTGTTATTTTGGAATATAAATAGATATTTGAGTATTCAAGTGTTCAAGTATAGTCAGTGCTTACGATAAGTATTCAAGTCAGCGCTTACGCCATGTATTCAAGTCAGTGCTTCTGCCAAGTATTCAAGTCAGTGCTTATGCCAAGTAGTCAAGTTAGTGCTTATGCCAAGTATTCAAGTTAGTGCATACGCTAAGTATTCAAGTTAGTGCATACACCAAGTATTCATATTAGTGTATATGTAAAGTATTCAAGTTAGTGCATACGCTAAGTATTCAAGTTAGTGCATACGCCAAGTATTCAAGTTAGTGCATATACCAAGTATTCAAGTTAGTCATGTTAGTGCTTATGCCAAGTATTCAAGTTAGAGCATACGCCATGTATTCAGGTTTGTACATACACCAAGTATTCAAGTTAGTCATATATTGGATTTAAGGATTGACAGGTTCAAGAAATCAAAGAATTCAATATCCATATTGCTCATCATGTTTCCAAATCCATATAGAAGGCTCGCACTTGAGCATATCAGGAAATTATTTTCCATATCAGGAAAACACTTTACCAAAATCGGGATTTAAAAATTGAAAAGATCACACGAGATATTTCATATTCAAAATATTCAAGAAATCAAGTGTTTGATAATGCTTTCAAATTGAAGTGTAACATTCATCTCTTAATATATCAAGAAAGCATTAACTATATCAAGAAAGCACATTATCATTTTTAGGAAAACACTTAGCTAAAACAAGATTTAAAAGCAGAGGGACTCACCTCGTGTCCTTCATTATATTGTGGTCGTAATCCTTAAACCTTTGTAAGACCTTTAAAGTAGATAACCTACATCGGTTATCATTCCACACTTCCTTTAGTATTCCAAGATTTACAACCGTTACATATCACTAATTACATGTTGCTAAGGAAATTACCAAATTTTCTATTTCTTCATTTCATACCAAAACAGAATATACTTCTTAAGGTAACTCAATTCCTTTTCATTACTCTTTCCTACAAATATATTTTCAAGGCTTTCACATGAATGAAATAAATTCAAAGCTTTACTTTCTTAATTCAAAATTCTACATTTTTCTTACCTTGGCACACCTTAATATTTTTGTCACAACTTTTGATTCACACGTCCAATTGATGCCAAACTAATACAAAAATGTCTTCAAGACCTTTCTTGATGATTTTAAATTCACAAAATACCCTTTTCCCTATTTGTTTCATTCAGTTCTATCCATAATATCTCAGCACTTCAATCCCGTAACTGAAATGACAACCTTTTGTATTTATGCCATAACTTTTTATTCACAACTCCAAATCATGTAAAATTGGATCCAAAATGATCCAAAGACATTTAGCTACAATTTTCAGGTAATGGGGTTCTGAAGCAACCAACCATATTGTTCAGTTTATTACTTCTTCAGAGCTGTACGAAATTCTTCCAAAATAGAATTTCTGTTTTGTACCTTTCATTTACTTAATCCATTCTCTTTTCTTTCCTATCCCATACATATGTTGTTTAATCATTACAATCCTTTGTTTATCATCTAAACATCACATAATCCTTCTTGATTCCAGTCATGCCCAATCAGTATCTTTCATGTTTAAACAACAGCAAAACCAGCAGCTTTGAATAATAACAACAATATTCCATTTTCTTCAATAATTATACCATTTGTTATCTTATTTCCTTCTTCCATTTTTGCAGCCATGAACAACTCTTTAAACCATCTTCAAAACACCTTCAAACATCATATAAAACCTAGCTTGCATGCCTCCAAATGTACTACCATATACAACACATACACAACCCCAAAACTTAGATATTTCTAAGCATAAATCGCAATTCATATAAATTTTCTCAATAAAATTCATATCAAGACAATTCTTATTCTTAATGCTTTGACTTTAATTCATGAAACATAAACTTTTACCCTATTTATTGGTTGCTCTAGACTGAAAATGCTCCAAGTTCCTTCCTTTTGCTCTTCTTGGAATGCTTTCTCTCTCCTTTTCTTTTTTCTCTCAATTTTCTCTATCTTTTCTTTTCTTTTCTTTTCTTTTCTTTTTCTCTTCCTTTTCTTTCTCCATTCTTTATGGAAGAAATTCAGGCTATATTTCAGCCTCTCCACCGCCATTAGCTGGTCAAAACTGTGACCAAATTGGTCACACATTGCGGCTAACTTTATACATGTCATATTTTCATTTTCTCACCATTTTCCTTATTATTTGTTAAGCTTATTTAATAAAAATTTCTAATTATATAATCCCACAAATATTCCAATCCTCTAATGGTGTTTTGACTCTTGTTTCTATCCACCAATCATATTCGGCCACTTATTTCAATTCCAACCGCATTTTAGAATTTTTCTCAAAAAATAACAAAAATTCGAGTCTGTATTGGAAAAATATTTTATCCCACCAATAAATTCTATAAATTCCATTGAATTCAATGGTAACATTCAAAATCTTCAATTCTTTCTCAATCCTGTAAAATTTATGGTCAAAATCCCGATCGCGGTCAAAATTATGAAAATGCCTCTAATACCTCCAATAGCTTAATTTATAACAAAATACTCGTCTCATTACACTAATCAATTTTTGTTCTTAATGTACTCTTAAATTCTCATTCTACTAGAAGTTGTTGCAATTTGAAGATTTAGGGTACGGGTAGAACAAATTAAAAAATTTCATTCAGGTCCCAAAAATTTCAAAATTCTACTAATGCCCTTAAATATGTTTATCATTGTAACACCCCCCTACTACGTACCCTCAAAGGGCGGGGATGTTGCCCTGTCTAAAGGACAAGGAGTCTTTAAAACATGGTACATAATATAAAGTCGAACTAAAGATGTCAAACTTAAATAAATAAAGAGAAACTCTTATTACATCAGAATCAAACTTGAGTAAGTCTAAACATATGCATACATCTATTCTAAAAACATAAATGACATCTGTCTCTCAACCAACTTAAATAAAGTAGCAAAAGCTCCAACTACTAGACATCCCGCATACTCAGTAGTATCAATCTCCTGAAAACATGATATAAAAACGGTGTGAGATTAACATCTTAGTAAGTCATGTGTGTGCACACGGTACTTTGAACAGTTCGTGTATGCATAGCTGAAAACGTTTGCAGAAATATTTGGCAAGTCATAAATAATTTCACTTTACAAAGAGCGAAGCTTTCTCATTGTCACACTTTGTACAAAATAAATCATCCTCTCGAAGAAATAGTCATGGTGCCACACTTTGAGCCCATGACAAGGAAACGGTCAAGGCACCACACTTTATGCACCTTGACATGATCAGATTACCACACTTTAGGCATTCTGATCAAAGGTGGGTGTACGGGCCACCAGGTAAGATACACCTCCATCTCTACACCCAACAAAACCATCCGGGTGTCCATGTTGGGAAAATAATACCTTACCAGGTAAAAATGCTAGCTCAAACCGGCCTGACCAATCAATACTGTCGCCTTTTCAAGCAAGGTTTATCTTCTAGAGGTGGCCACCTGCCAGAAGACTCACTCAAGCCCTCCAAGACTAGTATTGTTAGCCTACCCTTATTGAGTACTCAACGAACATATCCGTCAATTCCTGATTCAAAATGTTTCCATACCTTAGCTATGTAAAACCTGATTTTCTTTAACAAAAGGGTTTTCGAAAAAGTTTAAGAGAAAAATAATTGTTGATAAAGGCGTTAGTTGACAAAACCATGTAGAGAATAAACATCCACGTTTACAACCCAAGTAATCATAGTTCAACAATAGCTTCACAAAGCTTTACAACATTTGACTTGCCACTACAAGCATTTAACAAAAGAGTTTATGCAAGGACTTACCTGGATAAATCACAACCAAATCCCACTCAATTTATTGCTCTACTCTGCACTCCTTCCTTATCTAGAGAAAATAATCCCACAATTAGGATTCAATCGTTCCATCCATTATTTCATACAGCATGACTCTCCATGATTTCATCATCTATCCCTTTCATCCACGGTATTTAATTCAATAGATCACATGTATAACTTTCCTTTACTATTCTACTGATCATAACCATGCATTGATCTAAATCAATTCATCACATGACAACTTCCATATTAACTAACATAAAATCATCATAAATAGCCCCCATAAACATTAAAAGATCTCATCTTTTGCCTATTTATCATGGATCTAGATTCATCATGACAAGATACATCAACGTCCTATCTCGTACATGCTTTGTCTATGGCTTTCACCAACATGCTCATCAATCTAATATATTCATGCTTTCATACTAGACTACATAGGCATCCTTAAGCCACTATTCTGAAGTTTAAGTCCATTTAAATCAATAAATATAGGCTCTTGATTACCTCTTAGCGATTTAGACTTAAAACACGACAACTCCTTGTTGACTAACTTGAGTTTGATCAACAGTTGAAGAGTTTAGATCGCTTGGATGTCGTTGATCGAGTCTTTTCAAGTAAAGGATAAAATCAGTCCCTTATGGACATGATTTAAGAAAGAAAAGAAGGTAAGAGTGGAGTAAGACATGAATAGAAGAGTTGAAGGTCAATTACTTTGTAGAGAGTTTCAGTTTTTGGCTTTGCTTTTGGGATAAGCTGGCCAAATTTTGGAGCAGGTTGAATGCTGGTTTTTTTGTGAGTTTTAGGGGCTAAAAAGGTGGGGATTTTCGTGGTTTTTTGAATAGAAAAGTCTAGGGTTTGGTGTTTAGGTATTTGGAGGAGTTCTACCTTGCTATGGAGTCTTGATTACAAGAGAAAAGTTGCACAGCTTTAGTTCTTCTATGGGTGCCAAAATTGTACAGGAGTTTAGGGCTGATTGCTACTGTATTTTTGCAGCTTGGAATGCCTAAAATTCTGGAAAAACTGTGGGGGAAAAATCTGGACAGAATGAGTGAATAAATCCGGTTGGTTTTGGTCACTAAAGTGGCAAAACAAGAGAAGAAAAAAAAAAAGCCATTGTGTAGAAGAATTTTTGTGCAGGTTTTTGCTGAGAATTTCGTGCAGAATAAGGCTGGTTTTTGGCCAAAATTCTGAAGGAATTGGAGGGGAAAATTATGTTATTCTTTTGGCTAAAACAAAGTCCTAGTTGGTTAAGGTTTTCTTGGACAACCCTAGCTAGGTTTTAGAGAGTTTTATTTGAACTATATTTGCTCCAAGGGCGGCGGTAGCTTTGATGCAATTTTCCAGAATATTTGGTGAAGAAACTAGGTTATCTATTTAAAGGAATAATTTAATTAATTCCCTATTTTAATTTGAGTAAATTTTAAATAGCTAATAAATAGTTATATTGAGAGAAAATACTGGTTTCCTACTTCCTTGAAGCTACCGAATTCTTTTTCCTTTTTCTTCCTAAATTTTCAAAAATCTTCGTTTTATCCAAGAGATAATTATTTCATTTAAAATCCAAACTTTATCCTTTTATTTCTTTTTTTAATTATATAAATAAAATTAAAATATGGAGGTTTATCCCTTAAAAATTGGCGGCTACCACATAACACAATACCTATAGATTTTCACATATTCTATATCGTAATATATTACCTAGATACATCTTTTAAAATCTAGATTAATAATATTTAAAATTCTCTAAAAGGTTATGTTAAGATATTAGGAATAAAATTTAATTTATTCTCAAATATTTTATACAATAATTCCCAAGATAAATCACACTCCTAATTTTTAGGAATTTGGTTCCAAGGTGGTGGCAACCCTAGGGTGTTTCGGCCAAGTGGAAAGAAAGTTAGGGAAGAAGAAAATAAAAGAAAGGAACAAATCTTGAAGTAGCGAAGATTCGAACTCAAGGCCATCAAGAATTAAATTCCAAGCTTTATCTACTAATCCACACTAGTTCTTGGTAGATATTCTCCTAATAAAATTCCTTGATTCCTACTCAGTTGCTCCATCCTCCTCCTAATAAATTCTTCTCAATAAAATAAAACTCAACTGACTCCAATGACACGACCACTTCAAAAACAAATTAATTCATGCAACAAGAATCTGACATTTTCATAAACATAGTTCAAATCGCTAAGTGCAATATAAAACAATGTGACATGCATGACTTTTCCCCACTTACTAAAGGTGGTCTAATACAGGGTATTACAATCAAACCAAAACGTTCATCTCTGATTATACTGATCATTTCTTGCTCTGGTCACTTATACAAATTCTTATTTTATACATAGTAGTAACGATTAAAATACAAAAGTGGGGGTTGTTACAAATGTAAGTTGGTAGTCTAGTGAAGTTAGACTAATATACTTTATTGTATGACAAGTGAGATCTTTTTATAAGATTAATAACCTTGTATATTGGGTGTATGATTCTAATTAATTATGACAGGCTTATATAATAAAGTGCTATACTTCACCCAGTGAAGATCAAATCACTCCTTTGTAATTGTCCAAGATAATCTTAATGATCCAAGACCCTGAGAATGTCACTTATTAATTTATGCTTTTGGATAGCTCCCAAAGATAGGTAAATATATACTAGAAAGCCATGGATCATCAAACTGGATGTTTAAGGATAAGAGATATCATTGAGGAAGGTGTTAGTACACATTTTCTATCTCAATTATAGGTGTTACATAAAGGAGTGTTTTTATCATTACACTTGTACGTGGAACACACTACATTTGCAATATTGTTCTTGAGGTTAATATTTCTATATTTTGATAAATGGAAGCATTAAAAATGATAAAATAAAGTTATTTGTTAGCAAGGTATTTTAGTTATTAGTAGCAAAAAAATAATGTCTTTTTATCCCCAGAGTATTTCAAGTAATATTGGTAATTTAATTACTGTAGGGGCTTACTGGATAAGATAAACTTATGGAAGAATTATTCTAGAAGTCCAATATTTATCTTGCTTGGGTTGGAATAAGAAAAAGATCCAATCTATTAGCTGGATTAATAATTAATTATTTTGAGTAATTTTATATGGGGCCCAAGTGAAACAGTTAATTAATGAAAGAGATTAAATTTAGTCTTAGACTGAGGAGAGGACTGGGCTAAAATCCTACCCCACTGAGGAGCAAAAGAGGTGGCCACTTGGGTATTAAATCCCAAGAGTGGCTAGCTAACCGAATGAGAGTGGCTTAGGTTTTTCTTTTTTGCAAATAGTTCAGTTTTTACTTCGAACGTTTTTATATGAGTTCAAGAAAAACCCTAACCCTAGTTCTTTGGAGTGTGTCGCCATGCTCCTTTCTTCTCTTTTCTATGTTCTTCCTCTCTTCTTATCCTGGTTTTCTATTATTACTAGTAGACAGTCTACATTTGGCATGAGAATATTTGGAAGACTAATCGGGAGTACTTTTGTGTTCATTTAATGTGAATAAGTTGACGCTTAGCTAATCTTTCTATGGATTAAGTGCTTGTTACAACTCAAAAAGGCACCAAGTTCAAGCAATCAACCTAAGGAGGTTTCATTAAATCTAACTCCACTGCCAGTAGTCTACCAATTGCAATAGAATAGTACATATCTCCTAGATACTAGCGAGAAATTTATGTATAAATTTTAAATCCACTACGCATTTGTTTTTCTTGTGGCCCTTTCAATTGTGGGAGATATTTTGTCAATATAAGGTTAATAGAGATAGTGTGTTGTATATCAAGTTATACTTCCTATAATATTCATGTACTGCATTTTGTTGTGACATCAAAGATGTTAAAATATTATTGAAAAGTTATTACTTATGGTTGATCAATAATATAAAGTGATGACCTTAATTGACAGTTATAACTTGTGATAATATAATTGATCGTAGTGAAATGTTATGATTATAAGAAAAGTAATTTCTTCATGAAAGTTACAATTAGTGCACTCATGATTGATCATTAGTGAATAGTGGTGACAAAAAGCTACGTCTCATGAAATCATTACTAAAGTTGTCTTATAAATAGATTGTCTCAACTCTTCTCTAAGTTATGCATTTCATTTTATCTCTTTTCTAAAGGTTGCTTAGAGGTTTTACATATTATTTTTTTATTATTCTTGGAAAGAAATTAGAATATTTGATGTCTCATTTCCTAAGCATTCTTGTTATATCCTAGAGGTAATTTAGCCTTAACACTTTGCAAATACTTTATGAATTAAGGGTAAATAACACTTGAAGAAAAATGTTATACACGACTCAAGAATTCTTCTTTCTATTCTCTCTTACATTCTCTTGAAACCTCTATATACACTTAAAATCTTAAGGTGTTATTTAATATTAAGAATTGTGGAGGCTACAAGAGATAATGTACTCAATAGGCTCAATGTTTCGGAACCAAAAGAAAATGATTTCAAAGAACTCAAAATGGAATGTTGCAAAAGAGAAAGAAGATGACGCACTGTGTCACGGTCCTATCTTAGATACATTCTCAACTCGAGTATATAATGTCTATAATCCTTAAAGGTAATAAAAGAGATACGGGATGCTCTTAAGTATAATATAATATTCAAAACAAGGTCATTTGGACAAATTAATGCCATTGAGGAGGAATCAATGAAATGAAATAAATTCAAATACTAGATTTTCGAATTGAGAGAGATCAAGAATTCTCACTATTTCTTAGATTCATGGAACCAATTCAATTCAGTGGCATCTTTCATTCACTTTTTTTCCACCAGGAACGTTTTATAAAACACTTTAATGAATAAATTTCTAATTAAAAGCATTTCAAGTTTCTTTTTAGTGATGGTCCTACTTTCCTTGATCAAGTACATGATCTTCAAGTTCTAGATTCCAAATTTAATATCGTGGTGTAATATTTATGAGTCAATAGGAGTAGGGGCAATGGTAAAATAATTACTCCCTAGCTGGAATGAGTATCGAAAGAAATTCATAGCCTTAGCAGCTATATATAAAGAGGCAGTGCAGTTTAGGCATATAAAATTATGATCACAACCTATGCCTTCGATCTCTTTATATTGTGCTAGTCAAGCAATGATGTTTAGATCCTTAAATAAAGTGCATAATGGTAAATCTAGATATATTAGATTAAGATATGAGCATGTTAATCAAATGTTACAAGATGATATTGTGACTATTGCATTTATCCTATAATAATTTAGCTTATCCATCGACTAAGCCATTACAAAGGGACTTAGTGAATTTAGCATCATCTGGAATGGAGTTGAAACTGTTTATCTAAAATCATTAACAATGGGAACCCTACCTCTATTCTAGCACTACCATTAGAAGAAATGGCTTAAAAGGTAACAACAAGTTGTTAAGTGATTCTGAACACTAGTACTTTGTTACCCAAACAAGTGTATAAAAAGGAGATTGAAGTTGGAAAGTATTTTCACCTATATGATCATAAGAAATGGTGACGTCTCTAGGAAAAGATAGATTTACTTTTGTAAATGATGATGAATAAAGGATATAGCACATTGCTGACAATAGTGCTAAAAGGTTTTGTGAATTAGTTAATAATTTGAATACATGTGTGTAGTATTGCTAGATAAATTTACAAATTAAGATTTCATGTTATATGCAACCTTATTTTGGTTGTCTAAGTGAACTACTAGTACGAAGAGGAAAGTTTAAAATTAAATTATACTTTCTTTTAAGTGTGGTATTGTATGTATGTTTATAATTTCATTAACAAACTAAGTAGGGATTGTTGGAGATAGTTCGTTAATGAAAGGTTAATAGCGGTAGTATGCTGTGTTTCAAGTTATGTTACCTATAATATCCATGTACTACACTTTGTTGTTATATCAAATGTGCCTAAATATTATCGAAAAATTATTCTTACGGTTGATCATTAATATAAAGTGACAACCATAATTGAAAATTATGACTTGTGATGGGACTGAATTAATATAAAGTAGGTAATCGGCCTACTGGATAAGATACTCCTCCTTCTTTATACCCAAACAACAATCGGGTGTCCATTCCGGCAAAACACAGTCACTTGAATAAAAAGAACACTGCTAGCTCGGACCGGCACGACCTACTGGACTGACATCTTATCCGGGAAGGACTCACCCCTCAGAGGTGGCCACCTACTGAGAGACGTACCTTAACCCCTCAAAGACTAGCCCTAGTAGTCCACCCTTATTGAGTACTCAACGACGTTTTCCACTTGGGATAAAATGAACAAAACACTGTTCCACATGAAAATGGCAATTTAAGGATTTCCAAAGTCTTTGTCAAAATCAGTTTTAGAAAGAGTTTTGAGTTTGATTAAATCTGCTCATTGATCTTTAAATAATTCAATTGTTTGAAATAAGAAAGAATTCAATCCTCAATTGCCTTTACATAAATGAGTGTCCATACACTCTACATTTGGCTTGCCATAATAAACATTTCACATCAATCAGGTTTTATGCAGGAACTTACCTGATTCTCGCTCACAATAAAAGATCTCCAACAGCTGACCTAACCCCGCATGGGCAAATACAAATCACAATCAATTTCAAGCCACAATCCACTTCCTCAATTTTAAATCAACTCAACTTACTACTACCATGATCCTAGTGTCCCAAGCTCTAAGGCCAAACAATAAATAAATAGGTTTATAAGTTGAGCCTAATTTGATATTTAAAATAATTAATGGTTTGGGAAATAAATTCTAATAAGTTGAAAGTTTAAATCTTGCTAAGAAAAATTTAGAGTTTATTTGATCAAGAGTCCTAGGTAGTATTAAATAAAATAATAATTTATTAATAATTTAGTTGTTAGAAAATAATTGATAGCTAAAATTAGTTAAAAATAAATTTAATGAGTCTTGCTTGAACAATAATAAATAAATTCTTAATGGGTTTTGATTAAAAGATAATGATTAATTTTTTAGTAATAAATATTTTACTAATTATAATTATTTCCATAAAAGGCTTTATTTGATTTCATTATTTTAAGTAATATCTTTATATATATATATATATATATATATATATATATATTATTTTTCTAGGAAAAGCTATTATTTATTTAACTAAAATATTTTTATTATATATAATAATCCAGATCTACCCTTCCAAGGGTTTTTCGAAATTACTAACAAAATTATATTATTAAATATTTTATTCATGAAATAAAAATTAGCTTAGGGACAACTAGATCATGATCAAATTTCTATGGCTAACCACAATCAAGAACATATACAATCCTTCAATTCATCAAATCATCCAAATCATGCATATAAGCATAGATCTAAATTTATCAAGACATGATCTAACCTCTACTAGCATCAATATGATCATGTCTTCAATAAACCAACATGAATATAAATCCTATTCACCAAAGGTGACATAATCTCTAGCATACTTCATCACAAATACTACCTCTAACATGGAAACATGCATCGAACCCCAAATCATCATTCAATCAACCAAGATAATCCTTCCATGCATAAATCCCATTTCCTTCACAATCAAACATATATTCATGCTTCAATCTCAACAATACATACTCAAATCCTATCATAATCCACATACTATCAACATCATCCTAGAGATATGAATCTAGAATTTAAAAGAAAGATTGAAGGGACTTACTTGGTTGAGGAATACCTTGAAAGAGTTTAGAATGGATCTCAACTCCTAGATGCCTAGCTTCGTCTAAGGAAGATGGAGAAAGCATGGCCATGGGAAAAGAAGCCATTCGGCCAAGAGAAGAGAGTTTCAGCCATGAGAGGAAGAGAGGGAGAGAGAGAGAGAGAGAGAGAGAGAGAGAGAGAGAGAGAGAGAGAGAGAGAGAGAGAGAGAGACCATTAGCATGTTTATTCATATATATTTTCACTAGAGATTAAGATTGGAGAAGATGAAGTTGTTAGAACAAACCTACCTTGAAGGTGTTCTTGAACCTTCATAGAACTTTCTGGTTTTTTATCCAAACTAGCAAGTTGGTTTGTGGAGTTTGATGTTAAGAATGGTGTTGATGGGCTCACGGCAGTGAGTAGGTTAAATCTAGAAATTTTAGAGAATTTTTGAAGTGGTTTGGAGGGGTATTAGGTAAAAGGAAGGAGTAAGTGTTCTTGGTGTGTTGTGTGTGTTCTTGAACGTTGAAGGGATTTGAGAGATTTTGTTTTGCAGCTGCCGAAATTCTATGAGAACTAGGGCTGCCAAATTTTCTATAGGGTTTAGGAAGATAGCTCCCTGGTTTGGAAGGGAAAAGGAAAGGCTAGTTGTTAAAATCCTTGAAGAATATTTTTAGGAAGCAAATTTGGAAACTAAATATTCAAGAATATCTTGATTATTAGAGAGCTTTGGAAGTTTGCCATGGCCGACTGTTTTGAGCAGTATTTCGGTTGATTGAAAGCTGGTTTATGGAGGCTTATGGTGGCCGAAAACAAGGAGCATAATGGTGAAGAAAAAGTCTAGTTATTTGAGGGATACTTTATGGAAGGTTGCTAAACTAAGGTGGCTGGAATTTTGGTAATCAATCAAGCATGATTGTAGGGATTTGTTGGAGGGATTTTCGGGCAGCCATGTCTGAATTTCGTGCAGAAGCTTAAGGGAGATAATGGAGCTTAGTTACTGAAGATTTAAAGGAATTTTATACAGAACAAGGATGGGGTTTCGGCTGTGAGAGAATTAGGAAACAAAGCTGGACAGTTAGACTGCACAGGATTTTCGCTAGGCTAGAATTCCTGGACAGTTTTTCGACTGCCATTTCTAGCCAGCTTGTAGAGATTTTGAAGGGGAATTTTAGGGACTTTCAAGGATAGTTTCCAGCCTTCTTCATGGAGGAAAAACATAGCTAAGGTGCTGAACAAAATCTGGAAGAAAACAGCTTGGTTTTAGACCTCCGAAGCTGTGATTTACACAGGAATTTTTCTGGTTTTGCACCACTTTTGTGCAGTCCGAAAATGGCCAGAAAAATCCAGATTCTAGGCTGAAAAAAAGGGCCTTTTTCTGGCAGCATTTGGGAGGGAATAATGGTTAAGAATTTCAACACCTTGAAGGCACACAAAGCTGGAAAATTTCTGTTCTATGCATGAAGGGAAATAAACCCAGCTAGAGTGAATTTTTAGCAAGTTCACTAGAGGGATTTATCCTCTTGGAATCTCCCACAACTCTTCCACATTTTCAGACCATAAGATGCCTTTCACTAAGACATTTTGATCCTGCAAAACTACAGTACTTTACTGAAACTTCTGGAAAGGAAATGGCTAGAACAACTTGATCAAACTAATGAGTTGAGAAATAAGGAAAATCAAAGATCAAGGGGAAATGAATTCCCCTTAGGAAATTCGTGTAGGGCAAAGAAGTTGAATGAGGATACTCCTAACATGTCTCTCTTAGGACAACATCTCTACCCTACTCCAAGTACATAAAGCCGAAATTATTACTTCCCAAGCAAAAATAAAATTTAACCAAACTAAAGCTTCTATGATGGAATTTGAACCCAAGACCTCAAGAACTAATTCTAAGGCTCTAACCACTACACCACAACAACTCTTGTTCTTATTTCCCCTCTAAAAAAAATATTTTCTAACCACTACACCACTCCCTTTTTCCACCTCAAACAAAATTACCATTTTGCCCTTCTCAAGCAATACCCACAACCAAGCCTTCAAGACAATAAATCTCAAATCCAAAACACAGAAAATCATATAAAAATATATTTAAACATGCAATAAAGTATGATATGCATCCCAACCCCCTTACTCCAAGCCTGGTTTTGACTAGGATTTCACATAGTATATCACCCTATTGTTGAATTCCAGCTCATTGTACTCAACTTTACTAGAGCACACTAGTAATCAACTTATTCATAATCCTAGTTCTTGTTTCTTTGTTCTTGCTAACTCTTGTTTGTTTCTTGTTTAGAAGTGTTTCTTTATGCATCTAAGTGTCTGTTCTTGTGTTGATTGAGTCCACATTTTTTTGGAATTCTTGATTAAAACTTGTTTGCTTGAGGTGCCCAACAAGTGTTTGTTAAAATTCCTCTAAGACCCCCTAATTGGAAAAATACATTGATTTGAGTGAGCCACTAAGTTGGACTAAATCTTTAGCTATTGGGGAGAATTGAGATTGAACAAGAAGGCTTGAATATTGAGAAAAAGGTAAAATGGTGAGCCTATTACTAAAAGAGCCTAAGAGAGCAAACACGAGCGTGGAATGACTAACATTTGAGAGCCAACACGCAAGGAAGCGAAGTGATGATCTATTTTTCTTTCTAATCTCTTTGTTTTATAGGTATAAATAAGTAAATATTCCACCACCATGACCCATGATCAAGAGATCTCTAGGCCTCATGGAGAACAAATTGATACTAGGGTTTTGCGTGATGACTTGCAAGCTATGATGAGGACTATGCAAAGTGAGTTTCAAAACATGAAAACGGAATTGATAAATCATCTTGGGCAATCTTCTACCGTCGCACAAAGGAGAGGCCAAGAGTGATTTGAAATACCTAGCCCTAGGATGAGGGATGGTGATGCCCTTACTTCTCTATTAAATGCCCAACAAGGGGAAGAGTGGGATGAGCACTCTATCGAGGGATTCCAACAACCTCCTATGAGAGAGGGAAGATATGGTATGAGATGAGGACGAGGTAGAGGTCAAGGAAGGAATGGTGGGAACAACCTAAGGAGGTTAGAAAGAGAGTTTGATGGAATTGATGAATGGTATGAGGGGGAACAAGTTGAAGCCTTTGGGGAACATAATAGAGAATGGGGCAATAGAGGATGTAGGAGAGAATGAAATGATAAGGAAAAGGAGTTGAACCACACTAAATTGAAAGTGTCCATGTTCTATGGCAAGAGTGACCCCGAAACATATTTTGAGTGGGAGAGCAAGATGGAGATCTCCCTAGAAAGTCGTACCTATAGTGAAAGGTCAAATGTGAGGTTGGCTATCTTGGGATTTTTGGAGTATGCTTTGGTTTGGTGGGAGCAAGTTAGTGTAAAAAGGAGAGAATGGGAATGGAAACCGTGGCTAGTTAGAATTTATTGAAAAATATGAAGAGGGCTAGGTTTATACCACACTATTACTACAATGATATTTACCAAATGCTCCAATCACTCGAGCAATGGAACAAGAGTGTGGAAGATTACCATAAAGAGATGGAAGTAATGTTGATGAGAGCTCAAATCAATGAGAATCCTAGGGCAACAAGGGCAAGGTTTTTAGGAGGATTAAATAGGAAAGTTGCCAATTTGGTAGAGTTGCACCCCTTCGAACAATTAGAGGATATGGTACATGCCGCTTTGAAGATTGAGAGGCAATTAAAGATATGGACATTTACTAGATCACCACTTCCAAACCCCAACACTACTAGCAAGATGCCAATTAAGAATGATGAAGTCCCTAAGCCATTTCAAAGGGACTTCAACAAACCAAACGAGGGTTGGAAACCTACAGATGATTGGAAGTCTATGGATGATTGGAAACCTAGGGAAGGTTGGAACTAGGACAAGGGAAAAGCCATGGAGAGGCCAAAAAGGAATATGGATATCAAGTATTTTAAGTGCCTTGGATATGGACATACTTCCCATGAGTATCCAAGTAAGAGAACGATGTATACTAATCTCTATGGTGAGGTTTCTACTGACGAAAAAGAAGAAGGAGAAAGGTACCAAGAAGATCAAGAGGGAAATGGAGAAGAGGAATGTGATGAAGGGGAAGTTGTTGGTCAAGAATACTCTTTGATTGGAGTCACAAAAAGGTCATTGAATTCACAAGCTAATGAAGATAAAGATCACCAGCAAAGAAAGAATATTTTCTACACTAGGTGTCTAATCAACAAGACCCCTTGTAGTGTTATTATGGATAGTAGGAACTGCACTAATGTGATTAGGGTAAACATAGTTAAAGAATTTGACATGAAATGGATTAAACACTCCAAGCCCAACAAATTGCAATGGTTGAACGATAGAGGGGATTTGAGAGTAAACAAATAAGTTTTGGTGTCTTTTGAGATGGGAAAGTATAAGGATGATGTGCTATGTGATGTGGTACCTATACAAGCGAGTCATTTGCTCCTAGGGAGGCCTTGGCAATACAATAGGCATGTAAAGCATGATGGGAGGAAGAATACTTATTCCCTACTCATGGAGAGAACTAAATTTACCCTCACCCCCATAGCCCCTAGTGAGGTGAAGAAAGATCAAAGAATCTTGAAGTGGAAGGAAAAGAAGAAGGGAGCGCAAGATGTCAAACAAAAAAAAGAAATTGAGAGGAAAGAACAAGAGAGGAAAGAAAACGAGTTGAAAGAGAAGGTGGACAAACAAGTACCTTTGACGATCAAGGATAGGAGTGAACAAGGATAAGAGAGGGGAGGTAAAAGAAGAGTGAATTACTTTGTAAAAGAAAGTGAGGTCATAAAAGCTATCGAAGCTAATGAACCAGTTATTCTTCTTTTATACAAAAGTTCTTATTTCTCTACTAATGATTCTACACTATCTTTGCCTAATGAAGTTGCAGCTATTCTTTAAGAATTTGAAGATGTTTTCCGAAGGAGGTTCTCGGAGGACTACCACCTATAAGAGGGATTGAGTATCAAATCGACTTTGTGCCCGGAGCTATCATTCCCAACCGACCGGTATATAGAAGCAACCCGGAGGAGTCCAAGGAATTGCAAAAGCAAGTAGAGGCATTACTTGAGAAGGGACATGTGAGAGAGAGCCTAAGCTCATGTGCGGTTGCAGTTCTCTTGGTGCCCAAAAAGGATGGGACATAGCGTATGTGCGTGGATTATCACGCTATCAACAACATCACGGTAAAGTATCACTATCTCATTCCTAGGCTAGATGACTTACTTGATGAGCTATTTGGTGCATGTATTTTCTCTAAAATTGATTTAAAATCTGGTTACTACCAAATTAGAATAAGAAAATGGGATGAATGGAAAACAACTTTTAAAACTAAACAAGGATTGTATGAGTGGCTTGTCATGCCATTTAGGTTGTTTAATGCTCCTAGTACTTTCATGCGATTAATGCACCAAGTTTTGAGGGAATTCATTAGAAAATTTGTTGTTATGTACTTTAATGAAATATTAATCTATAGCAAATCATATGTGGATCATTTGAATCATGTTCAAAATGTGCTTGTTGCCCTCCAAATGGAGAGATTGTATGCTAATCTTGAGAAGTTCTCTTTTTGTTTGAAGAGGATTACATTCCTTGGGTATGTTCTGAGTGCCAAAATAATTGAGGTTGATGAGGAAAAAGTAAAAGCCATCCAAGATTGGCTCACCCCTACCACCATTACCCAAGTCCGTAGTTTGCATGGGCTAGTTAACTTCTATAGGAGGTTCACTCAAAATTTTAGCACCATAGCGACCCCTCTAACTGAAGTGGTAAAGAAAAAGGTGGGATTTAGGTGGGAGGAAGCCCAACAACAAGCCTTCCAAACCCTCAAAGACAAATTAAGCCAAGCTCTAATTCTTATTCTAGCTAACTTTGAGAAGGCATTTGAGATAGAGTGTGATACAAGTAGGGTGGGAATAGGTGCGGTCTTGAATCAAGATATAAAACCCATTGCTCACTTTAGTGAGAAATTGTCCGGGCCGGCCACCAATTACTCTACCTATGATAAAGAGCTTTTTGCCTTGGTGAGGACCCTAGAATATTGGCAACGCTACCTTTTACCAAGAAAGTTTGTTATTCATACTGATCATAAAGCCCTTAAACACCTCAAAAGCCAACAAATTTTGAACAAGAGGTATGCAAGGTGGATGGAGTTTATTGGGACATTTCTTTATGTCATTCAATACAAGAATGGTAAGGAAAATGTGGTAGCGGATGCATTATCTCGAAGGTATGCACTACTAAACTTTTTGGATGCTAAAGTTCTTAGTTTTGAACTTGTGAAGGAATTATATGTTGATGATGAGGAGTTTGGGAATATTTTCCATGCTTGTGAGAAATATGCGTTTACTAAATATTATAGGCATGATGGTTTCTTATTTAGAGAGGCAAGGCTTTGTGTTCCAAAGGGTTCTATTAGGGGGTTGCTAATTAAAGAGGCCCATAGTGGGAGACTAATAGGGTATTTTGGTGTTGCAAAGACTCTAGACATCCTTAAGGAACATTTCTTTTAACAAAAAATGAGAAAGAATATGGAGAAACATTGTTCTGAATACATTATTTGTTGGCAAGCTAAGTCTAGATCTCTTCCACATGATTTTTATACTCTTTTGCCCACACCTAATGTGCATTAGATTGATATTTCAATGGACTTTATCTTAGAATTGCCTATGTCCAAGGGGGGTAAGGACTCCATATTTGTGACTGTTGATCGATTCTCCAAAATGGCTCATTTTGTGGCTTGTTCCAAGACTAATGATGTATCCTATATTGCAGATTTATTCCTTAAGAAAGTGGTGAGAAAGCACGAGATCCCAAGGACTATTGTCTCGGATAGCGATACTAAATTCCTTAGCCACTTTTGGAGAGTATTATGGAACAAACTTGGTACAAATCTCTTATTTTTCACAGCTTGTCATCCTCAAACGGACGGACAAATGGAGATGGTCAACCGAACACTCACCCAACTTTTATAGACCATAATCATGAAGAACTTGAAAAATTGGGAGGAATGCTTGCCACACATTGAGTTTGCTTACAATAGGGCTATTCACCCTACCACTTCTTATTCTCTTTTTGAAATTATGTATTGTTTTAATCCTATAATTCCTTTAGATTTTGTTCCCTTGCCTATAGGTGAACGGATGAACCTCGATGGAGCTAAGAATGTGGAAATGGTAAAGGCACTCCATGAGAAAGTGAAAGCAACCATCGCAAAATGAAATGAAGAAATCACCCATAAGCATAATCAATGAAGAAAAAATGTGTTATTTGAGCTGGGAGATTGGGTATGGGTGCACCTTCGTAAACAGAGATTTCCTACTCAACAACGCAGCAAACTAGATCTAATGGGGGATGGTCCATTTCAAGTTCTCACCAAAGTTGGAGATAACGCTTATACAATAGATTTACGCAGTAAGTATCATGTTAGCACCACTTTTAATGTTAGTGATCTCTCTCCCTTGGATGTAGATGATGGCAATGATTCGACAACGAATCCTTTCTAAGAAGGGGGAGATCATGAGACTTCTCTTCATGATGGAGGTTAAGATCAAGGAGGGGGAGGCGTGACCGTGCAAGGACAAGGACAGATAATAAGATCCAGGACCAAGAAGCTTCAAGATAAGTTTCAATTACTCATAAAACCATGCTTGAAGATGGAAGAGGGTTGGAAGGTTGAAGAAGTTAGACAAGAGCTCATTTTGATGACTATCCAAGAAGGACCCCAACAAGAACTCAAGAAGGCAACAAAGACAGACAAAATTTAACCAAAAGGTGTCCTTCCAGTGGACAACTTGCGCCGGCCCAAGCAGCCTATCCGGCCTGAAGAACAGCGCACAACCAGCGCTGGCTCCAACTGTCGGCTACCCCGCGTTTTTTATGTTTTCTCTGATTTTCCTCCATTTTAAATATTTTGTAAAGATCTATTAAAGCCCTAAATTGTATTAGAACCTCAGGGATCACTTAGCTAGGGTTAGGGTAGTATAAATACAACTTTTTGTGATTTGATAAGACAATCTACACACTTTATTCAAATTTGAAGAGAGAATCTTAAGAGGCCCTAGCCTCCTTGTTCATCTTGTTCAAGACCATGCTTAAGGCCTAGTATTCCTTATGAATGAGTCTATAAATTCTTTTGGATAATCCAATATGGTTTCTTTCAATGGGACTTAGTTGCTTTACTCTTCTAAGGTTTATTTGAATTCCATTACTTAGGTGCCTATTTTCTTTATTCTTTTGTTCTTGTTTGCCTTTATTACTTCTAGGATATTAGGTGAGATTATGGTAGAAATTTCTACTATTCTTTAGGGTTTTTGAAACCTAGTTCTTCAAGTGTTTGGTAGAGGATGCGTTGATAGTTTAATTTCTCTTTTTTATTTCAATAAATTCACTATTTTGGTCCCATGGGAAGAGCTAAACTCATAATTAATTAAACCACCCACATCACCACGGAAAGCCCACTCAAGATCATATAATATAAAGTCCCTAGTACAACACTATGTTAAGGAAATCATGATAAAGATTATGATACGAGATTCCTACTACACTGTATAGTGTTAGTAATTAAATAGTCCCTAGCCGTAGTATTAATGAGACAAGACATCATTAATGCGTTAAGACTAGCATGTGTTAGACTTTCTGATTTGATCAGGTGGTGGTTCTCATATCCATGAGTATTGAGATACTCAAAGATAACACATAGATGCTTGTCAATGGAACAAGTACATTAGATGACCTAGTTATGAGATAATCACATGGATAACTATTTAGTGCCAGTGATATAATCTCAATATAGCAAATGTGCAAGTATCCTTAGACTTGAGATCTCCAAGGTACTTTGTTTGCTGAACGTTGTGCTTTGATTCCAATCTCTGGAACCAAATCGAGAATACCTTTGTGATGGATATTAGGTACATTGTGAGGTAAACGAAAGTAGTTGAGAGGGTTAATAAAAGATTCACCGCTCCTAATAGTATGGGCAAATATCTCACGCCTCCCCCTCTTTGATCTTGACTTCCATGATGAAGTGGAGTCCCATCATGGTACAAGTACTATTATATTCAGGCCAGAATTAATATATATTCTGGAAGGAGTTGGCACTAATTCTATACTCCAGACCGAATAAGATATTGTATTGTTAAATGAGTTAATTGCACTGTAATTTGTTATTGAAGGACTCATGTCAAGCCACTTGATTTCCTGGACTCTTAGGTGGTCATGATGTGTTGCTAGATACCGCTCATGATCTGGGAATATGGGTTTATTAATTGATGAATTAATAAGCCAATTTAGATTATAATTAATAGGATTAATTCTAATTAATTATGGATTATTAATCTCAAAGACGTTTGGATTAATTCATGTTCACTACCAATTGACCGGGAAACCTAATAGATCACACACAATAGAGGATTATATACTCAGGATGTTATTTGATAACATAGTGGGGTTAATTGCGAGAAAGAGAAGTTGTTGTGGCCAAATTATAATTAGTTATAATTTATGGTCCAAATTATAATTGTGAGAACTTGATGTTTCCAATTACAATTAGGGAATTCTAATTGTTTTAGAATTCTCAGTTTTTGGTAGTGGTTTTTCGTGTTATATGATGATATACATGAAACCTTAGTCGAGAAGGATTGACTCCAAAACAATAACTCAAAAAACTTTCTCTTCTCTCGCACTCTCTCGTTTTTCTTCAGCAAAAGGAAGTGAGAAACCCTAACCCTTGCCTGCACTTTGGTTTATGCTAGCACATAAACATCTTGGTGCTTGAGTGTGATCCTCCGTTTGGATTTCTATTAGAGGTAATTACACACTGTGATTATAGTGGTCGGACATTCAACTCTCGTGGTGTTTGATCAAGAGGATTGCTGGATCGCACCTCGACTTGAAGAAGAAAAAATTTTATTTTGCAGACACTCAAAGAAAGGTAAAGCTGTTACCTTTATTCTCTTTATGTCTTGTTTTTCACATGTATGCAAGTCCTAGGATGGTATCTCGTTCTTATATTTTCGCTGCGCCATATATGATATGCGTGAGATACCCAATAGTGGTATCAGAGCCTTGCTATATGTGGTTTGCAGACATTGTTTCTTATGTGAAAGCTGTTTCATATAATCGTGTATGTCTTTGTTCACTGTGAAAATTGTTTTCACTCGAGTCGAAATCTTTTTTAGCATTATGGGTTAGGTCCATAGCATAATATTCTTGTGTAATAGTTATAGCATATTTCAAAAAATATTTTCTTTATGTGCTGAAAGGTTTTTATGGAAAAATGTTTTCTTGATCATGTGTTGTTGCCTTCCGTTTCATCCCAATTTTCGGTTTTGTTTTCTTTAAACTAACAAATTGGTTGTTGTTTTGAGCTTCAAGATAGAAAACTCTGCTGAGAATTGTTCTCACTAAACTATTGCAGAAGATAAGGGCTCTAGAAATTGTTTCTGGAAAATTTTCTGAAAATTGCCGCCTTTTCCCGACTACAGCCAGTGCCGGTTCCGTGCTATTTCGTGACGTCTAGAAATCATTTGTGGAAAAATTTTCTTAAAACCTGACTGCAGTCGGCACCGGCTCTGGCACCAATCCATGCCAGTTATGCTCTGTTTTTCACAACGTTACAACCATTTTGAAAAAAAAAATTTGAAATAGAGTTTTGAAAGGGAAAAATCTCATTTGATTAGAGACAGGATCCAAAAGCATTTTCTCAAAATAAGTTTTGAGACAAACAATTATATTTTTAAAATAATAATTTTGAAAATTTAAAATTAATGTATTCTTCTAAAATATTGATTTTAGAATTTGTCTTATTTTTCCAAAATAGTGATTTTGGAATAATAAAAATTATATGTTTATTTTGTTTAAGCATAATTAATGGCATGGTGGATGGTTATGGACTAAAACCAATTATATCTGTTCATGCATTTTACAGTTTTATTTTTTTATGAAATACGGCCTGCGTGTCCTGCCTTCTCTAGGATTCTTGTGTAATTCTCTTCTCATCTAACTCCCCTCGAATGTAACTCGAGGTTTTCTCGTTTTAGGAAATTATGTAATTAGTTTACATAGGTTAAATATGAGTAAAATTATTCTATTTTGGAGATGGCAGCCAAAACAAGGCGAGAAGGTAAGACCTTCGTCTTAAATCATGCATGAACACATATGGTTAATTATATTAATTTCTTTTATGGCTCAAAGGAATTAATTTAGGGTAAAGTCTAACTATACCACGTAATCGTTTTATTACCATAATTATCAATTATGTGATTTATTGATTTTTATGCATATCATTTATTGAAATCACTAAAAGGAACAAATATCTTAATTAACATTAAACCTAATTCCTTCCGTTAATATAGCAAGAACGAGAGTCCTTTTTCGAGACCAGGTTGTTGGGCAAACCCAAGCCTACTCGACATCGGGTATGTTCAAGCTATGGAATTAAATTCCTTTGGAATTAAATTTCTGATTAATGGGTCGGGTTTAACTAAATTCTTTATTGTGGTTGGGCAAACTCAAGCATAAAGAAATTTAGAGAAAAAGTTGGCGTAGCCCAAAAGGCTTTAAGATTAAAAGCTGTTAATCATCAAATGATCCGGTAGTTACATATGATGTATTGGTATTAGACACCTACCAATGAACTCAAGGGTGGCTTAATGGGCAAACCCAAGGTTATTCTTGAGAAATTTGGATACCAATCCACTAGGAAAGCTTCCAACGGGCTTTCTTGAATCAGTAGTAGGGGCTATTGGTTTGAATAAAATAGTGGAGTAAAAATGCGTTTAATTAAAGTCCTTATTATTTTTATTTCATGTGCATATACAGTAGCTAATCCTCTCTATCTTAACATATAGGACACTTGCATCATGTCAACAAACCTAAACTTACGTAGCATCTTGAAAACTAACAAGTTAAACGAATTAAACTACCTCGACTAGTATAAAAATTTTACAATTGTTCTCAAATTGAAAAAATTGCTCTACGTGCTAGATGCTCCTATTCCGCCACTACCAGCTCAAGATGCTCATGCTGATGAGCATGCTGTCCACAAAAAAGGCACAAGGAGGATAGTGATACAACATCATGTATTATGCTGGCATCCATGATTGCCACGCTGCAAAAATAGCACGAGTATATGGATGCTCAATCGACTATACTACATCTTCGAGAGCTGTTTGATGCCGAAGCCAGATCTGGGAGATACGAGATTTTGAAGTAACTATCCCATTGCAAAATGGCAGAGGGTTCTTCTATAGCCACTGATCGGCAGAAGATGCTAGGGTTGATAGAGAAGCTTAGATCACTCGGGTTTGCGATGGACCATGACTTAAATATTGACTTAATTCTATAATCTTTACCTAGTAGTTTCTCACAATTTGTGATTAACTATCAGATGAACAAGATTGAGTCCCCCATTCCTGAGTTGATCAATCTTCTCAAAACTACAGAGTTCTCCATGAAGAAGGATTCCAATGTAGTTTTAATGGTAGAATCTTCAACTTCTAAGAAGAAAGTTCAAAAGAAGAAGAAGGCTTCCATGAAGCCCAAATGTGGTATGAAGAAGAATGATACTGCCACCAAGGGCCTATGCCATCATTGTGGCAAGATGGGCCACTAGAGGCGCAACTACAAAGCCTACTTGGAGACCGTTAAGGACAAGAAGCAAAAAGAGAAGCTTGCAAGCACTTCTACTTCTACTCCGGGTATGTTTATGATTGAGATAAATACTGCCTTTAGAAATGAGATATGGGTATTAGATATCGGATGTGGATCACATTTGTGTAATAACTTGCAGGGACTAAAGAGCAGCAGAAGGCTAGAGAAAAGCGACGTGGACCTACGTATTACAAATGGGGTAAAAGTTGCTACATTGTTATGGGGACATATGAGCTGAACATGTCTTCGGGATTAGTTCTAGAATTACAAAACTGTTATTATATACTAGTTTTAATATAAAAAAAAACATTATCTAAGTTGCGTGTTTAGACTTAAATGGATTTCATTTAATATTTAACAATAAATATTATTCTTTTCATTGAATGGTATTCATTATGGTTCAGCAACTCTGGTTAATGGTTTATAGGTTCTAGACTTGGATAATCCAATTCTTAATATAAACAATAAGAAACCTAAAATTGATAACTCTAACACCTCTTACTTATGGCATTGTCGTTTGGGCCATCTAAACGAAAATTGTGTTTCTAAGTTACACAAGCTTGGTGACTTAGGGTCATTTGATTATGAATCATATGGTATATGCGAGTCTTATTTACTAGGTAAAATGGCTAAAACTCCTTTTTTAGGAAAATGAGAATGGACCAAGGAGTTATTAGAGCTCATATATTCTGATGTATGTAGCCCAATGTCAATATAGGCAAGAGGGGATTATAACTATTTCATAACCTTTATCGATGATTTCTCACGATACGGGTATTTATATTTAATGAAATACAAATCTGAAACCTTTGATAAGTTCCAAGACTTCAAGAATGTAATAGATAAACAACTTGGCAAAAGTATTAAGACTCTAAGATCTGATCGAGCAAGAAAATACTTGAGCCAAGAGTTTCTGAGTTATCTTATAGATAATGGGATATTACCTCAATGGACTCCACCACATACACCTCAACATAATGGTGTATTTGAGAAAAGGAATCAAACCCTTCTAGACATGGTACAAACCATGATGGCTTCTGCAGACCTACCAAAATTGTTTTGGGGGTATGCACTAGAAACTTCTGTTTGTATACTAAATAGAGTTCCAATAAAATCGGTTGATTCTACCCTATTTGAGATATTCTTTTATAAGAAACCAAATTTATCTCACTTGCGAGTATGGGGTTGTCCTGCCTTAGTCAAAAGGCCACAATCAGACAAACAAGATAGAAAGTCTGACAAGTGTTTGTTTGTGGGATATCCGAAAGAATCTTTCGGATATTACTTCTACCTACCCTCTAAAAGCAAAGTGTTTATTTTGAAGCATGCCGTCTTCTTAGAGAATGAGCATATGCTCAAAGAGGATAGTGAGAGTAAAATTAAACTTAATGAAGTTCAAGAAGATCAAACAAACAAGGATCAATCGTCTAATCCCATATCTATTAAGAGAATAGATGAACCTTCTACAATACAAGAACCTCGTAGATCTGGTAGGATATGCGTGGTACCTGAGAGATATGGATTTCTCATTAGTGACCACAATGACGTATTGCTCATAAATGAATATGAGCCTACTACCTACAAGGATGTTCTGAACAGTTCAGAATCTAGTAAATGGCTTGAGGCCATGAAGTCAGAGATGGATTCTATGTATAACAACCAAGTATGGACTTTGGTTGATCCACCTAAAGAAATTAAACCTATTGGGTGCAAATGGGTTTTCAAGAAGAAAATAGACATGAATGGTAACATAGTTACCTATAAAGCACGACTAGTGGTGAAGGGTTATCGTCAACAACATGGTAATGACTATGATGAAACCTTCTCTCCAGTAGCCATGTTAAAATCCATCAGGATACAACTAGCCATTGCTGCTCATTATAATTATGAGATTTGACAAATATATGTGAAAACAGCTTTCCTAAACGAAAATCTAACTGATGAAGTGTATATGACACAATCTGAGGATTTCACATCCAATGATATCACAAATGTGTGTAAGCTGCAAAGGTCTATTTGTGGACTTAAGCAAGCTTCTAGGAGTTGGAATATCCGCTTTGATAAAACAATCAAAGAGTTTAGTTTCATTCAAAACATGGATGAGCCTTGTGTATACAAGAAGGTCAGTGGGAGAGCAGTCATTTTCTAATTGCTTTATGTAAATGACATATTACTAATAGGAAATGATATGCATGTCTTGCAAATGGTTAAAGTTTGGTTGTCTAAACAATTCTCTATGACAAAGCTTGGAGAAGTAACCTATATTCTTAGATTAAATATCTATAGAGATAGATCCGAAAGGTTGTAAGGTCCTTCACAGTCTACATACATAGATAAAGTGCTAAAGAGGTTTAGCGTGGATCAATTCAAAAAGAGATTCTAACCTATGTCACATGGTGTAAGCCTTTCAAAGTCAATGTCTCCCAATACACAAGTTGAAAGGGATCACAAGAGTAAGTTTCCATATGCTTCGGTAGTTGGATCTATCATGTAAGTTATGATATGTACAAGGCCCGATATATCTTGTACTCTCAGTTTGACAAGTAGATACCAATCTGACCCTGGTGAGGGTCATTAGGCAGTTGTAAAGAACATCCTTAAGTACTTACGAAGGACTAAGGATGTGTTTTTAATATATGGAGAAGGTGATTTGAAAATATATGGGTATACTGATACCAGTTTTTAATCTAACAAAGATGATTTCAAATCACAATTCGGCTACGTGTTTACATTGTGCCGAGGGCCAATAAGTTGGAAGAGTTCCAAACAAGAGACTATTGCCGACTCTACGATAAAAGCTGAGTACATAGCCGCTTCTGAAGTAGCTAGGGAGGCTGTTTGGATCAAGAAGTTCGTGATAAAACTGGGTGTGGTTTCTACCGTTGTTGGTCTAATAACTTTGTATTGTGATAACAACAGAGCCATTGCACAAGCAAAGGAGCCAAGGTCTCACCAATGATCCAAACATGTACTATGACGCTATCATCTTGATACGGGAGATCATAGATAGGAATGACATAAAGATAGAGAGAGTTCTCATGGATAAGAACATAGCTGACTCGCTTAAAAAAGCACTATCCCAAAAGAAACATGATAGGCATGTTGAATCATTAGGTATTAGATGCATGAATGATTGGCTCTCTAGTGCAAGTGGGAGTTTGTTAGTGTTTTGCCCTAGAGGCATAAACTTATGCGTTGTATATGACACATTCTATTTTAATTAAAGGCATTATTTATCTTACAGTTTTTTTTTTGTTTACTTTTATGTAATATAACTATTAGATAAAGTCCCTAGTACAACACTGTATTAAGGAAATCATGATAGAGATCATGATATGAGATTCCTACTATACTGTATAGTGTTAGTACTTAAATAGTCCCTAATCGTAGTATTAATGTGACAGGACGTCATTAATACGTTAAGACTAGCATGTGTTAGACTTCCTGATTTGATCAAGCAGTGTTTCTCATATTCGTGAGAATTGAGATAGTCAAAGTTAATACGTGGATGCTTGTTAATAGAAAAAGTACATTGGATGACCTAACTATGAGATAATCACATGGATAACAATTTAGTGCCAGTGATATAACCTCAATATAGCAAACGAGCAACTATCCTTAGACTTGAGATCTCCAAGGTACTTTGTTTGCTGAACATTATGCTTTGATTCCAATCTCTGGAGCTAGATCAAGGACGCCTAAGGGATAGATATTGGGAACATTGTGAGGGAAATGAAAGTAGTTGAAAGGGTCAATAAAGGATTCACCACTGCTAATAGTAGGGGCAAATATCTCATGGCCACTTGTAGGAATTACTACTCGAGAAGTCCTTAGCCAAGGTGATTGTGTATTAGAAATGGTTCCAATTGATACACATGTAGAGTAGTGGACTCCTGGTATGATATGATCTTAAGTGGGCTTTTTTCTTGGTGTTGTGGGTTGTTTAGTTAGTTATGAGTTCCACTCAACCCAATTGTCCAAAACAGAGAATTTCTTGAGAGTAAAAATGAGAAAATAAAACTAACAATCTACCCTCTGTCAAACCATTGAAGAACTAAGCTTCAATGACCCTCAAGAATAGTAGATAGTTCTACTATAATCTCACCACAATATTCTTGAAGCAACAAAGGAAAACAAGAACAAATAGAATAGAGAAAATAGGAGCCCATGTAATGGAATTGAAACAAACCTTAAAAAAGAAAATCAACTAAGACCCATTCAAAGAAACCATATTAGATTATTCAAAAGATTTACAGACTCATTCATAAGGAGGACTAACTCTTAAGCATGGTCTTAAATAAGATGAACAAGGATGCTAGGGCCTCTTAAGACTCTCTCTTCAAATTTGAATAAAAAGTGTGAATTGTGTTGTCAAATCACTAAATATTGTATTTATACTACCCTAACCCTAGCTAAGTAATCCATGAGGTTCTAATACAATTTAGAGCCTTAATAGGTCTTTACAAAACATTTAAAATGGAGAAAATCGGAGAAAACATCAAAAACGCAGGGCAGAACGGTTGCCTAGGCTGTAGCCGGCGCTGGTTAGGACTCTAATGCCGGCACCAGTTGCGCACTCTCTTTGGGCTGGTCTAATGCCAGAATGAAGCTGGCATTGGTTCTGATGCTTGGGCCGGCGCCGGATGTCCACTGGAAAGCCAACTTTGGTCAAATTTCGTTCTTCTTGGTTGCTGACTTGAGTTCTTGTTGGGGTCGTTCTTGGATAGTCATCAAAATGAACTCTTGGCTAACTTCCTCAACCTTTCAACCCTCCTCTATCCTCAAACATGATTTTATGAGCAATTGGAACTCAACTTAAAGCTTCTTGGTCCTCAATCTTGTCATCGGTCCTTGTCCTTGCACGATCACGCCTCCCCCTTCTTGATCTTGACCTCCATGATAAAGCGGAGTCTCATTATCTCCCCCTCCTTGAAAAGGATTCGTCTCCCAATCTTTGCCATCATCTACATCAAAGCGAAAGAGGTCACTAATATTAAAAGTGGTACTAACATGATACTCACCGGGTAAATCTATCTTGTAAGCGTTAGCTCTAACTTTGGCGAGAACTTGAAATGGACCATCCCCCCTTGGATCTAGATTGCTCCGTCATTGTGTGGGAAATCTCTCCTTGCGAAAGTGCACCCATACCCTATCGCCTGGCTCAAATGAAACATTTTTCCTTCCTTGATTGCGCTTATGGGCGATCTCTTCATTTTGTTTCGCAATGCTTGCTTTCACCTTCTCAATGAGTGCCTTCACCATTTTCGCCTTCTCAGCTCAATCGAGGTTCAACCATTCACCTATAGGTAAAGGAACCAAATCTAAAGGAGTTAAAGGATTAAAATCATACATAATTTCAAAAGGAGAATAAGAAGTGGTAGAGTGAATAGACATATTGTAAGCAAACTCAACATGTGGCAAGCACACCTCCCAATTTTTCAAGTTCTTCTCGATTATAGTTCGCAAGAGTTGGGTGAGTTTTCGGTTGACCACCTCCGTTTGTCCGTTCGTTTGAGGATGACAAGCTGTGGAAAATAAGAGATTAGTACTAAGTTTGTTCCATAATACTCTCCAAAAGTGGCTAAGGAATTTAGTATCCCGATCCAAGACAATAGTCCTTGGAATCTTGTGCATTCTCACCACTTCCTTAAAGAATAAATCTGCAATATAAGATGCATCATTAGTCTTGGAACAAGCCACAAAACAAGCCATTTTGGAAAATCGATCAACAATCGCAAATATGGAATCCTTACCCCGTTTGGACTTAGGCAATCCTAAAATGAAGTCTATTGAAAAATCAACCTAAGGCAAATTAGGTGTGGGCAAAGAAGTATAAAAACTATGTGGAAGAGATCTAGACTTAGCTCACCTACAAAAAATGCATTGAGAACATTATTTTTCCACACCCCTTCTCATTTTTTGCCAAAAGAAATGTTCTTTAAGGATGCCTAAGGTCTTTGCAACCCCAAAATGCCCCATTAGACCCTCACTATGAGTCTCCTTAACTAGCAACCCCCTAATAGAACCATTTGGCACACAAAGCCTTGCCTCCCTAAATAAGAAACCTTCATGCCTATAATATTTAGCAAATGCATATTTCTCACAAGCATGGAAAATATCCCCAAACTTCTCATCATCAACATATAAATCCTTACAAGTTTAAAACCAAGAAGTTTAGCATCCAAAAAGTTTAGTAGTGCATACCTTCGAGATAGTGCATCCGCTACCATATTTTTCTTACCCTTCTTGTATTAAATGACATATGGAAATGTCCCAATAAACTCCATCCACCTTGCATGCCTCTTATTCAAATTTTGTTGGCTTTTGAGGTGTTTAAGGGTCTTATGATCTGTATGAATGACAAACTCTCTTGGTAAACAGTAGTATTGCCAATATTCTAGGGTCCTCACCAAGGCAAAAAGCTTTTTGTTATGGGTAAAGTAATTGAGGGCCACCCCGGACAATTTCTCACTAAAGTATGCAATGGATTTCCTATTGTAGGTCAAGACCGGACCTATTCCCACCCTACTTGCATCACACTCTATCTCAAATGCCTTCTCAAAGTTAGGAAGAATAAGAATTGGAGCTTGTCTCAATTTGTCTTTTAAAGTGTTAAAGGTTTGTTGTTGGGCTTCCTCCCACCTAAATCCCACATTTTTCTTTACCACTTCAATTAGAAGGGCCACTATGGTGCTAAAATTATGGATGAACCTCCTATAGAAGCTTGTTAACCCATAGAAATTACGAGCTTGGGTAATAGTGGTAGGGGTGGGCCAATCTTGGATGGCTTTTACTTTTTCCTCATCAACCTCAATCCCTTTGGCACTCACAACATACCCAAGGAATGTAATTCTTTCCAAACAAAAAGTGCACTTCTCAAGGTTAGCATATAATCTCTCCATTCGGAGAGCAACAAGCACACTTTGAACATGATTCAAATGATCCACATATGATTTGCTATATATTAATATATCATCAAAGTACACAATAATAAATTTTCCAATGAATTCCCTCAAAACATGGTGCATTAATCACATAAAAGTACTAGCAGCATTAGACAACCCAAATGGCATGACAAGACATTCATACAACCCTTGTTTGGTTATAAAAGCCACTTTCAATTCATCCCATTCTCTTATTCTAATTTGATGGTAACTGGATTTCAAGTCAATTTTAGAGAAAATGCATGCACCAAATAGCTCTTCAAGCAAGTAATCTAGCCTAGGAATGGGATTGCGGTATTTTACCATGATGTTGTTGATAGCATGACAATCCACGCGCATACACTATGTCTCATCCTTTTTGGGCACCAAGAGAACCAGAACTACACATGGGCTTAGGCTCTCTCTCACATGTTCCTTCTCTAGTAATGCCTATACTTGCTTTTGCAATTCTTTGGACTCTTCCGGGTTACTTCAATACGCCGGTCGATTGGGGATGATGGCTCCAGGCACAAAGTCGATTTGATGCTCAATCCCTCATATAGGTGGTAGTCCTCCAGACACCTCCTTTGGAAAAACGTCTTCAAATTCTTAAAGAATAGCTGCAAATTCATTAGGCAGAGACAATGTAGAATTATTAGTAGAAATATAGGAACCTTTACATAAAAGAAGAATAACCGGTTCCTTAGCTTCTATAACCTCTTTGACCTTACTTTCTTTTGCAAAGTAATTCACTCTTCTTTTACCTCCCCTCTCTTGTCCTTACTCATTCCTATCCTTGATTGTCAAATGTACTTGTTTGTCCATCCTCTCTCTCAACTCTTTTTGTTTCCTCTCTTGTTCTTTCCTCTCAATTTCTTGTTTTTGTTTGACATCTTGCACTCTCTTCTTCTTTTCTTTCTCCTTCATGAATCTTTGATCTTTGTTCACCTCACTAAGGGGCCATGGGGGTGAGGGTAAACTTAGTTACCTCCTTAAGTAAGGAATAAGTATTCTTCCTCCCATCATATTTTACATGCCTATTGTATTGCCAAGGCCTCCCTAGGAGCAAATGACCCGCTTGCATAGGTACCACATCACATAGCACATTATCCTTGTACTTTCCCATCTCAAAAGACAACAACACTTATTTGTTTACTCTCAATTTCCCGCTATCTTTCAACCATTGCAATTTGTAGGGTTTAGGGTGTTTAATCTATTTCATGTCCAATTTTTCAACTAAGTTTGCACTAATCACATTAGTGTAACTCCCACTATCTACAATGACACTATAAGGGGTTTTATTTATTAGACACCTAGTGTAGAAAATGTTCTCTCTTTGTTAGTGATCTTGATATTCAACGGCTTATGAATTCAATGACCTTCTTGTGTCTCCCATCAAAGAGTATTCTTGACCAACAACTTCCCCTTCACCATTTTCCTTTTCCTCATTTCCCTCTGGGTCTCCTTGGTACCTTTCTCCCTCTTCTTCTTCGTCGAAAAAAACCTCACCATAGGGATTAGTATACATTGTTCTCTTGCTTGGACACTTATGGGAAGTATGTCCATATTCAAGGCACTTAAAACACTTGATATCCCTATTCCTTTGTGACCTCTCCATGGCTTTTCCTTTGTCCTTGTTCCAACCTTCCCTAGGTTTCCAATCCTCCCTAGGCTTCCAATCCTCTTTAGGTTTCCAAGCCTCCATTGGTTTGTTGAAGTCCCTTTGTAATGGCTTAGGGGTTTCATCATTCTTAATTGGCATCTTGCTAGTAGTGCTGGGGTTTGGAAGTGGTAGTCTAGTAAATGTCCTCCTCTTTAATTGCCTCTAAATCTTTATAGCGGCATATACCGTATCCTCCAATCATTCATAAGGCTGTAATTCTACCAAATTGGTAACTTTTCTATTTAATCCTCCTAAGAACCATACCCTCGTTGCTCTAGGATCCTCATTGATTTGAGCTCTCATCAACATTACTTCCACTTCTTTATGGTAATCTTCCACACTTTTGTCCCCTTGCTTGCGTGATTGGAGCCTTTGGTAAAGATCATTTGTAGTAATGGTGTGGTATAAACCTTGGCCTCATCATATCTTTCAACAAATTCCAACTAGCTAAGGTTTCCACTCCCATTTGTCTCCTTTGAGCACTAACTTACTCCCACTAAACCAAAGCATACTCTGAAAATCCAAAAATAGCCAACCTCACCCTTGACCTCTTACTATAGATATGACTTTCTAGGAAGATATTCATCTTGCTCTCCCACTCAAAATATGCTTCGGGGTCACTCTTGCTATAGAATGCGGACACTTTCAATTTGATGTGGTTCAACTCCTTCTCCTCATTATTTCCTTCTCTCCTACCTCCTCTATTGCCCCATTCTCTATTGTGTTCCCCAAAGGCTTCAACTTATTCCTCTTCATACCATTCATCAACTCCCTCAAACTCTCTTTCTAACCCCCTTAGGTTCTTCCCACCATTCCTTCCTTGACCTCTACCTCGTCCTCCTATCATACCATATGTTGTCTCTATCATAGGAGCTTATTGGAATCCCCCGATAGAATGCTCATCCCACTCTTCCTCTTGTTGGGCATTTAACGGAGGAGTATGGGCATCACCATCCCTCATCCTAGGGCTTGGTACTTCAAATCGCTCTTGGCCTCCCATTTGTGCGACGATAGAAGATTGCCCAAGATGATTTATCAATTCCCTTGTCATATTTTGAAACTCACTTTGCATAGTCCTCATCATAGTTTGCAAGTCATCACACAAAACTCTATCATCAATATGTTCTTCTTGAGGTCTACTAGGTCCACTTGGGTTAGGCCTAGTGATCTCTTGATCATGGGCCATGGTGATGGAATATTTACTTATTTATACCTGCAAAACAAAAGAGATTAGAGAGACAAATAAAACCTCATTTCGCTTCCCTGCGTGTTAGCTCTCAAAGTTTGGTCACTCCACCCTCGTGATTGCTCTCTTAAGCTCTTTTAGTAATAGTCTCACCCTCTTGCCTTTTTCTCAATACTCAAACCTTCTTGTTCAATCCCAATTCTCCCCAATAGCTAAAGATTTGGTCCAACTTAATGAATCATACAAATCAATGAATTTTTCTAATTAGGGGGTCTTAGGGGAATTTCAACAAGCACTTGTTGGGCACCTCAAGCAATCAAGTTTTAATCAAGAATTTCAAGAAATGTGGACTCAAACAATACAAGAACAAACACTTGACACATAAAGAAACACTTCTAAATAAGAAACAAATAAGTGTGATCAAGAACAAAAAAACAAGAACAACTAGAACTAGGATTATGAAGGACAAGAGGATCACAAGTGTGCACTAGTAAAGTTAAGTTCAATGAGCATGGAATTCAACAATAGAGTGATATACTAAGTTGCAATATTCTAAGGAATGAAAATTAGGAATCAAAGTTCCCAACTATAGCCAAAAGCATTCTCATGGAACATTTAACAAACATCTTGGCTGCAATCCCATCACTTAAGAACAACAAGCCTTTTCACCCATATTCAAGCCAATTTTCACCACAAACACAAGAAAATTGTGTTCCTAAAAATTAAATTTGTTAGGTATCTTAGGCTTGTATCCTATACGGCGCAGCAGAAGAATAAAATGAGATACCATCCCAGGACCTGCCTATGCATGGAAAACAAGACATAAAGATATTAAAGGTAACAACTTTTTACCATTGTTTGATCATCCAAAGAACAAAAATTTCTTCTTCAAGTTAAGTCACGATACAGCAATCCTCTAGATCTAACTTCATGAGAGTAGAACGTCTAACCACTATAATCACAGTGTATGATTATCTCTAACAGTAATCCACATGGAGGAATACTCAAGCACCAAAATTTCCTATGCTAGTAGAAAAAAAAAATGGCGGCTAGGGCTGTTTCACGTTTTCGGCAAAACAAGAAAAAGAGAGAAGAACGTTGGTTGTGTGTCTAGGGTTGGAGATTTCGTATGTTGTGTGTCAGCAAGGGTTTCCCTTCTATATGTAACACGAAATACTTCCTAAAAAATCCTCCATCCCAGAAATCTAAAACAGTTAGAATTCCCTAATTGTAATTGGAACCATCAAGTTCTCACAATTACAATTTAGACCACAAATTATAACTAATTATATTTTGTCTACAATAACTTCTCTTTCTCTCAATTAACCCCACTATGTTATCAGATAACATCTTGAGTATATAATCCTCTATTGTGTATGACCTATTAGATTTTCCAGTCAATTAGTAGAAAACATGAATTAATCCAAACATCTTTGAGATTAATAATCCATAATTAATTAGAATTAATCTTATTAATTCTAATCAGAATTAGTTTATTAATTCATGAACTAATAAACCCATATTCCCAGATCATGAGCGGTATCTAGCAACACATCATGACCACCCAAGAGTCCAAGAAGTCAAGTGGCTTGAAATGAAACCTTCAATAACAAACTTCAGTGCAATTAACTCCTTTCACCATACAATATCTCATTCAGTTTGGAGTACGGAATTAGTGCCAACTCCCTCCAGAATTAATTCTGGCCCGAATACAATAGTACTTGTACCAGGAACCCACTACTATAAATGTGTATCAATTGAAACTATTTCCAGCACACGATCGCCTTGGCCAGGGACTTCTGGAGTAGTAATTTCTACAAGTGGCCGTGAGATATTTGCCCATACTATTAGGAGTGGTGAATCCTTTGTTGACTCTCTCAACTACTTTCTTTTACCTTACAATGTACCTAATATCCATCCCATAGGTGACCCTCGATCGAGCTCCAGAGATTAGAATCAAAGTATAATGTTCAGCAAACAAAATACCTTGGAAATCTCAAGTCTAAGGATACTTGCACATTTGCTATATTGAGATTACATCACTGGCACTAAATAGTTATCCATGTGATTATCTCAATGTTAGGTCATCCAATGAACTTGTTCCTTTAACAAGCATCAATGTGTTAACTTTGAGTATCTCAATACTCAAGGATATGAGAACCATTGCCTGATCAAATCAAGAAGTCTAACACATGCTAATTTTAACACATTAATGATGTCCTGTCTCATTAATACTATGACTAGGGACTATTTAAGTACTAACACTATGCAGTGTAGTAGGAATCTCATATCATTATCTCTATCATGATTTCCTTAATACAGTGTTGTACTAAGGACTTTATCGAACAGTTATACTATTTAAAAGTAAATAAAAGAATCTGTAAGAAAAATAATGTATTTTATTAAAATAAAATGTGTCATATACAATGTATAAGTGATTGCCTCTAAGGTACAACACTTACAAACTCCCACTTGTACTAGATCCAATCATTCATGTATCTAATACCAAATGACTCAAATGGCAATCATCTTTCTTTTGGGATAGTGCTTTTGTAAGTAAGTCAGCTATGTTCTCATCCATAGGAACTCTCTCTATCTTTATTTTTTTAGCTGCTTCAGAAGCGGCTATGTACTTAGCTTCTGTCATAGAGTTGGCAATAGTCTCTTGTTTGAAACTTTTCCTACTTATTGCCCCTCCGCACAACGTAAACACGTTGCCAGATTGTGATTTGAAATCAACTTTGTCAGATTGAAAACTGGCATCAGTATACCCGTTTATTTTCAAATCAACTTCTCCATATACTAAGAATATATCCTTAGTCCTTTGTAAGTATAATACCCCGCCCAAAACCACCTTTGACCCATTGGGAAAAAGTCATGGATTGCATAGTATTTTGCATTTTATGTGATTTTTTAAAATTTATGCTTGAATGGGTGCATGTGATTTTCAAGGTTGCTCTTTCATTAATTTATTTGAGGGAAATAATTGTGTTGTCGCATTGATTGGAAATTGTTTTGGGTAAAAATTTAGTAAGGAAATGGAGGGATGAGAGCTAAGGTGAAAAGAATTTCTTAGAGATATATTAACATCGGAGTTAATTTGGAATAGCAGTTAGGGTTGGTGGTTATCCCCCGGTGACCTGAGTTTGAACCTTACCTCTTGCAAATCTTAGCTTTCTTTTTGAATTTTTTTTTCTAGATTTCTTCATGCCTTGGCCAAAAAAACCCTAGCTATTCTCTTGAATTTCAGCGCCATCTTCATAGGGGATAAGTCTCCATTTTTATCTCCTAAATTCAAGGATTTTTTATAAGGATAAAGACTAACTTTTATTTCAACTTTTATCCTCTTTGATTTAAAAAAATTCTAGCTAGAGCAATTAAATTCCAGCTTGTTTTTAATTCATTAGATTTTATATTAGTTAGCTTGAATTAATTTGTTATTTTCCTAGAAAAATATCTTGTTGCTTTTGAACATAGAACCCTAGCTAAATCTGGAAATTTTTCCAGCTTTATGCCGCCACCTTTAGAGAACTCCTAGCTCAACGCAAGCTCTCCTAAGACTAGGGAATCTTATCCTAAATCTTTATGCTAACCAGATTTTATTTTATCCTAAAACAAATCAAATTTTGTTCCTTATATTTTGCAGATTTTCGGTCAGCCTTTTGCATGCACAAGCTGCACGAAAATCCTGCACTCCTAAGGGCATCCAAACTCTTCTAAACCTAGCTCAAATCACCTAAAACACCTCTCATGAATCCATATTCTTTTAGCTACTCAAACTAGATTTTTATCCCCTACAATTTCCCGAATTTCGACCAACTTGTGTACAGGAATTTCGGCCAGCATGGTGCACAGAATTTCGGTCAGTTTATGCACTCCATATCAAACGAAATTCTGCACTCCAAGACACACCAAAACTCCTTGTTGATTAAGCCAATTTACAGCACCTAAATCCCTCACTTTTCCTCTCTAATTTGTGGTAGAACAACAACCAAAACCACCTAGAATTTTTCCTTTTTTGTTCAGCAATTTTCGAATAGCACACATACCCATTTTGCACAGAATTTTTTGTTGTCAAAACTCACTTAAACTCCTTCTAGTTTTGGACAAAAACCTGAACACAAACAACCTTTCCCTTGTGCAGTTTTCGGCCAGCTTAGGAGAGCAACTTCAAATTGTTTTTCTGCTCTCAACTCCTCTCAATTTCAGCAACAATAAAAGTGCAGCAAGCTGTAGTTTTTCACCACTGCTGCTAAAGAAACCTAGAGCCATTAGGAGTCCTTAGCATCATATTCTAACCCTAAATTAAACTCTTCTAACCCTAAACCACAGTAGCCGCCTGTTCCAGCCTTACTACATGAAAAATTCTAGCAAACTTCCTCTGCAATTTTCAAAAACTCAAGAGCGATCATAGGCCAAAAAAATCGAGCACTCCCTAAGGTAAGCAAAAGACCTCTCAACCTCTTGATTCCTTTCCTCCATTGATTCTTCTCTTTTTCTTCCCTTGAATCACGCCACATAGAGGCTGATTTCATCTTTTTTTCTCAATTTTTGATCAAGAGGAAGTAAAGAAGATAGCTTTCTCTCCTTCTCAAGCGAATTCGTGAGGGTCACCATAGGGGCATCGGGATCTTGTTAATCCGGTTGTCGTAAGGTAAGGAAATTCTTATCCTTGATGACGTAATTAAGGTTTAATATGATTGATGATGTCTATGGGAGTATATTAGCATGACGAATGGGTTTGGTTGGGATGAATGAATATTTTGAGATGAGTATTGTGTTAAGAATATTCGATGATAGCAATGCTATGTTTTTATTGTGATAATGATGGATGTGAATCTTGATGGTTAAGTCGAGACCTTTTTGATATATTTCTCATGTCTTAGATGGGTATATGATTATGGTATGTTTATTTCATGGAATGGGAGGTTTATTTGAGGCTAGATGATGAGCCATGATATGCTTGGGGGAATAAGTGAGTTTATATGCATGTTTGAGATGAGAAAGTCCTTATCATGATATTATGTGATTCTAGATCAGGAGATTGTTTGAGGGAAGCAAGCAGTTGATTTTATCTTGTTTATCTGAGGCATATCAAGTAAGTCATTGTATAAATTCTTTTTGTTAAATGCTTGTGGTGGCAAGTCGGATGTTGTAAAGCTTTGTAAAGCTATTGTTGATCTATGATTATTTGGGTTGCAATCGTGGATGTTCATTCTCTAAATGGTTTTGTCAAACTAATACCTTTATCAAGAACTGTTCTTTCTCTTAAATATTTTAGAAAACTCTTTTAAAAGAAAACCAAGTTTTACAAAGCCAATGTATGGAATTATTATAAACCAGGAATTGATAGTTATATTCGTTGAGTACTCAATAAAGGTAGGCTAATAATACTAGCCTTGGAGAGCGTGAGTGAGTCTTCTGGCAGGCGGCCACCTCCAGAAGATAAGCTCCGCTTGAAAAGGCAACAGTATTGGTTGGTCAGGTCGATCCAAATTAGCATTTTTACCTGGTAAGGTATTCTTTATTTTCCCGGCATGGACACCCGGATAGTTTTGTTGGGTGAAGAGATGGAGGAGTATCTCACCCGGTAGGCCGTACACCCACCTTTGATCAGAACGCCTAAAGTGTGGTAATTTGATCCTGTCAAGGTGCACAAAGTGTGGTGCCTTGACCATTTTCTTATCATGGGGCTCAAAGTGTGGCACCATAGCTATTTATTCGAGTGGAGGATTTATTTTGTACAAAGTGTGACAATGAGAAAAACCCACTCCTTGCAAAGGGAAATTATTATGACTTGCCAAATATTTCTGTAAATGTTTTCAGCTATGCATACATGAACTGTTCAAAGTACCATGTGCACACACAGGATTTATTGAGATGTTAATCTCAAACTGTTTTATATCATGTTTTCAGGAGATTGTTTATGCTGAGCAAGCAGGATGTGTAATCGTTGAAGCTTTTATTATTTTCATTATGTTTTAAGAGGCAAATGTTGATTTATGCTTCTGGAACCGACGTTGCTTTTATTTAGTTTGCTCCAGTTTGAGCCTGATGTAATAAGAGTCTTATTTATTTATCTAAATCTGATTTCTTGGGTTTGTCTTTATGTTGTACCTCATTTTAAAGACCCCTTGTCCTCGGGATGGGGCGACATCCCTACCCCTTTTAGGGTACGTAGTAAGGAGGTGTTACAGTAAGTACTTAAGAATGTTCTTTACAGCCGCTCAATAACCCTCACTAGGGTCAGATTGGTATCTGTTCATCAAACTGAGAGCACAAGATACATCGAACCTAGTACATATCATAGCGTATATAATAGATCTAACTGCCGAGGCATATGGAATCTTACTCATGCAATCCCTTTCAAATTGTGTCTTGGGAAATATCGACTTTGAAAGGTTTATACCATGTGACATAGGTAAGAATCCCTTTTTGGATTGATCTATGCTAAACCTCTTTAGCACTTTATCTATGTATGTAGACTACGAAAGACCTTGCAACCTTTTGGATCTATCTCTATTGATCCTTATTCTGAGAATATAAGTTGCTTCTCCAAGGTCTTTCTTGGAGAATTGTTTGGACAACCAAACTTTAACCGTTTGCTAGACAGGTATATCGTTTCCTATTAGCAATATATCATCTACATAAAGTAGTAAGAAAACGATTGCACTCCCACTAACCTTCTTTTATACATAAGGCTCATCCATGTTTTGAATGAAACCAAACTCTTTGTTTATTTCATCAAAACAGTTGTTTCAACTCCTAGAAGCTTGCTTAAGTACATAAATAGACCTTTGCAGCTTGCACACCTTTGTGCTATCACTGGATGTGAAACCCTCAGGTTGTGTCATATAAACTTCGTCAGTTAGATTTCCATTTAGGAGAGCTGTTTTCATATTTATTTGCCAAATCTCATAATCATGATGAGTAGCAATGGCTAGGAGTATCCTGATGGATTTCAACATGGCTACTGGCGAGAAGGTTTCATCATAGTCAATACCATGTTGTTGACAATAACCCTTCGCTACTAGTCGTGCTTTCTAGGTAATTAAGTTACCATCTATGTCCATTTTCTTCTTGAAAACCCACTTGCACCCAATATATTTAACTCCTTTGGGTGGATCAACTAAAGTCTATACTTGGTTGTCATACATGGAATCCATCTCTGACTTTATAGCCTTAAGCCATTTGCCAGATTCTGAACTGTTAGAACATTCTTATAGTTAGTAGGCTCGTCTTAATCTATGAGCAATACGTCATTGTAGTCACTAATGAGAAATCCATATCTCTCAGGTGCCACACATATCCTACTAGATCTACGAAGTTCTTATGTATTAGAAGGTTAATCTATTCTCTCAATAGATGTGGGGTTAGACGATTAATCCTCATTTATTTGATCTTCATGAACTTCACTAAGTTCAATCTTAATCCCACTGTCCCCTTTGAGCATGTGCTCATTCTCTAAGAAGACAGCATGCTTCGAAATAAATAATTTGTTTTCGAAGGGTAGGTAAAAGTAATATCCGAAAGATTTTTTTGGATATCCTACAAACAAACACTTGTCAGACTTACTATCAAGTTTATCTGACTGTGGGCTTTTGACAAAGGCAGGACAACCCCATACTCGCAAGTGAGATAACTTTGGTTTCTTACCAAAGAACATCTCAAATGAGGTAGTATCTATTGGGTATCTTAAGCTCGTATCTAATATGGCGCAGTGGGAAATAAAACGAGATACCATCCCAGAACCCATCTATGTGTGAAAAATAAGACATAAAGATAATAAAGATAGCAGTTTTTTACCTTTGTTTGGCCGTCCAAAGAACAAAATTTCTTCTTCAAGTCGAAGCACGATCCAGTAATCCTCTTTTGCAAACTCCACGTGGGTTGAACGTCTAACTACTATAATTACAGTGTGTGATTATCTCTAATAGTAATCCACACATAGGACTACTCAAGTACCAAAATTTCCTGTGCTAGAAGAAAAAGAAGGCGGCTAGGGTTGTTTTGTTTTTCAGGAAAAACGTGAGAGAGAGAGAGAGAGAGAGAGAGAGAGAGAGAGAGAGAGAGAGAGAGAAGAAGAAGAAGAAGAAGAAGAAGAAGAAGAAGAAGAAGAAGAAGAAGAAGAAGAAGAAGAAGACGTTTGTTTTGTGGCTCCTATTTTCCTGTGAATCACCCCTTGGATTAGGGTTTTGAGCATATCCAATATATGTTTCAAAATCCACTGAAAATCTGAAATTCTAAAACAATTAGAATTTCCTATTTGTAATTGGAAACATCAAGTTCCTACAATTACAACTTAGACCACAAATTATAACTAATTATAATTTGTCTACAACAATTTCTCTTTCTCGCAATTAACCCCTCTATGTTATCAAATAACATCTTGAGTCTATAATCCTCTATTATGTATGACCTATTAGTTTTCCCAATCAATTGGTAACAAACATGAATTAATCCAAATATCTTTGAGATTAATAATCCATAATTAATTAGAATTAATCTTATTAATTCTAATAAGGAATGATTTATTAATTCACCAATTAATAAACACATAATCCTAGTTCATGAGTAGTATCTAGCAACACATCATGACCACCCAAGAGTCCAGGAAGTCAAGTGGCTTGACATGAACACTTCAATGACAAACTTCTGCGCAATTAACTCCTTTCACCATATAATATCTCATTCGGTTTGGAGTACAGAATTAGTGCCAACTCCCTCCAGAATTAATTTTGGCTCGAATACAATTGTACTTGTACTAGGAACCCACTACTCTAGATGTGTATGAATTGGAACTATTTCCAATACACAATTAGCTTGGCCAAGGACTTTCCGAGTAGTAAATGCTACAAGTGGCCGTGAGATATTTGCCCCTACTATTAGGAGTTATTGACCCTCTCAACTACTTTCATTTACCTCATAATTTACACAAAATCATCCCATAGGCGGCCCTCGATCGAGCTCCGGAGATTGGAATCAATGTACAAAGCTCAGCAAATAAAGTACCTTAGAGATCTCATGTCTAAGGATACTTGCACGTTTGCTATATTGAGATTATATCACTGGCACTAAATAATTATCCATGTGATTATCTCAAAGCTAAGTCATCTAATGAACTTGTTCCATTGACAAGTATCCATGTGTTAACTTTGAGTATCTCAATACTCACGATTATGAGAACCACTATCTAATCAAATCAGGACGTCTACCACAGACTAGTCTTAACGCATTAATGATGTCCTGTCTCATTAATACTATGACTAGGGTCTATTTAAGTACCAACACCATCCAGTGTAGTAGGAATCTTATATCATGATCTTTATCATGATTTCCTTAACACAGTGTTGTACTAGAGACTTTATCGAACAATTATATTACTTAGAGTAAACAAAAGAAACTGTAAGATAAATAATGCATTTTATTAAAATAAAATGTATCATATACAACGTACAAGTGATTGTCTCTTGGGCGCAACACTAACAGTATCAACTGATTTTGTCGAAACTCTGTTTTATATATAAATAGAAGTCTCTAGTACATACCCCCAAAATGATTTTGGCAGGTTTGCAAAAGCCGGCATTGTCCGTACCATGTCTAGAAGGGTTCAATTCCTTCTCTCAAATACACCATTATGTTGAGATGTATGTGGTGGAGTCCATTGAGATAATGTCCCATTATCTCTCAGATAACTCAGAAACTCTTGGTTCAAGTATTCTCCTCCTCGATCAGATCTTATAGTCTTAATACTTTTGGCAAGTTGTTTCTCTATTTCGTTCTTAAAGTTTTTGAACTTATCAAAGGCCTCAGATTTGTTTTCATTAAATACAAATACCTGTATCGTGAGAAATCATCGATAAAGGTTATGAAATAGTTATAACCTCCTCTTGCTTGTATTGACATTGAGCCATATACATCAGAATGTATGAGTTCTAATAACTCTTTCGCTCGTTCTCCTTTTTTTGGAAAATGAGTTTTATTCATTTTACCTAGTAAATAAGACTCGCATGTGTTATGTGATTTATAATCAAATGACCCTAAATCACCAAGCTTGTATAACTTAGAAACATGATTTTCATTTACATAGCCCAAACAACAATGACATAAGTAAGAGGTGTTAGAGTTATCTATGTTAGACTTCTTATTATTTATATTGAGAATTGGATTATCCAAGTCTAGAACATGTAAACCATTAACCAGAGTTGCTGAACCATAATGAATATCATTCAATAAAAAAGAACAACATTTATTCTTAAATATCAAATGAAATCCATATAAGTCTAAACACACAACTGAGGTAATGTTTTTCATTAAAACTGGTACAAAATAATAGTTTTGTAGTTCTAGAATTAATCCTGAAGGTAGGTTCAGCTCGTATGTCCCTACAGCAAGTGCAGCAACCTTTGCCCCATTTGCAGTATGTAGGTCCACGTTGCCTTTCTCTAGCCTTCTACTACTCTTTAGTCCCTACAAGTTATTGCACAAATGAGATCCACATCCGATATCTAATACCCATATCTTATTTCTAAAGGCAGTATTTATCTCAATCATAAACATACTCAGAGTAGAAGTAGAAGTGCTTGTAAGTTTCTCCTTCTGCTTCTTGTCCTTAATGGTCTCCAAGTAGGTTTTGCAATTGCGCCTCCAGTGGCCCATCTTACCACAATGATGGCATGGGCCTTTGATAGCTGCGTCCTTCTTGTTCACACCACCTTTAAGCTTCATGGGAGCCTTCTTCTTCTTCTTTTCAACTTTCTTCTTAGAAGAGGAATATTCTACCATTAAAACTGCATTAGAATCTTTCTTCATGGAGGACTCTACGGTTTTGAGAAGATTGATCAACTCAGGAATGGTGGACTCATTCTTGTTCATCTGATAGTTAATCACAAATTGTGAGAAACTATTAAGCAAAGACTATAGAATTAAGTCAACACGTAAGTCATAATCCATTGCAAACCTGAGAGATCCAAGCTTTTCTATTAAGCCTAGCATTTTCAGCCCATGAGTGGCCACAGAAGAACCCTCTACCATTTTGCAACGGCATAGTTGCTTCAAGATCTCGTATCTCTCTGTTCTGACTTAGGCATTAAACAGCTCTCGAAGATATAGTATAATCGATTGAGCATCCATATGCTCGTGCTGTTTTTGCGACTCGAGAGTCATGGATGCCAGCATAATACATGATGCTTTATCACTATCCTCTTTGTGACTTTTGTGGATAGCATGCTCATCAGCATGAGCATCTTGAACTGGTGGTGGTGAAATAGAAGCATCTAGCACGTAGAGCAACTTTTCTGATTTGAGAACGATTCTCAAATTTCTATACCAGTGGAGATAGTTTGATTCGGTTACCTTATTGGTTTCCAAGATGCTACGTAAGTACAAGTTTGTTGACATGATGCAAGTGACCTAGATGTAAAGATAGAGAGCATTAGCTACTTTTATATGCACATGATATGCAATTAATTAAGACTTTAATTAAACGCATTTTTATTCCACTATTTTACTCAAACCAATAGCCCCCACTACTGATTTGGGAAAGCCTGTTGGAAGCTTCCTTAGTGAAGCGGTATCCAATTTCCTCAAGAATAACTTTGGGTTTGCCCAACAAGCCACTCTTAAGTTTATTGGTAGGTATCCAATACCAATTACATCGTATGTAACTACCGGATCATTGGGTGATTAACAGCTTTTAATCTTAAAGCCTTTTGGGCTACTCCAACTTCTCCTCTAAATTTTTTTATGCTTGAGTTTGCCCAATCGGGATAAAGAATTTAGGTAAACCCAACCCATTAATCAGGAATTTAATTCCAAAGGAATTTAATTCTATAGTTTGAACATGCCCAATGTCAAGTAGGCTTGGGTTTGCCCATAGTCTCAAAAAAGGACTCTTATTCTTACTATATTAACGGAAGGAATTAGATTTAATATTAATTGAGGGATTTGTTACTTTTAGTAATTTCATTGAATGACATGCATAAAAATCAATAAATCACATAATTGATAATAATGATAATAAAGCGATTACGTGGTATGGTTTTGACTTTACCCTAAATTAATTTCCTTGTGCCATAAAAGAAATTAATATAGTTAACCCTATGTGTTTATGCATAATTTATGTAGAAGGTCTTATCTTCTCGCTTTGTTTTGGTTGCTATCTCAAAAATTAAAAATAATTCTACTCCTATCTAACCTATGTAAAATAATTACATAATTTCCTAAAGAGAGAAAACCTCGAGTTACATTTGAGGGGAGTTAGATGAGAAGATAATTACACGAGAATTCTAGAGAAGGCAAGACACGGAGGCCTTATTTCATAAAAACTAAAACTGTAAAATGCATGAACATATATAATTGGTTTTAGTCCTTAACCATCCACCATGCCATTAACTATGCTTAAACAAAATAAATATATACTTTTATTATTCCAAAATCACTATTTTGGAAAAATAAAATAAATTCTAAAATCAATATTTTAGAAAAAGAAATTAATTTTAAACTTTCAAAATCACTATTTTGAAAAATAAAATTGTTTGTCTCAAAACTAATTTTGAGAAAATGCTTTTGGGTCCCGTCTCTGGCGACGAAAACAGTGATTCAACTAGCCGGTCAGCAGGCGTTGGTTAGGGGGCAGCGCCCTCGGGGAAAAATTTTTATTTTACCACCTCTCATCAAATGAGATTTTCCCTTTCAAAATTCTCTTCCAGGAATTTTTTTTTTTTTTAAATAGCTAGAATGTAGCAAACAGAGCAGAAACGACACTGGTTTGAAGGCCAGAGCCGGCGCCAGCTCTGTTATGGTTTTTATAAAAAAAAGAAAATTCTCTTCCAAAAATGATTTCTGGACATTGCAAACAGAATGGAACCGGCGCCAGTTTGGAGGCCAGAGCCTACACCGGCTGTAGTCGGGAAGTGGCGGCGATTTTTCAGAAAAAATTTCCAGAAATAGTTTCTGGTGTCTTAATCTTCTACAACAGATCAGTGAGAACAATTCTCAACATAGTTTTCTATTTTGAAGCTCAAAACAACAACCAACTAGTTAGTTTAAACAAAATAAAATAGAAAATCAAATTCACAAGAAGAAATGAAGGGCAAGAACCATGTTCAAGAAAACGTTTTTTCTGCAGAAAAATTTCAGCACATAAAGAAAGTACCTTTCGAAATATGCTATAACTTTTACACAATCATATTGTGCTACGGATCCAACCCACAAAGCTCGAAACGATTTTGTCTTGAGTGAAAACGATTTTAACAGCGAACAAAGATAAACACGAATACATGAAAACAGATTTTCATGCTAAAACAATGTTCGTAGACCACACATAGCATGGCTTTGATTCCACTGTTGGGTATCTCAGGCTCGTATCCTATACGGCGTAGTGGAAGAATAAAACGAGATACCATCCCAGGACCCGCCTATGAGTGGAAAACAAGACATAAAGATAATAAAGGTAACAGATTTTTACCTTTGTTTGATCGTCCGAAAAACAAAAATTTCTTCTTCAAGTTGAGGCACGATCCAGCAATCCTCTAGATCCAACTTCATGACAGTGGAACGTCTAACCACTATAATCATAGTGTGTGATTATCTCTAACAGTAATCCACACGGAGGAATACTCCAGCACCAAAATTTCGTATGCTAGCAGAAAAAAAAATTGCGGCTAGGGCTATTTCACGTTTTCAGCAAAATAAAAAAGAGAGAGAAGAACGTTCGTTGTGTATCTAGGGTTGGAGATTTCATATGATGTGTGTCAGCTAGGGTTTCCCATCTATATGTTACACGAAATACTTCCTAAAAAATCCTCCATCCCAGAAATCTAAAACAGTTAGAATTTTCTAATTGTAATTGGAACCATCAAATTCTCACAATTACAATTTAGACCACAAATTATAACTAATTATATTTTGTCCACAACAACTTCTCTTTCTCTCAATTAACCCCACTATGTTATCAAATAACATCTTAAGTATATAATCCCCTATTGTGTGTGACCTATTAGATTTCCCAGTTAATTGGTAGAAAACATAAATTAATCCAAATGTCTTTGAAATTAATAATCCATAATTAATTAGAATTAATCTTATTATTTCTAATCACGATTGATTTATTAATTCATCAACTAATAAAACCCATATTCCCAAATCATGAACAGTATCTAGCAACACATCATGACCACCCAAGAATCCAGGAAGTCAAGTGGTTTGACATGAACCATTCAATAACAAACTTCAGTGCAATTAACTCCTTTCACCATACAATATCTTATTCGGTTTGGAGTATGGAATTAGTGCCAACTCCCTCCAAAATTAATTCTGGCCCGAATACAATAGTACTTGTACCAGAAACCCACTACTATAAATGTGTATCAATTGGAACTATTTCCAACACACGATCGCCTTGGCCAAGGACTTCTGGAGTAGTAATTTCTACAAGTGGCCGTGAGATATTCATCCCTACTATTAGAAGTGGTGAATCCTTTATTGACTCTCTCAACTACTTTTGTTTACCTCACAATGTACCCAATATCCATCCCATAGGCGGCCCTCGATCGAGCTCCGGAGATTGGAATCAAAGTACAATGTTCAGCAAACAAAGTACCTTGGAAATCTCAAGTCCAAGGATATTTACACGTTTGATATATTGAGATTACATCACTGGCACTAAATAGTTATCCATGTAATTATCTGAAAGCTAGGTCATCCAATGAACTTGTTCCATTAACAAGCATCCATGTGTTAACTTTGAGTATCTCAATACTCAAGGATATGAGAACCACCGCCTGATCAAATTAGGAAGTCTAACACATACTAGTTTTAACGCATTAATGATGTCATGTCTCATTAATACTATGACTAGGGATTATTTAAGTACTAACACTGCACAGTATAGTAGGAATCTTTTATCATGATCTCTATCATGATTTCCTTAACACTGTGTTGTACTAAGGACTTTATCGAACAGTTATATTACTTAAAAGTAAACAAAAGAAACTGTATGATAAATAATTCCTTTTATTAAAATAAAATGTGTCATATACAATGTACAAGTGATTGCCTCTAGGGTACAACACTGGCAATATTAACGTCAAAGAGCAATGTCACCAACAAAAAAAAATAAAATAAAATCAAGGTGTAACAAAGATTTCTTTACCTTTTTGGAGTATGTTTTTGAGTTACTGGATTTCTCTATTTTCTTTTTCTTCAATTTTGTATGGCTCTTTTTCATGTTTTCAAGCTTTGATTGGAATCAAAGCTTTCCTAGCTCTGATACCAAACTCTTTGGTATGATCTTGATTGGGCTTTATTCTTGGTGTCGTTGGTGGTTTAGTTAGTTATGAATTCCACCCAACCCAAGGGGCCAAAACAGAGATTTTTTTGAGATAAAAAAGGAGAAAATGAAACTAACAATCTACCCTCTATCAAACCCTTGAAGAACTAAGCTTCAAAGACCTTCAAGAATAGTAGATTGTTCTACTATAATCTCACCCTAATATCCTTGAAGCAACAAAGGCAAATAAGAACAAATAGAATAGAGAAAATAGGCGCCTAAGTAATGGAATTCAAACAAATCTTAGAAGAGCAAAGCAACTAAGACCCATTCAAAGAAACCACATTGGATTATCCAAAAAGATTTATAGACTTATTCATAAGGAGGATGAACCCTTAAGTATGGTCTTGAACAAGATGAACAAGGAGGCTAGGGCCTCTCAATACTCTCTCTTCAAATTTGAATAAAAAGTGTGAATTGTGTTTTCAAATCACTAAAGGTTGTATTTATACTACTCTAACCCTAGCTCAGTAATCCCTCAGGTTCTAATAAAATTTAGAGCGTTAATAGGTCTTTACAAAACATTTAAAATGAAAAAAATTGGAGAAAACATAAAAAACGTGGGGCAGCCGTCAACTGCCTAGGCTATAGCCGGTGCCAGTTAGGACTCAAAAGCCGACGCTGGTTGTGCACTGTCTTCGAGTAGGTCAAATGCTAGAATAAAGTCGGTGCCAATTTTGATGCTTGGGGCGACGCAAGATGTCTGCTGGAAGGCCAACTTTGGTCAAATTTCATCTGTCTTTATTGCCAGCTTGAGTTCTTGTTGGGGTCCTTCTTGGATAGTCATTAAAATAAACTCTTGGCTTGCTTCCTCAACCTTCCAACATTCTTCTATCATCAAAAATGGTTTTATGAGCAATTGGAACTCATCTTGAAGCTTCTTTGTCCTCGATCTTGTCATTGGTCCTTGTCCTTGTATGATCACGCCTGCCTCTCCTTAATCTTGACCTCCACGATAAAGCGGAGTCTCATCATGGTACAAGTACTATTATATTCGGGCCAGAATTAATATATATTCTGGAGGGAATTGGCACTAATTCTGTATTCTAGTCCGAATGAGATATTGTATGGTGAAAGGAGTTAATTGTACTGTTATTTGTTATTGAAGGGTTCATGTCAAGCCACTTGACTTCCTAGACTCTTGGGTGGTCATGATGTGTTGCTTGATACTGCTCATAATCTGGGAATATGGGTTTATTAATTGATGAATTAGTAAACCAATCCTTATTAGAACTAATAGGATTAATTCTAATTAATTATGGATTATTAATCTCAAAGACGTTTAGATTAATTCATGTTCACTACCAATTGACTGGAAAAGCTAATAGATCACACACAATAGATGATTATATACTCAAGATGTTATTTGATAATATAGTGAGATTAATTGCGAGAAAGATAAGTTGTGGCCAAATTATAATTAGTTATAATTTATGGTCCAAATTGTAATTGTGAGAACTTAATGTTTCCAATTACAATTAGGAAATTCTAATTATTTTAGAATTCTCAGTTTTTGGTAGGAGTTTTTCGTGTTATATGATCATATACACGAAATCCTATTTAAGGAGGATTGACGCCAAAACAACAACTCAAAAAACTTTCTCTTCTCTCTCTCTTGTTTTTCTCCAGCAAAAGGAAACGAGAAACCCTAACCATAGCCACCACTTTGGTTTATGCTAGCACATAAACATCTTGGTGCTTGAGTGTGATCCTCCATGTGGATTTCTGTTAGAGGTAATCACACACTGTCATTATAGTGGTTGGACATTCAACTCTCGTGGTGTTTGATCAAAAAGATTATTGGATCACGCCTCAACTTGAAGAAGGAAAATTTTTGTTTTTCAGACTTTCAAATAAAGGTAAAGTTGTTACCTTTGTTCTCTTTTTGTCTTGTTTTCCACACGTATGCGAGTCCTAGGATAGTATCTCATCTTATATTTCTGCTGCACCATATATGATATGCGTGAGATACCCAACAACTTGTCCAATAAAGCTCATTATATTTGTTGAATTCTTACTCTTGTTCTTGATTAATATATTCTTAAACTCCTAGTGCTTCATTGAAAATCTCGTTAGGTCTTGTCCATTTACCCATCCTTTAGTCTATTGAAGTTTTTGCGCTTCTTGAATTCATTGACTCTTGATATAAACTCCTTAAGACTCATTGTTGTTGGTGATCAAACTTCCATCTAAGTCTAATTGGTTATCTTTGGAGGGTTAGTAAACTTGTCAAGTTTGGATTAGCTCCTAAGCAATTGGGGAGATTTTTATGGAAGAACTCATTCAAGAAATTGAGTGCTTGAAAAAGGCAACAGTGTGAGCTTATTCTTATTGAAAGACAAAAAAGAGTTAAACACGAGGGTGAGTGCATACACGTGAGGGAGTGATTGTAAGGATTCACTTTCTCTTTTTATCCAAATTTTCTAAGTGAGAACCATTGAAATTCTCAATACAATGTCCCATGGAACTTTATTTGTTCTTCAAGCCACCTTTAAAATTTTTCAAGCAAAAATGGAAGGCATAAGAAAGGACATTGAGGGGATGAAATCTAACGAAAGTCAAACCTCAACGAATACAAAAAGAGTGAGAAATGAATGCAAACCTCCACCCCCATTATATAAGCAACCAATGAAGGGAAACAGAGAACACTTTAAAGGAGGTTATCTAAAAATTCTAGTAAGACATAAGGGCAAAAATTTCAAGAGTGAAAATTTGATAGGTACAAAGAAAGGGACCTACCCTAAGAGGTCCACATGTGCCAATCCCATATTTCAACATTCACCAAATAAGAAAAATAAACCACTAAAACAATCATCAAGAACAACCCAAAAGCCTAGGGATGAAGAGGGTAATGAGGAAAGGCTAGAGGTTGCGAAGGTTTTGCCATTGATTGGTGTTGTTAGAAAGATTGAGGGTGTGAATTATGTTGAGAATGAGGAGAATTCACAAAGGAGTAATATCTTTTAAACTAGGTGCCTTATCCAACAAAAGCTTTGTAGTATGATCATTGATGGAGAAAGTTGTAAAAATGTGATAAGTGCTACCTTAGGGGAAGACTTGGGATTAGAAACTATGAGACATCCTAAACCATACGAACTCCATTGGTTGAGTGATTGTAGTGAAGTTAAAGTAAACAAACAAGTTAAGGTTGAGTTTGTTATGGGGGACTATAAAGATATTGTGCTATGTGATGTGTTCCCAATGCAAGTGAGACATATTTTATTAGGAAGGCCATAGATGTTTGATAAAAATGTGATGCACAAGGGGGGGGGGAGAATAAATATACATTGGAGAAGGATGGAAAGAAGTTCACATTATTTCCATTACCTCTTACTGAGGTGCTTAATAATTAAAATGTCTTGAGAGAGAAGGACAACGAGAGAAGAGAGTTGAAAAAGAAGCAAAAACAAGAGAGAAACGAAGAGAGCTTTTGAGAGGTGATTCCTCTTAGGTAAATCCCATGAACGTCAAGACCATCCTTCGGGCCTAGTCTTTCCCTATATATTGAGTCTATAAACTCTTTTAGGATAAATCAATTAACTTACTAATCTGGGTCTTAAGTTACAGATAATCTAAGGTTCTTGTTGGAGGTAAAATCGGTTGTTTAAATCATCTTCTTCAAAGTGTTCTTGGTTTCTTTTTATATCAAGGGTCTTTGGTTGTGATTTGGATGACTTGATTCTCATTTCTAGTATTCTAAGTTCTCCATTTTGGCTTAGGGTCCTAGTATTTGATTTGGGTGTGTCATTTCTTCACTAAACTTACTATTTTGAGCCCTTACATGAGTCTGACATTTTGCCCTAAATTTAGCCACGAAATTCATTAGAAAAATCAGCCCCAACATCATATCAAAATGGAAATAACCAATTTTAAAAAAATTAAAATGAGATATTTGAGACAAACGAAAATGTTTCTATTTGGACTCTAAATAGTTGCATAATAGAGACGATAATAATGTCATCTTAATTTTGTCTTCAAATAGAATCATAACAGAAACGACTCTCAATGCATCTCTAACATCAAAGACTAATTAGCGACGTATATTTTCATCTCTAAATAAAACGTTTCTATTCAGTCTCTGAGTAGATGCAGAATAGAGACAAAGTAATGTCGTCTCAATTTTGTCTCCCAATAGAGTCGATACCGAGATGACAGTTAATGCATCTCTAATATATTAGACTAAATAGATATGAAAAAAATTTTAGTCTCTAGTAATTAGAGACCAATATATTCATCTCTAAATTTTCATTACTTTATTAACTTGGGTAATTGTTCTCAAAATTGGAGACGATAAATGTCGTCTCTAATTAGTCTCTAAATAGAGATGATTTAGAGATTCAAATATTTGAGATTAATTAAAATCTACATTTTTGTCTTTAAAATATAGAGATAGAAACCATTATTTACGTTTGGTCTCTAAATTGACTCTAATTTCGAGTCAATGGTCATGGTTTCTATTTGATTTTTAATTTTCTATTTTAGAGACAAAATATATACCAATTTGACTCATCTTTATATCTCTAAATTATTTGAAAAATTCAAAAAAAAAATTATGTGAAAATGATAATAATTACATGAGATTGCAAATTGAACACGAGCTTATAATGTAATTCGTTTGAGGTTTTAGATGCAATTAAATAAAAACTGTGTTTATCATTCTAAATAATTTTTAGTGGAAGAATTTTTTTGAGCTTCTATGTAGAAATTATGCTAAATCCTAGGGCAAAACATATCCGATTACCTACAATGTTGGCCATAATACTTTTTATTTTTTAGCAATTGTAACAAATCTAATGGTTGGATCGTTAATTTAATATTTTAATCTTTTTAAATGCGTTAGGTTTTGGGCTTTTATGTAGAGATTGAAGCTATGTTATGTAAAGATTATACTAGGTTTAAACATTAGACCTTTTTCCCCCCTTTCTCCCTTCTTCCCAATTTCTAAACCCAGATGTCCAAAATATTCGAATTCTCCCTTATCTTCTCCCTTCAACTCTTCCATTTCATTCTTGTATTCCCTCATTTCTATCTCATTTCCAAAATTTTATGTATTCCCGTTAGAATTTGATGCATATTTATTTGGGTATAAAAATCATGTAAAAAAAAACACATTCCCAATCAAGTTTAAATTAAAACGTTAACTCCAAATTACACATATGAGCAAGCATATTCATCATTAACATAGCATAGGGCTCAAACGGGTATCGATCCTCAAGGAACTTGTATCCATTAATCACTTTTCTTTCATTGTTTAACCGACTCAATAAAGTGAAAAAGAAATAAAATATACATGTCAAAAATGGAGAATTATGTAACTCAAACCATTATTTTGACAAACATGATCTTAAAGTACCTAACCATTATCATAACTAATCATTCTCTTGGTATCATGAAGGGTTAAGAAAGATTCTCTTCTTTTTCAATCCATGAAATCACTATCTTCTAGATAAATTAGAATTACTTGGTCTCGTCTCAACTAATTTATCCAAAAGATGCATTGAACACAATCCTTGATTAAATTTTCTTGATCTCTGTAAACATAAACATGAAGGTAACCAATGAATCCTTGGTCTCGGCAGATATCAATTAACATTTAATTACATAGTCCTCATCAATTAACTCTTTTGGTCTCGACGAGTTAATAGACAACAAATATGAAATCAATAAATTGAAACCACCATAAACCCCTTTGGTCTCAGTGAGTTAATAGAAAGAACCAATTAATTAATCTTGTAATAAGCATAAGTAATTAAATACCAAGAATAACAATCAATTAATCAAAAGATCAAATAACTCTAAAAATCTTGAATACCTTAAACAATGTCAAATTACAATAAAACAATTAATACACTATTGTTCAAGAAAAAGAAAGCAAAGTAAAAAAAAAAAAACACTCATAGCAAGCCTCATTCTTCTTCCTTTGAAGACCTTCTTGCAAAATCCTCATTGATTTGGTAGAATTCCTCCTTGATTTGAGTGATTTTCTATTTAGATCTATGAATTCTCCCCTTTTTTTATGTGTTTTCCATCTATTTAGAGGCTTAGGAAGTACCTAAACTCGTTGGTGTAGGGTTTTTGGCTGATTAGAAAGAGGAAGATACTAAAATTCTACAAATTACCAAAAATTGCGTGCAAAAATCAAGGTATCGCCTCACCATCAGGTCACAGCCGGCGCCGCCTTGGTTGCCTAGAACTGATGCCAGTTGTGTTATGTTTCCTCAGTTGTTTATCAATTTTTTTCTTGATTTCTTCACAATGTTTTCCAGAGTGCAGTCGACGCCGGCGCCAGCACCAGTTCTAGCTTCCCAGCCGGCGCCGGTTCAGTTCTGTTCCAATTCGTCTCATTGATTTTTTTGTTACCTCGAAGTATGTGCCAGCAGCACGTGGCCGACGCCAATTCCTCTGCCCTGTTCGGCGTTGCCTCTATTCTATTTTGTGATGTTTTTATCTTATTTTACCCCTAAAATTTGAAATAATGCACAAAATACCTTTTCAAGGGTAAAATCTCAAATATGAAGGAATATGATTAGTTATTGAACAAAATGTATCACAAAATAGCCTCAAATAACTAGGAAAAATATACCTAATTTAGGCCCTATCATATTCCCCCACATTTTGCTCTTTACTTGTCCTCAAGAAAAGTATCAAAGATAAGTAGGAAAAACATAAGTTTTCAAAGAATCACTCAATCAATTCCAAAATAGTATTTCAACGCTTTCTTCATTCAGGACCATAAAACACATGCTACTATATCCTTCATAATAAATGCAAGACTTGTATAAGTGAATAGTGACTAGTAGAACCATCTTAATACTTAACAATATTCTCAAACCATTGGAAAGAATACACTTTCTCTACTAATCTGAGACATATCATGATTCTACTTAGGTCAAGTAGGACTTTCAAGCTTGTAATGTAAGGCTAAAAGCTTATAATGTAGCTTGTCAAATGAATGGTATAAGAAATCAAACATCAAAGAAGATGAGAGTTCGCACGAAAAGGATAAACACAATGTATCAAGAAATTCCAAACTCTTCTTGCTCTCCTATTCCAAAATCAACCAACACCCCTAACCTTGTATAGCAATTATAGCATAGTTCTATCAAATCTTGCATTTTCATCGATCATTCTCAACTCATCACTAATTTTTTTCACAAGATCATCAAACATTTAAACAATGGTGTCAATGACATGATGTGAACTCCAGTTTTTCAGAAATACCTAAAGCTCAATCATCCTTCTTCTTGTGATCTTTCTTTTCTTTCTCTTTCGCTTTTTCTTTCTTTTTCTACTTCTTTTTTCAAATGTTGCTGTTGTTTCTTTTTCAATTTTTCTTTTTCCATCTTTTCTAGCAGCTTTTTGTTTTCAATCTTTCTTTTTCGTTTTCTTCTCTTTCCTTTCTCCTTTCCCAACTCAACACAACTTATTGATGCATGACTAAAAGTAACTGATAGGGGCTAAATTAGTCATGTTTTTCCTAGTTATTTGAGGTTCTTTTGTGATACATTTTGTTCAATAACTAGTCATATTCCTTCATATTTGAGATTTTACCCTCGGAAAGGTATTTGAGTTCCTAGAGAAGGAGGCATTGGCAAAGTACTTAAAAAGAAAAATACAAAAGAACACACCAAAGCAAAAACTAGAAAAGAAAAATAAACAAAAACTAAAGAAAGAAAATAGTACAAGAAGAGAAAAGAAACGTACATAACCAAAAGAAAATGACATGAAAATATAAAGGAAAAAGAACAAAAAGAGAGTGACAAAAGTACATGTGTAGAACATGTTAGGTATCTCAGGCTCGCATCCTATACGGTGTAGTGGAAGAATAAAACGAGACACCATCACAGGATCCGCATATGTGTGGAAAACAAGACATAAAGATAACAAAGGTAATATCTTTTTACCTTTCTTTGATCGTCTGAAGAACAAAATTTTCTTTTTCAACCAAAAAGAAATTAATATAGTTAACCCTATGTGTTCATGCATGATTTAAGTAGAATGTCTTACCTTCTCGCCTTGTTTTGGTTGCCATCTCCAAAATAAAATAATTCTACTCCTATCTAACCTATGTAAACTAATTACATAATTTCCTAAAAAGAGAAAATCTCGAATTATATTCGAGGGGAGTTAGATGAGAAGAGAATTACATAAGAATCCTAGAGAAGACAGGACACACATGCCCTATTTCATAAAAAACCAAAATTGTAAAATGCATGAACAAATATAATTGATTTTAGTCTATAACCATCCATCATGCCATTAATTATGCTTAAACAAAATAAATATATAATTTTTAATAATCCAAAATCACTATTTTGGAAAAATAAAACAAATTCTAAAATCAATATTTTAGAAAAATACATTAATTTTAAATTTTCAAAATCATTATTTTGAAAAAAAAAATTGTTTGTCTCAAAACTAATTTTTAAGAAAATGCTTTTAGGTCTCGTCTCTGGTAGCGAAAGCGGCGGTCCCATTGGCCGGTCAGCGGGTGGGGGTCAAGGGGGCAACACCCCTTGAAAGAAAATTTCATTCTATCGCCTCTCGTCAAATGAGATTTTTCCATTCCAAAATTCTATTTTAGAAATTTTATTAATTGCTGGAATGTCGCGAAATAGGAGAGAACTAGTGCTGGTTAGAGGCCAGAGGCGGCACAGGCTGCAATCGGGTTTTTTTTAATTATTTTTTAAAAATAATTTCTGGACGTTGTGGAATAGCACAGAACTGGCGTTGGTTAGGAGCCAGAGCCGGCGCCGGCTGCAATCTGGAAGAGTTGGCGATTTTTAAAAATTTTCCAGAAACGATTTCTGGAGCCTTCATCTTCTGCAACAGTTTAGTGAGAACACTTCTTAGCAGAGTTTTTTTTGTTTTGAAACTCAAAACAACAACCAATTTGTAAGTTTAAACAAAAACAAAGGGCAACAAACATGTTCACAGAAAACGCTTTTCTGTAAAAAAACTTGTAGCACACACAGAAAACAATCTTTTGATAGCTTTCGAAATATGCTGTAACAATTACTCAAGCATAATGCACTACAGATTTAACTCACAACCAAATTCCATAACCAGAAACATCCACAAATGTTTTTCTAAATGAAACCAAAACCAGAGAAAGCTTTTGTATCAAGATGAAAACAATTTTCATCCAAGATAACAAAACAGAAAACTCTTCATATAGAACCCTGTCTCAGATATAATTTCTTATGACTCTTATATTATGCACGAAACGTTTTCAGACATAGAAAACAAAGTCAACAGAAAACATATTTCAGAGACATAATCGCACCATTGAAAACATTTTTCAATCACCGAACATGCTTGGAACAATTCGCAGAAAAAATTAAAAACCCGTTAGAAAACACATTGGAGGAAAGCTCTGATACCACTGATGGGATTTCTATATGACAATAACGATTACTGTGGTGGAAACTAAGAAATCTAAGCCCCAAGATCACAAGCATAAGATTTAAAACAGGTTTAACAATGAACAAAAGGTAACAGTTTTACCTTTTTTTATGCGTCTGAAAAATAAAATTTTCCTTCTTCTTATCTAACGATTGTGGCGCGATCCAGCAATCCTCTTGATCAAACATCACGAGAGTCAAATGTTAAGCCACTACAATCACAGTATGTGATTATCTCTAGTAGAAATCCACACGGAGGATCACTCTCAAGCACCAAGATGTTTCTATGCTAGCAGACACCAAGAATGGCGGCTAAGGTTTTTGATGAAGAATAACAACAGAGAGTGAAGAGAAGGGAGTTGTGTGTGTCGTAGGGTTTTGGAGTTGTTTTCGTGTGTATCTCATTTCATTAGGAATCATGCATATATCCAATATATCACCCCAAAAAAAAAAAAAATCCTGTTGAAAATATTCTATCCGAGAATTCTAAAACAATTAGAATTCTCTAATTGTAATTGGAACTATCAAATTCTCATAATTATAATTTGGCCCATAAATTATAACTAATTATAATTTGGCCACAACAACTTCTCTTTCTCGCAATTAACCCTACTATATTATCAAATAATATCTTGAGTATATAATCCTCTATTGTGTGTGACTTATTAGGTTTTCCAATCAATTGGTAGCGAATATGAATTAATCCAAATGTCTTTAAGATTAATAATCCAAAATTAATTAGAATTAATGATATCAATTCTAATCAAGATTGGTGTATTAATTCATCAATTAATAAACCCATATTCTCAGATCATGAGCAGTATCTAGCAGCAAAGCATGACCACCCAAGAGTCCAGGAGGTCAAGTCGCTTGACATGAACTCTTCAATAACAAAATATAGTGCAATTTACTCCTTTCACCATATAATATCTCATTCGGTTTGGAGTACGGAATTCGTGCCAACTCCCTCTAGAATATATTAATTCTGGCCCGAATATAATATTACTTGTACCAGGAACCCACTACTCTAGATGTGTATCAATTGAAACTGTTTTCAATACACAGTCGCCTTGGCTAAGGACTTCTTGAGTAGTAATTCCTACAAGTGGTTGTGAGATATTCGCCCCTACTATTAGGAGTGGTAAATCCTTTATTGACCCTCTCAACTACTTTCGTTTATCTCATAATGTAACCAATATCCATCCCATAGGCTGCCCTCGATCTGGCTCTAAAGATTGGAATCAAAGTACAATGCTCAGCAAACAAAATACATTGGAGATCTCAAGTCTAAAGATACTTGCACGTTTGCTATATTGGGATTATATCACTAGCACTAAATAGTTATCCATGTGATTATCTCATAGCTAGGTCATCCAATATACTTGTTCTATTAACAAGCATCCTGATCAAATTAGAAAGCCTAACACATTCTAGTCTTAACGCATTAATGATATTCTATCTCATTAATACTACGACTAAGGACTATTTAAGTACTAGCACTATACAGTGTAATAGGAATCTCATATCATGATCTCTATCATGATTTTCTTAACACAGTATTGTACTAGGGACTTTATCTAACAGTTATATTACACAAAAGTAAACAAAAGAAATTGTAAGATAAATAATGCCTTTTATGAAATAAAATGTGTCATATACAACATATAAGTAATTGCCTCTAAGGCATAACACTAACAATTCAAGACTTGGAAAACGATTGAATTTTACTTGATATTTCTTCATGAAGCCAAAAAGATGATCAATTGATATAATTGCTTGATGATGCATTATCATGTATTCTAGGATAATTGTCTAAATTGTATATTTTTCACATCCTTGAGTAGTACATATATTTTTTATTATTATTATTATTTGATCACTTTATTTGGTCGGTTAAACAATGAAGAAAAAGTGATTAGTGTGTACTTATTCCTTTGAGGATCGATACTCGTTAATTTCCTATATTATGCTTGCAATGAGTATACTTGCTTGTATGTGTATTTTAGGATTAATGTTTTAATTAAAATTTGACTTAGAGATGGATTTAAATTGAATGATTTTTACAGACCCAAAATTTACACATTAAGTTTTTGGCACCGTTGCCGTGGAACAATATCATGAAAGCTTAGATTTTGTTGATTTAACCATATTTATATGCCCTTATGTCTATATGTAGATATGTATCTATGTTCTTTGTGTAACTAAGTTCAAATCTTGTTGTATGTATAAATGTACCTTAACTAACTAACTTGATTCAATATTGTACTATGTCTATATGATACTAACTATATTTGTAAATGTCACTAAATTTTATATTTTTTAGGTACTTTGTGAATATTTAAGTCTTTTTATTAGTATATGATTTTGTTTTTCTTTATTTGTTTAAAATTTTACTATTCTTTATTTTTGTTTTTGATTTGATTTTTGCTTTTCTTTGAGTGAGAGATTGACATCATCATGGGTAATTATTTTTGAGGACAAGATCAAAGGAGTTGCATTAATGATAGATTGGCAAAGTTACAAACTCATATTGATGTTTTTAGTGAGATGTCATTAGAAGCATTATGAATTCTTTTGTTGTCAATACAAATTCATCTGTTCAGTGGTATGAAAAAACTTCCCAACGATTGTGCGATTAAAGGACACAGTTAGCTAAGATTGTTGAGGAGGCTCATGAGTTCATGTTGACCTATACAATTGACCATAGAGAAAAAAAAGAGAAGGATATGATGGACAATTACACGATGTAGTAAGATAGAACATTGGTCCAAATAATAATGTGTTGATCTTAACATGCCTTAAGGAATTAGATCTTTCAATGCTACATCATACGAAACACTTGGAGTATGCTCATAATTTCTACCGTACTCCACATTCAAGTGGAGGTAACTTAGTTTTTGTAGACCATAATTTGAAAATCAAGAATTTCTTGATTCCATATTTAACATCTACATTACTAAGTCCAAAGGGAAATTTTAATTGTGACAAATCATTTGAAATGATAATTGATGATTCAAATGTTACACACATTTTAGATATAATTTACATTTTTGTGTTGGGAACTTGATTGGTATGTCTAAAAAGGTGCTACGAAAAGGGGGGGGGTCAAGTATTTACATTCATTGCAACTAATATTTTTTGTGCACCCTCCACTTTTCAAAACCCTCTCTTCTTTCTACATTCATCATGCCTACCTTTTTCAATTTTGAGACATCAGTTTTTTCTGAAATTTTTGTTGTTTTCATTGTTTAGCAAGGTTGTAATTCTTTTTCTTACTTGGATATCAGTTTTCTCATTCATTTGGTTAATTTTTATGAAAGTGGTTTGTTGGATTGAATATTGTTAAGACTTAGGAATTTGAATTAATCTTGTTTATGCATTCCTGTTTGTGTATTATTTGACTCATCTAGTTTGAATATGGAGAATAAGTTGAATGTAGGAAATGTTTGTTGGATAACTCTTGTATTATAGTTTTAAACTTTGCTTAGCTTGGAGTTGTGATGAGGAATGTGAGGAGATAAAAGATCTTTGAGTGGAAAGATTGTGAAAAATTATAAAAAAAAATTTGTGTGAGTCGAAAAATTGAAAGAAAAAAAAACGAGTTGATTGTTGTTTCCTCTTTGATGGTAAGAAAGTATTGTGGGGGATCAATCCGGATAGTGAATAGAATTCCACTTTCTTAAGGCTATGAATTCCCAAAAGCAATAGAGAGGAAAGATGTTGAAAAAAAATCATGAGTGATGACTAAAAGGGAGGCCAATACGGTGTGTGAATAGAAATGCAAACAATTGAGGCTATTAATTCCCCAAGTCATTGAAAAAAATTGAGAGAAAAAATGGAGTGCTTTCCATATATCATGACTTGAGTTATGAAAATTTTGGATTTATAATACTCGAGTTAGTAGATAGCTTGACTTGTATGATTGATCTTATCTATATTTTTAATTGAATGGGGAAATAATTTTCTTAGACTAAGGTATAAACTTAATTCATTTGACTTAGAGAGTTTTGTGATGTCTTGTCAAATGTTTCAAAGTTTGAATTGTTTTCAAATGGTTCAATGAATGACAATAGTTTTATCTAAAGTTTGAGAGGAAGTTATAATCCTTGTTATGTTTCAAAATTGTTTGAATGATAAAATTCTTGATGATTTTCTTGACTTAAAGTGTTTTTTCTTGAGGACAAGCAAAAGTTCAAGTATAGGGGTATGTGATATGGGGCTAAAATCATCACTATTTTTCTAGTTACTAGTTATTTGAGGTTAAATTGAGATACTTTTGATATAATAACTAGGCATATTCCTTCCTATTTGACATTTTTCTTGTAGAAAGTATTTTTGACAAATTTGTACAAATTTAAGTTGATTTTGAGCAAAATGTGGACAAATTCCGAAATGCACTTGAAGCTTGGTCTAGCTAAGGAACTAGGAGCCAAGTCCACTCTGGCCAAACAGTGAGAATAGAGCAGTGTCCATGGGAAAAACAGAACACACCTGGCGTCAGGTGGGTCTACTGGACCTGACACCAGGTCCGCTCTAGAGAGGAGAAAATTCTATGTACAAATTTGGTATTTTTTTCAAAGATTTTGGTATTTTTCGAATCTTACTCAGCCTAAACTCCTCAAGTAACGAATTTTAGCAACATAGAAGTCTATTTAAACTAGAAAAAGCACAAGAGCAAAGTAGTCAATCCAAGAGCAAAAATTCAATTACTCAAAGAATGAGAGATTCACCATTCAAGGAGGGCTGTTCAAGAAAGTCTTCAAATGAGAAGAATGAGGCTTGTCTATGAGTTATTTATTTTACTTTTGTTTTCGTGCTCTTAAACAATGATGTATTCAATGTTTTTATTGTAATTTGACATTATTTTGGGATTCATGATTTTGTATTAATTTAGTTATTTGATCAATTTTCTATTATCCTTAGTATTTGATTACTTGTTATAATTGGTTATTGATACGAGTTCTTCTAATTGACTTGGGAAATGATGTTTGGAGTTCATTGCGTTGTTTTCATATTTGTCAAATCTTAATGGACTAGGGAAACGAAGTTAAGATTAAAGGACTAAAGTGATAAAAGATTAGTTGATTTTGCCTATAGCATAGGGTCATTAGCCAATTCGTGTTTATGAGGAATTGAGTTTAATGCATGTTTTGATTATGTTGGTTTGATTAGAAAATCTACTAATTTAATCAAAAGATAGTGATTCAATGGATTGGAAAAGAAGTGGAGTCTATATAAGTAGATTCATAACCTGGGTAATGATCGAATTTTAATTTATATTCCTTCATAATGCCACATGATGATAAATTGAGATAATTGCTAGATGATTCTTTATCATGTGTTCTATGATATTTGTCTAAATTGCCTATTTTCATATCCTTAAATTGTGCATATTTCTTTATTTTTCTTTTTATTATCTTATCACTTTACTTGGTCGGTTAGCAATAAATGAAAAGTGATTAGTATGTACTTGTTTCTTTGAGGATCGATACTCGTTAATTACATATACTATATTTGCGATGAATATACTTCCTCTATGTGTATTTTGGGATTGATGATTTAATTAAAACATGACTAAGGGATAGATTTAAATTAAATGATTTCTACACATCCAAAATTTACGCATCAACTGATAATGCTAACCAAAAGGAGAAATTTGAAGCAGATTTGAAGAATGAAATTAAGAAGCCTCAGAGGTACAAGGACCAAATTAAGACTTGGATTCAATCCAGTGAAATTAAGGATAAAAAGGTAAATTCCTTAGCCTGCAATTGCTACTAGCAAAACGTCATATTTTTTTCAGCCGCATTTCATGAAAGAAATGGGGGGGGGGTTGGGGGAACAGTTTTTGTTTAGCCTTCCCTTATTTTTTGGGCCAAGCTTTGCACTAATGTTGGCTCGTGTTAAATGGAAGTAAACATAACAACCTATCTGCAAGTTGTGAAAAACGTGCATAGGCCAAGCACTTTGGGTTTGTGCGGAATGATACTGATTGGAGAATGAAATTTTGTTTATGTATAGTTGACATTCTGAAATGCGGTTGGTAATTTGCATTTCCACTTTACTTAAATTAAATGCCACGAAGTTTTTTCTTTTTATATAATTATTGCGAACTATTTCAAACATGTATGTACTAATGGAGTCTCATTAGTAGCCTCCAGCAAGTCCCAAGTTTGTTTCAAATTGCTAGTAACACTATAATTCAAGCTGAAGTGAAATGATTTAAATTTTTGTAATGCATTTCTCAATTTCTGAATGTGCTAGAACCTCTTGCTTAAATTATTGCTTACATTGATCTTCTATGACTATATGTATGGTATGATTCTGAAGCGATTTCGTTCCCCTCCCTATCCACCCCGCACCTCAAATAAATAAATAAAAGGAATACGCAAGATAATGCTTGTTTATTTATTAATTGTTCTTTTGATAGATACTTCCCTTCCTTTGACTGTTATTGATAATCCATTTTAGTTCTATTATCTTGTAATATGCCCTTATTTAAATTGAAACTCTACCTTCTGAATTATACTTGTATTTTTGTATTATTCTGAATTTGACCATAAATCTTCTGTTGATATGTGTTGACATAGGTTAGTGACTCTTATGAGCAGGCTCTCATGGATGCTCGTAAGCTTATTGAGAAGGAAATAGAACGATTTAAGATCTATAAGAAGGAGACCAAAACCAAAGCATTTTCAAAAGAAGGCATGGGCCGACAACCTAAAACTGTAAGCCTTCCACTGTCTGCATGTTGTTTCTTTCCCAGCATTCTCACTTGGTGAATCTATTGAAATATATGTCTTTTTTTTAGGTGGTTTAATTGAAACTTATTAGATTTTCAAATTAAAATTTATTTATTCATAGCGTAATAGTAAAGCTTGCAACATTCATATTTTATATGTCGGTACATCTGATTCTTTTACAGTCACATTTATCTTTGCAATAGTGGTGTATCACATTACAATTTTGCAGTATCATCAATTTGGTGAAAATTTTACAAATCTTCTGCTATTCTTAAACTTGTATTAGGCAGTGCTATTGTTAGGGGCATGGATGCATGGTCAAAGCCAATTTCTATCAAAATAGAAATCAAAAAGAAAAATAACCTATCCAAAGCAAAACGTGTGCCTTTGAACCCATGTCTTTGCCGATTCTAATATACTCGCAAAATATCAATCTCTTATTCCGGCATTGATCCGTGCCCATCAACTAATTATTGAGACACTTTGGTAGATTAGTTTCATATGTTCTTTCATACTGTTTATTTATATATTTATCTATAATTATTTATTATTATTTAAAAATTTTATATTGTTTATAAGTTTGTGTAACAGAGTTTTTTAACTTATTGAATTCGAATTTTCAACCATTTTGCTCTTCACTGATGGATGATTTTTATCACCTTTCATCCCGTTAATAGGATCCAAAGGAAAAAGCTAAATCAAAGATGAGAGATTGGTTGAACAATGTGAAATGGATCTAAGAATTCTTTCTATTGTAATTTCTTCTCTTTAATTTTAAGTAAACTGTGATGTTTGTGATCCATGCGAAGTTTGTTTTAAATTTTCATGGTGAAGTGCTTGATTTTTTTCCCTTTTCCCTTTTCCATTCATGGTGAAGTGCTCATGGATATATTTTGTTGTGATTGTTGTCTATTGTGTCATAGAATTAAGTTGCTACTGTTAACTATTTTCGTTCTACTTTTCATTTCCACAAAGTACTGGTATATCTTGGCTGTTTTGTGTTTCTATTCTTACAGGAGTGTACTATGTATTGTCCTGCATAAGATATATGATGTTGCTGCTCCCTCCCGCCCCTACCCCCTTTCTTTCCTCTGTCTATTTTTTTTTCTTTTTCTTTTTTTTTGGTTTCTATTGCCATTCTTATCACGCGTTCTACTTTTTGTTAGAAGTTTTGATCTAGTATCGGAGGCTTTTCGCGAGCTAGAAAATCAAATTGATAGCTTTGAAACAGAGATTGAGGCCCTTTTTGTGAAAAAAGGAAAAACAAGGCCTCATAGACTGGTAAGATAGATGAGTTAGTTTTTTAAGTGAATTGCTTTTAACTTTACTATTGTTTATTAAAATAGTCTTTCTTCACCTTCTGCAGACGCATTTGGAGACATCCATTGATCGACACAAGGCTCATATAATGAAGTTAGAATTTATTTTGAGGTTATTGGACAACGATGAGTCCGGAACAAGTGAATAATGTTAAGGAGTTCTTAGATGACAATGTGGAGCATAATCAGGTCAAATCCTACTAAATAGCGTATCAATTTGTTATCTTTTTAATGCTGAACAGAGAAAGATTGAATGATTGTCAGGACTCTTAGCTACTACTTGAACTCTTAGCTTATCAAAGCTGGAATTTTGCTTTCCCTATGCGTAGTTGCTTTGAATGAATTCTTTTTGCTATGTTAGATAGTTTTGTATAAGAAGAGAAGGACTACAATATGGCATGTTTTTTTTTTTGGGTTGAGGTTATTTGAAATGTTCGAAGTTTATCAAAGCTGAATTTTGATTTCCTTATGCGTAGTTGCTTTGAATGAATTCTTTTTGCTATGTTGGATAGTTTTGTATAAGAAGAGAGTGGCTACAATATAGTGTGTTGTTTTGGTTGTGGCTATTTGAAATGCTCAAATTATACTTGGAGTTGGAGAAAAATGATTCCATTATGATTTAAGACATGAAGGCATGATGTTTACAAAATATCCCCTCAAGCGCTTTTCTATAATTGGTAATAATTAAATTAAACCCTATTATATGCTATCCATAGAGGTTTACTATGAAATGAATACTTACTTTCATACCTACAAAAATGATTTGGAAATTTTCAACAATCATGTTAATGACATTGGTCTTTGCCAACACAATATGCCCTTGAATTGCCAGCTGATTCAGGTTATCTTCGATGCAATTTATGGTCGCTCCTATTAACATTAAATATAAATTTCATCTTCTTGATTTTGAACTATTGGCTAATGCTCTTTGATTGTCCTACTTCCCTTCATATGCAAGTTGTTTATGGCGTTCTGAAATTTATTAAGCAATCTTCAGATCTTTAATGTGTGCTTTTTGTTTTTATATTGTAAGGGACAATTTCTTGATGATGTACATGAATAGAGAAAAGGATTCCCAAGAGTTCCAAGAGGCAACATCAAAGAGATAATGGCCACGATACACCTGAAGATGCTGAGTAAATAGAGATTGTAGTAATAACTCTGTAATTTTTTTGTACACTTTTTTGGTACTATATTTTGTTTCTAATGTTTTGTAATGTTGCACATTTTATTAGGATAATTAAATATACTATTATTTTTGTCTCTAAAATAGAATCACACATTTTTTTCTCTAATTTTTCTCTCTATGTTCTATCAAAGTAGAGTTAGAGTGGAGACAAAAAATAAAAAATAAAAAATGGTCTCCTAGATAGTGACGGACAAATTGGTTTCCAATTTTTGTTTCTAAATGGAGACAAAAGATAATTTTCATTTGTCTAAAAACTTTGTCTCTAAATCGACTCAAAATAGTGACAAAAACCAATCTCTATGTTAGAGATAAAATATTTCAAATCTATCTCTAATAAGTGATGGAAGAATTGGTCTCCATTTTTTTGTTTCTAAATAGAGACAAAAAATTATTTTGGTTGATCTAAAAAATTTTTCTCCAAAAAGAGCCAAAATAGCAATAAAAAATCTGTGTCTATTTTAGAGACAAAATATTTTACACCCATCTCAACATTAGAGATAGCTTAAAGATGAAAATTTCGACTCTAATGAAGTGTTGACTTCTTTATTTGACTTGATAATTTAGAGACAGACACCAATATTTTAGACACAAAGTATTTCCACCTCTAAATTTTAGCGACCAATATTTCAGTTCGTCTCTACTTAGAGACGCCATGTTTAGCGACAAAAGCCAATTCGTCTCTATTTCATCTCTAAGTCCAATTTAGAGATGAAATTCAGCATTTAGACAAGAATTGTATCCATCTCTAAATATTTGTTTTCCCGTAGTGTGGTGGACTTATAATTGAGCATTAGTTAATAGTGGTGACTAAAAGTTATGATTCATGGAAGCATGACTAGAGTTATCTTATAAATAGATTTTTTCAACTCTTCAGTTAGGCATTTCATTTTGCCTCTTCTCTAAAAGTTACTTCAAAGTTTTACATATTATTTATTGATTATTCTTAGAGAGAAATTGGAATATTTGATGTCTCATTTTCTAAAATATTCTTGTTGTATCTTAGAGGTAATTTACTTTAACTCGTAGCAAATACTTTATGTAGTTAGGGAAAATAACACTTTAAGGAAGGTGTTATACACGCCTCAAAAATTCTTTTTTCTCTTCTCTGTTGCATTTTCTTGAACAATCCATATACACAAACAACGGACTAAATATGAAATTATGGTTTGGTTCAGAGAGATAACCAATCTTCATTTTAATCTGGATAGTTATAATATTTTGCTAAATATTTCTTGTAACTTGTGGGTCATATGAATGTGTTTTGAGCACACTACTAGTGTTAAATGAACTTATAGGATCACACATTAAGTGGACAATTTAGATTATTTTTCTGGTGACCAAATTCAATGTATCTAGATTCATTGTATCTAGAAAGATGTCTAGGTTCGATGTATCTAAAGGACATCGAGATCATTGGTATCTAGCTTGGTAGATTAATCAATAAACTACCAAGATTATCTGAGAAGTTATCACTTTCTTTTGGAATTTGATTTCAAAAAGGATATTAATTTGATTTCAAAAAATGATATGATACGATATTGAGAGAGGTGGTTAAGAATACTATATATCTCTCTCTACTTTATTATTTCTCAAATCAGATAACTGAAGAGAAAAAATACTCAAGAAAAATAGAAAAAAAAATCTTGAGATTAAGGGCACTGGCACATCCTGATCAAGAACAAAGCTTGCAGTATGAATCCATAGAGGACGTTGGAGGCAAGCAACGTCTTGAAATGAGAATTCCATACTAATTACGCTGAGGTAAGTACTCTACAAAGCATCTATTAATAGGTCTAGCATGGATCTCGTAAGGATTCCCGGATATTTTTATTGTTTTATGGTGCTTCCATTAGTGGTATCAGACCAACTCGCTAAACAATTTAGAGACTACGATTTGTTGTTCATGTATGACTATATATCTATATCTATCTATCTATCTACACACACACACACACACACACACACACACACACATGCTTAGATGAATATATATACAATCCAACCTGTGTAAATTGTTGTTGACATGTCTCTATCTTCTATCTATATTATATGGATATTATTTTGAGAAAACATATCATGTCTTTATTATTCATTGAGTTTGTACTGGTGCACAGATGTAGTAGCATTTGCATTATTCTCTGCATGAACTAATCAGATTGTTTGATCTATATGCTTGCACCAAGCAGTTGGCCTGATCAGAGACTAATTTTATACTTTAAATCATGAAATTTATAACATGTTTTCATTTGTTTATATAGGGCTCTTTAATATGTTTTAAATTTAGGGCAAAATTTTTTGTTTATAATCAGTTGTTATTATGGGGAACAAATATTAATTTGATTAACGTTCAAAAATTAGAAGGCAAAATCTCATTTCATAACAGAAGGAAAAACTAGTTATTCGTTAGGTATTATTCGTTGGCAAATTTGATTGTGTTTGTGGATTATTCTATTTGGTGCATAGCTTGGCCCTTTTACCCAATTTGATTAGCTATATATATTATTATTTATAGGTTGTAATTTTTAAATACGGCCTATGAGTCACCTTTCATTGTTGTAAAATTGTAATTGTTTCATAGAATAGGAGTTAATTTTTCAATACCATTCAATGTAAAGAAGACGAAGACCCACATATTATAACCCAAAAAAGAGTATGCTTGAGGCATTGAAGAATGATTTAGGATTTTATTTACATATACCTAGGTTGACCACTTTAATTTTCACTTTGTTTGTGAAGATCAATATAGGTTATGGGTTATGCTATATCACTTTTATTTATATTATATATATATATATTCAATATGTTTATTTTTGTATTTACTATAATCAAAGGTTTTAACATTATAAATATTAAGTTTTAAAATGCCTTTCAAAATCAAACACTTAGCATTTCTTAGATCGTTATATTCTTATTCCTGCCAAAGTAGGATGCTTTTGGCTATCTAAGTAAGACAAGTTGGAAAACGGTGATTTTAATATGTTTGATATGGTTTAACTTAATTAGGCTATCAAAGCAGTTTTGAGGCTGGGGCAATATATGAGATTTTGTAGCTGGGATATTTGATGTCAATCTCATTAAATCCAAATTATAATTAATTATAAGATTGAAGCCAAAGCTTACTTTTGATTTATAAAAGGGGGGGATTTAACCCACTTAAAAACACCGAAATATTGAAGTTTCAAAAATTTAAAAGTTATTAGTGGGAGTTTTCATTAAAGTCTTATAATTAATTACCTTATATATTATTGTATGTAGATAATGGCAACAAAAAATTGGAATTACTCATTCGATCTGTGCTCGAGAAAGATAAGTACTATTAATTTTCTTGATTGGTCATGGAACTTCAGAATTGTTCTTAAGCAAAAAAAAAAAAAAAAAAAAGCTATATGTTCTTGAAAAACCTATTCCTCCTAAACCAACAAATAATACCCTGAGAGCTAAAAAATATGCTTATATTAAGCATAAGGATGACTCTAATGATGTCACTTGCTCATTTTAGCTACTATGAACTCTAGAGTCGAAAAAAAAATTTGAGAAGTAAAGGTAAATGATATGATTATACACCTCAAGGAAAATATTCCAAGAACAAACACGTCAAGAAAAGTTCGACACACATAAAGCGCTAAATGCATGTAAGATGGCTGAGGGCACCTCAGTGAGTGCTCATGTCCTCAAAATCAACGGCTACCTTGACCATCTTGGAAAGCTTGGTGCTTTGATTAGTCATGACATGGCAATAGATTTGATCCTAGGTTCAATATCCCCTGGGTATGACTAATTTATCATGAACTTTAACATGAATAATATAGAGAAATCCATTACTAAATTACATGGAATGCTAAAACAAACTAAATAGAACATTAAAAAGAATACTCTTAGTGTTTTGATGTTTCAAAAAGGGAAAGGGAAAAGGCAAAGCCATGGTTGACATGGGAAAGGGCATGGACAAAGCACTTCAACTTAGTTCAATGTGGTAAATATTTGGCCTAAGAGTTTGACTTGCATATTAAGAATTGTGGAATTATCTCACAATTAACTCTACTATGAACGCCTTAATGGAATAATGTATTTGAATAAAGGAGTTAGACTTTCTTAGACATGGTATAGTCTATCGTGAGTCAAATGTATCTTCCAATCTTGTTTTGGGATTATGCTCTAGAAACCATTGCATTCATACTAAATTGAATTCCATCTAAAACAGTTGAAAAGATACTATAAGAGACATAGACTAAGAAACAACCTAGTTTGTCATTTCTCAAGATTCGGGGTTATAAAGCTTGTGTGAAGCGATTATTATCTAATAAACTTGTACCTCAATAGGATAAATGCATATTTGTAGGGTATCATAAGAAAGCTAAAAGATACCACTTCTATATCTCAGCAAACAATAGAGCAATTATTGCTAGAAATGGATTCTTTCATAAAAAGAAATTTATTTCCAATAGAATCAGTGGCAATAATAAGATACATCCTGATAAAATTTGAGAGCCATAATTAGTCTCTAAACCGAACAGTGAACCTCAATTAGATGACTCACAAATCCCAAATAAGTATACTTCTATAAATCAAGGTCCTCAAAGGTCTGATAGGATTCATCAACCACCTAAGAGATTTGAATTTTTCATAACTGACAATCATATTGTGGAACTCATGGATAATAATGAGCCCATTTCCTATCAAGAACCCATTAAGAGTCCTGACTCTAAGAAATGGCTAAAGGCCGTGAAATTTGAGATGCAATCTATATTTGATAATCTAGTCTAGATTTTTGTTAAACCATCTAACGTTTCAAAAACCATTGGGTCCAAATGATTTTTCAAAAAATAAAATAGGCATAGAAGGAAATGTGCATACTTATAAAGCACAATTGGTTGCAAAAAGTTATAGACAAACTCATGATATCGATTATGATAACATTTCTCACTAGTTGCAATGCTTAAATCTATTAGAATTCTTCTTGCTATAGCAACATATTATGACTATGAGATTTGGAAAATAGATGTCAAAAATAGTGTTTCTTATTTGAAACGTACTTAAGGATGTGTATGACCAACTTAAGGTTTTATTGATTCTTTAAATTCTAATAAGTGTGCAAGCTTAAAAATTTCATTTATGGATTAAAGCAAGCATCTTGAAGTTAAAATCTTCATTTCAATAAAGTAACTAAGGAATTTGACTTTATAAGAAATGAAGATAAGCCCTGTGTCTATAAGAAAATAAGCGGAAATGCAAAAGTCTTTTTAACGCTTTATGTTAATGACATCTTACTTATTAGAAATGATATCCCAACTTTACAAAGTGTAAATACATAGTCAGGAAATTGTTTCTCATTGAAAGATAGGTGAACCTGCTTAATTTTAGGCTTAAGGATCTATAGAGATAGATCTAGAAACTAGATTGGTCTAAGTTAAAATGTACGTGTTGATATATTACTGGAAAAAAGTTCAGTATGGAAGATTCTAAGAGAGGTTTTCTGGCAATGTCATATGACATTAAACTTAGCAAAACACAGAGTCCTTCTATGAATGATGTACAAGAGAGTATAACTAAGATACCATACGCTTCTACTATAGGATCTATTCATGTATGTCGTGTTGTGCATACAACCTAATGTCTTATATGCATTGAGCATGATAAGTAGGTTCTAGTCAAATCCTAAAAATCCATATTACACTACTGTTGAGAACATACTTAAGTATTTGAGGAGGAATAAAGATATGTTCTTAATTTATGGAAGATAAGAAGGCGAGCTAGTTTCAAATGATTACATTATGCTAGTTTCCTGTCTAACGTCGATGGTTTTAAATCGCAATCAAGTTTTGTTTGAATGGAGGTGTTGTGAGTTGAAAAAGTTCAAAGCAAGATGTTGTAGCTAATTTTACTATAGAAGTTGAGTACGTAGTTGCCTTAGCTATAGCTAAAGAAGCAGTTTGGATAAAAAATTTTATTATTATACTAGATGTAGTTCCTAGCATTATGAACCCAGTGGATCTTTATTGTGATAGCCATAAAGTCATTGCACAAGTTAAGGAACCAAGATCACATCAGTGATCCAACATACTCAAATGTTTCCATCTTGTTTAAGAAATTATTGGTAGAGGAGATCTAAAAGTATGCACGGTATCAATTGATAACAATATTCTAAAGCTACTGACAAAGTCTCTCCAATCGTCTAAGCATGATAGTTATACTAAATCAATAAGATTGCGAATTATGTCAAACTAGTCTTAGTGCAAGTAGGAGGTTGTTGGGGATATACCCTAAGAAATTCGCACTTGTACTATTGTTATCTTCTATTTTATAATAAAATGAGGTATCTTTTTTCATGAATAGTATATTTCACTAGATAGTCATCCAGTACCTGACTTAACTGTAAAGCCCTATAGCAAGTAGAATGGCCATTCTTAAATTATCCCTAATTGATTATTATTGGTGGAACAATAATAAACTATGATTAATATATTTATGACTTGATGGTTTTATTTTACTAGTCATGAATATATGGGATATAAAGTCAAAATATAAATAAATATTAGAGAACATTGTATTAAATATGACCCATTATAACAGTACTTCATAGGATAGTTCATAAGTGCTTTTTTTTCCTCCCCAAATAACAATATTTTTAGTCCTTCAATTTGAATTCATCATAGTTTCCTACTTGATGGATTGTATATCTTGATATTGTCTTAAGTTATCTTTAATTAGATGATTGATAAGACTACTATTGGATATGGAATAAGTCAGGGAGAGGAATATGAATGATAATAACGGAATTTGTCCCTCTCATTATTAAAAGAATTATGCATAGGCCCTTTGAAAAGGTAAATTGTTAAAAATACATGTCCATGCTCAAATATATCAATAAAGAGATATTGATATCATTTGTTTGTACAGTTTATTTGGAGATCAAAAAATAATTAATTAAACTATATAAGGATGAGATGTTCTATATCTTGTGCTTAATTAGGATATCATGTGACAAAAAGACTGAAGGCCATAGAAATGTATTTTAGGCATACTACCTGATACGAGCTTGGGATCTCCAAAATTTGAAAATTAGACTCAAGATTGTAATTCCATAACGTAGTGGATTGAACCATTGTGGGATGTCACCCTGTCCAGTCGCCCAAACAAGGGATCTTCATAATAAACTTCACTCAATATGCAGCAAAATTTTTTTCAAAATAGGAAAGTACAAGAGTGTGACTTCTGATACATACACTCACGGGTACAACAGGTCTAAAATGTAGCATGAGCTTCAAGGAATCCACTGCACTTTTACTGTTCCTTTGATCCTAATTTTTTCAAAAGAGGTAACACACATGTGAACATAAAGCTCAATGAGTCTTGTGTGTGCTAGTGTATTCCACTAAAAAAAATCTCATGAAGAGTAATCTCAACATAACCAAGCTAGTTCAGAAATTCTAGTGTGAAAACATTCTCAAAACAAGTATTCAAGGATTTCAAGTGAAAACATGCTGATTCAAGTATTCAAAAATTTCAGTATAAACTATTCTGATTTAGGTATTCAAGTATTCGAGTATTCGAGTATTCGGGTATTCAAGTAAAGTCAGTGCTTACGCCATGTATTCAAGTCAGTGTTTATGCCATGCATTCAAGTTAGTGCTTACGCCAAGTATTCAAGTTAGTACTTACGCCAAGGAGTCAAGTTAGTGCATACACCAAGTATTTAAGTTAGTGCATATGACAAATATTTAAGTTAGTACATACACTAAGTATTTAAGTTAATGCATAAGCCAAGTATCCAAGTCAATGCTTACGCTAAGTATTTAAGTCAGTACTTAAGCCAAGTATTCAACTCAGTGCATATGCCAAATATTCAAGTTAGTGCATACGCTAAGTATTTAGGTTAGTGCATAAGCCAAGTATTCAAGTTAGTGTATACGCCAAGTATTCAAGTTAGTGCTTATGCCAAGTATTCAAGTTAGTCACGTATTGGATTCATGGATTTAACAAGTTTAGAAAATAAAAAATTCAAGATTCATATTATTCATTATGCTTCCAAATCCATATAGAAAACTCGCACTTGAGCATATCAAGAAAACACTTTACCAAAATCGGGATTTGGAAACTAAAAAGATCACACGAGATATTTCAAATTCAAGATATTCAAGAAATTGAGTGCTTGATAATGCTTCAAATTCAAGTGTAACATTCATCTCATAATATATCAGGAAAGCATTAACTATATCAGGAAAACACATGATCGTTTCAAGAAACACTTAGCTAAAACGAGATTTAAAAGCAGTGGGACTCACCTTGTGTCCTTCGTTATACTATGTTCGTAATCCTTAAGCCTTTGCGAGACCTTTAAAGTAGATAACCTACATCGGTTATCATTTCACACTTCCTTTAATATTCCATGATTTACAACCAAATACATATCGCTAATTATATGTTGCTAAGGAAATTATCAAATTTCATATTTCTTCATTTCATACCAAAACCAATCATACTTCTTAAGGTAACTCAATTCTTTTTTGTTACACTTTTCTATAAACATATTTTCAAGGCTTTCACATGAATCCTTAATCCTTCATGCCTTTATTAGCTCACATGAAATAAATTCATAGCTTTACTTTCTTAAATCAAAATTCTACATTTTTCTCACCTTAGCACACTTTTATATTCTTGTCACAACTTTTGATTCACAAGTTTGATTGATGCCAAACTAATTTCAAAATGTCCTCAAGACCTTCCTTGATGATTTCCAATTCACAAAAATACTCATTTCCCTTTTTGTTTCATTCAGTTCCATCCATAATGTCTCAGCACTTCAATCCCGTAACTGAAATGACAACCCTTGGTATTTATATCATAACTTTTTATTCACAACTCCAAATCATGTAAAATTGGTCCCAAAATGATCCTAAGGCATTTGGCTACAAGTTTCAAGTCATCAAGTTCCAAAGCAATCAGCCATATTGTTCAGTTCATTACTTCTTCAGAGCTGCACGAAATTCTTCCAAAACAGAATTTTTGTTTTGTTCCTTTCCTTCACTTAATCCATTCTCTTTTCTTTCCTATCCCATACATATATTTTTTTTAATCATTACAATCTTTTGTTTATCATATAAACATCACATAATCCTTCTTGATTCCAGTCATGCACCATCAGTATCTTTCATGTTTAAACCACTGCAAGACCAACAACTTTGAATAATAACAACAATATTCCATTTTCTTCAACAATTATACCATTTGCTGTCTTATTTCCTTCTTCCTTTTTTACAGCCATAAACAACTCTTTAAACCATCTTCAAAACACCTTCAAACATCATATAAAACACAGCATACATGCCTCTAAATACACCACCATACACAACACATAAAACAACCCCAAAACATATATATTTTCTAAACATAAATTACAAGTGATATGAATTTTATTGAAAAATTCATATAAAAACAATCCTTATTCTTCATGCTTCGACTTTAATTCATGAAACATAAACTTTTACCTTGTCTAGGCTAAAAATGCTCCAAGTTCCTTCCTTTTTCTCTTCTTGGAATGCTTTTTCTCTTTTTCCTTTTTCTTCCTATTTTTCTCTAGCTTTTCTTTCCTTTTTCTTTCTCACTTCTTTCTTATTGTTGCTGTCCATTTTTAGCTATTGAAATATAGCTTCCACCGCCATTCTCATGACCAATTACCACATGGTCAAGTGTTTCATTAATTGGTCAAAAGTCTTCCTTTGAAAGTTTTTACAAAATCTTCTATTTTCCTTTTATTTTCTCCTTTCTTTTCTTCCTTTATTGTAGCAAAATTGTGGGCTATCCAATTTTCAGCTATTTTCCTATTGCTTGATTTAATTAATTTTCTTAATTATTAATCTTATTCAATAAGCTTTTGAAATAAAATAAGCCTACAAATATCTTACTTCCCCAATGGTATTTTGACACTTTTTTTCATCCTCCAATCATATTACGCCACTTGTCAAAATGTCGATCGCATTTAGAATTTTCTTCAGAAAATAACTGTAATTTTGGTTTGTATCGGGAAAATATTTTATCACACCAATAAATTCTATAAGTTCCACTAAATTCAATGGTAACCTTCAAAATCTTAAATTCTTTCTCAATTCTATAAAATTTATGGTCAAAATCCCAATTGCGGTCAAAATTACAAAAATACCCATGATACCTCTGATAGCTTAATTTATACCAAAATACTCGTCTCATTACACTTATCAATTTTTGTTCTTAATGTACCCTTAAATTCTCATTCTACTAGAAGTAGTCGCAATATGAAGATTTAGGGTACAGGTAGAACAAATTCAAAAATTCCATTTAGGTCCCCATATTTTTAAAATTCCAATAATGCCCTTAAATATGTTTATCATACCAAAATGTTCATCTTATTATATTGATCATTTCTTGTTTTGGTCATTTATACAAATTCTTATTTTATATATGGTAGTAACAGATTAAAGTACAAAGGTAGGGGTTATTACACTCTCCCCTTCTTCAAAAAAATTTCATCCTTGAAATTTGTATTTGCCTTAATTCCATCAAATGTCCACTTTTGATTTCTCTTTCCATCTACTCCTTTATTTCACATGGATTTTGATAGATCCTTTGTTTTCCTGTGATTCTCAAGATTTAAATTCCTCATATTTTTTCAACCTAATAATATACTTTCACATAATATTTCTTGTTTGATCTATAATTAAACCTCTTGTATTTATATCATTTTGTATATAGATCATACTTCTGTTTCCTTAAGCAACCATAAATCAGTATTTTCAACTTTCATGGGTACTTCCTAGGGGTTACCCATCCTAGAATTTCTCTAACCCAAGCACATTTAACTTCAAATGTTTGATGATTCCTGGTACATTAGATTGATAGCATCATATCCTTTCACATATTACGATCAATCAGGACTTTGAACACTTAAATATAATACTGGAACACTATACAAGTGTGTATATTCTTATGCAAACAATTAATATTGCACTATACACACAGGGCCTTTAAATGTTCAACCTTCTTTATTCATCACCTCATTATTACTGGTACCAAAATGGGAAGTCTATAATGAGCAAATAATTTAAATATACGGTGTCCCTAATCTTAATCCCTTTACTATTGTTCGTATTCGGGGTCATAGACCATTTTCAAAGATATTGGAATTATCTCAAATCACTCTTCTTCTGGCTTATCGGAAGAAATTATATCTCAAAGTCACACATCACATCTACTCCAATATCCAATTTCATAAAACACACTATCTCTATAAATTCATATTTACTCATATTATGATGGACTCCCCAATGTCTCGTTAGAAGCTCAACTATATTCCATCAGAAGCTCTATTATGGTTTTTGCTATGCGCTGATACCATTTGTAATACCTTATATTTCCATAACGTAGTGGGTTGTAACTTTGTGGGATGTCGTCTCGTCTAATTGCCCAGACAAGGGGTCTTTATAACAAACTTCACTCAATAGGCCGCGAAAATTTTTCCAAAATAGGAAAGTACAAAAGTTTAGGTTCTGATACATATACTGATAGGTATAACAAAGAAACAAGTCTCAAGAATTGGTCACCTAATTTTATACCAAAACACCCACAAAATAAGAATACTAGGTGAATGAACAACTAGAATCCAAATTCTAAGAGGATTTAGCGAACTACTTTAATACCCAAACACCTTTGAATCTACAAAGAATTCAAGAACAAGTAGGGTGGAGAAAAGTAGGCACCCTTCTAGGTTTCTCAATAAGACACTACTAGAAAAAAGTGATTTACCAACTGACAAAATCGGCTGGTAATTAGCTAAATTTGGTTAGTAATCATGATTTACCAACTGATTACCAATCGAATGGAATCACATACAAAAAATTTAGCTTGTAAATTTTCCAACAGAAATTTTTGGAATCGGTTGGTAATTACTAACCGCAATTCAGTTGGTATTGTAAAATCTTCGGTTGGAAATTTGACATTAAGTTTGGCATTTGAGTTGACTATTTCGGTTGATAATGTAAAATCTTCGGTTGGAAATTTGGCATTAAGTTTGGTATTTAAGTTGACCATTTCGGTTGATAATTACCAACAAACATTTATGTTACCAACCGATTGTTGCAGTTGGTAATTATCAACCGAAAATGTAGTTTGTAAATTCATAATTTTTGGTTGTTAAATTTGTATTTAATATAAGATTTTAATTTGCTAATTTACCAACTGAGACATGTTGCTACAACCGATATATGTGTAAGTAATTACCAACTGACTTTCGGCTGGTAATTATTTTTTTCTGGTTGGTAGTTTTCTTTATTTACCAACTGAACATTCAGTTGGTAATTTTCTAACTATTTTAGTTATTTAAAATCTGTTGGTAATTTTTTGTTGGTAAATTACTAACCGAGTTGTTTAGTTGCTAATTCTTTTGTTTCCGTTGGTAGTTTTCTTTATTTACCAACCAAATATTCAGTTGGTAAGTTTCTAACTATTTTAGTAATTTAAATTCAGTTGGTAATTTTTTGTTGCTAAATTACCAACTAAGTTGTTTGTTGGTAGCTAGTTGGTTTGAAAATTACTAACTATTATTTAATATATTACCAACCAAATTATTTTCAATTACAAATTCAAATACCAACCGAATTCTATTCAATTATCAACTGATTTTTCAGTTGATAATTTTTCTTTGATTTGGAAGAATTTTGGTGCATCTGAACATATAACCAAACACCTGCATTTGACCAATTTATAAAATAATAAAGCCAAAACACATCCACAAACCCAACATAAACATCATCCTTACACAAATTCACAAATCCAACACAAACATCATCCTTCCACAAATTCAAAGCAAATATAATTCCCTCACAAAATACCGCAAACCCTAACCAAACATCATATTCAAATAAATATAAAAGATTATCATAATATGAAAGTGAGATGAAGTGCAGGTTCAAGGTTTAACAACAGTGAAGGAATATTAATACAATTAAGGAACACAATGAAGAATATTAATTTTATGGTGGATTTGATCCACCTAGGTCCTTAACCTTCTGTGTTAGCAAAGAAACCTCGCTATCAACCGCTCATTTTTCTTCAACACTTCTTGAATCTGTGTGTCAACAGCCTTTTGCATCAACTCATTTATAGTATTTTGAAAGACAGTTGTCTCCACATATTGCGAAGGATGTGCCGATGAAATGGATGAAGAAGATGATGACTTGCATGAAGTAGATTTCTGTAGACAACTGGAGCTTAGGGATCCCATGCCATAAACTACATTCCCTTTCATAGGATGGCCTATGATGTAATACCCCGCCCAAAAACACCTTTGATCTATGGGGAAAAAGTCATGCATTGCATAGTATTTTGCATTTCATGTGATGTTTTAAAAATTATGCTTGCATGGGTGCATGTGATTTTCAAGGTTGCTCTTGCAGTAATTTATTTGAGGGAAATAATTGTGTTGTCGCATTGATTGGAAATTGTTCTGGGTAAAAATTTAGTAAGGAAATAGAGGGATGAGAGCTAAGGTGAAAAGACTTTCTTAGAGATATATTAACATCGGAGTTGATTTGGAATAGCAGTTAGGGTTGGTGGTTATCCCTCGGTGGCCCGAGTTCGAACCTTACTTCTTGCGAAACTTAGCTTTCTTTTTGATTTTTTTTTTTCCTAGATTTCTTCATGCCTTGGCCGAAAAAACCCTAGATATTCTCTTGAATCTCAGCACCATCTTCTTAGGAGATAAGTCTCCATATTTATCTCATAAATTCAAAGATTTTTTATAAGGATAAAGACTAACTTTTATTTTAGCTTTTATCCTCTTTGATTTCCAAAAATTCTAGCTAGAGCAATTAAATTCCAGCTTGTTTTTAATTCATTAGATTTTATATTAGTTAGCTTGAATTAATTTGTTATTTTCCTAGCAAAATATCTTGTTACTTTAGAACATAGAACCCTAGCTAAATCTAGAAATTTTTCTAGCTTTGTGCCGCCACCTTTGGAGAAATCCTAGCTCAACACAAACTCTCCTAAGACTAGAGAATCTTATCCTAAATCTTCATGCTAACCGGATTTTATTCTATCCTAAAACAAATCAGATTTTGTTCTTCATCTCTTGCAATTTTTTGGTCAGCCTTGTGCATGCACAAGCTGCACGAAAATCCTGCACTCCTAGGGGCATCCAAACTCTTCTAAACCTAGCTCAAATCACCTAAAACACCTCTCACCAATCCAGATTCTTTTAGCTACTCAAATCAGATTTTTATCCCCTACAATTTCCAGAATTTCGGCTAGCTTGTGCACAGGAATTTCGGCCAGCATAGTGCACAGAATTTCGGTTAGTTTGTGCACTCCATATCAAACGAAATTCTGTACTCCAAGACACACCAAAACTTCTAGTTGATTAAGCCAATTTACAGCACCTAAATCCCTCACTTTTCCGCTCTGATTTGTGGCAGAACAACAACCAAAACAGCCCAGAATTTTCCCTCTTTTGTTCAACAATTTTTGCACAGCACACACACCTATCTTGCACAAAATTTTTGGTTGTCAAAACTCACTCAAACTCCTTCTAGTTTTGGACAAAAACCTAAACACACACAACCCTTCCCTTGTACAGTTTTCAGCCGGCTTAGGAGAGCAACTTCAAACTGTTTTTCTGCTCTCAACTCCTCTCAATTTCAGTAGCAATAAAAGTGCAGCAAGCTGTAGTTTTTCGCCATTGCTGCCAAAGAAACCTAGAGCCATTAGGAGTCCTTCTTAGCATCACCTTCTAACCCTAAATCAAAATCTTCTAACCCTAAACCACAGCAGCCGCCTGTTCCAACCTTATTACACGAAAAATTCCAGCAAACTTCCTCTGCAATTTTCGAAAACTCAAGAGCAATCCTAGGCCAAAAAAACTGAGCATTTCCTTAGGTAAGCAAAAGACCTCTTAACCTCTTGATTCCTTTCCTCCATTGATTCGTCTCTTTTTCTTCCCTTGAATTGCGCCACATAGAGGCTTGTTTCATTTTTTTTTTCTTAATTTTCGATCAAGAGGAAGTAAAGAAGACATCTTTCTCTCCTTCTCAAGTGAACTCGTGAGGGTCACCATAGGGGCATCGGGATCTTGTTAATCCGGTTGTCGTAAGGAAAGGAAATTCTTATCCTTAATGATGTAATTAAGGTTTAATATGATTGATGATGTCTATGGGAGTATATTAGCATGATGAGTGGGTTTGGTTGGGATGAATGAATATTTTGAGATGAGTATTATGTTAAGCATATTCGATGATAGCAATGCTATATTTTATTGTGATAATGATGGATGTGAATCTTGATGGTTAAGTTGAGACCTTTTTGATATATTGCTCATGTCTTAGATGGGTATATGATTATGGTATGTTTATTTCATGGAATGGGAGGTTTATTTGAGGCTAGATGATGAGTCATGATATGCTTAGGGGGAAAAGTGAGTTTATATGCATGTTTGAGATGATTAAGTCCTGATCATGATATTATGTGATTCTAGATCAGGAGATTGTTTGAAGGAAGCAAGCAGTTGATTTTATCTTATTTATCTGAGGCATATCAAGTAAGTCCTTGTATAAACTCTTTTTGTTAAATGCTTGTTGTGGCAAGTCGGATTTTGTAAAGCTATTGTTGATCTATGATTACTTGGGTTGTAAACATGGATGTTCATTCTCTAAATGGTTTTGTCAAACCAATACCTTTATCAAGAACTGTTCTTTCTCTTAAACATTTTAGAAAACTCTTTTAAAAGAAAACCACGTTTTACAAAGTCAAGGTATGGAATTATTATAAACCAGGAATTGACGGTTATATATGTTTAGTACAAAATAAGAGTAGGCTAACAATACAAGCCTTGGAGAGCGTGAGTGAGTCTTCTGGCAGGCGGCCACCTCCAGAAGATAAGCTCAGCTTGAGAAGGCGACAGTATTGGTTGGTCAGGTCGGTCCGAGCCAGTATTTGTACCTGGTAAGGTATTCTTTATTTTCCCGGCATGGACACCCAGATGGTTTTGTTGGGTGAAGAGATGAAAGAGTATCTCACCTAGTGGGCCGTACACCCACCTTTGATCAGAACTCCCAAAGTGTGGTAACTTGATCTTGTCAAGGTGCACAAAGTGTGGTGCCTTGACCGTTTTCTTATCATGGGGCTCAAAGTGTGGCACCATGACTGTTTATTTGAGTGGAGGATTTATTTTGTACAAAGTGTGATAATGAGAAAAACCCACTCATTGCAAAGAGAAATTATTTATGACATGCCAAATATTTCTGTAAATGTTTTCAGCTATGCATACACGAACTGTTCAAAGTACCAAGTACACACACAGGACTTGCTGAGATATTAATCTCATACTGTTTTATATCATGTTTTTAGGAGATTGTTTATGCTGAGCAAGCGGGATGTGTAATAGTTGAAGCTTTTGTTATTTTCATTATGGTTTGAGAGACAAATGTTGATTTATGCTTTTGGAACTGACGTTTGCTTTTATTTAGTTTTGCTCTAGTTTGAGCCTAATGTAATAAGAGTTTTCTTCATTTATCTAAGTTTGATTTCTTGGGTTTGTCTTTATGTTGTACCTCGTTTTAAAGACCCCTTGTCCTCAGGACGAGGCGACATCCCCGCCCTTTTTAGGGTACGTAGTAGGGGGTGTTACATATGATGCGTATTTATGTGGGTATAAAAATCATATAAAAATAAGAACTTTACTAATCAAGTTTAAATTAAAACGTTAACCCCAATTTACACATATGAGCAAGCGTACTCATCATTAAGCATAGTATAGGATTCAAACGAGTGTCGATCCTCCAGGAACAAGTATGCATTAATCACTTTTCTTTCCTTATTTAACCGACTCAATAAAGTGAAAAAGAAATAAAAGGAAAATAAAATAAAATAAAAGAATATAAAAGAATATATACACATGTCAAGGATGGAGAATTATGTAACTTAAACCATTATTTTGACAAACATGATCTCAAAGTATTCAATTATTATCATAATTAATTATTCTCTTGGCATCATGAAGGATTAAAATAGATTCACTTCTTTTCCAATCTATGAAATCACTATCTTCTAGACAAATTAACATCACATATACTATCTTAACTAATTCACCCAAAAGACGTATTAAACGCAATCCTTGTTTAAATTTCCATATCTTGGCAAACTTAAAGCATGAAATTAACCAATGAATCCATATCCTGGCCGATCAATTAACCTTTAATTACCTAGTCCTTAGCAATTAACCCCTTTGTCCAAGCAAGTTAAAAGACAACATATATGAAATTAATGAATTGATACCACCATCAACCCATTTGTTCAAGCAAGTTAATAGAAAGAAACAATCAACTAATCTCGTAATAAGCTTAAGTAATTAAATACCAATAATAACAATCAATTAATCAAAAGATCAAAGTTGCTCTAAAAATCATGAATACCTAAAACAACGTCAAATTATAATAAAACAATTAATACATCATTGTTCAAGAAAAAGAAAACAAAGTAAAAGAAAGCACTCATAGACAAGCCTCCATCTTCTTCCTTCGAAGACCTTTTTGCACAACCCTCATTGATTTAAAGAATTCCTCCTTTGATTTGAGTGATTTTCTATTTAGATCTTCGAATTCTCCCATGTCTCTTGTGTTTTCCATCTATTTATAGGTTTAGGAAGTGTCTAAACTCATTAGTGTAGGGTTCTTGGCCGAGTAGAAGTAGGAAGATACCAAAATTCTGTAGATTACCAAAAATCACATGCAAAAATCAAAGCTCCGCCTTATCCTCAGGGCATAGCTAGCATCGCCTTAGCTGCCGGAGCCGGTGCCGGTTGTGTTCTGTTTCTTTAGTTGTTTGCCGATTTTTTCTTGATTTCAATACAATGTTTTCCAAAGTACAGCCGGTGCCGCCTTGGTTGCCGGCATTGGTTCGGTTCTGTTCCAGGCGTTTTACTGATTTTTTCCCGTTGTCTCGAAGTATGTGCCAATAGTGCATGGCCGGCACCAGTTCCTATGCCATACCTGGCGCCGCCTATGTTCTGTTTTGTGACGTTTTTGCTTTGTTTTACTCTTAAAGTTTGAAATAATGCATAAAATACCTTTTCAATGGTAAAATCTCAAATATGAAGGAATATGGCTAGTTATTGAGCCAAATGTATCACAAAATAACCTCAAATAACTAGGAAAAATATGACTAATTTAGGCCCTATCATATTCCCTCACCCTTAGGTCTTTGCTTGTCCTCAAGCAAAGTATCAAAGACAAGGAAGAAAAAAACACAAGTTTTCAAAGAATCACTCAAATCAATTCCAAAACGATATCTCCAATGCTCTCTTCATTTAAGAACATAAAACACATGCTACTACATCTTTCGCAACAACTACACGACTTGTGTAAGTGAATAGTGACTTAGTAGAACCATCTCAATACTTAACAATATTCTCAAACCATTGTAAAAAATTTAGTTCAAAAAGAATATGCAATCTATAAACTTACTTTTCATACACTCTTTCTACTAATCCAAGACATATCATGATTCTACTTAGGACAAGTAGGACTTTCAAGCTTGTAATATAAGGCTAGAGGCTTGTAATGTGGCTTGTCAAACAAAGGATATAGGAGAATCAAATATCAAGAAGATGAGAGTTCGCAAGGAAAGGATAAACAAAATGTATCAAGAAATTCCAAACTCCTCTTGCTCTCCTATTCCATAATCAATCTAAACTCATAATCTTGTATAACAATTATAGCATAGGTCAAGCAAATCTTGCATTACCATAACTCAATCTCAATTCATCAATAATTCTTTCACAAGATCATTCAATTTTTTATCAATGGTGCCAAGAACTTGATGTGGACTTAAGTTTTTCAGAAATTCCTACAGCTCAACCACCATTCTTCTTGTGATCTTTCTTTTCTTTCTCTTCCAATTTTTTCTTTGTTTCAAATGCTGCTATTATTTGTTTCACATTTTTTTTTCTTTTTCCATATTTTTTCAAGCAGCTTTTTGTTTTCTTTTCTTGTTTTCAATCTTTCTCTTCTCTTTCTTCTCTTTCTCTTTCCAGCTCAACACAACTATTGATGCATGACTGAAAGCAACTAGTCATATCTTTTCACAAGTATTCTCCCTCAACATTCTCCTACATGTACTTTTATCCATCCAGAGCAATCAAAGATTTGGAATATAAATCAAACTCTTAGATAGAAGAAATGGACAAAGTATGATAATGGGTTCTAAGAAAGAAATTAACAATTTAGGCTCAAAATAGGCACTAGGGATACTATCAAATAGGTAGGCTTGAAAAGCTCAAACTATCCAAAGAAGGCCTATTACCGTTATCCCTAAGTTAAATCATGAATGTCTTTCCTATTTCACCTCGAGAGGTATTCAAGTAAGTTCTTGAATACTCAATGAATTTTAGTGTAAAAATAGGTCTAAGAATAATGTAAATCATATGATCAAGAACTACTTAGTCCAAGTGCGTGCAAAAAGTCATGCATAAGCCATAAATGATATAGAACATATGCTCTATGATCTATCATAAGATATGTATTAAAAATACAGCTTAAAATCTCAAAGAAAATTAGATTTTTTTTTTTGAAAAAAATTTGGTCACAAAGTATAAATGAATGATGCATAGAAGAATGATCAATCTAACCACTCTCTCACACTTAAACTAGACATTGTCCTCAATGGCTAAATAAATAAAACAAGGAAGAAACAATGCCATGAGACTAAAAAATATAAAGGAGAAGAGATAAGAAAGACAATACTTCCATTTATTGTGCAATCTTCTGTACAAGAGTTGAATTCCTGAAGAAGGAGGCATTGGCAAAGTACCTAAAAAGAAAAATACAAAAGAGCACACCAAAGCATAAAAACTAGAAAAGAAAAATAAACAAAAAAGAAAGAAAGAAAATAGTACAAAAAGAAAAGAAAAGTACATAGCCCAAAAGAAAAATGACGTGAAAATATAAAGGAAAAAGAACAAAACGAAAGCGACAAGTAGGGGCATGTGTAGAATAAGTATCTCAATCTGTCCCATCATCATCATTAGGTGCGGACGTGCCCTCACCACCATGTTGCCCCGAAAAATATTGGTGCCACTCAGGTGGTCGTGATGGTGGTGGTGAGTGCTCCTCCTCCACAAGTGGTGGCCTAACTTGATCGGGATACCTGACCTCATGGGGTGCCACCCACTTCTTTAGCTCCTGGTTATACTTGTACCCGCAGCTTATCAGTGTCTGCTCTGTAACCATATCATGTTCAGTGGTAGCCTTCATCAATTCTCCTTCAGTACTAATACCAAAGTCTCTCAGAATTTTCATGATGACTAAGGGAAAGATGAAGGCTTTGGTAGAAAGACGGTGATGAACCATATCCCTAATAGATTGTATAATCAATGGAACAAGGGGGATAGGTTGGGTGTTCATTATCCTATGCAAGATATATGTATTAATAAGTCGTGTTTCATTGAAACCACTGGCACGGGGTACAACATTAAACCCAAACATGTAGATTAGAGCCCTAAAGTTGGCAGCAAGGTTATTGTTCGAATAAAAACTGTTCGCTTGGAAAGCATTGTGCTTGTACAACCCTAGGGTGGCTCTAGTCCCATTGGCATCCCAATTAGGGTCCGAAAGGATCTTTTAATTATTGGAATCTATCCCTTGCCAAGTATCATCATCATAAACCTAGTGGAGAGTAGCTAAGTGATTTTGGGTGATGATAATGGGGGTGTCATTTACCCTTGTCTCTATGTGTGGAAGGTGCATATTACCCTTGTCAACCATGTTGGCAAAGAATTCCTTAATGAGCACTAGGAAATAATTTCCTTTTAGCTGTACAATAGGTCCCCACCCTAGCCTCCTAAACATCATTCCAAGTTTGAGGGCACGGTCTAGGGTCGGTGCGAATGTACGCGCTGCAATAATCTTGTTGGAAGCTCTCCTATTATACCACTGCTCACATGATGGACCTATGAACTCAGCTGGTCTAAGGAACAAGGGATCTATAGATGAAGGGGTTGAGGAAGAGGAGGCTCTCGCCCTTTTGGAGAGTTGACCCCGTGCTCTAGACATGTTGTCAAGTAAGTGGCAGTGAAAATAGGAGGATAAAACGAATGAGCTCGAAGAATTAAAAAGGGTGTAGCTCCCTGTTTCAAACATAATACACAATACCCTCCCAACTCTCAACCAACTCACAACAACAATGCCCAAACTCCTTCAACGTATATCACACTCTCAACAACAACCAATTCAATCTCCTTCAAGCAATTCAACACAACCTGCAAGAATACATATAAAGCTCATAATAAAACATAAATGTGTTGAACAAGTTTAATGGATTTTGAATGTTCATACATGATCATGTGAATGAAAGCATCATCATGGCATTAGAATGAGCAAGTGGAAAATAATTTAAGGCCAATATGCATCGCTACTCAATTATTATAATAACTATAATCCTACCCTTAAGCATATGCATAAACTCCCTAATGATCATGTGAATGAATCAAGTAGCCAAGCATTATTAACTCATCATAAATCCAAAGTCATGAAGCTCAAGAGTTATTTCACAAGGCAAGAGAACATGAAAACTCCCAATTTTCGGCCAAAAATATACCCAAAATTTGAAAAATTCATCGACAACATTTTAACTGTGGGAATTCAATAAAAATTATACCTTTGTGCTCTCATATACATGGGCAAGTAAAAGATGCAATCTTTTTTCAGAAATTTAAGCCCTTTGCATGCGGATTGAAGTTTGGTTTATTGTGAAAATTGGAATATTTAAAGACTTTTGATCCGTAGGATCAACAAAAGAAAGGTAGATTGATGTTGTAAAAGTATTTGGGAGATAAAAAATCAAATCTTGAGGAGTTTGGAAGGTGATGCCAGCGCGGGTTAGAGAGGATTTGAGAGGGAGTTGGAGAGTTTGAAAGAAAAAGTGGCTAAAATGGCTTATTTTATGTCTTGCCCGACAAGAACTGGCGCCGGTCCTAGTCCTAGTCGGTGCTGGTTGCATTTTGTCCGGCCTTCATCTTTTTTTTTTTCTTACTTTTTTTTCAGTAAAAAAAAAAATATGATGAATACATAATTATGATGAATAATGCACTTTAATTCATGAAAAAAGAATCAAACAAAACGATGAAAATAAAAATTATTTCCAATCACAAAATTGAAATTAAAAATGACTTTAATGTTTTCCACGGCTTTAATCTTGTGGATTTTCTTCAGTGTTTCCTGGCAATGTCCCGACTTGACGATCCCCTAGTAGTTTGGCCAGTTGACCAATTTGGTTTTCCATGTTGCACATGGAGGCCTCTAAGTTCCTTGTTGTAGCATCGACCCCTTAGAACTTAGTCTATGTTGTACTTACTAATTGGCCAATCAAGTCTTCCAATGGTAGCTTAGAAGGTGCTGACTTGTTGTTCATGGGAGGTTAGTTCCTTTGATTTCCCCCAAAATTTAAAGAACCCTGCCTAGGTTGGTTTCCATTGCTCCAAGAGAAATTAGGATGATTTCGCCAACCAGGATTGTAAGTAGAGCTATAAGGCTTGTTACCTGGACGGACATTACTTGCAAAGGCCGCTTGTTCCATAGTTTCCTGGAGTGAACCCATATTTTGGTACTCATGATTTAGGTGCCCCTTTCCACAAAAATCACAACTTATGTTTAATACCTGTCCTTGAGGCATCACCATTTGTTCTATCTTCTGAGTCAAGGCATCCACCTTAGCTTCCAAAGCTGCCACAACACCCACTTTGTGCACTCCTTGCACACGAGCTCTAGACCTTGTACTTCCCCAAGAATAATTATTAGAAGCCAAGATTTCAATAAGATCGAATACATGTTCTAGGGTCTTATGATTGATGGAACCCCCTGCAGAAGAGTCCACTACTTAGCGTGTTGCGAATGTAAAGCCATTCAAAAATATGAGCATCTACATTCCTAGCTCAAATCCGTGGTATGGGCATTTTCTCAACACCTCCTTGAATCTCTCCCTACCTTCATACAAGGGCTCAGAATCTAATTGTTGGAAGGCAAAGATCTCATTTCTATGTTTGGCTGTCCTAGCTAGAGGGAAATATTTGGCAAGAAATTTTTTTGCTAGGGTATTACAAGTAGTGATGGAACCGGTAGGTAAAAACTTTAACCATGATTTGGCTCTATCTTGGGTCATGTACCAAAGATAACACCTAAAAAAAAAATAATAAGCAAGTTAGTTAATAGAATTCATGATTATAACAAAATACAAAGTCAATCAAAGTTAGTAAGTTAGATTACAAAGGTATACAAAAGATATAAGGGATACAAAAGATGGCACCTTTTTGCGAAAAAAATAATTGTACATAAGTACATATTTACATATTTACATGGTTAAATCAACAAAATTCAAGCTTTCATGATATTGTTCCCTGGCAACGGCGCCAAAAACTTGGTGTTAAATCAAGTTTTTTCAAAACACCTCTATGATGAAATAGAAAAGTATCCTATTCCCCAGCAACGGTGCCAAAAACATGATGCATATTTATTTAGGTATAAAAATCATATAAAAATAAGCATAATCCCAATCAAGTTTAAAACGTTAACCCCAAATTACATATATGAGCAAGCGTACTCATCATTAAGTATAGTATAGGGTTCAAACGAGTGTCGATCCTCCAGGAACAAGTATGCATTAATCACTTTTCTTTTCTTGTTTAACCGACTCAATAAAGCGAAAAAAAAATAAAAATAAAATAATATAATGTAATATAAAAGAATATATACACATGTCAAGGATGGAGAATTATGTAACTTAAACCATTATTTTGACAAACATGATCTTAAAGTATTCAATTATTATTATAATTAATTATTCTCTTGGCATCATAAAGGATTAAAATAGATTCACTTCTTTTCCAATCTATGAAATCACTATCTTCTAGATAAATTAATATCACTTATACTATCTTAACTAATTCACCCAAAAGACGCATTAAACACAATCCTTGTTTAAATTTTCATATCTTGGCAAACTTAAAGCATGAAATTAACCAATGAATCCATATCCTGGCCGATATCAATTAACCTTTAATTACCTAATCCTTAGCGATTAACCCCTTTGTCCAAGCAAGTTAATGGAAAGATAATAAGCTTAAGTAATTAAATACCAATAATAACAATCAATTAATCAAAAGATCAAAGTTGCTCTAAAAATCATGAATACCTAAAACAAGGTCAAATTATAATAAAACAATTAATACATCATTGTTCAAGAAAAAGAAAACAAAGTAAAAGAAAGCACTCATAGACAAGCCTCCTTCTTCTTCCTTCAAAGACCTTCTTGCACAATCCTTCTTGATTTGAAGAATTCCTCCTTTGATTTGAATGATTTTCTGTTTAGATCTGTGAATTCTCCCCTTTCTCTTGTGTTTTCCATCTATTTATAGGCTTAGAAAGTGCCTAAACTCGTTGGTGTAGGGTTCTTGGCTAAGTAGAAGTAGGAAGATATGAAAATTTTGCAGATTACCAAAAATCGCGTGCAAAAATCAAAGCTCCGCACTATCCTCAGGGCACAGCCGGTGCCGCCTTAGCTGCCGAAGCCGGTGCCGGTTGTGTTATGTTTCTTCAGTTGTTTGCCAAATTTTTCTTGATTTCAATACAATGTTTTCTAGAGTACAGCCGACGCCGCTATGGCTGCTGGAGCCAGCGCCAGTTCGGTTCTGTTTTGGGCATTTTACTGATTTTTTCCTATCATCTCGAAGTGCATGCCAACAGTGCATAGGTGGCGCCGATTCCTCTGCCATGGCCGGCGCTGCCTATGTTCTGTTTTGCGACATTTTTGCTTTGTTTTACCCATAAAATCTGAAATAATGCACAAAATACCTTTCTAAGGGTAAAATCTCAAATATGAAGGAATATGGCTAGTTGTTGAACCAAATGTATCATAAAATAACCTCAAATAACTCGGAAAAAATAAGAGTAATTTAGGCCATATCAGCCTACAACTCGCAACTAAATATCAACCTTGTTTATTGGTGGAGGTTGCTCCCCTTCAAGTGTCTGGCTAGCATGTGATGCCGTCTCTTTCTTCAATTCTTCTTTGTAGAGACTCTAACACATAAACAAATGTAAAAATATCAAAATAAAAAATGGATAAGAATTTTGGAATAAACACCATGAAAATCTCAACTATATTAGTGATTATGAAGCTTAAAACAAAGAACATGCATCAGAATTAGAATCATTTGGTCGTAACATAAAAAGTCAAAAAGTAACACCATCATTTAAATATTTTGCCATCTTTCCAATGAGAAAAGTTTATTTGACTTGGTCCACAATGCACCCCCAACCCCCCCCTCTTTCATAGTTCATGTATAACAAATACATTTTAACCAAGCTCGGCCCCTCTCCAACCATTCTCCCCCCCCCCCCCAAACTCCCAGAAAATGGCTATACATATGGAAAGCAATAAATAGGCATGTCAAAGTCTTCCACTTTGGATGGGAAAAATGGAAACGGTAAAGCTGCCTTCACTTGAGTTAAATATAATGGATATAGTAGTATGGAATAAGTAATACTAATGACCATTATTGACTTATGAAACTTACATATGTTTCCTCAGACTGCTTGTCAACAAAGACAAGTCCTAGGCCTCCAAGCTCCACGTCTTCACCCTCCAACATTCAGCGTTCCTTCTTAAGCACTTGTTCAACCTCATCTTCAATGTTTGTTGTGTGTGTGAGGACATATATTTCAAAGTGTGAGTAGTCCCTATGATATTTCCCCTCTTATATTTGGTTTAATCATAAAATAGTATTAAAGTACGTTAGATATATAGATATTAATTCTAAGTATTTTTAGAACAACTTATTTTCATAAATTTGAATTGAAGAACAAAAAATAAGAAAAGTTACTAGTTTTTTCTTGTGCATTGTCGGCGGTATAGAACCGCCGGAGTGACATGAGCCTCCTAAACATTCCACAATCACTATTTCTATTTGCCTTCATTATCTCTGAAATCTTCTTGAATTTATCACAATCCCAAATTGCTCACTGCTTGTTATAGTCTTCAACTTTCATAAAGTCATGTGAGACTTTACTTTTACGAACTTGGTCCATCAAATAAGTGTAGATCTTGCCACCTTTCCTGTCCCATTTTGATCTAATAAGTCCATCATGTTATCCTATCCCATTGGAACTATTTCTGCATATTAGTCATAAGAATTTTTAAAGCATTATATAGATGATTAATACATAACACTTATAATAAAAGCAATAAAAGAAACAATTACCATCCACTCAGCAAACCAAACATCCTTAACTGTATTGGGACCTCTGACCAAGATTCATATGGTCCAAGAAACATTTATTGTATGATTGGTTGAATGGAAAATGCAGGCTTGTTACCTGGCAACTTCTTAGTTTTATCTTTTTCGCAAAGGATTCTGCAATGCAAGAAAAAATTAACAAAAACAACCCTTAGGTTATATAGAAAAGTAGCAGATTCTTTTATTATTATTTTTTAAAAAAATAGTTTCATCTTTGCTTCCTATGGTCATTGATTGCAGCAATACTGTTTTCTTTTAGGCAATAGTAGTGATTATTTTAAATTTGGAGGTGACCCAAAAATTGAAATTAAAGACATAGAAATTTAAGAACTTGAATTAAATTATATAATAATGCATTTCATTTCACAGAAAAAATGAAGGCTTTCAACAAGAAATGAAGGCTTTTGTTTCAGTGTTCTCTTGAATTTTGTTGTCAGGTTCATAATGTTGACTGATCATTGAATGGTTGCACTTGGGTTAGGGTGGGAGATTTCAACATAATTTGCTTGAGTTGTGATTGCTTGAAGTTGAGAATAGACATACTTATATCATGCCCATAGCAGAATACCCTTACTGTATTTACAATTAACACTAGCCATATTGTCTATTTCTTCTATATACCTTATACCATCTAAACCTTCCCAGTCCTTGTTTAGGATTTATATATGTGTGATTCAATCATCTTTTCAATCCAGCTTTTAGAAAAATGCTAAAATAAGTTATAAAATGAAACATGGCAAAATCCTAAACAAGAAAAATCCTAAAATGAAACACTAGCCATAGTTACTTTAGAGCAGCACCCTGTAGACATACCAAATAAACAACTATAAACTACGAAACAAAATCTACCCAGCATGCGTTCATTAACATATAACTAACTTAAGTTCTCATTTTCACACCTCCTGAACATAATATGTTTTAGCCCTACTTCCTGCATTTTCTTCACAGAAATACATACCAAAAGAGAGCTAAAAACATCCAAGATATACTCTAAACAATTGGTTCAAACAATAACAACAAACAGCCAGCAACCAGAAAATTTTCTTATGAACTTCAACTTTGTTTTTGCAAGTTTCTCCAACAAAAATACTTCAAGCAATCACAACTCCAGCAAATAAGCTGAGAAAATTACATATCCTCTTATCCAACCTAAGTATTCCAAGTTACTAAAATCATTTGTAGCAGTAGACCAAACCACTACTTAGATATATGTGATTCAATCATCTTTTCAATCCAGCTTTCAAAAAAAAAAAAAAAAAAAAGCTAAAACAAGTCATAAAACGAAACATGGCAAAATAGCAATTTTTTTTTCATGAATAACTTTAGTTCCTTTCATTCTCATGCATTCCTTTGCATTTAAAATTCCAAAAAATCGACTATCCTCGCTTTTTAATATTTCAAGGTTCATTTAGGTTTAGTTACTTCAGAGAAGTACCCTGTAGACATACCAAATAAACAGCTATAAACTACGAATCAAAATCTGTCCAGCATGCATTCATTAACATATAACCAGCTTAAGTTCTCATTTTCACACCTCCTAAACACAAAATTGTTTCAGCCCTCTTTCCTGCATTTTCTTCACAGAAATACATACCAAAAGAGAGCTAAAAACATCTAAAATAAACTCTAAACAATTGGTTCAAATAACAACAACAAACAGTCAGCAACCAAAAAAATTTCTTATGAACTTCAGCTTTGTTTTCGCAAGTTTCTCCAACAACATTCAGAAAGTTGATAGAAACCTTCATTGCCATCAAGTTTCACCAACAAAGTTGTTAACATTCTAAAGGGTTTACTTGCTCAAAAAGAGGTGGTAAAGGATTTTTATGATAGAAATTTACAAGTGTACATAAGAAGTATATCTTCAAATAACAATGGCTATAAAAGGTCAAGTGAAGTCCTGGTAAACTTAGAAAACTTCATTATATGGATCCTTCTTCTGTCTTTTCAGTTATTAAATGAATCCAGAAATCCCTTTTCAATTGTCATCTCTGGTATTCAAATAATGGTGTTTAGTCAGTAGTATTACAAGCAAAATGGCAGTGTTTTGACTAAAGGTCTTTCTTGTCCAGATTTACTTCTGCTTCATATCCACTTGAGTTAAGGCCCTTCAACTTAGCATTTAATAGGTTTAAAAAAGTGATAAAAGCTAGATGACATGGGAAACAGTGACATCGAAAAACAAAAAGATAGAAAAATCTAAACTTAAAAGAAACAAAAAATGGAAAAAAAACTAAACTTAATCTTAAGAAAAAAAAAAGAAAAAGAAAAAACTGAAAACCTTAATGCCTCAAAGGAATTTGATAGAAACCTCCTGAACACAAAAATGTTTCAGCCCTCTTTCTAGCATTTTCTTCACAAAAATACATACCAAAAGAGAGCCAAAAACATCCTAAATAAACTCTAAACAATTGGTTCAAAAAATAACAACAACCAGTCAGCAACCAGAAAATTTTCTTTTGAACTTTAGCTTTGTTTTTGCAAGTTTCTCCATTCATATCAAAGGAACCTAAGGATAATGTCCCATTTAAACCATTAAGCTTAAACCCCTAAAGCAAATTCATAATCTAGCAGAAAAAGAAAAGAGAAACCACTTACTCATCTCTCTCAATAAAATAATAGATCTTGCCCTGAGATGGGGTATTAATTGTAGAAGATGAGGCAGATGGCTGCACCACAATTGGAGTTAGGAGTGATTACCACAAGGTGTACCATCGGGTTGACAATCAATTGGTATAGCATCAGTGTGGCCATCAAGAGGAGTATCGTTTACATCAATAGTTGCATCAACATTTTGAGGAGTTTGATATGCATTGTCAGTAGGAGTATTCTGAACACATTCATCAACAGCAATATGGTTTTCCTCATTGTCAACCAAAACAGGTGACAACTACAGTGACTGAAGTAGTAGATTTCAACAAAGGCGTCAAATCATTTTGAGTAGACATTAATGATCGTCGACCAACTCAGGGGCCACTAATAGTTGCTCGCTCTCTTCTTGTGAAAGGTGAGGAACTAGAACCCCTACCAGTTTGATTTTTCTTTCCACGCACCATTTCTTAAAAATATAATAAGTAATGAAAAATATTAATTAAACACTTAATTAAAAGAATACAAATAAATGAAAATATTAATTAGAGATAAACAAACCACAAATAATGCAAGAATAAGATAAAATAACTATAGACAATCTTACCCTACCATAGTAGTCGCTAAGGTAATTGGAATCACTACTTAGTTCATTTTCAAAGTCATCTGTTGATTCCTCTAACTCTTCTTCATCAGAACTACTTATGAACTCTCCATCACTCTCTACTAGATCAACATTGTCAATAGTATCCACTTCATCAAAAATGCCATTGGGATCTCTGAGACTATCTATTTCATTATCCAAAATATCAAAATCTATAGCTTGGACTTCATCCTCTTGAGGTGCACTATCCATTGTCCCCATGTCTAAGTTTATTCTTGCAGCCACATGACAAACATGCACCCAATCTGCTAAGTCTTTCCTTTGGCTTGGATAAGGTATGTAATACACTTGGCTTGCTTGATATGGAAGTGCAAATGGCTCATATTTTCTCAAACAATGCTTGTGATTAATATAAACCATTTTATACTTTGGATGGATTCTCATGCCAACATTTTGCACTGGATCATACCAATACCAATCACAATAAAATAAGTAAGCTCTTTTAATTGACAACCCTGGGTATTCCAATTCAACAACTTCCTTTAGTACACCATAATAATTCATTGTATCTTCATCATTGCTATTTGAACCTTTTATGCACACACCACTATTGGTTATGAATTTTCCTTTACTATGGGTAATAGTGTGGAAGTTGTACCCATTCACAAAAAAATGTGAGTATGTGCAAACAGATCTCTTTGGGCCCCAAACAATATGTTTTATTTCCTCACTTGAAACATTATTATTTGGATCATTTGCCTAGTTGACCTAAAACATGGAACTATTTAAATTAAACAAAAAAAAAAGAGTACCTAAGAAGTTGAATTATGCTTACATATCTATTAAACTAATGAACAAACTCTCTTTCCAGTGCTAATTCGATATTAGATGCAGAAATTCTTGAATGAAGATGTTTTTCAACCTTGAACATTCTAAATATTTTATAAAAAAAAGAAATGTGTAATTTATGTATCCCCCATTATTTGTAATCACTAAGAAAAATAAATACTCAATCTACATAGGGTTGGACCTCTTCGGTGTTCAACAACATATACAATGCACCTGCATCATGTTCTATCTGATAAAAATCTAGTTTTTGAAGCACTTGATGCCTGCCTAGGATAGCTAAAAGTTGAAATTCTTGAACCAAATAACTCTGAACTACCACCATTATCATTTCTATCAAATCTTGTACTTTTTGTTTTGACACGGGGTTCAAAGTAATGCGTGCAAAAAATTGACACTTCTTCAACTATGTATGCATTACATATTGAAGCCTTAACCTTTACCTTATTCTTCACCTTCTTTTTCAAAGTGTATAAGAACCTAAGGATAAAAAGTATTAATGGAATGCCAAAAAATAAATCCCATCAAATAAAGTAAGAATTATTTGACTGACCTCTCAAAGGGATACATCCATCTATATTGCACAGGTCTCCTAACTAGAGCTTCATATAGTAAGTGAATTGGCAAATGCTCCATTGAATAAAAAAAACTTGGAGGAAAAATTCTCTAACTTTCATATGACCACAACAATGTTTTCTTCCAATTTAAGTACTTGGTCATCATGCAACATTCTAGAAGTCAAATCCTTGCAAAATAAGCTCAATTCTATTAGTGCATTGCTAACAGCTTCTAGGAGCAAATGCTGAAATGATATAGGAATCAACCGGAGCATGAATACATGACAGTCATGAGATTTGAGGCCAAACAATTTGCATTCCTTCATCTCCACATATCTTGACAAATTGGAAACATAACCATCAAGAAATTTTAACGATTTGATCCACTCACACAAGAATTTTCGAGTATTTTTTTTCCAAACAATTGCATGCCTTTGGCTTCTTTGTACCTCCTTCAAATAACTCCAAATCCTTTCGTCGACAAATCTCACTTAAATCTCTCTTTGCATTTTCACCATCCTTGGTTTTTCCCTTAACATCAAATACAATATTAAATATATTGTCAATTTTTTTTTTTTTTATGATATGCATAACATCAAGATTATGTCTAATGAGATTTGTTCTCCAATATGGCAAACTCTAAAATATACTTTTCTTGCCCCAATTATGAGACTCCCCGTAGCCTTCCAGTACAGCATTTCCATCATTTTCAAGCACAGTAGGCAAATCTTTCAGTCAAGCCTATATTTCATCCCCACTTCGTCTGTGTGGAAGTGGTGATTCCTCGGTTTGATTCTTCCTAAATGACTTGTTATTCTTTCGAAAAGGGTGATCAAAAGGCAAAAATTATCGATGAAAATAAAAAAAAAACATTGCTTTCGAGAATGTTGAAGGTTAAATGCCTTTGACTTCTCCATACAATATGGACAAGATAATCTACCAGTCGTGCTCTATCCAGACAACAAAGCAGCCCTTATTTGAAAATTTTGCTTGAGTGAAATATCATAAGTTGGAACTCCTACTTCCCATAACTGTATTAACTCATCCACTAGAGGTTGCAAATACACATATAACTATTTCTTAGGATTTTTAGGACCAGGAATTATGACACTCAAAAACATGTACGGTGATTTCATACACATCCGAGGTGGCAGATTGTAGGGAGTTACTATCACAGGCCAATACGAATACTGTTTACCAGATTGGCCAAATGGAGTGAAGCTATCAGTGTAAAGTCCAAGTCTTACATTGCGAGACTCAACAGAGAATAAAAGATGTGCATGATTGAAAGAGTTCCAAGCCTTTGCTTCAGAAGGATGACTAATAATCCCAGGAAGAGGTTTATGTTGTGCATGCCATCTCATATGCTGGGTATTAGCTTTTGATGCAAACAATCGCTGTAATCTTGGTGTTAATGGCAATTAATGCATTCTTGCATGTGGCACATTTTTCTCCACACCCAAATTCCCTTTTTTTGGTTTCCATCTCAAATGATTACAAAACTTGTATTCTGTAAACTGCTCATACTCTTTCCAAAAAAATATACACCCATTGATACAACATTCAATTTGTTCATATGGAAGCCCCAAACCCGAGACAAGTTTTTTTGTCTCATAAAATTATTTTGGCATTTTATCTCCTTCAGGTGTAACGTCTTTGATAGTTGTGCTATATCACCAAAACAGGCTTTAGGCAAGTTGTAATCTGACTTGATCGTTAAAAATCGAGCAACCATGGACAATTGGGATTGATTATCACACTCGAGCCATAATGGTTCATCTGCTGCTTCTAATAAATCACAAAACTTTTGGGCACCTACATTAGGCAACTCATCTATTTACTTATGTTCATCCAATATCCTATCCCATCCAACTGCATCAAAAAACATATCCCTAAATGGATTGCTCGCCTCAAGAGCCATTTCACAGACATTAGGAACCTCACCGGTAGGACTTTGCTCTGTGGGAAAGATATATGGCTCCCTATGGGAATACCATTGATAATAATTTGGAAGAAATCCTTTCTCACATAGATGAAGCTTTACATCATCAACACTTAAGAATTTTTTATTCCTACACTTTGAACGCGGACATCTAAATTTTCCCCCACTAGTAAAGTCCAATTGTGTGCTTGCAAATTGAACAAATTCATTAATACTATTCACAAACTCTCTCGTTGTTCCCTTTCTACCAGGTAGGATCCTATTGTACATCCACACTCGATCAGGCCTCATTGAGAGCACTTGTGTCGAACAAGCAAAAAATGCAAGCAATGAAATAGATATCCTAAATAAAAAATATTGAAAATGTTCCCAATTGATCTTGAACTTTAAATATTCATTTTTTCCAACAGTTATCTATCATAGATTTCCTGTTTAGACAATATATATTCAAGCTTAATAGTACTTGAACCAATTCATAAATTTCTAATAAAATAAATAAAATCAAGAAATAAAATATTTATTTTACTAGATTGAACACGTATACATTGTCAAATACAAGTACAGTCAGCCACTTACCCAAACAAACAAGTCCATAATATAATAAAACATACTACAAAGTCATTTGTGTTCACAGGAATACAAGTGAAAATTTTTGTGTCCAGCCATTTTACCACCAAGTTAAGTCAACACAAACAACAAATTATCCAAGCAATGACATAACTAGAAGAACCAGTTTCCAGATTGGTCATTAATTAAGAGAAAGCAAACTTTGTTTGAATTAACTAGTAAACTCCAATAATAGATAAGGTTATTCAAGTTTATAAAGTCATTAGGTAAATATGCAAGGGTACTCAAATAAATCTATATAACCAATACCTTAAAAAAATGGTTTTTACAGTAACACATAGAAAAAATTTATAGAAACATGAAAATGCTTCCAAATGGCTTGATTCTCAAATCAAATGCCTGTATTATTGAATAGAACTACAAAATTATATCAAACTAGTGTAGAAACGTACATTTCAATCTAAAACTGTGGTACACACATGGAAATAATTAGTAAATCTCAGCTAAAGCCTCAAAGAAATCAAAAGAAGAGGAACCAGATAATCATGGAAGAAACAAATAGAAGCTCAATGGAAACCCAGATGAGAGAACAAGCCTCTTCATTTGAATCGAAAATCAGATCTACAGAAATCCTCTCACGACCCAGAAATGATTCTTCAATGGTTTGAACGAAGCACCTATCAGTTGATAGCAAAAAGATCAAAGAAACTCGGAGAATAGTGGATAGTTGGAGTATCAAATACGACACCAAATCGATGACCAGAAGATGAGGCAGATAGATGGAGTATCAAATGCGACACCAAGCAGCAAAAAAAAAAAAAAAAAATCATAACTTTATCATCCAATTCAAACACAACAACCTATGAACACCGTGAACAATATTCACGAAAACTTCTCATGCGCTAGTTGCTCCTATAACAAACAAAAACTATTATATAGAGGAAAGGACCAAAAAAAAAAAAAAATGTATATCCTAACTATAAGCATTTCCAAGAATAACATGCATTGGCTAGACGCTAACAAAATAACCTGAAATTTCTAAAGTGTGTTTGTTGCAAATATCACTGTTAAAACCAATATAGCTACATAAAATGATTCTACCTGAGAAATGGAAATTTTTATCTCCCATAATCCTTTTCTTTTAATATTATTCAATTTTTTTTTTTATTTCCTAACATGTAACCCATACCATATGAACGCATAATTTGAAGTTTAGCATCTTTTAATTGATGCGTCTAGCTAAGGTGGTAATAATTATTCCAAGTAACTAATAAACACAAAAATATATCAAAATCAATTCTAAAGGATCATATAATCAAAAGCCAGATGAAATGCATCTCTTTATGTTCAGTTGTAGCTACAAATATGAGAGAATTCCAATATCAATTTGTCTTGGGGTGATAGCTCAAGTTCAGCTATACATACATGTCATTCCCTTAATATCCAAATGCAGCACATGACTTGCACTGGTTTCAAAAGGAACATTGCGTTGGCTTCACTTCACAAAAAAAAGTCACATGAGGTGATATCAAATCATGCAACCTATGAACATATCAAGCCACAATATTGTCCAACATCTTCTTATTAACTGATATGAAATTTCTTTACAAGTACTATTTTCTGATTTATAACAAACAAGTTTTCATTTTGGCATTAGAGCGTCTATTGAAATGAAAATTGATACAACTCAAATTATACCTACACTAACCAAAGGCTAGATAACAAGCACCTTATTAGATGGAAAATTTGAGCTGTCCAACTAAGAAGATAAATAGAAAAGGAACTAAACAGGGGAAAGAATTTGTTCAAACAACTAACCATCCAAAAGTTTTGAGTGTAAACAATTAAAGAGAAAAAATATTAATATGATTGAACAATTCCTCTTCATGTTGTTTCACTGCTTAATTTAATTGCAATCAGTACAAGTTCCTCTCTTTAGCTATCTTTTACCTTGTTTTCTTCCTGTCTCAGATATTGGGGGATTGATGATATGTGAACCTTCTAGATAGCTAAACACTCAATAAAACTAGTTAGCCATATGGGTACAGTTTGGAATTAATTCTAGTTACACTGGCAGTTTATAAGTGAACAATTACCACGCTTAAGTTCCCATGCATTTACAACAATTGCATAAGAAATGCTCCCTAACAGAATTATAGAAGTCACACTACTACCAATTTCCCCTTTCCAGATTCGCAATTACAATCATGTAGAAATCTTGAATTCTAAGCAAGGTAAAACGCAGAAGTGGAAAAAGAAAGGATTTTTGGACCCAAAAACACCAAAGAAAGAGAAATGAAGGATTGCTCAAGACATTTAAAAATTAAAACCCAAATCATTCAACTTCTACACATACATATTCTGGGGAAAAGGGGGGGGGGATTAACTCACAGAATAGGAACAGACATTGATGTGCATCTAAAAAGAAACCTTGGGATGATGAACAGTGGGGAGAGATGTTCTTACAAATGAAGTAGTTCTCGTTAGAGGAGGACAGTGCTTGCTGTTACTGTTGTGCCCTAGAGGTAATCACTTATACATTATATATGACACATTTTATTTTAATAAAATGCATTATTTATCTTTCAGTTTCTTTTGTTTACTTTTTAAGTAATATAATTGTTCGATAAAGTCCTTAGTACAACACTGTGTTAAGAAAATCATGATGGAGATCATGATATGAGATTCTTACTATACTGTATAGTATTAGTACTTAAATAGTCCCTAGTCATAGTATTAATGAGACAGGACATCATTAATGCGTTAAGACTAGCATGTGTTAGACTTCCTGATTTGATCAGGTAGTGGTTTTCATATCCGTGAGTATTGAGATACTCAAACCCTAGCAACACTTGACATTCTCTCTTCTCTCTCTCTTTCTATTGTTCTTGAAAAACCATAGCTGCCATCTTTTTTTGCTAGCACAGGAAATTTTGGTGCTTGAGTATTCCTCTGTGTGGATTACTGTTAGAGATAATCACACACTGTGATTATAGTGGTTAGACATTCAACTCTCGTGCTGTTTGATCAAGAGGATTGCTAGATCGTGTATCGACTTGAAGAAGAAATTTTTGTACTTCGGACGATCAAAGAAAGGTAAAAGCTGTTATCTTTGTTATCTTTATGTCTTGTTTTTCACACATATGCGGGTCCTGGGATGGTATCTCATTTTATTCTTTCGCTGAGCCATATTCGATATGGATGTGAAATACCCAACAGTGGTATCAGATTCATGCTCTGTATGGTTTACGGACATTGTTTTTGGCATGAAAACTGGTTTCATGTATTCGTGTTTATCTTTGTTTCCTGTGAAAATTGTTTTCACTCAAGTCGAAATTGTTTCGAGCATTATAGGTTGGGTCCATAGCACAATATGATTGTGTAAAAGTTACAGCATATTTCGAAAGATGTTTTCTTTATGTGCTGAAAATTTTTTGCAGAAAAATGTTTTCTTGAAAACATGTTGATTGACTTTTATCTCATCTTGTGAATTTGATTTTCTATTTTGTTATGTTTAAACTAACAAATTAGTTGTTGTTTTGAGCTTCAAAACAGAAAATATTGCTGAGAATTGTTCTCACTGAAAATTTGCAGAAGAATAAGGCATCAGAAATTGTTTTTGAAAATTTTTCTAAAATCGCCGCCATTGTTCCGGACTATAGCCGACGCCGGCTTCGGCCTCCAAGCTGGCGCCAGTTCCGTGCTATTTCACGAACATCCAGAAATCGTTTCTGGAATAAAAATTTTTTAAAACCCGAATGCAGCTGGCACCAACTTTGGCTTCCAAACCAGTGCCGGTTCTGTTTTGTTTGTAACATTCTAGCTATTTAAAAATTTTAAAAAAAAATTATGGAATAGAATTTTGAAAGGGAAAAGTCTCATTTGATGAGAGGCAGTAAAATAAAAAAATTTTCACGGGGGCGCTGCCCCTAACCCCTGCCTGCTGACTGGCAAACGGGACCACTATTTTTGTTGCCAGAGACAGGACCTAAAAGTATTTTCTCAAAATTAGGTTTGAGACAAATAATTTTATTTTTCAAAATAGTGATTTTAAAAATTTAAAATTAATGTATTTTTCTAAAATATTGATTGTAAAATTTGTTTTATTTTTCAAAAATAGTGATTTTGGAATAATAAAAGTTATATGTTTATTTTGTTTAAGCATAACTAATGGCATGGTGGATGGTTATGGACTAAAACCAATTATATCTGTTCATGCATTTTACAGTTTTGGTTTTTATGAAATAGGGCTTGCGTGTCCTACCTTCTCTAAAATTCTTGTGTAATTCTCTTCTCATCTAATTCCCCTCGAATGTAACTCGAGGTTTTCTTTCTTTAGGAAATTATGTAATTCGTTTACATAGGTTAGATAGGAGTAGAATTATTCTATTTTGGAGATGGCAACCAAAACAAGGCGAGAAGGTAAGACATTCTACTTAAATCATGCATGAACACATAAGGTTAACTATATTAATTTGTTTTATGGCTCAAAGAAATTAATTTAGGAAAAGTTCACAACCATACCACAGAATCGCTTTATTACAATGATTATCAATTATGTGATTTATTGATTTTTATGCATGTCATTCAATGAAATCACTAAAAGGAACAAATACCTTAATTAATATTAAACCTAATTCCTTCCGTTAATATAGCAAGAACGAGAGTCTTTTTTCAAGACCAGGTTGTTGGGCAAACCCAAGCTTACTTGACATTAGGCATGTTCAAGCTATGGAGTTAAATTCCTTTAGAATTAAATTCCTGATTAATGGGTCAGGTTTAACTAAATTCTTTATCTCGGTTGGACAAACTGAAGCATAAAGATATTTAGAGGAAAAGTTGGGGTAACCCAAAAGGCTTTAAGATTAAAAGCTGTTAATCACCCAATGATCCGGTAGTTACATACGATGTAATTGGTATTGGATACATACCAATGAACTTAAGGGTGGCTTGTTAGGCAAACCCAAGGTAATTCTTGAGGAATTTAGATATTGGTCCACTAGGAAAACTTCCAACGGGCTTTCTTGAATCAATAGTGGAGGCTATTGGTTTGAGTAAAATAGTGGAGTAAAAATGCGTTTAATTAAAGTCCTAACTATTTGCATATCATGTACATATACAAGTAGCTAATGCTCTCTATCTTTACATCTAGGTCACTTGCATCATATCTACAAACTTAGACCTACGTAGCATCTTGGAAACTAACAAGTTAACCAAATCAAACTATCTCAACTGGTATAGAAATTTGAAAATCGTTCTCAAATCGGAAAGTTACTCTACGTGATAGATGCTCCTATTCCGCCATCACCAGCTCAAGATGCTCATGCAGATGAGCATTCTATCCACAAAAGGCACAAGGAGGATAGTGATATAGCATCTTGTATTATGCTGGCATCCATGACTCCCGAATTGCAAAAACAGCATGAGTATATGGATGCTCAATCGATTATACTACATCTTCGAGAGCTGTTCGATGCCCAAGCCAGAACTAAGAGATATGAGATCTTAAAGTAACTATTCCATTGCAATATGACAGAGGGTTCTTCTGTGGTTACTCATGGGTTGAAGATGATGGGCTTGATAGAGAAGCTTGGATCTCTTGGGTTTTCAATGGATTATGACTTAATTCTATAGTCTTTGCCTAATAGTTTCTCACAATTTATAGTTAACTATCAGATGAACAAGATTGAGTTCACCATTCCTGAGTTGATCAATCTTCTCAAAACTACGAAGTCCTCCATGAAGAAGGATTCCAATGCAGTTTTAATGGTAGAATCTTCCTCTTCTAAGAAGAAAGTTGAAAAGAAGAAGAAGAAGGCTCCCACGAAGCCTAAAAGTGGTGTGAACAAGAAGGACACAGCTACGAAGGGCCCATGCCATCATTGTGGGAAGATGGGCCATTGGAGGTGCAACTGCAAAGCCTACATGGAGACCATTAAGGACAAGAAGCAGAAGAAGAAGCTTACAAGCACTTCTACTTCTTCTCCAGGTATGTTTATGATTGAGATAAATACTGCCTTTAGAAATGAGATATGGGTATTAGATACCGGATGTGGATCTCATTTATGCAATAACTTGCAGGGACTAAAGAGCAGTAGAAGGCTAGAGAAAGGCGATGTGGACCTACATACTGCAAATGGGGCAAAGGTTACTGCACTTGCTGTGGGGATATACGAGCTGAACCTGCCTTCGGGATTAATTCTAGAACTACAAAACTGTTATTGTGTACCAGTTTTAATGAAAAACATTATCTCAGTTGCGTGTTTAGACTTATGTGGATTTCATTTAATATTTAAGAATAAATGTTGTTTTTTTTCATTGAATGATATTCATTATGATTCAGCAACTTTGGTTAATGGTTTATATGTTCTAGACTTGGATAATCCAATTCTCAATATAAACAATAAGAAACCTAAGATAGATAACTCTGACACCTCTTACTTATAGCATTGTCATTTGTACCATGTAAGCGAAAATCGTGTTTCTAAGTTACACAAGCTTAGTGACTTAGAATCATTTGATTATGAATCATATGGCATATACGACTCTTGTTCACTAGGTAAAAGAGAACGGGCTAAGGAGTTATTAGAACTTATACATTCTGATGTATGCAGCCTAATGTCAATACAAGCAAGAGGAGGTTACAACTATTTCATAACCTTTATCGATAACTTTTCACTATACAAGTATTTGTATTTAATGAAATACAAATCTGAGACATTTGAAAGGTTCAAAGAATTCAAGAATGAAACAGAGAAACAACTTAGCAAAAGTATAAAGACTTTAAGATCTGATCAATGAGGGGAATACTTGAGCCAAGAGTTTTTGAGTTATCTTAGAGATAATGGGATATTATCTCAATGGACTCCACCACATACACCTCAACATAATGGTGTATTTGAGAGAAGGAATTAAACCCTTCTAGGCATGATACGGACCATGATAGCTTCTGTAGACTTACCAAAATCATTTTGGGGTATGCACTAGAGACTTCTATTTATGTACTAAATAGAGTTCTGACAAAAATGGTTGATTCGACCCTATTTGAGATGTTCTTTGGTAAGAAACCAAAGTTATCCCACTTGAGAGTATGGGGTTGTCTTGCCTTTGTCAAAAGGCCACAGTCAGACAAACTTGATAGTAAGTCTAACAAGTGTTTGTTTGTGGGATATCTGAAAGAATCTTTCAGATTTTACTTTTACCTCACTTCTGAAAATAAATTGTTTGTTTCGAAGCATGCTGTCTTCTTAGAGAAGGAGCATATGCTCAAAAGGGATAGCGGGAGTAAGATTAAACTTAGTGAAGTTCACAAAGATCAAACAAATGAGGAATAACCGTTTAACCCCACATCTATTGAGAGAATAGATGAACCTTCTAATACATAAGAGCCTCGTACATCTAGTAGGATACGTATGGTACCTGAGAGATATGAATTTTTCATTAGTGACCACAATGACGTATTGCTCATAGATGAAGATGACCCCGCTACCTATAGGGATGTTTTGAACAGTTCAGAATCTGGCAAATGGCTTGAGGCCATAAAGTCAGAGATGGATTCCATGTACGACAACTAAGTATGGACTTTGGTTGATCTACCCAAAGGAATTAAATCTATTAGGTGCAAGTGGGTTTTCAAGAAGATAACGGACATGGATGGTAATGTAGTTACCTATAAAGCATGACTAGTGGCAAAGGGTTATCATCAACAACATGGTATTCATTATGATAAAACTTTCTCGCCAGTAGTTATGTTAAAATCCATCAGGATATTCCTAGCCATTGCTGCTCATTATGATTGTGAGATTTAGCAAATGGATGTGGAAACATCTTTCCTAAATGGAAATCTGACTGTGAAAGTGTATATGACACAACCTGAGGGTTTCACATCTAATGATAGCACAAAGGTGTACAAGCTGCAAAGGTCCATTTACGGACTTAAGCAAGCTTCTAGGAGTTGGAACATCCGTTTTGATGAAACAATCCAAGAGTTTAGTTTCATTCAAAACATAGATGAGCCTTGTGTATACAAGAAGGTTAGTAGGAGTGCAATCATTTTCTTATTGCTTTATGTAGATGACACATTGCTAATAGGAAACGATATACCTATCTTGCAAACGGTTAAAGTTTGGTTGTCCAAACAATTCTCCATGCAAGATCTTGGAGAAACAACCTATATTCTTGGAATAAGAATCTATAGAGATAGATCCAAAATGTTGTTAGGTCTTTCGTAGTCTACATACAGAGATAAAATGTTAAAGAGGTTTAGCATGGATCAATCCAAAAAGGGATTCTTACCCATGTCACACGGTGTAAGCCTTTCAAAGTCGATATCACCCAAGACACAAGTTGAAAAGGATCACATGAGTAAGATTCCATATGCCTTGACAGTTGGATCTCTCATGTACGCTATGATATATACTAGGCCCGATGTATCTTGTGCCCTCAGTTTGACGAGCAGATACCAATCTGATCATGGTGAAGGTCATTGGGCGGCTGTGAAGAACATCCTTAAGTACTTACGAAGGACTAATGATATGTTCTTATATATGGAAAAGGTGATTTGAATATAAACGGGTATACTGATGCTAGTTTTCAATTAGATTATTTCAAATCACAATCAGGCTACGTGTTTATGTTATTCGGATGGGCAATAAGTTGGAAAAGTTCCAAACAATTGACTATTGCCGACTTTATGACAAAAGTTGAGTACATGGCTACTTCTGAAGCAACTAAGGAAATAAAGATAGAGAGAGTTTCCACGGATGAGAACATAGCTGACCCACTTTTAAAAGCACTATCCCAAAAGAAACATGATTGTAATGTTGAGTCATTCGGTATTAGATACATGAATGATTGGCTCTAGTGTAAATGGGAGTTTGTTAGTGTTATACCCTAGAGGCAATCACTTATACATTGTATATAACACATTTTATTTTAATAAAAGACATTATTTATCTGATAGTTTTTTTTGTTTACTTTTTAAGTAATATAACTGTTCAATAAAGTCCCTAGTACAACACTGTGTTAAGGAAATCATGATATGAGATTTTTACTACACTGTATAGTGTTAGTACTTAAATAGTCCGTAGTCATAATATTAATGAGACAGGACATTGCTAATGCGTTAAGACTAGCATGTGTTAGACTTCTTGATTTGATCAGGCGGTGGTTCTTATAGCCGTGAGTATTGAGATACTCAAAGTTAACACATGGATGCTTGTTAATAGAATAAGTTCATTGGATGACCTAGCTATTAGATAATCACATGAATAACTATTTAGTGCCAGTGATATAATCTCAATCTAGCAAATGTGCAAGTATCCTTAGACTTGAGATCTCTAAGGTATTTTGTTTGTTGAGCATTGTATTTTGATTCCAATCTCTGAAGCGTGATCGAGGGCCACCTATAGGATGGATATTGGGTACATTGTGAGGCAAAAAAAAGTAATTGAGAGGGTTAATAAAGGATTCACCACTTCTAATAGTAGGGGTAAATATCTTACGGCCACTTGTAGGAATTACTATTCAAGAAGTCCTTGGCCAAGACAATTGTGTATTGAAAATAGTTCCAATTGATACACATCTATAATAGTGGGTTCCTGGTACAAGTACTATTGTATTAGGGCCAGAATTAATTCTGGAAGGAGTTGGCACTAATTCCGTACTCCAAACCGAATAAGATATTGTATGGTGAAAGGAGTTAATTGCACTGAAGTTTGTTATTGAAAGGTTTATGTCAAGCCACTTGACTTCCTCGACTATTAGGTAGTCATGATGTGTTGCTAGATACCGCTCATGATCTGAGAATATAGGTTTATTAATTCATGAATTAATAAAGCAATCCTGATTAGAATTAATAGGATGAATTCTAATTAATTATGGATTATTAATCTCAAAGATGTTTGGATTAATTCATATTCTATACCAATTGACTGGGAAACCTAATAGGTCACACACAATAGAGGATTATATACTCAAGATGTTATTTCATAACATAGTGGGTTAATTGTGAGAAAGAGTAGTTGTTGTGGCCAAATTATAATTAGTTATAATTAATGGTCCAAATTATAATTGTGAGAACTTGATGTTTCCAATTACAATTAGAGAATTCTAACTGTTTTAGAATTCTGAGATTAGAGTATATTTGGAGTAGGATTTTTCGTGTGATATAGGGATAACACACAAAACCCTAGCTAAGGTGTAAGACATGACTCCAACCCTAGCAACACTTGACATTCTCTCTTCTCTCTCTCTCTCTCGATTGTTCTTGTGAAACCCTAGCCGCCATCTTTTTCTGCTAGCACAGGAAATTTTGATGTTTAAGTATTCCTCTGTGTGGATTACTGTTAGAGAAAATCACACACTGTTATTATAGTGGTTAGACATTCAACTCTCGTGAAGTTTGATCAAGAGGATTGCTGGATCGTACCTCGACTTGAAGAAGAAATTTTTGTTCTTCAGATGATCAAAGAAAGGTAAAAGCTATTACCTTTATTATCTTTATGTTTTGTTTTCTACACATATGCGGGTCCTGGGATGGTATCTTGGTTTATTCTTCCACTGCGCCATATTCAATATGGATGTGAGATACCCAACACTTACAGGAGATTCTACTTGCTCAATAGCACATTGTTGTTCCAAAGAAATTCTCCAACACCCACATTGTCCATATCTTTCTTCAAGTTGTTTCTACAACTCTCATTCAATTGATGAGATGCTATGTAAGGGAGAATTTTAGTCTGCGATCAGAGGGCTTAGAGGAAAGGGGTTGAAATGCAGAAGGGTGATTAACGAAAGGGACGGGTTTGGGCAAGGGGAGATTGAGAAAAGAGGAATGTCATCTGGTATTGGGGGCCAGAGGGAACGATTGAGTGAACCCAATACACGTGAACCAGACTTTAGGTAGTTGTACGAAATCTTTATGAAGTTGTACTCTTCTAGAAGTGTATAACTTTATGTGCATGTGGTACAATTATCTAAAGATTCGATGCACATGCATTGCATGCACCTAAGAATATTCGTTTGACTTTATTTTTTCAATCTCCCGAACTTTTTTTGTGGGAAACCCTCCATTTTTGCGATGGGTTCTTTTTTTTTTTTTTCCCTGTGAAACATCTATTATAACATTTTAATCATGTCACTACAGGTAATTGAATATCCAAAAGAAAAAAATAATAATGTCTTGACAATTCTCAAAATGTCACAATATAATTCTAAAAATATACTAAATTTCATATTGATAAGTTGGGATAGTTTTGATTAGGTCTATTATGACATTAAAATAAAAAGTCACAAAAATTTATTTATAATGACATGTTAGACAAAATGTCATAATAGATATGTCACAACAGCCTATTTTTCTAGTAGTGTTACAAAATATAATGAATCAAATAATATTTTTGAAAACTTGTGGTCCTAAGGGTTTGTTTTGAAAACTTTAGGGACTTAGATATAATTATCTAACTGAACTAAGTTAAAAAATATAAAGATTGAAATAGTTATTTCAAAAGTTTATTTATTTATTTTTACACTTGGCTCTTTATTTTTCAAAAGATATTTAAAATAAGTTGTGCTTAAAAAAATTTATGGTCATAAGGGTTTCTTTTAGAAACTTTAGGGACTTAAATATAATTATCCAAATGAACTAAGTTAAAAAATATAGGGATTCATGTAATGACTAGATGCATTAATAATTAACTAATATATGACCTTAAGTCTCAACATACATTCACATATAACTCGAAAATATATGAATTTTTTCTATAATAATTACAATTTATATGTGTGCATGTATATGGAAAGATAAAATGCGATATAATAATTAAAAATATGGGATAAAAATAGTAACTTTACTAAGTATTTCTACTTTTTATATTGAAAACTTGTTATTTTTATAATATTTGTTGTATATGATATAAATTTAAAAGTTTATCAATTTGAATATAAAATAAAAGAATCAAATTTACGAATATATTAACAATTTATATTCATTAATAAAGATAATTATTATTTAATTTTGTATGATTTATAGTAATTACTATTTATATATGTGCATGAATATTGAAAAATATAAATATGATAGGAACACATCCTGCACATATACATGATGCCTATATATTTATATTATCTTGCAAATAAAAGTAATAACTTTTACATTATAATAAAAAAAATAACAATTATATCTATTAATAAAATTATGTGTACATATATAATATAACTTTTTGATTGTTAAATTTAATACAACTAATTGATAAATTGTTTAATGTCTATTTAGTTATGAATATTTACATAGTTAAAAAAATTATGAACTGAGTCTTCTAAATTCAAAAGTATCTAATATATTAAAAAAATTTCTAACTAAGAAATTTGTTGTATAACTAAAGGCATGAAAAAATTGCTTAGTTTTATTATTAATTAAAAAATAAAATTTATATCATTTAGGAATATATGTACATAATAATTATATACTTTGATAAATAGAAGCAAATTAAAAAATAAAAGTGATAAAAAAAATTTTACTTTATTTATTTATTTAAATCAAATTGGGAAAAATTCACTTTGCCATCTAAAGTTTGCCCCAAATCCCACTTTGCCATCCAAAGTTTGCCCCAAATCCCACTTTGCCATCCAAACTTAATTTTGACTGCAATTGCCATCTCAATTACTATGTTTTCCCAATTTGCCATCTATCAAACTAACTGAAAGGGCATAAATACCAAAATGCCCATAAATCTAACTCCCCAAAATAGTGCAAACTTTCTACTGTTGGTAGCTGAACTAACGAAAGCAGAGGAAAAAAACCCTTGCTGTTTTGCATCCACCGACAAGATCAACTCTGAATTACAGTGACAAGAGCAACTTCGAATCTCAATAATAAGCACTCAATGCAATTGCGGGAAGATGGCTATGATGAAGACTTCGTGGACAAAAGCTAATCCACGAAGAAGGTTTTATGGGTGTCAACAGGTTGAGGTTAGTTGTACTGGCTTAGAATCATCCGCTGATTCTATAAAAATCCTTTCTAATAATTGTTTGAATTTGTAGAACGAAGGAGGTTGCAAGATTTTTTCTTTGATCAACCCACCAATTTGTCTGAGAGCAGCGTCTCTAATTCCAGGCTTGATTAGAAAGATTGATGGATTAGAGGTTGAAATTGATCAGTTGGAAACTGTAATTAAGGGCTTGAAGAAGGAAAATGAAAGGGAAAAATCAAGGAGAAAAAAGTTTACTTGGCTCTTTGTGATTTTTCTATTGTTCTAGTGTGTCTCATGTATGAAGAATTAGAATAGTTCTGGAGGAATTTTTTTTCCTCCTTTTTTTCTATCCCAAGGAAGATTAGTTACTACATGTATTTGGTTAGTGTTTAGTGAATGAAAATTGTTGTAATCAAAAGCCTCTAATTTTCTTAGTTAATTTCAGAGGCTAATATGATGCATATTATCTATGGTGGTGTTTTAATAGCTAAATGAGGATTAGTTACTACATGGTGTTGTTGGTTATTAGATTGATTGAGTTTCTTCAAGGGAATGAAGTTTCCAGTTACTTTTCGTAGAACAAGGCTGATTCATTTGAAGAATTTTGTTCTAATAGCTGTGGTAAGGCATAAAAGAAGGCTCCATCATGAAGCTTGAGGTTCCCAGAATCTCAATGGATTAAGCAAATGTAAAGCACAAACAAATAGTTTTTGGTTGCCATTGTCTAAAGTTGAATTCTTCTCCTTGCTATATATTTCTGTCGAGTCTAAAGGGCTACAAGTTGTCCATGTCTAAAGAGTGTGCTTTTTGATTAACTTAAGAATTTCAAGATGAGTGGGTATGGATCTACAAGTTAATGTGGTGCATCAATGAAAAATCTAGGTAGTTTGATGTCAAAAATCATATTTATAGTAAAGATCTCTGTAAAGGATTATGTTGGAAATACATAAGATTTACAGTAAAAGAATTTTTCAAGAAACTGCATATATGCTCCCTTCATCTTTAGTTGAATGTCCTCCTCTTATGTAGCGCAAATAATGTGAAGTGAAAGGGGAAAAAGTTGTGTAACCAAAATTGGTTTTTTAATTGTTAAGTGAACCAAAAGTGGGGGCTACAGGAAATGGCTACAGGGATGTGGGGCTAGAGATGGAGGTCATTGTATAACCTTGAAAATCAAGATCTATACTCATTCAACTAGAATAACATGATTTACACTTTCTTGTTCCATAAACAATTCTCAAAGATATAGTAAAATAGTGCTGGTGGTATTTGCAGTGCCAAATATCAGAAAGAAAATAATTTAATCCAAGACATTTCCTCCCATGTACCAAACACCAATCTATGGCCACAACTCCTTATGATCAAACTTTTGATGTGGCTGTAGACCTCAAAGGTCTTGGCCAATTCACAAGAGTTGTCAAAAGATGAAACTATAGCAGGGGGGTAAATTAAACAGCAGATAGATTCAACAACAATAAAATGAAATCTTATATCAAATTAAGAGTTTCAAACCAAGTCTACAGTTGCCTCCCTGCATCATAACCAAGTCACTTCAACTCAACTCAACCATAACAGGGGCATTATCACTTCAGCTATAACAAGTGCATCACCACTTCAACTCAACCACACTTCCCTTTTACAACTTTTTCCTTACAACTCACACTTCAGTCTTTCCTTAACTTCCTCCAGAAAACTTTCTATACTACCTCTTTCTTCTGAAGCACCTGGAGAACTTGGTCAAGACTCTTTATAACTACTAATTCTATCAGGACCAGGCCTAAGAACTACAATTTTTGAGGCAGCAGAACCAGCATAAACTTACTAACCTGAATTCCCGAGAGTAGACAGCATAGATTCCACATTTGCCTCCCTACATCATCACTTCAACTCAACCACATTTCACACCTCAAAATCAAGAAAAGCAAGAATTAAGAAATTGTTCTCAAACTGAACAGTAATACATTTGCCAACTCAAAATCAAGAAAAGCAAGAATCTAGAAACTGATCAACCATTACTTCAACTCAACCACATTTCACACCTCAAAATCAAGAAAAGCAAGAATCAAGAAACTATTCTCAAACTGAATAGTAATACATTTCCCACCTCAAAATCAAGAAAAGTAATAATCTGGAAACTGATCAACCAAACTGATCCACTATCTTTAGCATCCCAACTTTGGCCAAATTTTCCATTTAAACACAATTTAAACATAACTGCAAAGTTGCCATTTAAACAAAAAGAAGTGGTTTCTACACCACAAATATCAAACACAATTCGCCATTTAAACATATTCTCAAAATTTTCTACAATCTCCACATCTTCTTTTTTATAACATTATTCTCGTTTGTCCTTCCTTTCACTTCCTTGGTAGTCTATCCTGCCATTGGCACACTTCTTGTTAGTTGTGAATTTGCCCTTGGCTTAAAATTAGATTCCTAATGAATAACCACCCAAGTATTAGTGCAAAATTACAAGAATAATGATAATACAACTACTATGAAAATAGGGATAGACTGGTTACTATATCATTAGCTGGGCAACTTTCTATATTTGGTTGAGAGGAGCATATGAGTTTTCTCTTTATCTTCTTTCCATCTTCTACTACAATAGTCCATTTTCCATTGAAAAACCTACTCATTTGCACAAAAACAAAAACCATGTTAACCTATTCCTTGAATAATTCAACACAACTAATAGCTAAGATATATTATAACTTTATCAATGGCCTGATTTTGATGCGCTGGTGGGGCAAACTGAGTAGCAAAATCATTTCCAACAAGATTCTCAATACTGCTATCATTTCCAACAAGTTGTCCTCAGACTCTTGAATCTCCAAATTGATTGTCAACATGTGCTGATATTTCTTCAGCATTAGCTTGAAAATAAAAAATAGATCAAATAAAGTAAATTATATTACAATCTACTTGAAGTGCATAACAATTTAAACATTATCCTTACCTTTTTTGGCTTGTTTAAGCATCCCCTTTTATTATGGCCTGATTTCCCACATATTGTGCATCTAATAATTAATCCTTTCTTGGAAATTTTTTTACCCTGCTTGTTTATTTCCTCATCTGGTTCTTTTTTCCTGAGTTTCTTTAGTCTTCCAACCCTCTTAACTATCTCAGGTGGTAACAGTGTTTCCATTGAAGAACTTGGCCAACAATCTTTCCCATTTATTGGATTCAAAGTGTGATAATAACAAGCCAAATATATTTGTTTATGGTAACAAAGATCCACAAAGTCTATAGGATTCAGCCTAAAAGTCATTATAGTTGCAACGGCATGCTTACATGGAATTTCATTCAAATCTCATCTCCTACAAGTGCAGCTTTTTGTACTCAAATCTACTACCCTTCGCTCACCATACATCCCATCAACCTTAAATTTATTTGGCCCTGCACATCTTGTTATAAAAGACCCTAACTCCTTTTTGGTTTCTTCAATTTTTTAAAATATTTTAAGACATACATCTCCTTCATATTTCATCATTCTAGATCTTAAATGCATATTCTTTCCATAATCTATTGACAAATCTCTTCAAGCATAGAAATGATGCATTTATTTCTTGAAGAAAGTATTGCACTATTGAAAGATTCACATAAATTGTTCAAGAGTATATCACATTTTGGCCAAATATTAAAAAATACCCTTGACCGATGGTGGGGATCCTTTGTTGAAATCCACTTAAATGCTACATTGTCAATTACTTCCATCTCCTTAAGTGCAGCTTCAAACTCATTTTCTCGTGTGGCACTTGCTGCCTTCCACAGCAATTCCTTCAATGCTTGTCCCTTGTGGTTCATTTTAAAATTATTGTACATATGTTGTACACAAAAACGATGCTTTGAGTTAGGAAATAGTTAGCCTATTGCCTCAACAAGGCCCTTTTGTTTATCACTCATAAATGTCCAGCCAAAGTCATTCACCATATTCAAATCAGTTTGGAGAATCTCAAGAAACCACTTCCATGTCTTATACCTCTCATTCTCTACAATTCCATAAGTAATTGGGTACATGCAATTGTTAGCATCAATTCCCACAGTAGATAAGAGAATGCCTCCATATTAGGACTTTAATAACACCCATCTAACCCAACCAAAGTCCTACAACCAGCTAAGAATCCCTTCTTTGTAGCATTCCAACAGATATAAATTCTTCTAAATCTATATTGTCCAACCAGTTCTCCAGATTTAATCATTTTGGCTTTGACTTTGATAGTCATTCTAAGATTTGATCTCCTCATCTCTTCATAGTACCTCCATAACAAGCTATATTATTCCACTTCTGTCTCATCTATCAACTCTAGAGCTTTCTTCTTAGCTCTTGCAACTGAGCTTTTACTTAGTTTCAACCAACGCTCGCACTCAATATTTTTTTTCAAAGACTTTAAAGGATAATTGGGATTATTCTTAATCTTTGACAATATTCATGAGAAATCCATTTAGAAGTTGCAGCATTTACATGGAAGGTCCTACCACATTGATGATCTAGAATGTATGTTTTCATCATCATTGTTGGATCTTATTTGTCTACTCTGCTTACATTTGTCATCTGCCGACACCCTTCCTCTAGACATGTAGCACGGACCTTTTTTAAGTCATTCTGGTGGAATTTGGTTGCCCTCCCTTCTTTAATGGCTTGTGATCTCACAGCATTTCTAAAGACAACTGAATTTGCAAACCTCATCCCAATACAAAATTGTGGATTATCATAACTATGTTTGTAATTGAAAACTGGTCCAAGTTTTTTGCAACTCTTATGACCTAATTTTGATGTGTTTTCTTCATCCTTAGAGCTTCATTACTATCTAAACCTTCAAGATCAGTTTCAATATATTCCTCATCTAGCTCTTTATGTGCTTCAAATGCTATTGTCCCTTCCAATAACTGTGTAGAAGCTTGTGATGTGAGACTAGTTTTTGCAGCTTCAGCTAACTTCCTTGTTTGTTTCATATAAATCCCCTAATCTAAAATCAAATTTATGTTAACAAGCTCATCGTCATCAAGCATACTATAATCACAATCTTCAAAACTTTCACAATTAGAATCATCTCCTTGTGACTGGCCAGAATCAGAGCAACTTTTCTCATCAATTTCAATATCAAATAAATCACTATTGTTGCTACCTCGCAAAAATTGGCTTACTACCTCACTTTCTACCTCTTTGTCTTTCTCTTGATTTCCTCCTAAACCATTACCTTCAAAATCAATTATATCCCTTATACCCCTATCAAACACATCCTTATGATCAACCCAATTTTCAACTACTTTATCCTTTGCAACATATTTATCTAAGTTTAGCACTATCTCATCAGAAAGAATGAATTGAAACAAGCTACCATCATGATAGTACTATCTACAAGAACCAGTAATCCTTAATTTTTTCACCATTGAGTCTAATTCACATAAAGACTTACGGTCAGAAGCGCAAAAATCAAAATAATTCAGGCATCCATCCTTATAAAATGTTGTTTTCTTACCAATTTCCATAAATTTGCCACTGTGATGCATTAAAATAGCATAGCAATCTAAACAACCTTCAATTTCACCTACACAAAATAATGAACATACACATTGTACTTAGGCTATAGTTGAAGATAAGTGTCTGCTAAAACATTTTTTTAGCAAGTGAATGCCCGCAAGCCAAAAGTTAGAAATCAGAATAAGTAATTGTCTAGCCAGCAGTAATAAACCACGGTAACGTGTTTTGACAATGAACTACAACAATGTGTTTAAGCAATAAACAAAGTTATGAACTACAGTATAAGAAATCAGAATAAGTGTTTAAGCAATGAATGATAGTAATTTGTTTTGACAATAATTCCATAAACAAAGCTAAATTATGTTAAAATTTTCATTTATAAAACTAAAACATATATCATATGGAGGAGCCTTTTTTCTGGATTCCAACTCTTCTACTTTCCTCAGCACCCACGACATTGGTGTATGATATGAATCTCCAGTTGTAAATTTCAAGAACTGGGCAATTCCCCTTCTTCTTTCCAGAACTATCTTCTTTGAGGCTTTGGAACGACCAGTAAGAATGGGATTTTCGTAGCCTAGAATCTTAGGGTTAACCACATACTAATCCAGTACAAGGGCAAGAGAGAAGAAGATTTCGCTTCCTACAGATTTTCTTAGTTAACCCTATAAATCACTATTGCTGCACCGAGGGAACTTGCCGAAATCAGGTCTACTTCTTCAGATTTCAGTCATCCTGCGACTCCAAGGAAACTTGCCCTTCAAATTTCTGTAGGTCTACTTCTTCAGATTTCTCCAGCTCTGCTACTGAATAGCAATGGCCGACAAATGGAACTCTGCTTTAGATTTCTGTATGTCTTGACAACCGAGTCAACTAGCGTTGTGTTTTTGGGCGCCAAAAAAGTAAGTTTACCAAATTGTCCTTATTTGGAGTCACATAAGGAGTTTGTCTAGTGTTGACTAATAGTCAAAACCGACTAGATGGCAAATTGGGAAAACGTAGTAATTGAGATGGAAATTGGAGTTAAAATAAAGTTTGGATGGCAATGTGGGATTTGGGGCAAACTTTGGATGGCAAAGTGAATTTTTCCTAATCAAATTTTACATGTTTTAGAAGTGTATTTCATATAATTGTAATATTTTTTAAAAAGTAAATAAATATAATATGTGCTTCCAATTTGCACACACAATAACGTAGGATAGTGGTTGGAATACTGCGCCTCCACAAAGGAGACATAGGTTCGACTCTTGTTTGCGCATAGGAAAGGGAAGGATTTTCTAGCGCGGCACCACATGTGCAGCGATGTGGCGCCATGTGGCCGCCACGTGTAGCCACATGGTAAACCATTCTTCCACGTGGCATATTTTAATTTTTTTAAAAAAATTGAATTAAAATACCAACTAATATACCAACCGATTACCAACTGATATATTTCGGTTACTAATTGGTCGGTAAAAGTTTTAAATTAAAATACTAACCGATTACCAACTGACTAGGTTTTGCTAACTGAAACATTTCAGTTAGTAGTCAGCCGATAAAATTTTTAAATTAAAATACCAACCGATTACCAACTGAATATATTACCAACTAATACATTTCGGTTAGTAATCAATCAATAACATTTTTAAATTAAATTACCAACCAAAATACTAACCGATTACCAACTGAACATATTACTAAACCAACTGATTACCAACTGATAATATTACCAACCAAGTGTTATTAATTGGTAATCGATTAATAAATATATTCCTGACAAATTACCAACCGATTACCAACTGATTACCAACAAACTATTTACCAACCGATTATGTTTGTTGGTAAGTGGTTGGAAAAGTTTTAAATTTTCTCATTTTTCATTTCGGTTGGTAATTACCAACCGAATGTGGTCAGTTGGTAATAGTTAGTTGGTATATTGCATTTTTCTAGTAGTAGGTAAGAATAAATCTACCCAATACCTAAGATGAAGAAACAAATTGGATTAACCCAAGGATTTTATAGACTCTAAACAAATGTAGGTCTAATTCTTTTACTTGGTCTTGAAAGGAAGAACTAAGAAGGAATTCTCCTCTCCAAGAGTTCAACACTCTCTATTCTCTCTTTGAAATTTTAAATCTGAATACTATTACAAAAGAGGCTATAATAGGGTATTTATAGGCCCCAAGGAGCCCTAACTAATTAGCAAACAAGCATAGAAATTAGATGGCCTTAATACAAGTTTTTAGACCTTATTACATGTCTTAAAATAGGTTAAAACAAAATAAAAGTCATGAAAATTAAATGACAAGTGAAAAGGCTGAAAATACAAAAAATAGCCAAAATTCCTAGACGAACCCGACTGTACCCGGTGCCGGGACCAAGGACTACAACTGGCCTCAGGTGTAATCTACCTGGTGACTATTTGTCACCAGATTAGGGCTGGTGCCGGGTCATTCACTCTCGACCAGTGTCGGATAGGCTCTGGGCGTCCTTCCCTAATTTGTTGCACTTCAAAAATTGCTCCTTGGACCTCCATTCAATTTCTTTGTATTTCCTTGATCTTTCAAATGAAACGTTGGTCATCTTAAGCCCTTTTTAATACACCTTTGGACTTTAATCCTTTTTTAAAGGTTGGCTTGATTTTCCACATGGATTGTTGCTTTTGTTATGCGTCTTTTGGCCTTTTCTTTTCTATCAATCTCTTCACAATCTTCTTGGACCTAGGTTTGTTAAATTTGATTTTTTTTTTTTTTTGAAAGATCCTTTGATTCTTCTTAAATGTTGCTCTTACCTATGGCACCATGAAGTGTGATTTTGTCCTTTTTCCCTCTTCTTGAAAATGTCCATCATGATTAATTTGATTCCTATAATTTTTCCCTTCTTGAAGATGATTCATCTTCGAATCGATACCTGCATTAAAATTGAAACAAGACACATTGTGTGAAGGTAAAACTTTTGGCTTTGAATGCTCACCAACTCCCTTATTTTCTTTCTTCTCAACCACCCAAGCAATCAATCCCATTTTACCTCCACATATTTTCTTTTTCTCATCCTCTTGTTTGGCTCTATTTTGCACTACACTATTTTGTGTTTGCCTCTCTCCATGCTCTTTTACTATTCTTTTTTCTCCTTTTACCTCAAGTTCTTTTATCTCAACTCTCTTCTCTTTTAGCTCTCTCTCTCTTTTTCGTTTTCTTTTCTTTCACTCTTCTTTCCTTCATTTTTCTCTCTCCTTTTCCTTTCTTTTTCCCTCAAAAATTCTAAACATTTGTAACCTCACTAGGGGACATTGGGAGAAAAGTAAACTTCTTTCCCTCTTTACTCAGTGATTCGAGTTTTTTAGTGTAGAAAATATTATCAACAAATAACACAATTCCTCAAGATTTAATAAAAATTCCCACCACGAAAACCACACATACGGGCAAGTATATGCATCATATAGTATAGGGAATAGCAAGTATCGAATCTACGAGAACTTAGGCTCCTACCTTACTTTACACAAATCTTTATTGTTTAGACAATAAAATAAGAAGAGAATAAAAAGGAAAATAAATAAAGATAAGAATAGATATAACTCAAAGATGTAATTTCATGTAACTAGACAATTATTTTGAAAACACAAAATTAAATTACTTAGCATTCATCACAATCAAGTGTCATCTTAGCATCATAAAGGATTTAATATGGACCCACTTCATCTGCAATCCATAGAATCACTATCTTCTAGTTAAATTAGTGAACATATTCTGTCTCGGCTAACTTATCCAAATGAAGCATTAAAATCAATCCTCATATAAACCCCTATATTCTAGGTGATTTAAAACATGAAATTAGTCAATGAATCCATATTCTAGCAATCATCAACTAACCTTTCATTACCAATGCTCTAAACAATTAATCCCATTTTCAAGTAAGTTAAGAGATAAAAATATGAAATTAATTAATTGAAGTCATTACCAACTTCCTTTTCAAACAAGTTAATAACAAAATTCAATCAACCAACTTTGTAAGAAAAACAAGTAATCAAATGCCAAAAACACAAATCAATTGATCAAAAGTTCCAATTAAATCAAAATCATAATCTCCAAAATAATATCCAATTACAATCAAAACATTAAGCACATCATTGTTTTAGAAATGTAAACAAATGATAAAAGATAAAACTCATAGACAAGCCCTTCTTCTTTTCTTGAAAACATCATTTGAACAATGCTTCTTTCAGTAGTAATTGAGTAGCTAGCTTGGATCCTTCAAATCACACCTTTTTCTTATGTTTTTTTCTTGTATTTATAAGCCTTCTTGATACTAAAATTCATTCATTGAGAAGTCTAGTATGAGTAGAATTCAAAAAATACCAAATTCGTGCACAACTGCCTCTGGGTAGAGTGGATCAGGCACCGGGTCCAATGGGGCCACATGGCGCCGGGTGCAATCTGTTTTTGTCCTCAATTTTCCTCTGTTTTTACTATTTAACCAGAATGGACCCAGTGCTTGGTCCCTTGGCGGGGCCTAGCACCAGGTCTATTCTGGAATTATTTATATTTTGCTCAAAATCAACTTAAATCTGTACAAATTTGTCAAAAATACTTTTTACAAATAAAATGTCAAATAAGAAGGAATATATGTAGTTATTATAACAAAAGTATCTCAAAACAACCTTAAATAACTACTAAAATAATGATGATTTTAGCCCTGATCACATACGCTCACACTTGAACTTTTGCCTGTCCTCAAGCAAACAAGAATTAGACACTAAGCATTTAAAACAAGACAAAACAATTTTGCAAATTTTTCCTTAGCAAATTCATCCATAATGAACACATAACCTTCTTCTAACCTTAAACATAAACTTGCCATTCATTCAACCCTTTCAAAACCTTGTAAACTCTTCTATTAAATCAAACAATCCTAAGGCCATCAAAGTTAAGTTAAACAAGGTTATATCTAGTACAAGAAAATCATCCTACTTCTCAAGCAAAAACATCGATAACATAAATCATACAAGTCAAGCCATTTAACCAATTCAAGCATTATATACTCAAATTTACTCAACTCAAGTAATGAGATAAGGAAAACAATCCATTCTCTTTTTCCTCTCAAAATTTTTTTCAATGACTTAGGGAATTGATAACCTCAAGTCAGTGGATTTCTCTTCATGCACTGTATTGGCCCCCTTTTAGTCATCATTTTTCATTTCTTCAGTAATTTTCTTTTTCTTTCTTCTTTCTTTCCTTACATTCTTGCCTTCAAGATAGCTTCAAGAGAGTGTGATGCTTCTTTATTTCTTCTCTCCCACTCACCGTATTGGCCCCCCTCTTTTTGCAAAAAGTCTCTTTCTTTTCTTTTCAAAGATAAAAAGCATTTTTTTCAACTCAAATTTTTTTCATCTCACATTTTTATTCTTCACCAAAAAAAAAAAAAAAAAAATCCTCACATTCCTTATTCACAAATCAAAGTCAAACAAATTTTACATCAATAATCCAAGAATTAATCAACAACTCTTCCCATTTTTCATCAAATCATCCACATTCAAACTTAAAGAATAAAAAAAAACCTCAAATACCAAATATAACCAAAGTTAACTTAAATTCTCCAGGCTTAGCAAAATTCAACTTAATACACAAGTTTAAAAAAAAATCCAACCATAAAAAATGACAAATCTATATCCAAAGGTAAAAAGAAAATCACAATTCCATTATAGACAAATAAACTCAATTTAGCTCCAAATCTCCAAACTATCAATTTTTCAAAATTTTTCAATTTTTCAACAAAATTGTTTGATACTAAGAAAACACCAATATCATAGATAAAAACTTGGATAAAGAATATTACTAAACCACTTCCCCCATAATTAAATTGGATAATGTCCTCATTGGCCAGAAGTTAACACAATAAAGCATCTCCAAATGGACCAAAAATGATAAAAGAGGGATAGAAAGTTAAGCAATACTCCCCAAGTGCAATAAAGCTCCAATAAATATTAAAACATGGAATAGAAAGAAGGGCTTGTCCAAGAAGTATTTATTTCTACCTGCAGAACAAAACACAAATAAAAGCATAAAGACAATAAAGGCAAAATAAAGCACACCTAAATAAAAGAAAGCAAACTAGAAATCCTAAGAAAGCAAATAAAGACATGACTCACTCCCGTACATTTAAGATGGAAAACATTTTCCTTATTTGGGAAGGGAAAAGACATTTAAAAACTCCAAACACAAAACAAAGATACAAACTCTTTCCACTCATCATGCTTCCTCATCAAACCTTTGAAAAAGAAATTAATGCTCATTGAAAAAAATAGGCATGATGAAGGTTTTGAAAAATAGAGGGTTCATGGAGAATATTAGTTATAATGAATATACATGCAGGACCCCCCTTCCACAACACTCTTTTAGACATGCAAATCATATTTCCAACACAAAAATGTAAATTATGTCTAAAAAGTGTGTAACCATGAGAATCACCACTTAACCCTTCAAAAGATTTGTCACAATTGAAATTTTCATTCAAACTTAGTATTTGATTTTTCAAAGATAGGATCAAGAAATTCTTACTTTTTAATGCTTTTACAAATACCAAGTTACCTCCCTGAAATTGGGGTGAAGGGTAGATTTTGTCAACATCCTCCAAGGTCTTCTTATGATGAATCACGTATAAATCTAAATCCTTGAGACATGTTAAACTCCATACATCATTTGGACCATTGTCCTCAAAGAATGGAGAGGAACCTATGAAATCATGTGACAAAGAGAGATTAGAAGTATTAGCACATAGAGAAGAATCGAATATCTCCCTTTCCACATTGGGCAATTGTTCCTCATATCCTTTCTCCTTTCTTTGGGGAATCTCTTGTTAAAGTGTATGGACCTTTATGGCATCTTCAACCAACTTAGCTAATTGTGTTCTTTGATGGCACATTCGTTCGGATGCTTCTTCATGCTACCTAATGGACGTATTTGTGTTGGTAACAAAGGATTTGATTGAAGCTTTAAGTGACATCTCACTAAAAGTGGTAATCTGAGCTTGCAAACTTGCCAACGTATCATCATTGTAGCTCCTCTGGCATTGTGCCCATGAATAATTGTCCATGATGATGTTTTGAATCTTTCACTCAAAGAAAAACAAAAATCAAATCAAAACTAAAAAGAAAAACAAACAAAAATAATAGAAAAATACACAAAATAGAAATATTCACAACCTACTGAAACACAAAAGTGTGTGATATTTTGAAATACAATAACGGCTAAATCAATAGGACTCGAGTGTTTTCAATAGTGATGATCCCCAGTAAAGGTGTGATGCTTGTTTTTTAGTGTAGAAAATATTACCAACAAAGAACATAGTCAATCAAGGTTTAATTAAAATGCCAACTACTAAAACCACACATACGGGCAAGTATACCCATCATATAATATAGGGAATAGCAAGTTAGGAATCTATGAGAAATTAGGCTCCCACCTTACTTTACTCAAATATTTATTATTTAGCTAATAAAACTAGAAAAGAATAAAAAGGAAAATAAATAAGGATAAAAATAGATATAACTCAAGGATGTAATTTCATGTAACTAGATAATTATCTTGAAAACATAATATTGAATTACTTAACATTCATCACAATCAATTGTCACATTGGCATCATCAAGGATTTAATATAAACCTACTTCGTTTGCAATCTATGGAATCACTACCTTCTAGTTAAATTAGTGAACATATTCTGTCTCGACTAACTTATCCAAAAGATGCATTAAAATCAATCCTCATATAAACCCCTATATTCTAGGTGATTTAAAACATGAAATTAGTCAATGAATCCATATTTTAGCAATCATCAACTAACCTTTGATTACCACTGTTCTAAACAACTAACCCTCATTTCAAGTAAGTTAAGAGATAATAAATATGAAGTTAATTAATTGAAGTCATTACCAATCTATTTTTTAAGCAAGTTAATAACAAAAATCAAGCCAACTCCATAAGAAAAACAAGTAATCAAATACAAAGAACACAAATCAATTGATCAAAAGTTCTAATTAACTCAAAATCATAATCTCCAAAATAACATCCAATTACAATCAAAACATTAAGCACATTATTTTTCTAGAAAAGTAAACAAAGGATAAAAGATAAAATTCATAGACAAGTCCTTCTTCTTCTCTTGAAAACTTCCTTTGAACAATGCTCATTTGAGTGGCGATTGAGTAGCTAGCTTGGATCCTTCAAATCACACATTTTACTTGTGTTTTTCTTTTATTTATAAGCCTTCTTTATACCAAAATTTGTTGCTTGAGAAGTCTAGTCTGAGTAAAATTAAAAAAAAAACCAAAATCCTTTGAAAAACATCAAATTCATGCATAACTGCCTCTGTCCAGAGTGGACCGGGCACTGGGTCCAATTGGGCCAGATGGCGCCAGGTCCAATCGGTTTTTGTCCTCAGTTTTGCTCCATTTTTTCTATTTGACAAGAATGGACCCAGCAACAAGTCCCTTGGCGGGGCCTGGCACCAGGTCTATTCTGGATTGTTCATTTTTAGCTCAAAATCAACTTAAATTTGCACAAATTTTTTAAAAACACTTTTTACATGCACAATGTCAAATAGGAAGGAATAATCCTAGTTATTACAAAAAAAGTATCTCAAAATAACGTCAAATAACTAGTAAAATAATGATGATTTTAGCCCCTATCATCAGTGCATAAGTGTTTCTTGTAATACCCCGCGCTTAAGTTTTGATTGGCTACTACTTGTAATAGGATGAGAATTTATATCAATGGCCAGAACAAAAGATGATCGGTGTAATAAAATGAATATTTTGGTATAATAATATTTTGTCGGGACTTGTATATAATTATTGGATTTATACTACCCGTACCCTAAATCTTCGAAAAGCTATTACTGTTAATAAAATAAGAATTTGAGGGTATGATGAGAAGAGAAAGTGATTAGTGAGAAGTAATGCACGTTTTGGTATGAATTATGTTATTCGAGTTATCGGGGGGCATTTTCGTCATTTTGACCGTGCCCGCGACTTTGACCTTGTGTTTGACCCAATAGAGAAGGAATTGAAGAATTTAAGTGTTACCAATGGATTCAATGGAGTTTTTGGAGTTGAATGGTGAAATAAAATATTTTTTCATTTCGGACCCGATTTTGGTTATTTCTAAAGAAAATAGAAAATCGTTGTTAAAATGGTGGGTGTGGCATTTTGTGATTGGTAGACCATGGACATGTGTCAATTTAAGAGAGGTTTCATGAAGGATTCATGCAGGATGCATGGATTTAAAGAATTACAAAGTAAATAAAGAATGATGTATATTTTTGTGATTAGAACACACCACTTGTGGGCCCTTTTGATTAAGGTTTTGTGGAATGTGATTGGCAAATATATGGACCATGAGAAGGTAGTTGGATGGCTGAGAATTGGCCAAGAAATCGGCAGCCATACACGATAAATGAAGGGAAATTTTTGAGGAGGAAAAATAGGTGGTTGGTGTGTAAAATTTTCATTGGAACACACCTATATATAACCACCACAAAATTAATAGAAATAAGAGGTGAATGGCCAAGATTTGATGATGAATGGAAGTGAGAAGAGGCTATGATACAGCCTGAATTTTTACAGCTATGAAGAAAGAAATATAATTGAAAAGAAATTATACAAGAGAGAAAAAAAGACTAGTGTGTGTTCTTGGTGTTGTGTGTGAGTTCTTGAGAAGTTCTTGGAGCAAATCACACCAAATAACCTTATATACAAGGTAAAACCCTACCTTACTTGAATTAAAGTTGTTGTTGGGTGAATGGTGATCATTATGATATAAAATTTTGCATGAAAACATGATTTTCATGTATTAATTTTGGATCAAAAGCTAGGGTTTATCAACTTTGTTGATGAACTCTCTATGTGTCTATATGTGTTGGCTGCCTAGAAGCATTATGGATATTGTTTTCTATATGAAGAACTGAATATTCATGATAGTTCAAAGGATTGCTTTTGGTTGAGGAGATGATGACCAAAGTAGAACGAAAATGGAAGTTACTTAGTTGGAAAAATGAATTATACTAGCTTTTGATTTGAAGAAGTGAATTTGTGTTGAATAAGCATGACTCTTGTGAGCTATTGGAATCTGGATATTATAGAATCAAAGATGATTTGAAGGAAAGTTGAATGAATTAATGTTCTCAAGGTGTTAAAGGCTAAAGGAAAACAAAGGATAGCATGAATAGTAGAATTGGAGTAAAACTACTGGGACTGTTTTTGCCCTGTATTATGTCACGAGAACCAGAGCTCTGAAAATGGCCTATCTCGAATTAAAGCTAAGAGTCTTATTGTCATTTTGGTATATCATAGAGCCAAATCGGAGCCATAGATTGCAAGTTCTGTGCAAAACAAAATCATGTGTCAAGCAGTGAAATTCTAGAAAATTAGTCCAAAAATGGATGAACTTAAGGATGATTAATTATGTGATTTTGGATTAAATGAATTAGAAATATGGAGTGAATCCCTTGTATATGAAGGAAGGAAGGAAATTGGTAAACGGAAAATAAAAGAATTGAACAAACGACGAAAAAATGACTTGAACGAAAGTTGAACATTTTCCATAACCATCGGCCCCATCGGCTAAACATCAGCTGGACATCGGCTACCTGTCAGGCACGTCAATTGGACGACGGCTAACCGTTGGCTACTTTTTGACCAAACACGATTTGACCTAAAAATGATATTTGATATAGGTTTATCAGTAAACAACCAATGATATGTTGAAAATGAAGAAAATGGTGGTCAAATGGCCGTGAATGGAAAAAGTTAACTAGGACATGAGGTGAGTCCCTTTGATTTCCAAAACCTTTTGAAAGCTAGTGTGTTTTATTCTTCCATGAAATGCTATGTTTTACACCATTTTGGAAATCCCTGAATATATTTAAGGTTTATTTGAGCAAGATTTGTTTTTATGCTATTTTGGGCTTGAACGAACATCACATTTGGCTTGGAAACTTTAATGGATGATTAAAACATGAATATTGTGAATTTAGTCCTTTTTGGATTAAATACTTAGAATTTTCAGAACATGATAAATTTTGGAATAAGGTATTCACAAATTAACTGGAATGCCCTTATTGGAACATTTTATGGAAATGTGTTTTAAATTTAATCCTCTTTTGGGATTAGAATTCGGGATTTTTGAAATAAGTTCCTTTTGGAATTGGGTATTTAGAAAATGATTTAAATGTCCTTATTGGAATGTTTCATGAAAACCTTGGAATCAGGTATTCGACAAATGACCGAAATATTCTTATTGGAACTCTTGTGAACACTTTTCAAAACGGATAAGGATAAAATGATCCGAATGCCCCTAGAAATGACTTTTGTGATCAAGTACGGGCAAAATTACTCGGATACTCTTGGAAACATGTTTTGATATGTGAAAAGAACTCTTTAACTTATTTTGACATGGATTTGGTAAATGATCTCTCGTGACAGGATTGACTTTTGGAAAATGACATTTTGATCTCCAAAAATTATTTTATTGGCCAGATGCGCCTATGGAATAAATTGATTGGCCCTGTGAAACCTATAGGAATTATATTTTGACTTGAGAGTCAGTGAGATCAAATTCTAAAAAATGTTATTTTACTCTAAAGATGTTTCTTTTGAAAATCCTGCGGGATCAGATAAACCTCTAACCTGATCAATCAAGAGGGGTTCATATTAGTAACATTGAGTACTTAGTAAAAACTTTAACCTTTGTACAATCCTACATTAGAGTTAGATGACCCTAGTAACCCGGCCTAGTTCTAGGGATTGTCTTATTCCGAACGGTATGATAGAACATTAAGATGAGTCTTCCTGCTTAGCTGTCTAGTGCCTGGTAATTGTTGTGCCTTGTGAGAACTTAGTGATTCGGGTTGTTTACAGGATGGGCTGGACACCTGGCATTGTTCAACCCCTTGCTACCTCGATGGTGATTGACGTCAGGATTGGGACCCCTGGCATATGATAGCAAGTAAAAAAATTAGTGTGCTATGGTGCACTTATTGATTTTAGTACGCTACGGTGTACTTTTCCGAAGATGCACGGATTAGGTACTGTCGATAACAGTCTAAGTACAATGATATATGCAAGTTGAGTACTGTAGGTTGCAGTCTCAGTACAATGATACATGGCGCCAAAGGCAAAGACTATGGGCTTTGCATACAGGCCTACATTCTGTTGGAGAAGTGCTCGTGATTTGGAAATTGGGGCAATGATTTGAAACAATATATAGTTTTTCAAAAATAATTGTGTTCTAAATAAACTCTTTTTGAGAGAGTTTTCAAAATATTTCCAGTAAACAAATAAAATTCTTTGCCCGTAAAAGTTTCATGTACTCTATCTCTTTACTAAAGTACTAGCACACACAGGACTTACAGGGTGATTTTTCACTCATACGTGTCTTTTACCTTACCCTCTTGTAAGATCTGGAGTTAAGAAGATCTACGAATAGAAGAATGATACCACAATGAAAGTAGTTTAGGTCTAGATGTTCCCTTTTGATAATGTACCTTATTATTGATGTAGACTGGAAAATTTTCTTGTACGAGTTTCTCCACTATATATATACATGTGACCATCTATATGGGATGTTTGCCTAGATCTGGATCTTATATACTCTGTTGGTTCTTCGTTAAAAAGACCCCTTGCCTAAGTAACCGGACAGGACGTCACCCGATATTGATATGCTTCCGCTGTTATCTTTAGTAGGGTGTTACAATTGGTATTAGAGCCTAGTTTTATAGAACTGTGGTATCGTCATAGAGATTGATCGAACTCTTTCATTGTGGAGATATGACGGATAGGAGTGATAAGGGCAAGTTCTCAATGGAAGAGTGTAGTAATGATAGGAAGAAAGAGATAGCTAAGAATTCGTGTGTGAAAAGATCTAGGAAGATTAGGACAATCTACTAAGCAAGCATGCTGAGACGTTTTATCTTGATAGGACCTGACCCTGGCCGCCGTCATGCATCCCATCTCACTAGGAGCTCCTTTGACCCAGTAGTACCTTTCGTTACTCCGTTTGTGCGAGACCTTAGTCTAGAGAGGACACTTACTCCCGAGAGGACATCGTCACCACATAGTTAGATGGTGAAGGTAGGTGGCGATTCTGATAAGATTGATGGCGATATTAAACCATGCCATCATAGGAACCCGAGGTAGTGATCAGGAGGAGCCCGAGGTAGTGATGCCTATAATCAAGCTCGAGGAGATCGAGGAGGAACTGGAGATTGACCCAGAGATACGGGCTTATTTGTACCCTAGTATGATAGAGATGAGGGATTTAATGCAGCCAAGTCCTATACAATTTCTAATGATTCCAGACCTCCCATTTTGGATAGCGATGATGAAGATCAAGAGGATGAGATGTGGATATATGTAGTAGTATACGTATAGTTCGGCCAGTGTATATGACTATGTGCTCGATACACAAATTTTGTACTGGCTTTGTATTTGATGAGAATAAATATATGTGATGATCCTGCTATGTGCACTATAGCTCTTTTGTGCCTACTCTTGAGTTAAGTTATATCATTTTACCAACAAAATCGTAAGAACTGTACAGATGTCTCCTAATTAAACTTTTGGACGATCATCACAAAATACTCGAAATAATGCTAAGACAATGGTAGAGGAACCACATGTGGAAGGTCCCCACCTTGTAACTTTATACAATCATACATTCCAAACTTTCTAGAAATGGCTGATATTATTCAACAGTTGACTGAGACTATCATTAGAGCCAATGAGAATGCTGGAATAATTCAGAATATAAGTAGGAGAAATTGAAGTGGACTTCGGGGTATAAGTCAGAAAAGATTTAGAGACCCCGATGACAAAATAAGGGAAATATGTAAATGAGGGGAAGCCGACTGAAGGACAACCCTCTTTTAGATGCTTTAATTGGGTGAAGATAGGGCATAAGAGATTCAATTGCCCACACCATCGAAGGATACGATGATTGAGTTGACCAGGAAAGAAATAATCAAGGGCAGAGGTTAGGACTAGAAAGAGAGAACGTAGGGCAAGCTTCTACCCCTAGACCTAGACCTGCCAAACCATAAGTGAATGTATGAGTGGTTACATTGGAAAAGACGGATAATCATACCATAGTAGTGGAATGTATGCTTCTTGTTTTGAATTATGATGCTAAAGTATTGGTAGATCCTGGTTCTACACATTCCTTTGTTGCCAATTCATTTCTGAATGCTATGGGGAAAAAGGGGAAGAAACTTCATTATAAAATGAATGTTAGTACACCATTGTGAAAGTAAATGAATAGTGAGAAAGTACATAAAGAATGTAAGACTTTGGTGGAAAATGAAATTTTGGGAGGAGATTTGATATGTCTGCCCATAGACGGTTACGATACTATCTTGGGAATGGACTGACTATCCCAATATCATGCTCAAGTTGATTGTAGACATAAAGTAGTACGATTCCGTAGGCCTGGGAAACCTATATTGAAATTAGTAGGTTAGGCTGGAAGGAAAAGTAATGCTTTCATATCAGGACTTAAGACCAAGAAGTTGATGTGGAAAGGGTATATTGGATACTTAACTTATGAAATTAATAAGCCAGAAAAGGTTAAGAAATTCGAAGATGCCCCTGTGGTGAATGAGTATTTAGATATTTTTCGGCAAAAAAATTGAAGGAGTTACCACCGGAGAGAGAAGTAGAAGTTTCCAATGATTTAGTGCCATCAGTAGAATCAATTTCTAGAAATCCTTCTAAAATAGCACCTACAAAATTACAGGAGCTTAATAAATAAGTACATGAATTAATGAAGCAAGAATTTATTTGGCCTAGTACTTTCTCTTGGGGAGTACCTGTGTTGTTTGTTAGAAAGAAAGATGAGTCACTACGGATATGTAAAGATTATCAAGGATTGAATGCAGTAAAGGTAAAGAATAACTACCCATTGCCCATGGTTGATGAATTGTTTAATCAGTTGCAAGGAGCAAAATGATTCTCAAAGTTAGACTTGAGGTAAGGATATTACTAAGTTCGGATTTAGGAAGAAAATATACCAAAAACAGCATTTAAGTCATGATATGGACCTTTTGAGTTTGTAGTGATTGCTTTTGGTGTTACTAACACCCCTGTTGTTTCCATAGACTTAATGCACCGAAAGTTTCGGCCTTACCTCGACAGCTTTGTTGTTATATTCATAGATGATATCATGGTGTATTCTAAAGACCCTCAAGAACATGAAAAACATATTCGGAAAGTATTGGAGGAGTTAAAGGAGGCTAAAGTATTAGAAAATTTTAGTAAGTATGAGTTTTGACCACAAGAAGTAGCACTCTTGGGACATGTGATATCCAAAGATGGGATTATAGTAGATCTTGCAAATGTTGAAGCGGTGACTAATTGGAAATGTCCCAGACACCAACTGAAATATGAAGCTTTCGGGAATTAGCAGGATATTATTGGAGATATATTGAGGAATTTGCTAAGATAGCTTCACATTAGAATCAACTCACCAAAAGAAAGTTCCTTTTGCATGGACTGTTTGGACTGAGAAGTGTGAGAAAAGTTTTCAAAAACTGAAGGAAAGTTTAAGTTCTGTTCATGTTCTAGCATTACCGAAGAGGGATAAACCATATGAGGCATACACAGATGTGTCAAAAGAAAGATTAGGAGGAGTGTTGATGCTGGGAAGAAAGGTGATAGCTTATATCTCTAAGAAATTGAAATCCCATGAGGAAAGTTGCCCTACACAAGATTTGGAGTTAGCTGCTATTGTGTTTGCCCTTAAGACGTGGAGACATTATTTGTATGGGGCTGAGTTTAAAGTCTTCATCGACCACAAAGGCATGAAGTATGTTTTACCCAGATTGATTTGAACATGGGACAACATTGGTGGATGGAATATTTGGAAGAATTCCGCTGTCCAATTAAGTATCATCCTGGAAAAGCAAACATAGTTGCAGATACCCCTAGTAGGGAGGTAAATATATCAACTCTTGAGATATTACAAATTCTAGAATCGGAAGTAATCACGGTAGATGGAAAAATAAGGATGAGTAATATCTCCATTCAACCTCTTTTCTTACAATAGTAAAAGGGAAAACAAGATAAAGATGAAGAGTTGCAAATGTTGGTATAAAAGGAGGTGAATAAAGGAGGAGATAGGTTCCGAAGGGACAATGATAGGATAATTTGTTATCGGGGTCGGTATTGTATTTCGAAACAGTCTGCGACGAAGCAAGGCATTTTAATAGAAGCACATCAAAGTAAGTATACCATCCATCCAGGAGCAGTAAAGATGTATTATAACTTGAAATGGTATTATTGGTGGATTGGTATGAAGATGGATATTTCAGACTTTATTGCTTGATGTTTAGTTTGACAGCAAGTGAAAGCCGACTCGCAACGGCCTGGAAGGTTATTGCAATCATTATCTACTTCATCATGGAAATGGGATAAAATTATTATGAATTTCATTACAGGATTATCCATGCAGTAGGATAATGAGATACTATATAGGTGATAGTGGATCGACTAAGTAAGTCTACTCATTTCATCCCCATTAACTAGCAACATTCACTGGAGAAGTTAAGTGAAATCTATATGGAGAAAGTAATCTAACTAAAAGAGTAACCTCTAGAACTGTGTCAAATCGAGATCCTAGACTTACCTCGGAGCTGGACTAAGCTTCCGTAGAGGTATGGGACCACAAAAAAGTTCAACACAACTGCACATCCACAGACGAATGGACAGATAGAACAAGTAAATAGAGTTTTGGAAGACGTATAGGAATTGCATACACTAATAGTTATTAATCAACAATTGGAAAGGCCCTATTTGACTTTTTGTGAGCTATTAGAATCTGGAAATTACCGAATCAAACATGATTTGAAGGAAAGTTGAATGAATTAATGTTCTCAAGGTGTTAAAGGCTAAAGAAAAACAAAGGATAGAATGAATAGTAAAATTAGAGCAAAATTATGGGACTATTTTTGCCCTGTATTATGTCACTAGAACCAGAAATCTAGAAAATGCCTATATTGAATTAATGTTAAGAGTCATACAGTCATTTTTGTATATCATAGAACCAAATCGAAGCTATAGATTGGAAGTTATGTGTAAAATAAAATTAAGTGTCAAGCAATGAAATTCCAAAAATTTAGTCCAAAAATGGATGAACTTAAGGATAATTAATTATGTGATTTTGGATGAAATGAATTAGAAATATGAAGGGAATTCCTTGTATATGGAGAGAGGAAGGATATGAGTAAAAGGAAAACGAAAGAATTGGACAAACGATGAAAAAATGACTTGAATGAAAGTTGACCATTTCCATAACTGCTGGCCCCGTTGGCTACCCGTTGGGCACGTCAGCTAGACGACGTCTAACCGTTGGCTACTTTTTGACCAAAGAAGATTTGACCTAAAAATGATGTTTAGTGTAAGTTTATCGGTAAACAACCAATGATATGTTGAAAATAATGAAAACGGTGGTCGAACAGCTGTGAATGGAAAAAGTTAACTAGCACACGATGTGAAACCCTTTGATTTCTAAAACCTTTTGAAAGCTAGTGTGTTTTATTCTTCCATGAAATGATATGTTTTATGCTATTTTGGAAATTCCTAAATATGTTTAAGGTTTATCTGAGCAAGATTTGTTTTTATGCCATTTTGCACTTGAACGAACTTCACATTTGGCTTAGAAACCATAATGGATGATTAAAGCATGAATATTGTGAATTTAATCCTTTTTGGATTAAATATTTAGAATTTTCAGAAAATAAATAATTTTTTAATCGAATATTCATAAATTGACTAGAATGCCCTTAGAAACGTTTTATGAAATGCGTTTTAAATTTAATCCTCTTTTGGTATTAGAATTCAGGATTTCTTGAAATGAGTTCTTTTTTGAATCGGGTATTTAGAAAATAATCTAAATGTCCTTTTTGGAACGCTTTATGAAAATCTTTAGAATTGGGTATTCGACAAATGACCAAAATATCCTTATTAGAACTCTTGTGAACACTTTCCAAATCGGGTAAGGGTAAAATGACCCGAATACCATTGGAAATTAATTTTGTGATCGAGTATGGGTAAAATGACTCGGATACTCTTGAAAATTTGTTTTGATGTATGAAAAGAAATCTTTAACCTATTCTGACCTGGTTTTGAAAAATGATCTCTCATGATGAGGTTGACTTTTCGAAAACGACATTTTGATCTCGAAAATTATTTTATTAGCTTGATGCGCCTACAGAATGAATTAATTGGCCCTACGAAGACTATGGAAATTATGATTTGACTTGTGAGTTAGTGGGATCAAATTCTAGAAAATGTTATTTTTCCCTAAAGATGTTTGTTTTGGAAATCCTACGGGATTAAATAACCCCCTTGCCTGATCAGTCTGGAGGGGTTTGTATTAGTACTGTTGAGTACTCAACAAGGATTTTGATCTTTGTATAAGCCTACATTAGAGTTAGACGACCCTAGTAAGCAGGCCTAGTTCTAGAGATTGTCTTACTCCGAACGATGTGACAAGACATTGAGCTAAGTCGTCCTGGCTAGCCATCAAGTGCCTGTCATTTGCCGCACCTTGTGAGCACTTTATGATTTGGGTAGTTCATGGGCTGGGCTGGACACTAGGCATTATTCGACCCCTATCTACCTAGATAGTGATTGACGTCAGGATTGGGAGTCTTAGCATACAGTAGTAAGTAAAAGATTTAGTGTGCTAGGGTGCACTTATTGATTTTAGGACGCTACGGTGTATTTTTCCAAAGATGCATGGATTAAGTACTGTAGGCTGCAGTCTCAATACAATGATACATGGTGTCGAAGGCAAAGACTATGGGCTTTGCATACAGGTCGACCTTCTGTTGGAGAAGTGCCTATGATTTGGAAATTGGGGCAATGATTTGAAAGTAATATACAGTTTTTTATAAATGATTGAGTTCTGAATAAACTCTTTTTGAGAGAGTTTCAGAATTCTTTCCAGTGAACAAATAAAATGCTTTCCCCACAAAAGTCTCATGTACTTTGTCTCTTTACTAAAGCACTAGTACACATGGCACTTACTGGGTTATTTTTCACTCACACGTGTCTTTTATCTTACCCTCTTATAGGATCTTGAGTTGAGCAGATCTACGGATAGAAGGATGATACCATAGTGACAGCAGTTTAGGCCCAAACGTTCCATTTTGATAATGTACCTTATTACTAATGTAGACTGAAAAATTTTCTTGTGCGACTTTCTACATTGTATATATTCATGTGACCATCTGTATGGGATGTTTGTATGGACCTCCTTGTATTCTATGTTGGTTCTTCGTTATTAAAGACCCCTTATGTGAAACCCCACCTAAAGCTAACCTTAGAGTAGGGGGGATGGGATGCATATCATGTCGTCATGCATAAAAATATAATTTTTGAATGATTTTATGTGGCTTAGAATTGTGGTTTATAGGTTAAATGGCTTATTTTATGTATTGCTTTTGAGAGACAGTAGCAGACATTTATTTTTAATTTTGTTCAGGTATTGCTGGGTTGTAACAAGTTAAATTTTAAAGTATTTCTTTTATTTTATTTTGTGTGTGTCCTAGTTATAAAAACCCCTTGTCCTATGGATAGGGTGACATCCCCAGCCCTAATGGGGCATAGGTAGTGGAGTGTTACACCTTATCTGGGTAACCAGATAAGGTGATACCCAGTGTTGATATACTTTTGTTGTTATCTTTAGTAGGGGTGTGACAATTGGTATCAGAGTTAAGTTTTATAGAACTATGGTATTGTCATAGGGATTCATAGAACTCTTTTATTGTAGAGGTACGACAGATAGGAGTGATAAGGGCAAGTGCTCATTGGATTAGTGTAGTAATGATGGGAAGAAAGAGATAGTTGAGAATTCGTGTGTGAAAATATCTGGGAAGATTAGGACGATCTACTAAGAGGGTATGCCAGGACATTTTATCTAGATAGGACCTCACCCTGGCTGTCGTCATGCACCCCATCTCACCAAGAGCTCGTTTGACCCAGAAGTACCTCTCGTTACTCCGTTTGTGCTTGACCTTAGTCTAGAGAGGACACATACTCTAGAGAGGACACCGTCACCACATAGTCAGATGGAGTAGGTAGGTGGTGATTCTAGTAAGGTTGATGGCAATATTAAACCATGCTATGAGAATGATGATAAGGAGGGCAATATCCTCCACGGTGCAGTGTTGTCTGGGGATGATGAAGAGGTATTTGGCAGGGATATTCCGGTAGTATTAGAGGAAGAGATACTAGGACTAGAGGTTGTTGAGGCTAGAAGGGATCAGGAGGAACCCAAGGTAGTGATGCCTATGCTTGAGCTCGAGGAGGAACTGGAGATTTACCTAGAGATGCACCCTGGTATGTATGGAGATAGGGGATTTAATGCAACCGAGTTATATACGGTTTCTACTAATTCCACACGTCTCGTTTTAGATAGCGTTGAGGAGGAGTAGGGGGATGAGATATAGATATATGTAGTAGTATACGTACAGTTCGGCCAGTGTATATGACTGTATGCTCGATACATAAATTTTGTATTGGCTTTATGTTTGATGAGAATGAATATATGTTATGATCCTACTATGTGCACTATAGCCCTTTTGTACCTACTCTTAAGTTAAGTTATATCGTTTTATTAGGAAAACTATATGAACCATACAGATGTCTCTTAATTGAACTTTTGGATGATCATCACGAATTACTCAAAATAATACTAAGCGAATGGTAGAGGAACCACATGTGGAAGGTCCCCACCTTGTAACTTTACACAATCCTATGTTCCAAACTTTCTAGAAAATGGTTGATATCATTTAACAATTGACTGAGACTATCACTAGAGCCAATGAGAATGCTGGAATAAATGAGAATATTAGCAGGAGAAATTGAAGTGGACTTTGGTGTAAGAGTCAGAAAAGATTTGAAGACCCTAATGGCAAAAGAAGGGAAATATATAAAGGAGGGGAAGCATAAGTGAATGTTTGAGTGGTTGCATTGGAGAAGACGGAAAATCATGCCATAGTAGTGGAAGGTACACTTCTTATTTTGAATTATGATGCTAAAGTATTGGTAGATCCTGGTTCTACGCATTCCTTTATTGCCAATTCATTTCTAGATGCTATGGGGAAAAGGGGGAAGAAACTTCATTATGAAATGAATGTTAGTACCCCATGAGGAAAGTAAATGAATACTGAGAAAATACATAAGGAATGTAAGACTTTGGTGGAAAATGAAATTTTGAGAGGAAATTTGTTATGTCTACCCATAGAGGATTACGATGCTATCATGGGTATGGACTGACTATCCCAACATCATATTCAAGTTGATTGTAGACATAAAGTAGTACGATTTCGTCAGCTTGGGAAACCTATATTGAAATTGGTAGGTGAGGCTGAAAGGAAAAGTAATGCTTTCATATTGGGACTCAAGACTAGGAAGATGAATAGGAAATGGCATACTGGATACTTGACTTATGAAATTAATAAGCCAGTAGAGGTTAAGAAACTCAAAAATGCCCCTGTGGTGAATGAGTATTGAGATGTTTTCCAGCAAAATAATTGAAGGAGTTACCATCGGAGAGAGAAGTAGAAGTTTCCATTGTGAAACCCCAGTCAAGACCAACCTTAGAGTAAGGGGGTTGGGATGCATATCATTCTTTATTTCATGATTAAATATGTTTTCATATGATTTCTATGTGCTTTGAATTTGATTTTATTATCATGAAGTCTTGTTGGTGAGTGATGTGTGAGAGGGGCAAAATGGTAAATTTTGCCTGAGGTGAAAATAAGGAGATAGCTTGTGGATTGAATAGGAAATAATTTTTCTAGTAGAAATAGCAATAAGAGTTGTTGTGGTTTAGTGATAAGAGCCTTGGAATTAATTTTTGAAGTCTTGGGTTCAAAGTCCATCATAGAAGCTTTAGCTTGAGTAAATTTTATTTTACTTGGGAAAGGATGGTTTCGGCCTTAAGGGCCTAGATTAATGTGGTGGTGATGTTCTAGGAGAGACATGATAGAAGTAACCTCATTCCACTCCTTTTACACTTCTCGAAATTCTTATAGGGAAAATCATTCTTCCTTAATCTTTAATTTTCCTCAATTCTCAACTCATTAGTTTGATCAAGATGTTCTAGCATTTTCCTTTCCAGAAAATTCAGTAAAGTACTGAGGTCTTTTAGGATCAAAATGTCTTGGTAAAAGACTCCTTATGGTCTGAAAAATATGGTAGCATTGTGGGAAATTTTAAGAGGAAAAATCCCTCTAGTAAGCTTGCTGAAATTTTCCTCTAGCTTAGTTCATCTTTCTTCATAGAATGAGCTGGAATTTTCCAGCTTGTTGTACCTTCAAAAGGTCAAAATTTTTTAGCTAACATTCCCTCCCAAATGCTACCAAAAAAATAGTCTTTAGGATCAGTTTAAAACCTGAAAGTTCTTGTCCAATTTCGGACTGCTCAAGCTGGAGCAAAACAGGAAAAATTCCTGTACGAAAATCAGCTTTAAGAGCTCCAAACCAAGCTGTTTTCTCCCAGATTTTGTGCAGAACCTTATCCATATTTTTCCTCCATAAAGAAGGCTAGAAACCAACCTTGAATACCCCTGAAACCCCCCTTCCAGCTCGTTGCAAAATGGTTGGAAGTGGTAGACAAAAATCTGCCAGAAAATTCACTGTGCAGCGAAATTGCTGTGCAGATTTTTGTCCAGCTTGTTTCCTATCTCTCTTCCAGCCAAAACACCAACCCTAATCTGTCAAAACCTTCCTTAAACCTCCATAAATAGAGCTCCATTGATCCCCTTGAACTTCTGCATGAAATTCCATTAATGGCTGTCCAAAAATCTCTCATACAAATCCCCGCAATTTAGCTTGATTGGTTTCCAAAATTTCAGCCATCTTATTTACTAACCTTCCATAATATTTTGCTCAATGGACTAGACTTCTTCTTCATCATTGTACACCCTACTTTCGGCCACCATAAGCCTCCATAAGTCAGCATTAATCCCACAAAATTCTACTCAAAACAATCAGCCATGGCAGACTTCAAAGCTGTCCAAGCAATCAAGATATTCTTAGGATATTTACTTTCCAAATTCACTTCCTAAAGATATTCTTCAAGGATTGTAACAACTAACCTTTCCTTTTCCCTCTCAAATCAGAGAAACATCCTCCTAAACCCTACAGAATTTCGTCAGCCCTCATTCCACAAAAAATTCGGCAGCCACAACAACCATTCCTCTTGATTTTTCTTCAGCCATCAAGAACACACACTACACCAAGAACACGTACTTCTTCTCTACACCTAATACCCCTCCAAACCATCTCAAACCTTCACAAAAATCTCCAGATTGAGTCTACTCATTTATGTGAATCCATCAACACCAATATTAACATCTAACTCCTCCAAACATCTTGCTACTTCGGATCAAAGCAGAAATTTCTGGACATGAACATCTTCAAGGTAAAATCACTCTATCAACATCATCCTCTTCAAACTTGATCTCTAATGAAAACCTATATGAATAATCACACTAATGACATCCTCTTCTTCTCTCTCTCTCTCTCATGGACCAAAATTCCCTCTCTTGGCCGAATGGGCTCTTCTTCCATGACCATGCTTTCGCCACCTTTCTTGAACAAGATTAGCCATCTAGGAGTTGATATCTTCTCTAAACTCCTTTAAGTCATTCATCAATCAAGTAAGTACCTTCAATCCTCTTTTTAAAATTTTAGAATCATGTCTCTAGGATGATGTTGTGAGAAGATGATTAGCGATGAGATTGAGTATGTGATGTTGTTGATTGAAGCATGAGTATATGTATGATTGAGAAGGAGATGGGATTTATGCATGGAAGGATTATATTGGTGGATTGAATGATAAGTTGAGGCTTAATGCATGTCATATGTAGTATTTGTGATGAAGCATGCTAGAGATTATGTCACCATTGGTGAATAGGATTTATATGCATGATTAGATTATTGAAGCCATGATCATGTTTATGCTAGTAGAGGTTAAGCCATGTCTTAATAAACTTAGATCTATGTCTATATGCAAGATTTGGATGAATTGATGAGTTGAAGGATTGTGCATGTTATTGATTGTAGTTGGCCATAGAATCTTGATAATGATCTAGTGGTCCCTAAGCTAATTTTATTTCATGAATAAAATGTTCAATAATAATTTTTGCTAGAGAATTTCGAAAACCCTAGGAAGGGCAGATTGGGGATTATTATATATGTAAAGGATATTTTGATCAAATAAATAATAATCTTTTTAAGAAATAAAATAAATAAATATTATTTAAAATAAAGAAATAAATTAAAGCCTTTATGGAAAAAAAGATTTATACTTAGTAAAATATTTACTAAAACAAAACCTTTAAGGATTTACTTATTATTTTCCAAACAAAACTCATTAAGTTTATTCTCAATTAATTTTAGTTATCAATTATTCTCTAACAATTAAGTTATTAATAAATCACTATTTTACCTAGTACCATCTATAACTCTTGATCAAATAAACTCTAAATTTTCCTTAGCAAGATTTAAACTTTCAACCTATTAGGATTCACTTCCCAAACCATTAATTATTTTAAATAACAAGTTAAACTTAGCTTATAAACCTACTTATTTATTATTTTATCTTAAAGCTTGGGACACTAGGATCATGGTAGTAGTGAATTGAGTTGATTTAAAATTAAGGAAGTGGATTGTGGCTTGAATCTGATTAAGATTTGTATTTACCTATGTGGGGTTAGGTCATCTGTCCTAGACCTCGTTGTTGTGAGCAAGACTCAGGTAAGCTCGTGTATAAAACCTGTTTGATGCAAAATGTTTATTATGGCAAGCCAAGTGTAGAGTGTATGGACACTCATTTATGTAAAGGCAATTGAGGGTTAAATCCTTTCTTATTTCAAACATTTGAATTATTTAAAAGCCAATGAGCAGATTTACTCAAACTCAAACTCTTTCTAAAACTGATTTTGTTAAAGACTTTGGAAAACCCATAAATTGCCATTTTCAAGTGGAACTGTGTTTTGTTCATTTTCTTCCCAATTAGGATATGTTAAGTTGAGTACTCAATAAGGGTAGACTGGTAGTACTAGTTTTGAAGAGCAAGAGTGAGTTTTCTGGCAGGAGGCCACCTCCAGAAGATAAGCTCAACTTAGAGAAACGTCAGTACTACTTAGTCAGGCTGGTCCGAGCTAGCAGTTTGTTTTATTTCAGTCAAGTGACTGTCTTTTGCCGGAATGGACACCCGGTTGTTGTTTGGGTATAGAGAATGAGGAGTATCTTGCCTGGTAGGCCGATCACCTACCTTTTGTCAGTCTGCACAAAGTGTCGGCATTCTGACCGGTTATAGGGCCCAACGTGTGGTAACCCATAATCCTTTCTTTCGAGTGGTTGATCTTATAAATTATGTATTTCTAGATAAGACAAAACGCCACTCTTGCTGTTGACTAATGTTTGATGCTTGCCAATATTTCTCTTATAAAGGTTTTACACTTTACATCCACGAACTGTTTTCACTAAACACCCAAAGCACACACGGACTTACTCAAATTTCTGTCTCATCACCTTTTATCATGATTTCAGGTTGATCCTGCTGTGGGGATGAGTAGCTAGATTTTGCCTGCTCTGGAAGAATTTTTCTGACTATTATGTTATGTAATGTTTGGGAGATGAGAGTGGATGATTTTACTTATAGTTTTATTTTATTAATTTATGGATTCAGTTTTGAAGCATTTTTGGGTTGTAATAAATTTTTAAGTTAAGTATTATTTTCTTTTAGCAATTTTATTTGTGTGACCTAGTTATAAAGACCCCTTATCCTTTGGATGGGGCGACATCCCCGGCCCAGGCGGGCCTAGGTAGCAGGGTGTTACATCTATTGATTTGGTGCCATTAGCAGAATCAATTTCAAGAACTCCTTCTAAAATGACACCTACAAAATTATAAAAGCATAAGAAATAAGTACAGGAATTAATGGAGTAAGAATTTATTCAGCCTAGTACTCCACATTGGGGAGTACTTGTGTTGTTTATTAGAAAAAAAGATAAGTCACTATGGATGTGTAGAGATTATCATGGATTGAATGCAGTAACGATAAAGAATAACTACTCATTACCCATTGTTGATGAATTGTGTAATCAGTTGCAAGGAGCAAAATGATTCTCAAACTTGACTTGAGGCAGGGATATTACTAAGTTCGGATTCGGGAATAAAATATACCGAAAAGAGCATTTAACACATGATATGGACCTTTTGAGTTTGTAGTAATGCCCTTTGGTGTTACTAATGCCCCTGCTGTTTTCAAAGACCTGATGCATCGAACGTTTCGGCCTTGCCAAGATAGCCTTGTTGTTATATTCATAGATGATATCATGGTGTATTCTAAAGACCCTCAAGAACATGAACAACATCTTTGGAAAGTATTGGAGGAGTTAAGGGAGGCAAAAGTATATGCAAAATTCTGTAAGTGTGAGTTTTGGCCACAAGAAGTAGTATTCTTGGGACATGTGATATCCAAAGACGAGATTATATTAGATCCCACAAAAGTTGAAGAAGTAACTAATTGAAAACGTCCCAATACTCCAACTGGAATATGAAGCTTTCTGGGATTAGCAGGATATTATTGGAGATTTATTGAGGGATTTTCTAAGATAGCTTCACTTTTGATTCGACTCACCTAGAGAAAGTTCTTTATATGTGGACTCAGAAGTGTGAGAAAAGTTTTTTAAAACTGAAAGAAATGTTAAGTTCTGTTCTTGTTCTAGCATTGCCAATGATAGATAAACCTTACGAGGCTTACACAGATGTGTCAAAGGAATGATTAGGAGGAGTGTTGATGCATGAGAAAATGGTGATTACTTATATCTATAATAAATTGAAATCCCATGAGGAAAGTCACCCTACACATGATTTTAAGTTTGCCACTATTGTCTCTGCCCGTAGGAAGTGGAGACATTTTTTGTATGGGGCTGAGTTTAAAGTCTTTATTGACCACAACAGCTTAAAGTATGCTTTACCTAGAAGGATTTGGACATAGGATAATGTTGGTGGATGAAATTTTTGGAAGAATTTCAATGTCCAATTAAGTATCACACTAGAAAAGCAAACATAGTAGCATATACTATTAGGGATATGCCTTAGAGTCAATTTGTACTTATACTATTGTCGTTATGTTTTATATAATAATATGAGGCTTTCCTTTCCATGAATAGTGCGTTTTATTTTGTGGTCATCAAGTACGTGACTTGATAGAAAACCCAACAATGAATACAATGACTATTCTAAATCTGTCCCTGATCATTTATTATTATTGGAACAATAATAAATTAAGATTAGTATGTTTGTGACTGGATGGCTATGTTTTACTGGTCTTGGATATTTGTGATATCAAGTCAAAACAAAAATAAATGTTAGAGAACATTGTATTGGACATAACCTACTGTGAGAGTACTTCATGGAACATGTCATAAGTAATTTCTAGCCATAATAATATTAAAAGTCCTTCGACCTAAATTCATCATAGTTTCCTACTTGATAAATTCTATATTTTGACGTTATCTAAAGTTATCTTTAACCAGATAATAAATTAGACTACTGTTGGATATATAATAAATCAATAAGAGGAATATGATTGATAGTGAAGGAATTTATCCTCTCAATTATGGGAGAGATATCCATGGGCCTCTTGATAAGTTAGACTGTTAAAATGCATGGCCGTGCTCAAATATATCAATATGAGATATTGATATCATTTGTTTAAACAGTCTACTATGAAATCAAGAAATAATTGATTAAGCTTAATAAGGATGACATGCTCCGTGCCTTATGCTTAATCTGGATATCATGTGACCAAAGGACTAAATGTAAAATTATGGTTTGGTTCAAAGAGATCACCGATCTTCATTTAACCTGGATAGTTATAATGTTTTGCTAGAAACCACTTATAACTTGTGGGCCATTTAAATATGATTTAGGCACACTGCCAGTATTAAATGAACCTATAGGGTCACACAATAAGCGAACTTGTTAGGTTATTTTTTTGGTGACCAGGTTTGATGAATCTGGAAATATGTCTAAGTTAATCGAACTTAGAAAATTTACTAGATACAATAAATTTGAAATTATGTCCACATTCGATGTATCTGGATGATGTCTAGATTATAAGAATCTGTCTCGATAAATTAATTAGTTAAATTATCGAGATAATGGCAGAATCATATCATATCAGTTTTAATTTAATTTGAATTAAAATTAAAATACGATAAAATGTTATTGGGGTTGGACTCTAAGAGGTTCGGAGTGGGTTTTTAAGAAATCCCTAGCCGTCTTCTTAGGTGTGCCAATTTTCTGTTGAGAATATTCGTGCCTCCATTGATCAGAAAAAAAACCTCTCAATCCCTAGGGGCTAGCACTCCCCGGGTAATGAGTGAGTTCGCAGTGTGTATCCGATAAAGGACGTTCGCACACTGCAGCGTCTGGTGATCATTCGGGTTGCACGTACAGTGATAGAATCAGAATCGAAGGATATTGATTACACCAAACAAAGGTTATTCTATAAACCTACGATCTTTTTAATTGTTTACTTGGATCCTCGGAAGGGATTTATGGATGTTTTTCGCGTTTAGGAGTCCACGAATCCTAATAGTGGTATAAGAGAAACTTGCTAAACGATTAGGTTGATTCATCTGTGTTAATCGTATTGTTGTGGATATGTATGATATATATGTGTGTGTGTGTGTGTGTGTGTGTGTGTGTGTGTGTGTGTGTGTGTGTGTGTGTGTGTGAATTTAAACGGTGTATATCAACATGTTTGCATGATTATGATTTTAGATTACATAGCATGCAGACTGCCTGAATTAGGTTTAATATGTGCGTCTTAGTTGCCTGATCAGACCAGATTAGTTGCAGATTGTCTGTAAACTGGTCTGTTTTAATATGATATAGTATCGTAAGCATGCTATCCGTCATTCTATATTTACGAATTGTTTGTATTAATCGACCATGATAATATGTTATCTGTATGAATATGTTTAAAGGGGAATGCAGATTGTTTGTAATATGAAATTTCACGGCGATGGTTACCAAGGGGTCCGAACAATAATTTGATTAATATTCGGAAATCGAAAGGCGAAACCTCCGCCAGGGGCACTGCCCCTTGGACCCTGCAAGGGCGTTGCCCCTTGGAACCCCGACTAACTATTCGTTATGTGTTATTCATTTGTGTTTTTTATTGTAATTGTGGATTATTTTGAATAGTGCATAGCATTGCCCGTTTTATCCTAATGTGATTGGCAAGTTTCATTCTGGTTGTTTGAAGTTGTAATTTTTAAATACGGCCTGCGTGTCGTTTTTCATTGTTGTAAAATTGTACTGCTTTCCTAGAATAGGAATTATTTTAATTTTACTATCCAATGTAAAAGAAGATGGCGGCCAACATTTACAACCAATGAGGAGTATGCTCAAGGCATTAGAGAATGCTTAAGGAGTTCATATACCTAGATTGACCACCTTGATCTTCACATTGCTCGTGATGATCAACATAGGTTATGGGCTATGCTATGTCACTTTTATTTATGTCTTACATGCATATTTGATATGTTTATTTCATGCTTACTACAATCAAATTTTTATTTAAAAAAAAATTAAGTGTTAAATGCCTTCCAAGATCAAACAATTGTTATTACTTGGATCATCATATGGACATTCCTGCCAAAGTAGGATGCTTTTGATTATCTAAGTGTGACAAGATGACAAATAGTTTTCCATATGTTTGATATGGTTTGACTTAACTGGGCTATCAAAATGGTTTTGGGCCTAGGGTATTATATGGGATAAGTTAGCCAGGATATTTGATGCCTATCTCATTTAAAATTTCAGTTTTATTTAATTATAAGATTAAAGCCAAAGCTTACTTATGATTAAAATAAAATATTTATGAAAAAAAAAATTTTCCCACTACAAAACATCAAAATGTTGAAGTTTCAAAAGTTTAAATGCTTTTAGTGGGAGTTTTTCGTTAAAGCCTCAAAATTAATTACTCTGCATATTTTATATGTAGAAAATGGCAACAAACAGTTGGAATAATTCATTGCGATCTGTGCTCGAGAAAGACAAGCTTAGTGGGACTAACTTTCTTGATTGGGCACGAAACTTAAGAATTGTTCTTAAGCAAGAAAAAAGGCTCTATGTTCTTGAAAATCCTATTCCCCCTGCTCCAGCAAATAACACCTCAAAAGCCGAAAAAGATGCTTATAGTAAGCACAAAGATGACTCCAACGATGTTACTTGCCTCATGCTAGCAACCATGAACTCTGAACTTCAAAAATAGTTTGAAGAAGCAGAGGCATATGACATGATTGTACATCTAAAGGAAATGTTCCAAGAGCAAGCACGACAAGAGACATTTGAAACTCACAAGGCGTTAAATGCATGTAAGATGGTTTCTGGCACCTCAGTAAGTGCTCATGTCCTTAAAATGAAGGGCTATCTTGATCATCTTGATAAGCTTAGTGCTCCTGTTAATCATGACATGGCCACATATTTGACCTTGGGCTCATTACCTCCTGAGTATGACCAGTTTGTCATGAATTTTAACATGCATAATATGGAAAAATCCATTACTGAATTGCATGGGATGCTAAAACAAGCTGAACTGAACATTAAGAAGAATACTCCTAATGTTTAAAAGGTTCAAAAAGGGAAAGGAAAAAGGAACAACCAAAAGGGCAAAGTCATGGCTAGTAAGGGTAAGGACAAAGCAAAGTCCAAGTTCAAGCCTAAACCTAAGGCTAAGACACCAAAGGAGGGAGCTTGCCACCATTGTGGAAAACAAGGACATTGGTTAAGAAATTGTAAGCTCTATTTGGAAGCAAAGAAAAAGAAGGACAGTGAGACTGCCGCTTCAGGTATTTTTGTTATAGAAATTAATTTGTCTACTTCTGATTCATGGGTATTGGATATCAGTTGTGGATCTCACATTTGTGCAAATGTGCAGGGTCTAAAAAGGATTAGAACCTTGGCAAAAGGCGAGGTGGACTTACGAGTTGTGAATGGAGCAAAAGTTGCAGCAGTAGATGTAGGAATTTTTGAATTAATTTTACCCAGTGGGCTTGTTGTAGAACTGAATGATTGTTTTTATGTTCTTACTATGAATATGAATATTATTCCAGTTTCTTATTTAGATTTAGAAGGTTTTGAATTTGCTATTAGGAATAACATTTGCTCCATTAATAAAAATGGCATTTTTTTTTATGGAGATGCTTCATTATCAAATGGGCTCTATATTCTAAATCTTCGTAGATCTTCAAACAAGTCTATCTATAATATTAATACTAAGAGATTGAAATCCAATGATTTAAATTAGACTTACTTCTGGCATTGTCGTCTGGGCCATGTAAATGAGAAACACATAACAAGGCTTCATAATGATAGGCTTTTTAATTCGTTCGATTTAGAATCTTACGAAACATGTGATTCTTGTTTATTAGGCAAAATGACTAAAGCGCCTTTCAAGAGTCAAAATGAAAGGGCAACTGATTTATTGAGCCTAATACATACTGATGTATGTGGACCAATGAATTCACATGCTAGAGGAGGATTTCAGTACTTCATTACATTTACAGATGATTTCAGCAGATATGGCCACCTGTATCTAATGAAACACAAATCTGAATCGTTCTAGAAATCCAAAGAATTTCAAAATGAAGTACAAAATCAGCTTGGCAAAAGTATCAAAACACTTTGATCAGATCAAGGTGGTGAATACTTAAGTCACGAGTTTGACGAGCATCTTAAAAATTGTGGAATTATTTCCTAATTAACTCCACCTGGAACACCTCAATGGAATGGTGTATCTGAACAGAGAAATCGGACTTTATTAGATATAGTTTGATCAATGATGAGTTAAACTGATCTTCCAATCTCATTTTGGGGTTATGCCCTAGAGACTGCTGCATTAATACTAAATCGAGTTATATCTAAATCGGTTCAGAAAACGCCATATGAGATATGGACTGGGAAACAACCTAGTTTGTCATTTCTCAAGATTTGGGGTTGTGAAGTTTATGTAAAGTGTTTATTATCTGATAAACTTGCACCTAAATCAGATAAATGTATATTTGTGGGGTATCCTAAAGAAACTAAAGGATATCAATTTTATCTCCCAAAGGAAAATAGAGTAATTGTTGCTCGAAATGGATTCTTTCTTGAAAAAGAATTTATTTCCAAAAGAATCAGTGGGAGTAAAATACATCTTGATGAGATTCAAGAGCCACAATTAGTACCTGAACCGAATAATGAACCTCGATTAGATGGCTCACAAGTTCAAGATGAACCTACTTCTATAGAACAAGGACCTCGAAGATCTGATAGGGTTCGTCGACAACCTGAGAGATATGGATTCCTCACCACTGATAATCACAATGTGGAGTTTATGGTTAATGATGAGCCCACTTCCTATCTAGAGCCGTTAAGAGTTCTAACTCTGGAAAATGGTTAGAGGCTATGAAGTCTGAGATGCAATCCATGTATGAAAATCAAGTCTGGATTTTGGTTAATCTACCTAAAGGTTCAAAAACCATTGGGTGTAAATGGGTTTTCAAAAAGAAAACAGACATGGAGGTAAATGTGTAGACTTACAAAGCACGATTGGTAGCAAAATGTTATAGACAAGCTTATGGTATAGACTATGATGAAACCTTTTCACCAGTTGTAATGCTTAAATCTATAAGAATTCTTCTTGCCATAGCAGCATATTATGATTATGAAATTTGGCAAATGGATGTCAAAATCGCGTTTCTCAATGGAAACTTACTCGAGGATGTGTACATGACACAACCAGAGGGTTTTGATGATGATATAACTTTTGTGGTAGCTTTTTCTTGGTGTTGTGGTATTTTGGTGGCTATGCGTTCAGCTCAATCAAAGGGAACCAAAACAAGGACTTTTCTTGTGACAAAAGGAGAAAGTAACCTAACTGTCTACACACCCTTCAAACCCTTGAAGAACAAAGCCTCAAAGACCCTTAAGATGAATAAAAAGTTCTACTAGATTCTCACCCTAACATCCTTGAAGCAACAAAGGCAAGCAAGAACATGTAGAATAGAGAAAATGGGCACCAAATATTGAATTTCAAACAAACCTTAGAAGATCAAAGCAACTAAGACCCATTCAAAGAAAACAACATTAGATTATCCAAAGGATTTATAGACTCTTACAAAAGGAGGACTAACTCTTAAGTTTGGTCTTGAACAAGATGAACAAGGAGGCCTAGCCTCTCAAGATTCTCGCTCAATCTGATTTCAAAATGTTGTGTGTTATGTTCTCAAATGACTAAGGTTCTATTTATACTATCATAACCCTAGCTAAGTAAACCCTGATGTTCTATTATAGTTTTTGGGTCATAATAAGTCTTTACAAGTAATTAAAAATGAAAAAAGCCGGAGAAAAGCATTAAAAAGCGGGGCTGTCAACGGGTGCCCAGAGTGCAACTGGCGCCGGTTTGGACATCACAGCCAGCGTCGGCTGTGTTCTGTCTTCGACAGTTGAATTGCCCAAACACAGCCATTGTGGACAGAATGGGGCCGGCGCCGGTTTGGCTGCTTGGAGCCGGCGCCGGCTGTCCTCTGGAGGCCTCCTTTTTGGTCTAGTTTCATCCATCTTCATCACCGGCCTTTGTCTTTGCATAGTCACTCCTCGCCCTCCTTTATCTTGAACTTCATGATGAAATGGAGTCTCATCATATCCCCCTCATTGAAAAGGATTAGTCTCTGAATCTTTGCCTTTTTCTTCATGGAGTGCCTTCACCACTGCCACCTTCTTAGCTCTATTAAGGATCATCCGTTCACCTATAGGTAAGGGAATCAATTCAAAAGGAGTTAAGGGACTAAAACCATTCATAATTTCAAAAGGGGAATAAAGAGTGGTAGAGTGAAAAGCCCTTTTGCAAACAAACCCAAATTGTGGCCAGCATTCCTCCCATTTGGTCAAGTTTTCCTTGATTATGACGCGCAAGAGTTGGGTAAGTGTTCGGTTGACCTCTTATTTTGGAACAACAACTTCAAATACTTGATGCATAGCTGCAATGGTATTAGGCAAAGACAATGAGAAATCATTAGTAGAAACATAAGAACAATTACGTAAAAGAAGAATATCCGGATCCTTGGCTTCTTTTGCCTGTATGACCTCACTTTCTTTCTCAAGGAAATTTACTCTTCGTTTACCTCCCCTCTCTTGACCTTGCTCACTCATACCAAACTCTTTTTCTTACCTCTCTTTTTCTCTCTTCTCAATTTCTTGTTTTGGATTAACATCCTGCGCTCCCTTCTTCTTTTCTTGCTCCTTCATGATTCTTTAATATTTGTTCACCTCACTAGGGACTTGGGTAATGGTGGTAAGGGTTGGCCAATCTTGGATGGCTTTCACCTGTCCTTCTTCAACCTCAATCCCTTTGGCACTCACATCACACCCAAGGAATGTAATCCTCTCCAAACTAAGAGAGCATTTCTCAAGTGTATTCCCATCTCTTCTACCCACTCTATCTCCTCCACTAGATTTGATGTCATTTTGTGAAGTTGAACTGGATTCTTCATTCTTACTAGTCTTACTCATTTTTATTTGCTTTTGTACCACCTCTAGCCAACTTCTCTTTCTCTCCTCTTGTGGATGCGAGCTTTCTTCCACCTCATAAGTACTTGAAGTACTTTGGGAACCCTCATCTATAGCACATATTTGTTCATTCTTTATCTCACTTTTTAAATTCTTTGGATCTTCAACAAATTCCATACTCTTTTGCTCAACTTCTTCTTGCACATTCTCCTCTAACATTTCTAATGGGTTTGACTCATCCTCTAGAAAGAATAAAATGTTATAATATTCCTTAGTCACCCTATTTGTTGAACTTAATGGATCTACGTATTCTTTTTCATCATTACTAAGCTCCTCATCAAGCTCATCAACATTTTCCTTAACTACTTCATGCACTACTTCTTCATTTTGATTGAGCATTTCTTGGTCTTTGGCTTCCCTTTCTAGCTTCTCCTCCTTTTCAAAGCCACGTAATTCATTTTGTTCATCCCTCTCAATTGTTTCTTCACTTCTTGTCCTTCTTGGGTCCTCAACATCTACAACATTTTTCTTGGCCACTTTGGCCTCAAGTCAAGCTTTTTTTTTTCTCAATTTGTCTCTCCTCTTTGCAAATGTGTAGCCATAAAATCTTTCATATGCCCATTTATTTGGACAGTCAAACATTATGTGCCTTGTACTACAACAAATCTCACAAGTTAATCCTCTACTACTCCTTTTTTGTACTACGCTTATAGAAGCTTGGGATTCTCCCCTTTTTCCTTGCGACTCTTCCTTCCCATTTAGTTGTTGTAGAAAACTTGGACAACTTCTGCACTCATGCTCCCTCTCCTCATTATTTTCTTCTCCCCTACCTCCTCTATGGCCCCTTCCTGTATGTTGTTCCTCAAAGGCTACAATGTGCTCCCCCTCATACCATTCTTCAACTCCCTCAAACTCTCATTCTAGCCTTCTTGGGTTATCCCTATCATTCCTTTCTTGGCCCCTTCTTCCTCCTCCTCTCAAGCCATGTCTTCCTCCTCTCATAGGAGCTTGTTAGAATCTCCCAATTGAATGTTCATCCTATTCTTCCCCTTATTGGGCATGTAATAGAGGAGTGTGGGCATCACCATCCCTCATTCTAAGGCTAGGTGCTTGAAATCGTTCTTAGCCCCTCCTTTATGTAAGGGTAGAAGATTGGCCAAGATGGTTTATCAACTCCCTTGTCAGATTTTGAAATTCGCTTTGCATAGTCCTCATCATGGCTAACAAGTCCTCTCGCAATCCCCTAGCATCAATGGGTTCTTCTTGAGGTCTACTAGGTCCACTTGTGTTAGGCCTAGAGATCTCTTGTTCATGGGCCATGGTGGTAGAACATTTACTTGTCTATACCTGCAAAACAAGAGATTAGAAAGAAAAATCGATCCTCACTGCACTTCCTTGCATGTTGGCTCTCAAGATTGATCACTCCACCCTTGTGTTTACTCTCTTAGGCTCTTTTGATAATAGGCTCTCCCTCTTACCTTTTTCTCAACACTCAAGCCTTCTTGTTCAATCCCAATTCTCCCCAATAGCTGAAGATTTAGTCTAGCTAAGTGAGTCACACAAATCAAGAGAATTTTCCAATTTGGGGATCTTAGGGGAATTTCAACAAATACTTGTTAGGCACCTCAAACAATCAAGTTTTAGGTCAAGAATTCAAGAAAAGATGGATTCAATCAACTCAAGAACAAGAACTAAGTGCACAAGAAACAATTCTAAGCAAGAAACAAACAAGAATTACCAAAAACAAAGAGACAAGAACAACTAAAATTAGGATGATAAAAAACAAGATGGTCACTAGTGTGCAATAGAGAAATTGAGCTCAATGATCACGGAATTCACTATTAGAGTGATATAACAAGTCATAAAAACCCAAAGAATCAAAATCAAGAATCAAAGATCCCAATTATAGCAAAAAACACTCTCATGGAACATTTATCAAACACATTGGCTGCAACCTCGTCACTCAAGAGCAACCAGAATTTTCACCCATATTCAAGCCAAATTTCAACACAATCATAAGACAAATTTGTTCCCAGGGATTATAATAACATCAAGGAGCAATTTCCCAACAAAAAAAATCAAGATACAACAAAAATTTCAAGACATTTTTGGAGCAATTTTCTGAGTTATGGGATTTTCTGTTTTTCTCTTTTCTTCACTTTGTAGGGCTCCTTTTTCTTGTTTTCTAGCTTTGATGGGAATCAAGATTTTCCTTGCTCTGATACCAAACTCTTTGATATGACTTTTGTGGTGGCTTTTTTATTGGTGTTATGGTGTTTTGGTGGCTATGTGTTCAGCTCAATTAAAGGGAACCAAAATGGGGATTTTTCTTGTGACAAAAGGAGAAAGTAACCTAACTGTCTACACACCCTTCAAACCCTTGAAGAACAAAGCTTCAAAGACCCTCGACATGAATAGAAAGTTCTACTAGATTCTCACCCTAACATCCTTGAAGCAACAAAGGCAAGCAAGAACATGTAGAATAGAGAAAATAGGCACCTAAATATTAAATTTCAAATAAACCTTAGAAGATCAAAGCAACTAAGACCCATTCAAAGAAAATAACATTGGATTATCCAAAAAATTTATAAAATCATACAAAATGAGGACTAACCCTTAAGCTTGGTCTTAAACAAAATGAACAATGTGGCTTGGCCTTTCAAGATTCTCTCTCAATCTGATTTCAAAATGTTGTGTGTTGTGTTTTCAAATGACTAAGGTTCTATTTATACTATCATAACCCTAGCTAAGTAAACCCTGATGTTCTATTATAGTTTTTGGGTCATAATAAGTCTTTACAAGCAATTAAAAATGAAGAAAGTCGGAGAAAAGTACTAAAAAGCGAGGCTGTCGACGGGTGCTCAGAGTGCAGCCGACGCCGGTTTGGACATCACAGCCGGCGCTGACTGTGTTCTGTCTTCGGCGATTGAATTGCCCGAACACAGCCATTGTGGACAGAATTGAGCCGGCACCGGTTTGGCTGCTTGGCGCCGGTGCCGACTGTCCTCTGGAGGCCTCCTTTTTGGTCTAGTTTCATCCATCTTCGTCGCCGGCCCTTGTCTTTGCATGGTCACACCTCCCCCTCCTTTATCTAGAACTTCATGATGAAGCGGAATCTCATCAGATGATCCTTTGAATTCTAATAAAGTGTGCAAGCTTAAAAGATCCATTTATGGATTGAAGAAAGCATCTCGAAGTTGGAATCTTCGTTTTGATGAAGCAATTAAAGAATTTAACTTTATCAAAAATAAAGATAAGCCTTGTGTCTATAAGAAAACAAGTGGGAATGCAATAGTCTTTTTGGTACTTTATGTTGATGACATCTTACTCATTGGAAACGACATCCCAACTTTATAAAGTGTAAAGACATAGTTGGGAAATTATTTTTCAATGAAAGACTTAAGTGAAGCTGCCTATATTCAAGGTATAAGGATCTATAGAGATAGATCTAGAAAGCTAATTGGACTAAGTCAAAGTGCATACGTTGATAAGGTACTGAAAAAGTTCAGTATGTAAGACTCTAAGAGAAGATTCTTGCCAATGTCACATGGCATTAAGCTCAGCAAAACTCAAAGTCCTTCTACGAAGGATGAAGAAGAGCGCATGAACAAGATACCATACGCTTCCGCTATAGGGTCTATCATGTATGCCATATTATGTACTCGACCCGATGTATCATATGCATTGAGCATGACGAGTAGGTTCCAGTCAAATCCTGGAGAGGCATACTAGACTGCTGTCAAGAACATATTGAAGTACTTCAGAAGAACTAAAGATATGTTCTTAGTTTATGGAGGATAAGAAGGCAAGCTAGTTGTAAATGGTTACACTGATGCTAGTTTTCAGTCCGACATAGATGATTATAGATCGCAATCAGGTTTTCTATTTTGTTTGAATGGAGGTGCTGTAAGCTGAAAAAGTTCAAAGCAAGACACCGTGGCCGATTCTACTACAGAAGCTGAGTATGTAGCTGCCTCAGCTGCAACTAAAGAAGCCGTTTGGATTAAAACATTCGTTACAGAACTAGATGTAGTTCCGAGTATTGTGAATCCAGTGGATCTCTATTGTGACAACAATGGATCCATTGCACAAGCTAAGGAACCAAGATCACATCAGCGATCCAAACATATACTTAGACGTTTTCATTTTATTCAAGAAATTTTTGATAGAGGAGATGTCAAAGTATGCAAGGTATCAACTGATGACAATGTTGCAGATCCACTGACAAAGCCTCTCCCATCATCTAAACATGATAGTCATACCAGATCAATGGGATTACAGCTTATGCCAAATTGGTCTGAGTGTAAGTGGGAGACTATTGGGGATATGCCCTAGAGTCAATTTGTACTTATACTATTGTCATTATGTTTTATATAATAATATGAGGTTTTCCTTTCCATGAATAGTGCGTTTTGTTTTGTGGTCGTCAAGTACGTGACTTGATAGTAAAACCCAACAACGAATACAATGACTATTCTAAATCTATCCCTGATCATTTATTATTATTGGAACAATAATAAATTAAGATTAGTATGTTTGTGATTGGATGGCTATGTTTTACTGGTCTTGGATATTTGTGATATCAAGTCAAAACAAAAATAAACGTTAGAGAACATTGTATTAGACATGACCTACTGTGAGAGTACGTCATAGAACATGTCATAAGTACTTTCTAGCCATAATAATATTAAAAGTCATTCGACTTAAATTAATCATAGTTTCCTACTTGATAAATTCTATATTTTGACGTTTTCTAAAGTTATCTTTAACTAGATAATAAATTAGATTACTGTTGGATATAGAATAAATCAATGAGAGGAATATGATTGATAGGGAAGGAATTTGTCCTCTCAATTATAGGAGAGATATCCATGGGCCCCTTGATAAGTTAGACTGTTAAAATGCATGGCCGTGCTCAAATATATCAATCTGAGATATTGATATCATTTGTTTAAACAGTCTACTATGAAATCAAGAAATAATTGATTAAGCTTAATAAGAATGACATGCTCCGTGTCTTATGCTTAATCTGGATATCGTGTGACAAAAGGACTAAATGTAAAATTATGGTTTGGTTCAAAGAGATCACCGATCTTCATTTAACCTGGATAGTTATAATGTTTTGCTAGAAACCACTTATAACTTGTGGGCCACTTAAATATGATTTAGGCACACTGCCAGTGTTAAATGAACCATAGGGTCACACAATAAGCGAACTTGTTAGGTTATTTTTCTGGTGACCAGGTTTGATGAATCTGGAAATATGTCTAAGTTAATCGAACTTAGAAAATTTACTAGATATAATAAATTTGAAATTATGTCCACATTCGATGTATCTGGATGATGTCCAGATTATAAGAATCTGTTTTGGTAAATTAATTAGTTAAATTACCGAGATAATGGCAGAATCATATCATATCAGTTTTAATTTAATTTGAATTTAAATTAAAATACGATAAGATATTATTAGGGTTGAACTCTAAGAGGTTCGGAGTGGGTTTTTAAGAAATCCCTAGCCGTCTTCTTAGGTGTGCCAATTTTCTGTTGAGAATATTCGTGCCTCCATTGATCAGAAAAAAAAAAAAAAAACCTCTCAATCCCTAGGCGCTAGCACTCCCCGGGTAATGAGTGAGTTCGCAGTGTGTATCCGATAAATGACGTTTGCACACTGCAGCGTCTGGTGATCGTTTAGGTTGTACGTACAGTGACATAATCGGAATCGAAAGATATCAATTACACCAAACAGAGATAATGCTACAAACCTACGATCTTTTTAATCGTTTACTTGGATCCTCGGAAGGTTTCCACGTTTAGGACTCCACGAATCCTAACAGATGCCCCTAGTAAGGAGGCAAATTTATCAGCTCTTCAGATATTACGAATTCCAGAACTTGAAGCAATCGCGACAGATAGAGAAATAAGGATGAGTAATGTGAAACCCTACCTAAAGCCAACCCTAGAGTAAGGGGGTCGGGATGCATATCATATCATTTTACATGAATATATATGTTTTTGAATGATTTTATGTGCTTTAGAATTATGATTTATGGATTAAAAGGCTTAGTTGTGCTTATTGATAGGAAGGGTAAAAGGGTAATTTTGCTTGAGGTCAAAATAGGAAGATAGCTTGTGGATTAAATAAGAATAATATTTAGGTGAGAAAATAAGAACAAGAGTTAGTGTGATTAAGTGGTTAGAGCTTTGTGAACTAATTTCTAATGCCATATGGGTAGTGGTAGATCGACTGACCAAATCTTCGCATTTTATACCGGTGAATGTAAGGGATTCAATGGAGAAGTTGGCTCAGATCTATGCGTGAGAAATCATGAAACTGCATGGAGTACCTTCAAGTATTGTGTCCGACAGATATCCAAGATTTACATTTCGATTTTGGGGTAAGTTCCAAGAATCAATGGGTTCTAGTCTGAAGTTCAGTACGACGGCACATCCGCAAATCGATGAACAGTCAGAAAGGGTTATTCTGATATTTGAGGACATGCTGAGAGCCTGTGTATTGGATTTCGGGGATAAGTGGATCGAATATGTACCGTATGCAGAGCTGTCCTACTGTAACAGTTGTCAATCTTCGATTGGAATGGCTTCGTATGAAGCACGGTATGGACGCAAGTGTCAAGTACCACTATATTGGAGTTGGTTAGAAGACGGACACATAAGCAAGTTGGGAGAAGTCTGTGTTCAAGAAATGTTGGACAAGGTTAAGTTAATCAGGCAAAGGTGGAAAGCAGCCCAAAGCCAACAAAAGAGCTATATAGACGGTAGGTGGAGAGAGTTAGAATTCCAGGTGGGAGACACTGTATTCCTAATATTAACGCTGAATAGGGGAATTTTGAAGCATCTGAAAGGTAGGAAGCTGAATCCAAGGTATTTGGGACCGTTTCAAATAAAGGAGAGAATTGGGCTAGTGGCGTATCGATTGAATCTACCAAATGGGTTGACAGGGATACATGACGTATTTCATTTGTCGCAGTTGAAAAAGTACAATGTCGATCCCGGACATGTTTCAAATGATGAGCCGTTAGTGTTGCAACCTTACCTAAGCTATGTGGAGAACCCGTGAAAATATTGGACCGAAGTATTAAGACTCTCCAGAACAAGCAGATTCCAATGGTAAAGGTGCAGTGGGAGCATCATGGCACGCAAGATGCCACATGAAAAACAGAAGAGTGGGTAAAGTAGAAGTATCCCAATCTGAGATAGAGGTATGCCTGAATTTCAGGACGAAATTCTCCTAAGGAGGGGAGGATGTGAAACCCCACCAAAGCCAACCCTAGAGTAAGGGGTCAGGATGTATATCATATCATTTTGCATGAATATATATGTTTTTAAATGATTTTATGTGCTTTAGAATTATGATTTATAGATTAAAATGCTTAGTTATGCTTATTGAGTAGGAAGGGTAAAAGGGTAATTTTGTTTGAGGTCAAAATAGGAAGACAGCTTATGGATTAAATAAGAAGAATATTTAGGTGAGAAAATAAGAACAAGGGTCAGTATGGCTAAGTAGTTAGAGCTTTGTAAACCAATCTCTAAGGTCATGAGTTCAAATCTCATCACTTATGTTTTAATCATGATTATCTTAGTTAAGTTTGAATTTTTGTTTTCTTACATTCCATAAAGATAGGAATGTTGTCTCAGGAGAGATATGAAGAGAATGTCCTAATTCTATCATCTTGTCCTAAAACAAATTCTAGATGAATTCATGTCCTTTTATTACCTCTAGCTTGTCCTAACACCTTTACAAATTAAATTTGTTCAAAATTTATTAAAATCCATCTTTTTAATTCCAGAAAATTCAGCAATGATTTCTTATCTTTGAATTTTGAAAATAGATCTTAGAAGTTGGAGGATTGACTAAAAATAGGAGGGGAGTTAGGAAAGGTTCCCCAGGAAAATTAATCACCATGGTTGAACCTTCAAACTCATCTCCATAGTGTTCATTTTATTCATGGAAGAAACCTAGAAATTTTCCAGATTTTTGAGCAGCCTAACCTTCAAAAAACACAGCCAGCTTTCTTACTCATTTACTACCAGAAATATGGCCAATTTATTTAGCTTGAAGACTAAAAAATTCTTTGCAATTTGGACTACACAAAAAACTGCACAAACCAGAAAAAAAATTCTGGGTAGTTTTGCTACCTTCAACCAGAAAATGAAGCTGTTTTCTTCTACCTTCAATCCAGTAGAACTCCTCTACTTTTCCTCCATAAAGAAGGTTGGAAAGTAGCCTTAAAGAACCCTTAAACACCTCTCAAAAACCTCTGCAAATTGGGCTGGAATATTGCAGAAAAACTGCACAAAAATTGCAGCAACCATTCAAACTTAGGACACCATGAAACCGGAAATTTCCAGCTTTGTTCCCTTACGCCTAGACCAAAGAAACCCCCCTCAAACCTCTATAAAATGACCCTTGTACAGCCATGAACTAAACACCATTAACCTCTCTCCACTTACCTTGCACACTTGGACTCCATAACCGCACCTCAAATATCTCCTAAGATCATTCCATTCAAACTGCAATTTGAACTTCAAAAATTTCCAGCATTTGCTCCATGAAAACACCCTTGTACTAGACTTCATAACCAGAAATTCCTTTGACATTGAGCTCTAAATTTCATCCAACCTTAAAGCTCCATCAATCTTTATTCATTTCAGCAAAACATAACAATCCAGCCGGCTCCATTGCAGCTCTAAGAATCCTCCATCAATCAAACACCATTAACATATCCTACACCTCAAACCACTCCTCAAATCTCTCCATTTGAATTTCAAACAATCAAAATTTTCTCTTTCTCTCTAAGCTGAAAACTGAAATCCCTGAATTCCCTAAACCATTCAGCCAACACTCTCCAGAATTCGTGCACACCTTTTTCTCAAATTCTCTCTATTTTCACCAAGAACACACACTACCTTTTTTCAAGCAAAAAACCACTATAAACACCTTCAATCCCTCTCAAAAACTCCAGATTACTCCTACATACTTCGTAGAGTTCATTTCTAGAATTTATAACACCAAATTTTGGAAACAAGAATTGGCATTCGGATCAAAACTAGTTTTTTCACTTGAAGTCTTAAGAACGCCATCAAGGTAACTAAGAACAACTCTTTTGTTCATCTTCTTCCATTTAACCTACAACATATCATACTAATGTTCTCTCTCTCTCTCGGCCGAAATGGTGGATTACAACCATGGCTATTTTTCTCCAATCATGGACAATTCAAGACTCTCAATTGCATGGACCTTCTTAAATCTTCATCGAAGTACACATCAATCAAGTATTTCTCCTTAATTCTTCTTTTTAATTCCGAATTCATGTCTCTTAGATGTTGATAGGGAGAATAGAACATGAATGGAGGATTGAGTATATGCATATGAATGAAGGGGTTGAGATTAGGACATAAGAATGATTGTTCATGATTAAGCTATATGGATTTCCTTGAGAATCAATGAATGATCATCATATCTTAAGAGAATTATGAATGTTTAAGCATGCTAGATGTTATGACACCTTTGATTAATAGGATTTTTATGTTCTTATTTCCATTGAGGCCATGATTATGATTATGTCTAGTAGAGATTTGGCCATGTGATGGTATATATGGATTTAAGCCTATGTTCATGAATAGAATAGTTTGTTGTTTGATGTTGGAGAATATGTTCATGATTCTTGTTGAGCAATAGAAAAACTATGATTATTTTTTTGTTGATCCTAGGTTATTTTAATTAACAAAATTTTGTTACCTTAATTAAAATTATTACTATATTTTTCTATAAGGATTTCAAAATTCCTAGGAAGTTTTGGAAATGGAATATTAAATGAAATATTGATATTTTATTAGTCAACTAAATAATATCTTTTATTAAAAATAATATATATGTATAATAGTAAAGAAGATCATTTATAATAATAATAATAAATAAAATATTAATGACCTTGTAGACCATAGTTCAAGCTTTTACCTATATTCATAAATACTATTTATATTAAAATTTGTATGTTATTTATTAAACAAAAAATTAATATAATTCATTTATTATTAATTTTATTTATTACTAATTATTAATTATCTATTAAAAATTAATTGTAACTTATTATTTATTTATAATAAAACTTTTTTTAAATTACCATATACTAATATTAATTAGGATTGTTCAACATTTAAACCGTAGTTTATTTATTAACAATAGTACTCAAGATTTATTATTTGAACCTATAACTTATTAATAATTATTTTAGAACCCCTAGTTATTTTAACTTATCAAGCTAGACTTATTTTATAGAATCCTTTATCATCTAGCCTTAAAGCTTAGGATATTAAGGTTATGATTGTCATTAGTTGAACTAGGGATTATTTATGTAAGCGAGTATAGCTCAAGTATAACCTTATGTCTTGTGTTTACCCCAAGCGGGGTTAGGTCAGCCTTAGAGGATTTTTGTTGAGTTCAAGCAAGTAAAGGATCAGGTAAGCTCCTGCATGGAATTATTTGAAGACTAAAAAATTACTATGGCAAGCCAAATGTGGTGTGTATGGACATTCATTTTGTAAAGACAATTAAGGACTGTTTCCCTTTTTATTTCAGTCAAGCAAATTATTTAAAAATTAAACAAGCAGTTTTACACAAAATACTAATCTCTTTCTAAAACCCAACTTTGACAAGAATTTTAGAAACCCTTAATTGCTATTTCCAAGTAAATCAATGCATGACCAAATTTCTCCCAAGTGGGACAATCAACGTTGAGTACTTATTAAGGGTAAGCTAGTAGTACTAGTTTTGAAGAGCAAGAGTGAGTCTTCTGGCAGAAGGCCGCCTCCAAAAGACGAACTCAACTTGGATAAGTAACAGTACTACTTAGTCAGGCCGTCCAAGCTAGCAAGTTTCAGTCAAGTGGACTGTGTGCTTCCGGAGTGGACAACCGGTAAGTTTACGTGTAGAGATGAAGGAGTATCTCACCCGGTAGGCCATAAACCTACCTTTGTCATCATGCTCAACATGTCGTAGTCTGGCCAGCAGTATGCTCAATGTGTGGCGTACTGACCATGTGGTCATGGGGCCTGATGTGTAGTAAACCATATGTAACACCCCGCTACCTAGGCTCGCCAGAGCCGGGGATATCGCCCCATCCAAAGGACAAAGGGTCTTTATAACTAGGTCACACAAATAAAATAGCGGAATAAAAATGATACTTGAACTTAAAATTTATTTCATCCCAAGAATAAATCCAAGAATACCACGACAAATTCATAAGAAAATTTATCTACTCTCGTCTCCCTAAAACATTACACAGAATAAATTATCAGAAAATCTTCCAAAGCAGGCAATATCTAGCTACTCATCCCCACAACAGGATTGACCTGAAATCATGGTAAAAATGGTGGTGAGACAGAATTCTCAGTAAGTCCGTGTGTGCTTAAGTGTCAGGAGAAAATAGTTCGTGAATGCAAAGTATAAAATTCTTTATAAGAGATCATTGGCAAGAAATAAAAATTAGTCAAAAGCAAGAGTGGTGTTTTGGCTTTTCCAACCATAAATAATCAATTAAATTAACCACTCCAAAGAAATGATCATGGGTTACCACACGTTAGGCCCCATAACCGCATGGTCAACATGCCACACTTTGTGTAGACTGACAAAACTAGGTGATCGGCCTACTGGGCAAGATACTCCTCCTTCTCTATAACCAAACAACAACCGGGTGTCCATTCCGGCAAAACACAGTCACTTGACTGAAAGAGAACACTGCTAGCTCGGACCGGCACGACCTATTGGACTGACGTCCTATCCGAGAAGGACTCACCCCTCAGAGGTGGCCACCTACTGAGAGACTTACCCTAACCCCTCAAAGACTAGCCCTAGTAGTCCACCCTTATTGAGTACTTAACGACATTTTCCACTTGGGATAAAATGAACAAAACACTGTTCCACATAAAAATGGCAATTAAGGGTTCCCAAAGTCTTTATCAAAATCAGTTTTGGAAAGAGTTTTGAGATTGAGTAAATCTGCTTATTAATTTTCAAATAAATTGTTTGTCTTAAATAGGTAAGAAGTTAATCCTCAATTACTCTTGCAAAATTGAGTGTCCATGCACTCTACAATTAGCTTGCCATAATAAATATGTTTCATCAATCAGGTTTTATGCAGGAGCTTACCTGATTCTTCTTACTCACAATATAATGTCTCCAACAACTGACCTAACCCCAAATGGGTAAATACAAACCACAATCAAACTCAAACTAAAATCCACTTTCTCAATTTAAAACAACTTAACTCATTACCACCATGATCTTAGTGTCCCAAGCTTTAAGGCCAAACTTTAAATAAATAGGTTTTTAAGCTAAGACTAATTTGATATTTAAAATAATTAATGTTTTGAGAAACAAGTACTAATAAGTTGATGGTTTAAATCTTGCTAAGAAAAATTTAGAGTTTATTTGATGAAGAGTCCTAGGTGATATTAGGTAAAATAATGATTTATTAATAATTTAGTTGTTAGAAAATAATTGATAGCTAAAATTAGTTGAAAATAAATTTAATGAGTCTTGCTTGAAAAATAATAAATAAATTTTTAATGAGTTTGATTAAAAGATAATAATTAAATTTTTATTAATAAATATTTCACTAATTATGATTATTTCCATAAAAGGCTTTAGTAGATTTCATTATTTTATAATATATATATATATATATATTCTATTTTTCTAGCAAAAGCTATTATTTATTTGACTAAAATATCCTTATTATATATAATAATCCAAATTTACCCCTCCTAGGGTTTTTTCGAAATTACTAGCAAAATCATATTATGAAATATTTTATTCATGAAATAAAAATTAACATAGGGACAACTAGATCATAATCATACTTCTATGGCTAACCACAATCATGAACATACACAATCCTTCAATTTATCAAATCATGCATATAAGCATAGATCTAAATTTACCAAGACATGATCTAACCCCTACTAGCATAAATATGATCATGGCTTCAATAATCCAACATGAATATAAATCATATTCACCAAAGGTGACATAATCTCTAGCATACTTCATCACAAATACTACCTATGACATGGAAACATGCATTAAACCTCAAATCATCATACAATCAACCAAGATAATCCATCCATGGATAAATCTCATCTCCTTCATAGTCATACATATATTCATGCTTCAACCTCAACAATATATACTTAAATCCTATCCACAATCCATCTTCTATCAACATCATCCTAGAGACATGAATCTAGAACTTAAAAGAAGGGTTAAAAAGGGTTACTTTCTTCCTGAATATCTTGAAGGAGTTTTGAATGGTTGATAACCCCTAGATGCCTAAATCTGTCCAAGGAAGGTGGAGAAAGCATGGCCATTGGAGAAGAAGCCATCCAGCCAAGAGGAGAGAGATTCAGCCACGAGAGAGAGAGAGAGAGAGAGAGAGAGAGAGAGAGAGAGAGAGAGAGAGAGAGCATTAGTATGTTGATTCGCATTCATATTCATTAGAGATCAAGATTGGAGAAGATGAAGTTGTTAGAACAAACCTACCTTGAAGGTGTTCTTGAGCCTTCACAAAATTTCTGGGTTTTGATCCAAAATAACAAGTTGGATTTTGGAGTTTGATGTTAAGAATGGTATTGATGGACTCACGGCAGTGAGTATGTTCAATCGAGAAATTTTAGAAGGAGTTTGAAGTGATTTGGGAGAGTATTAAGTGAAACGAAAGAGTAGGTGTTCTTGGTGTGTTGTGTGTTCTTGATGTTGAAGAGAGTAGAGAGCTTTTGGGATTGGAGCTGCCGAAATTCTGTAAGGATTAGGGTTGGCCGACTACTTGAAGGGTTTTGGTATCTAATTTTCTAGTTTGGAAGGGAAAAAAAAAAGGCTAGTTGATGAAATCCTTGAAGAATATTTTTTGGGAAGCAAATTTAGAAACTAAATATTCAGGAATGCCTTTGATCATGGGAGAGCTTTTGGAAGTCTGCCATGGCTGAATTGCTGGCAGTGTTTTGGCTAGATGAATGATGGTTGAGGGGGGCTAAAGGTGGCTAAAAATACTGAGTGTAATGGTGAAGGGAAGGTCTGGTTGTTTGAGATATATTTTATGGAAAGTTGTTAAATCATGGTAGCTGAAATTTTGGTATCCAAATCAGATCATGTTTACAGATTTTTTTTGGAAATCTTTTAGGCAGCCATGACTGGATTTTCATGCAGAAGCTTGAGGGGGATAATGGAGTTCAGTTATTGAAGGTTTAAGGGTGATTTGTGCAGAAGAAGGATGGAGTTTCGGCTAGGGATGAATTAGGAACTAAGGCTGGAAAATTCTTGCACAGAATTTCGTTGCTTGCTGGAATTTTCTGGGCAGTTTTCGGCTACCCTTTTCCAGCCGCTTTGAAAGGAGTGTGAAGGGGAATTTCAGGGCTTTTCAAGGCTGGTTTCTAGCCTTCTTCATAGAGGAAAAACGTGGCTAAGATGCTGAACAAAAATTGGAAGAAAACAGCTTGGTTTCGGACCTCCTAAGCTGTGATTTGCCTAGGAATTTTCCTGGTTTTGCACAGCTTTTGTGCAGTCCAAATATGGCCCGAAAAATCCAAGTTCTAAGCTGATCAAAAAGGCCATTTTTTGGCAGCATGTGGAAGGGAATAAGGGCTAAGAATTTCTACACCTTGAAGGCACACAAAGCTGGGAAAAATTTCAGTTCCATGCATGAAGGAAGATGAACTTAGCTAGAGTAAAGTTTTTAGAAAGTTCACTAAGGAATTTAATTCACTTGAAATCCTTTCCCCCTCTTCCATGGTTTCGGTCCATAAGATGTGTCTTACTAAGACATTTTGAACCTACAAAGCCACAACACATTGCTGGAATTTTTCTAGAATAATATTGGCTTGAACAATTTGAACAAGCTAATGAATTGAGAAATAGGAAAAATTAAGGATTAAGAAGAAATGGATTCCCCTTAGGAATTTTGTGTAGGCAAAAGAGTAGGATGAGGATACTCCTATCATGTCTCTCTTAGGACAACATTTCTACCCTACTCCAAGCTCATAAGGCCAAAAATATTACTTCCCAAGCAAAAATAAAATTTAACCAACCTAAAGCTCCTATGATGGAATTTGAACCCAAGACCTCAAGAATTAATTCTAAGGCTCTAACCACTAAACCACAACAACTCTTGTTCTTATTTTCCCCTAAAAATATTTTCCTATTCAATCCCCAAACTATCTCCCTTTTCCCACCTCAAGCAAAAATTACCATTTTGCCCTTCTCACTCAATAATCATAATCAAGCCTTCTAGACTATAAAAATCAAATTCAATACACATAAAATCATATAAAAATATATTTAAACATGCAATGAAATATGATATGCACCCCAACCCCCTTACTCTAAGGTTAGTTTTGACCGGGGTTTCATACCATGGCTACCCCTTTGAGTGGTTGTATTTATTATACACATGTATGGTTTGAAAAGCAAAGCACCACTCTTTATTTTGAACATTTATTTAATGCTTACCAGCACTTTTTCTTATGAAACTATTACAACTTGCATACATGAACTGTTTTACTTGAAACACTCAAAGCACACACAGGCTTATTGAGATTTTTATCTCATCACCTTTTATACCATATTTTCAATTCAATCCTGCTATGGAGGTCAATAGCTAGAATTGTTGCTTATGCTTTCAAGAATTTATGCTATTTTCCATATGTGTTGTTTTGAGAGATTGTAACGAACAATTTATTTTGGATTTGTTCATGTATTTTTAGGTTGTAATAAGATTAATTTTAAAGTATTACTTTTATTTTATTTTATGTGACCTAGTTATAAAGATCCCTTGTCCTATGGATGGGGCGACTTTCCCGGCCCTGTTGGGCTTAGGCAGTGGAGTGTTACAAGTAATATCTATATTCCAACAACTGTAAAAGGGAAAGCAAGATGAAGATGAATAGTTGCAAAGTTGGTGCAAAAGGTGGTGAATAAAGGAGGAGATGGGTTCGAAAGGGACAATGATGGAAATATTTGTTATCGAGGTCGGTATTATATTCCGAAACAGTCTGCGATGAAGTAAGGAATTTTAATAGAAGCACATCAAAGTAAGTGTACCATCCATCCAAGAGCAGCAAAGATGTATCATGACTTAAAATGGCATTATTGGTAGATTGGTATGGAGAAGGATATTTCAGACTTTACAACTTGATGTTTGATTTATTAGCAAGTGTAATCTGACCCATAATGACCTGGAGGGTTATTACAATCATTACCTACTCCATCGTGGAAATGAGATGAAATTATTATGGATTTCATTATGGGATTGTACATGCTGTAGGACAGCGAGATACTATATAGGTGATAGTGGATCGACTAAGTAAGTCTGCTCATTTCATCCCTATTAACTAACAATATTCACTAGAGAAGTTTAGTGAAATTTATATGGAGGAAGTAATTAGACTATAAGAGTATCCTCTAGTAATGTGTCAGATGGAGACCCTAGACTTACCCCGGAGCTAGACTAAGCTGTCATAGAAGTATGGAACTACAATAAAGTTCAGCACAATAGCGCACCCACAGACGGATGGACAGACAGAACGAGTGAATAGAGTTTTGGAAGTCATATTCCGGGCTTGCGCTTTTGATTTTGGATCTAAGTGGATTGATAATTTAGTGTATGTAGGATTCACATACACCAATAGTTATCAATCAACAATTGGAAAGGCCCCCATTAGAAACGCTACATGAAAGGAAATGTAGTCTAGGATGAAGGACGGGTGAATAAGATGCCATCAATCTTGAAAACTTTGACATGCTTTGGAGATGATTAAAATCAGGTTGATGGCAGTTCAGAGTAGACAAAAAAGTTATGTTGATCGACGTAAGAGATATTTCAAATTTGTTGAAGGAGATCGTGTATTGTTGAAGTTGACTCCCCAACGACAATTGGGAATCAAATGACAAGGGAAGAAATTGGCACCTAGGTACGTTGGACATTCCCTCTTGTCGAAAGGATTGGGAAAGTGGCACACAACATATTCTATGTCTCCCAACTTCGGAAGTACGTACCTGATCTCGTACACACTTTGAATGAAGAGCCTATTGAGATAACTTCAAACCTGAAGCATGAGGAAAAGCTTAATAACATATTAGAGTATACTGAAAAGAATGTGCGGGAAAAAGAAATTTTCACTTCTAAAAGTATTGTGGAATGATCGTCTAGTGCATGATGCAACATGGAAATGAAAGTGAAGATGTTGAAAAAGCATCTAGAATTATTTCAAGCTAGGCCAATATCGAGGACGAATTTTTTTTTTGTAAGGAGGGGAGAATGTAGTACCCCACGCTTTACTTTTGATTGGCTACTACTTGTAATAGGATGATAATTTATATCAATTGCCAGAACAAAAGTGATAGGTGTAATGAGACGAATATTTTGGTATAATAATATTTTGTCGGGAGCTGGATGTAATTATTAGATTTGTTCTACCTGTGCCCTAAATCTTTGAAAAGCTATTACTGTTAATAAAATAAGAATTTGAGGGTATGCTGAGAAGAGAAAGTGATTAGTGCAATATAACGCACGTTTTGGTATGAATTATGTTATTCGGCTTATCAAGGGCATTTTCATCATTTTGATCATGTGTTTGACCCAATAGAGAAGGAATTAAAGAATTTAAGTATTACCAATGGATTCAACAGAGTTTTTGGAGTCAATGGTGAAATAAAATATTTTTTCATTTCGGACCCGATTTTGGTTATTTTTGAAGAAAACAGAAAATCGCGATTAAAAATGATATGTGTGGCATTTTATGATTGGTAGACCATGAACATGTGTCAATGTAAGAGAGGTTGCATGAAGGATTCATGCAGGACGCATGGAATTAAAGAATTACAAAATAAATAAAGTGTGATATGTATTTTTATGATTAGAACACATCACTAATGGGCCCTTTTGATTAAGGTTTTGTGCAATGTGATTGACCAATATATGGACCATGAGAAGGTAATTAAATGATTGAGAACTGGCCAAGAAATCGGCAGCCATACAAGAGAAATGAAGGGAAATTTTTTAGGAGGAAAAATAGGTGGTTAGTGTGTAAAATTTTCATTGGAACGCACCTATGTATAACCACCACGCAATTAATAGAAATAAGTGGTGAATGGCCAAGATTTGATGATGAATGGTGGTGAGAAGAGGCTATTATATAGCCTGAATTTCGTCAGCTATGAAGAAAGAAAAACAAGAGAAAAGAAATTAAACAAGAGAGAGAGAGAGAGAGAGAGAGAGAGAGAGAGACTAGTGTGTGTTCTTGGTGTTGTGTGTGAGTGCTTGGAGCAAATCATACCAAATAGGCTTATATACAAGGTAAAACCCTACCTTACTTGAATTAAAGTTGTTGTTAGGTGAATGGTGCTCTTTATGATATCAATTTTAACATGAAAACATTATTTTCATGTCTTAATTTTGGATCAAAAGTTAGGGTTTATAAACTTTGTTGATGAACTCTCTATGTGTCTCTATGTGTTGGCTGCCTAGAAGCATTATAGATATTGTTTTGTGTAAGAAAGAACTAAATATTCATGGTAGTTCGAAGGTTTGCTTTTCCTTGAGGAGATGATACTAAAGTAGAATGAAATTGGAAGTAACTTTGTTGGAAAAATTAATTATACTAGCTTTTAATTTGAAGAAGTGAATTTGTGTTGAATAAGCATGACTCTTGTGAGCTATTGGAATCTGAAAATTATAGAATCAAAGATGATTTGAAGGAAAGTTGAATGAATTAATGTTCTTAAGTTGTTAAAGGCTAAAGGAAAATAAATCATAGCATGAATAGTAGAATTGGAGCAAAACTACTGGGACTATTTTTGCCCTGTATTATGTCACGGGAACCAAAACTCTAAAAAAAGGCCTATATAGAATTAAAATTAAAAGTATTATGGTCATTTTGGTATATCATGAGCTAAATTGGAGTGGTTGATTGGAAGTTATGTGCAGAAAAAACCATGTGTCAAGCAGTAAAATTCCATTAAATTAGTCCAAAAATGGATGAACTTAAGGATGATTAATTGTGTGATTTTGGATGAAATGAATGAGAAATATGGAGTGAATCCCTTGTATATGAAGGGAGGAAGGAAATGGGAAAAAGGAAAATGAAATAATTGAACAAACGACAAAAAAACGACGTGAACAAAAATTGAACGTTTTCCTTAACCGTCGGCGAACCATCGGCCCCGTTGGTTACTTTTCGACCAAATATGATTTGACCAAAAATCGAGGATTGGTGTAGGTTTATTAGTAAATGGCCAACGATACGTTGAAAACGAAGGAAATGGTGGTCGAACGGCTGTGAACAGAAAACGTTAACTTGGACACGAGGTGAGTCCCTTTGTTTTCTAAAACCTTTTGAAAGCTAGTGTGCTTTATTCTTCCATAAAATGCTATGTTTTATACCATTTTGGAAATCCCTGAATATGTTTAAGATTTATCTAAGCATGATTTGTTTTGAAGACATTTTGGGCTTCAACGAACTTTACATTTAGCTTGGAAACCTTAATGGATAATTAAAGCATGAATTTTGTGAATTTAGTCCTTTTTGGATTAAATACTTGGGATTTTCAGAAAATGGTAAATTTTGGAATCAGGTATTCATAAATAAACTGGAATACCCTTATTGGAACATTTTATAAAAATGTGTTTGGAAACTTTGAATTTAATCATCTTTTGGGATTAGAATTTGGGATTTCTTGAAATGAGTTCCTTTTGGAATTGGGTATTTAGAAAATGGTCTGAATATCCTTATTGGAATGTTTTACGAAAACCTTTAGAATTGAGTATTTGGCAAATAACTGAAATATCTTTATTGGAACTCATGTGAACACTTTTCAAATCAGGTAAGGATTAAATGACCTCGAATACCCTCGGAAAGTCTTTTGAAACCAGTCATGGGTAAAATGACCCAATGCCCTTGGAAATAACTTTTGTGATCGAGTACGGGCAAAATGACCCAAATTCTCTTGGAAATTTATTTTGATGTGTGAAAAGAACTCTTTAGCATGTTTTGACATGGTTTTGGAAAATGATCTGTCGTGATGAGATTGAATTTTGAAAAATGACATTTTGATCCCAGAAATTATTTTATTGGCCAAATACGCCTATGGAATGAATTGATTAGCTTGCAGAGCCTATGAAAATTATGATCTGACTTGCGAATCAGTGAGATCAAATTTTGAAAAATGTTATTTTGCCCCCAAAGATGTTTGTTTTAATAATCTTGCGGGATTAGATAACCCTCTAGCCTGATCAGTCATGAGAGGTCGGCATTGGTAACGTTGAGTACTCAGCAAGGACTTCGATGTTTGTTTAGGCATACATTAGAGTTAGACTACCCTAGAAACCTGGCCTAGTTCTAGGGATTGTCTTACTCCGAATGGGGTGACAAAAAATTAAGAGTAGTCGTCTTGCTAGCTGTCTAGTGCCTGGCAATTGTCGTGCCTTATGTGCACTTTGTGATTTAGGTTGTTCATGGGCTAGGCTAGACACCTGGCATTGTTCAACCCCTTGCTACCTTGATGGTAATTGACGTTAGTATTGGGACCACTGGCTTACGGTAGCAAGTAAAAGATTTAGTGTGCTATGGTACACTTATTGATTTTTGTCCACTGTGGTCTAAGTACAACAATACGTGCGAGTTAAGTACTGTAGGTTGTGGTCTCAGTACAATGATTCGTAGTGCTGAAGGCAAAGACTACTGGCTTTGCTTATAGGTTGACCCTCTGTTGGAGAAATGCCTGTAATTTCGAAATTGGGGTAATAATTTGAAAATAAAATACAATTTTTCAAAAATATTGAGTTCTGAATAAACTTATTTTGAGAGAGTCTGGGAATTCTATCCAGTGAACAAATGAAATGCTTTTCCCACAAAAGTATCACGTACTCTATCTCTTTACTAAAGCACTAGCACACATGAGACTCACTGGGTGAATTTTCACTTACACGTCTCTTTTATCTTACCCTCACTGGGTAAATGTTCGAGTGGTTGCAATGGAAAAGACAGATAATCATGTTGTAGTATTGGAAGGTACGCTCCTTATTTTGAATTATGATGCTAAAATATTATTAGATCCCGGTTCTATGCATTCCTTTGTTGCCAATTCATTTCTGGATGCTATGGGGAAAATGGTTAAGAAACTTCATTATGAAATGATTGTTAGTACCCTATTAGGAAAGTAAATAAAAAGTAAGAAAGTACAAAAGGAATATAAGACTTTAGTGGAGAATGAAATTTTAGGAGAAGATTTGATATGTCTGCCCATAGAGGGTTACGATACTATCTTAGGCATGGACTGACTATCCAAGCATAATATTCAAGTTAACTATATACATAATGTTGTACAATTCTATCAGCTTGAGAAACCTACATTGAAATTGGTAAGTGAGGCTGGAAGAAAAAGGAATACTGTCAAATTGGAATTCAAGACCCAGAGGATGATTCGGAAAAGTTATATAGGATACTTGTCTTATGAAATTAATAAGCCAGGAGAGGTTAAGAAACCCAAAGATGCCCCTGTGGTGAATGAGTATTTAGAAGTTTCCATTGATTTAGTGCCATCAGTACAATCAATTTCTAGAAATCCTTCTAAAATAGCACCTACAAAATTACAGGAGCTTAAGAAATAAATGCAGGAATTAACGGAGTAAGAATTTATTCGACCTAGTACTTCACATTGGGCAATACCTGTGTTGTTTGTTAGAAAGAAATATGAGTCTCTACATATGTGTAGAGATTATCAAGGATTGAATACAGTAACGGTAAAGAATAACTACCCATTGCCCATGGTTGATGAATTATTTAATTAGTTGCCAGGAGCGGAATGATTCTCAAAGTTAGACTTGAGCCAAAGATATTACTAAGTTCGGATGCAGGAAGGAAATTTATCAAAAAATGCATTTAACACATGATACGGACCTTTTGAGTATGTAGTGATGCCCTTTGGTGCTACTAATGCCCCTGTTGTTTTCATAGACCTGATGCACCAAACGCTTTGATCTTACCTAGATAGCTTTGTTGTTATATTCATAGATGATATCATGGTGTATTCTAAAGACCTCAAGAACATGAACACCATCTTCAGAAAGTATTGGAGGAGTTAAGGAAGGCTAAAGTATATGCAAAATTCAATAAGTAAGAGTTTTGGCCACAAGAAGTAGCATTCCAGGGACATGTGATACCCAAACACAAGATTACAAAAAATCTTCCAAAAGTTAAAGCAGTTACTAATTGGAGATGTCCCGAGACTCCAACTAAAATACGAAGCTTTCTAGGATTAGCAGGATATTTTTGGAGATTTATTGAGAGATTTTCTAAGATAGCTTCACCTTTGATTCGACTTACCCAAACAAAGTTCCTTATGTTTGGACTATGTAGCTTGAGAAGTGAGAAAATTTTCAAAAAACTGAAGAAAATGTTATGTTCTGTTCCTGTTCTAGCATTGCCAAGGATGGATAAACCTTATGAGGTGTACACATATGTGTGAAAGGAAAGATTGGGAGGAGTGTTGATGCATGAGAGAAATGTGATAGCTTGTATCTCTAGGAAATTGAAATCCCATGAGCAAGGTTACCCTACACAATTTGGAGTTAGAGGCTATTGTATTTGACCTTAAGACGTGGAGACCTTATTCGTATAGGGCTAAGTTTAAAGTCTTCACCAACTGCAAAAGCTCGAAGTATGTTTTACCCAGAAGGATTTGCACATGGGACAACATCGGTGGATGGAATTTCTTGAAGAATTCCAATGTCCAATTAAGTATCATCCTGGAAAAGCAAACACAATAGCAGATACCCCTAATAGTGAGGCAAATTTATCAGCTCTCCGAATATTATGAATACCAGAACTGGAAGCAATCATGGTAGATGAAGAAATAAGGATGATTAATACTTCCATTCAACCTGTTTTCCTACACCGGTAAAAGAGAAAGCAAGATAAAGTTGAAGAGTTGCAAAAGTTGGTGCAAAAGGAGGTGAATAAAGGAGGAGATGGGTTCTAAAGGTATAATGATGGGATTTTTTGTTACCAATGACGGTATTGTATTCCGAAACAGTCTGTGATGAAGCAAGGCATTTTAAAAGATGCACGTCAAAATAAGTATACTATTGATCCAGGAGTAGTAATGGTTTATCATGACTTGAAATGGCATTATTGGTGGATTGGTATAAAGAATGATATTTTGGACTTTACAGCTCGATGTTTAATTTATCAGTAAGTGAAAATCGACCCGCAACGGCCTGGAAGGGTATTGCAATCTTTACCTACTCCATCGTGGAAATGGGTTTTAATTATTATGGATTTCATTATGGGATTATCCATGCAGTAGGACAGCGAGATACTATATAGGTGATAGTCGATCAACTAAGCTAGTCTGCTCATTTCATCCCCATTAAATAACAACATTCACTAGAGAAGTCAAGTGAAATCTATTTGGAGGAAGCAATGAGACTATATAAGTATCCTCTAGTATTGCGTCAGATCTAGATCGTAGACTTATCCTAGAGCTAGACTAAGCTACCGTAGAAGTGTAGGACCACAATAAAGTTCAGCACAGTAGCGCACCGACAGACGGATGGACAGACAGGACGAATAAATAGAGTTTTGGAAGACATATTCCGGGCATGCGCTTTAGATTTTGGAATTAAGTGGATTCATAATTTAGTGTATGCAAGATTCGCATACACCAATAGTTATCAATCAACAATTGGAAAGGCCACATTTGAAGGTCCACATGAAAGAAAATGTAGTCTAGGACGAAGGACGTGTGAATAAGATGCCTTCGATCTTAAAAAGTTCGACATGATGTGGAGATTATTAAAATCAAGTTGGAGGCAATAATTAGTAGGAAAAAAATTATGCTGATCGACGTAAGAGAGATTTGGAATTTGTTGAAGGAGATCATGTATTCTTGAAGTTGACTCCTCAACGACAATTGGGAATCAATTGACAAGGGTAGAAATTGGCACCTAGGGACATTGTACCATTCCCTCTTGTTGAAAGGATTTGGAAAGTGGCATATCGATAGGAGCTACCAGTAGAGCTTTAAGGTATTCACAATGTATACTATGTATCCCAACTTCGGAAGTACGTACCTGATCTCGTACACATTTAGAACGAAGAGCCAATTGAGATAACTCTAAGCTTAAAGTATAAGGAAAAGCCTATTAAGATCTTAGAGTATACTAAAAATGGTGTGCGGAAAAAAGAAAATTTCTATTGTAAAAGTATTGTGGAATCATCGTCCTGTGCAAGATGTAACTTGGGAACGAAAATGAAGATGCCGAAAAAGCGTCCAGAATTATTTTAGGTTAAGCCAATTTTGAGGTCAAATTTTTTTTTTTTAAAGGAGGGTAGAATGTAATACCCCGTGCTTTACTCTTCATTGGCTACTACTTGTAATAAGATGAGAATTTATATCAATGGCAAGAACAAAAGATGATCGGTATAATGAGATGAATATTTTGGTATAATAATATTTTGTCGAGACATGGGTGTAATTATTAGATTTGTTCTACCTATGCCCTAAATCATCAGAAAGCTATTACTGTTAACAAAATAAGAATTTAAGGGTACGCTGAGAAGAGAAATTGATTAGTGCGATGAAATACACGTTTCGGTGTGAATTATGTTATTCAGGTTATCGGGGGCATTTTTTCATTTTGACTACGCCCGCGACTTTGACCGTGAGTTTGACCCTATAGAGAGTTAAGTGGTGAAATAAAATATTTTTTGAATGAGAATACTAGAATAAATGAGAATATAAGTAGGAGAAATTGAAGTGCACTTTGAGGTATGAATCAGAAAAGATTTGGAGACCTCGTTAGCAAAAGAAAGTAAATATGTAAAGAAGGGGAAGCCGACTTTAGGACAACCCTCTTTTAGATTCTTTAATTGTGGGAAGATAGAATATAAGAGATTCAATTGCCTTCACCCTCAAAGGATAAGAGAATGGAGTCAACCGGGAAAGAAATAATCAGGGGCAGAGGTCAAGACTAGAAAGAGAGAACCTAGGACAAGCTTCTACCCCTAGACCTAGACTTGCTAAACAACAAGTGAATGTTCGAGTGGTTGCATTGGAAAAGATGGATAATCATGCCATAATAACGGAAGGTACGCTCCAAATTTTAAATTATGATGCCGGTTCTACGCATTCCTTTGTTGCGAATTCATTTCTCGATGCTATAGGGAAAAAAGAGGAAGAAACTTCATTATGAAATAATTGTTAATACCTCGTAAGGAAAGAAATAAAAAGTGAGAAAGTATATAAGGAATGTAAGTCTTTGGTGGAAAAAGAAATTTTGGGAGGAGATTTGATATGTCTACATATAGAGGGTTACGATGCTATATTGGGCATGGACTGAGTATCCCAGCATTATATTCAAGTTGATTGTAGGCATAAAGTAGTATGATTCCGTCGGCCTTGGAAACCGATATTAAAATTGGTTGGTGAAGTTGGAAGGAAAAGTAATGCTTTCATATCAGGAATCAAGACTCGGAAGATGATTAGGAAAGGGTATATTAGTACGTGGCTTATGAAATTATTAAGCCAAGAGAGGTTAAGAAACCCGAAGATGCCCTTGTGGTGAATGAGTATTTAGATGTTTTTCCGCAAAAAAAATTGAAGGAGTTACCACCAGAGAGAGAAATAGAATTTTCCATTGATTTGCTGCCATCAGCATAATCAATTTCAAGAACTCCTTTTAAAATAGCACTTACAGAATTACAGGAGCTTAAGAAACAAGTACAGGATTTAATAGAGCAAAAATTTATTCGGCCAAATACTTCACCTTGGGGAGTACCTGTGTTGTTTGTTAGAAAGAAAGATAAGTCACTACGGATGTATAGAGATTATCAGGAATCGAATGCAGTAACAGTAAAGAATAACAACCCATTGCCAATGGTTTATGAATTATTTAATCAGTTGCAAGAAGCAGAATGATTCTCAAAGTTAGGCTTAGGGCAGGGATATTACTAAGTTCGGATTCCGGAAGAAAATATACCAAAAAAACCACTTAACACATGATATAAACCTTTTGAGTTTGTTGTGATGCCCTTTGGTATTACTAGCGCCCTTGCTGTTTTCATAGATCTGATGCACCGAACTCTTCGGCCTTACCTAGACAGCTTTGTTGTTTAACTCATAGATGATATCATGGTGTATTCTAAAGTCCCTCAAGAACATGAACAATATCTTCGGAAAGTATTGGAGGAGTTAAGGGAGGCTAAAGTATATACAAAATTCAGTAAGTATGAGTTTTGGCCAAAGAAGTAGCATTCTTGGGACATGTGATATCCAAAGACGAGATTACAGTAGATCTTGCAAAAGTTGAAGTGATGACTACTGGGAAACGTCCCGAGACTCCAACTGAAATACGAAGCTTTCTGGGATTAGCTTGATATTATTGGAGATTTATTGAGAGACTTTCTAAGATAGGTTAACCTTTGATTTGACTCACCTAAAGAAAGTTCATTATGTCTAGGTTGAGTAGTGTGAGAAAAGTTTTCAAAAATAGATTGATAAGTTAAGTTCTATTCCTGTTCTAGCATTGACAATGATGGATAAACCTCATGAGGCATACACAGATGTGTCAAAGGAAAGATTAGGAGGACTGTTAATGCAGGAGAGAAAGGTGATAGCTTATATCTCTAAGAAATTGAAATCTCATGAGGAAAGTTACCCTACAAATGATTTGGAGTTAGCCGTTGTTATGTCTGCCCTTAAGACGTGGAGACATTATTTGTATAGGGCTAAGTTTAAAGTTTTCACCAACTACAAAAGCTTGAAGTATGTTTTACCCAGAAGGATTTGAACATGGGACAACATCGGTGGCTAGAATTTTTGGAAGAATTCTGATATTCAATTAAGTATCATCCTAGAAAAGCAAGCACTATAGCAGATACCAACGAATTCTAGGACTGGAAGCTATTGCGGTAGATGGAAAAATAAGGATGAGTAATATTTCCATTCAACCTGTTTTCCAAGAATAGTAAAAGGGAAAGCAAGATAAAGATGAAGAGTTGCAAAAGTTAGTGCAAAAGGAGGTGAATAAAGGAGGAGATGGGTTCCGAAGGGACAATAATGGGATTATTTGTTACCGGGGTCGATATTGTATTCCGAAACAGTCTGCGATGAAGCAAGGCATTTTAATAGTAGCACATCAAAGTAAGTATACCATCCATCCAGGAGCAGTAAAGATGTATTATGACTTGAAATGGCATTATCGGTGGATTGGTATGAAGAAGGATATTTCAGACTTTATAGCTCGCTGTTTAATTTGTCAGCAAGTGAAAGCTGACCCGCTACAGCCTAGAAGGTTATTATAATCATTACCTACACTATCATAGAAATGAGATGAAATTATTATGGATTTCATTATGGGATTATCCATGCAGTAGAACAACGAGATACTATATAGGTGATAGTGGTTCGACTAAGTAAGTCTGCTCATTTCATCCCCATTAACTAACAACATCATTCACTAGAGATGTTATGTGAAATTTATATGAAGGAAGTAATCAGACTATATGAGTATCTTCTAGTATTGTGTTAGATCGAGATCCTAGACTTACCCCGAAGCTAGATTAAGCTGTCGTAGAAGTATGGGACCATAATAAAGTTCAACACAATAGTGTTAGTGTTGTACCCTAGAGGCAATCACTTGTACATTGTATATGACACATTTTATTTTAATAAAAGCTATTATTTATCTTACAGTTTCTTTTGTTTACTTTTATGTAATATAACTGTTAGATAATGTCCCTAGTACAACACTGTGTTAAGGAAATCATGATAAAGATCATGATATGAGATTCATACTACATTGTATAGTGCTAGTACTTAAATAGTCCCTAGTCATAGTATGAATGAGATAGGATATCATTAATGCGTTAAGACTAGCATGTGTTAGACTTCCTAATTTGATCAGGCGGTGGTTCTTTTATCCGTGAGTATTGAGATACTCAATGTTAACATATGGATGCTTGTTAATGGAACAAGTTCATTGCATAACCTAGCTATGAGATAATCATATGGATAACTATTTAGTACTAGTGATATAATCTCAATATAGCAAACGTACAAGTATCCTTAGACTTGAGATCTCCAAGGTACTTTATTTGCTGAGCATTGTACTTTGATTCCAATCTCTGGAGCTTGATTGAGGGCCGCCTATGGGATGGATATTGGGTACATTATGAGGCAAACGAAAGTAGTTAAGAGGGTTAATAAAGGATTCACCACCCTAATAGTAGGGGTGAATATCTCACGGCCACTTGTAGGAATTACTACTCAAGAAGTCCTTGGCCAAGGCGATTATGTATTGGAAATAGTTTCAATTGATACACATCTAGAGTAGTGGGTTCCTGGTACAAGTACTATTATATTCGGGCCAGAATTAATTCTGGAGAGAGTTGGTACTAATTCTGTACTCCAAACCGAATGAGATATTGTATGGTGAAAGGAGTTAATTGCACTGTAGTTTGTTATTGAAGGATTTATCTCAAGCCACTTGACTTCTTGGACTCTTGGGTGGTCATGATGTGTTGGTAGATACTACTCATGATCTGGGAATATAGGTTTATTAATTGATGAATTAATAAACCAATCCTGATTAGAATAATATGATTAGTTCCAATTAATTATGGATTATTAATCTCAAAGACGTTTGGAATAATTCATGTTCTCTACCAATTAACTGGGAAACCTAATAGGTCACACACAATAGAGGATTATATACTCAAAGATGTTATTTGACAACATAGTGGAGTTAATTGAGAGGAAGAGAATGAGTTGCGGCCAAATTATAATTAGTTATAATTTATGGTCCAAATAATAATTATGAGAATTTGATGTTTCTGATTACAATTAGGAAATTCTAATTATTTTAGAATTCTAGATTTTTAGTGGATTTTAGTGACATATAATACATATATGCACGAAACCCTAATGTAGGGCATTCATACGAAAACAACAGCCATAAAAACTCTCTTCTCTTTCTCTCTCTTGTTGATCTTGATCAAAACCCTAGCTGCCATTGTCTTTCTACTAGCATAGAAAATTTGGTGCTTGAGTGTGATTCTTACATGGATTTCTATTAGAGATAATCATACATTGTGATTATAGTGGTTGGACATTCAACTCTTGTGGAGTTTGATCAAGAGGATTGCTGGATGGCGCCTTAACTTAAAGAAGAAATTTTTGTTCTTCAGACGATCAAAGAAAGGTAAAAAGCTATTACCTTTGTTATCTTTATGTTTTATTTTCCACACATATTCAGATCCTGGGATGGTATCTCGTTTTATTTTCCGCTGCACCATATTTGATGGCATGAGAGATACCCAACAAGCAGTACACTCACAGACGGATGGATAGAGAGAACGAGTGAATAGAGTTTTGGAAGACATATTTCAGGCTTGCACTTTAGATTTTGGAACTAAGTGGATTGATAATTTAAGTATGTAGGATTCGCATACACCAATAGTTATCAATCAACAATTAGAAAGGCCCCAGTTGAAGCTCTACATGAAAGGAAATGTAGTCTAGGACGAAAAATGGGTGAATAAGTTGCCTTCGATCTTGAAAAGTTTGATAGGCTGTGAAGATGATTAAAATCAAGATGGAGGCAATTCAAAGTAGATAAAAAAGTTATGTAGATCGATGTAAGAGAGATTTGGAATTTGTTGAAGGAGATCATGTATTCTTGAAGTTGACTTCTCAACTATAATTGGGAATCAAAGGACAAGGGAAGAAATTGGCACCTAGGTATGTTAGACCATTCCCTCTTGTCAAAAAAATTGGGAATGTGATGTATTGATTGGAGCTACTAGTAGAGCTTCAAGGTATTCGCAACGTATTCTATTTCTCCCAACTTCGAAAGTACATACTTGATCTCATACACATTTTGAATAAAGAGCCTATTAAGATAACTCCAAGCTTGAAGTATAAGAAAAAACCTATTAAGATCTTAGAGTATACTATAAAGGGTGTGCGAAATAATAAAAATTTCACTTGTAAAAGTATTGTGGAATCATCGTCCAGTTCAAGATGCAACTTAGGAATGGAAGTAAAGATAATGAAAATGTGTCCAGAATGATTTCAGGTTATGCCAACTTTGAGGACAAATTTTTTTTGGAAAGAGGGGAGAATGTAATATCCCGTGCTTTACTTTTCATTGACTACTACTTGTAATAAGATGAGAATTTATATCAATGGCCAGAACAAAAAAGGATCAATGTAATGAGACGAATATTTTGGTATAATAATATTTTGTCGGGACCTGGATGTAATTATTGGATTTGTTCGACCCGTATCCTAAATCTTCAGAAAGCTGTTAATATTAATAAAATAAGAATTTGAGGTTACGTTGAGAAGAGAAATTAATTAGTGCGATGAAACGCACGTTTTAGCGTGAATTATGTTATTCGGGTTATCAGGGGCATTTTTCTCATTTTCACCGCGCTCGCGACTTTAATCGTGAATTTGACCCAATAGAGAAGGAATTGAAGAATATAAGTGTTATGAATGGATTCAGCGGAATATTTGGAGTTGAGAGGTGAAATAAAATATTTTTCCTATTTCGGACCCGAATTTGGTTATTTCTGAAGAAAATAGAAAATCGTGGCTAAAAACGATGCGTGTTGCATTTTGTGATTGGTAGCCCATGGACATGTGTCAATTTAAGAGAGGTTGCATGAAGTATTCTTGCAAGATGCATGAAAATAAAGAATTACAAAATAAATAAAGAATTATGTGTATTTTTGTGATTAGAACACATTACATGTGGGCTCTTTTGATTAAGGTTTTGTGCAATGTGATTGGCCAATATATGGACCATGAGAATGTAATTGAATGACTGAGAATTGGCCCAGAAATTAGCAGAATACTAAAGAAATGAGAGGAAATTTTTGAGGAGGAAAAGTACGTGGTTGATGTGTAAAATTTTCATTCGAACACACCTAAGTATAACCACCACACAATTAATAGAAATAAGAGGTGAATGGCCAAGACTTGATGATGAAGGGCGGTGACAAGAGGCTGTTATACTGCCTGAATGCCAGCAGCTATAAAGAAAGAAAAATAAGAGAAAAGAAATTAAACAAGAGAGAGAAAAACACTACTGTGTGTTCTTGAGAAGTTCTTGGAGCAAGTCACACCAAATAGCCTTATGTACAAGGTAAAACCCTACCTTACTTGAATTATTGTTGTTGGATGAATGGTGATCATTATGACATCAATTTTAACATGAAAACATGATTTTCATGTTTTGATTTTGGATCAAAAGCTAAGGTTTATAAACTTTGTTGATGAACTCTCTATGTGTCTCTGTGTGTCGGCTGCCTAGAAGCTTTACGGATATTGCTTTAAGTAAGAAAGAACTAAATATTCATGGTAGTTTGAAGAATTGCTTTTGATTGAGGAGATGATGACCAAAGTAGAATGAAAATGGAAGTTACTTACTTAGAAAAATGAATTATACTAGCTTACGATTTGAAGAAGTGAATTTGTGTTGAATAAGCATGACTCTTATGTGCTATTGAAATTTGGAAATTACAAAATCAAAGATGATTTGAAGGAAAGTTGAATGAATTAATGTTCTTAAGGTGTTAAAGCCTAAAGGAAAATAAAGGATAGCATAAATAATAGAATTTTAGCAAAACTACTAGGACTATTTTTGCCCTATATTACGTCATGGGAACTAGAACTCTAAAAACGGCCTAAACAGAATTAAAGATAAGAGTCTTACGGTAGTTTTAGTATATCATACAGCCAAATCGGAGTTCCGGATTGGAAGTTATGTGCAAAACAAAATCATGTGTCAAGTAGTGAAATTCTAAAAAATTAGTCTGAAAATGGATGAACTTAAAGATGATTAATTGTGTGATATTGGATTAAATGAATGAGAAATATGGAGTGAATCCCTTGTATATGAAGGGAGGAAGGATATAGGAAAAAGAAAAACGAAAGAATTGAACAAACGACTAGAAAATAATGTGAACGAAAGTTGAACGTTTTCCTTAACCGTCGGCTACTTTTTGACCAAACTCGATTTGACCTAAAAATGATGTTTGGTGTAGGTTTATTAGTAAACGGCCAATGATATGTTGAAAATGAAGGAGATGATGGTCGAATGGTCATGAATGGAAAAAGTTACTAGGACACGAGATGAGTCCCTTTGATTTCTAAAACCTTTTAAAAGCTAGTGTGCTTTATTCTTCCATGAAATGCTATGTTTTATACCATTTTAGAAATTCCTAAATATGTTTAAGGATTATTTGAGCAAGATTTGTTTTTATGCCATTTTGGGCTTGAATGAACTTCACATTTGGCTTGAAAACCTTAGTAGATGATTAAAACATGAATTTTGTGAATTTTTTGGATTAAATACTTGGGATTTTTGAAAAATGGTAAATTTTGGAAAAGGGTATTCATAAATTGATTGGAGTGTCCTTATTGGAACATTTTATGAAAATGTGATTGGAAACTTTGAATTTAATCCTCTTTTGGGATTAGAATTCGGGATTTCTTGAAATGTATTCCTTTTGGAATCAGGTATTGAAAAATGACCCAAATGTTCTTATTGGAATGTTTTATGAAAACCTTTGGAATTGGGTATTCGGCAAATGAGAAAAATATCCTTATTGGAACTCTTGTAAATACTTTTTAAATTGGGTAAGCGTAAAATGACCCGAATACCCACTGAAAGTCTTTTGGAACTAGGCATGAGTAAAATGACCCGAATGCCTTTAGAAATGACTTTTGTGATCGAGTACTGATGAAATGACCTAGATACCCTTGGAAACTTGTTTTGATGTGTGAAAAGAACACTTTAACTCTTTTTGACATGGTTTTTGAAAATGATCTCTCGTGATGAGATTAACTTTTAACAAACGACATTTTGATCCCAAAAATTATTTTATTGGCATGATGTGCCTATGGAATAAATTGATTGGCCTTGCAGTGCCTATGAGAATTATGATCTGACTTGCGAGTCAGTGGGATCAAATTCTGAAAAATATTATTTTTCCCAAAAGATGTTTATTTTGAAAATCCTACGGGATTAAATAACCTTCTTGCCTGATCAGTCAGGAGGGGTTGGTTTTAGTAACATTGACTACTCAGCAAGGACTTTGATCTTTGTACTAGCCTACGTTAAAGCTAGACGACCCTAGTGTCCTGGCCTAGTTCTAGAGATTATCTTACTCCAAATGGAGTGATAGGATATTGAGATGAGCAGTCTTGGCTAGTCATCTTGTGCCTGGCAATTGGCGTGCCTTGTGTGCCCTTTGTAATTTGGGTTATTCACGAGCTGGGGTGGACAACTGGTGATGTTCAACCCCTTTCTCCCTCGATGGTGATTGATGTTAGGATTGGGACTCCTAGCTTACAGTACTAAGTAAAAGATTTAGTGTGTTATGGTACACATATTGATTTTAGTATGTTGCGGTGTAATTTTTCGACAATACTCGGATTGAGTACTGTAGGCTGCAGTCTAAGTACAATGATACATGTGAGTTGAGTACTGTAGGCTTCAGTCTCAGTACAATGATATATGGTACCGAAGGCAAAGATTGCAATACGGTTATTTAAAAATGATTAAGTTCTGAATAAACTCTTTTTTAGAAAGTTTTGGAATTGTTTTCAGTGAACAAACGAAATGCTTTCCCCACAAAAGTTTCATGTACTCTGTCTTTTTACATACACGAGACTCATTAGGTGATTTTTCATTCCCATGGGTTTTTTATCTTACCTTCTTGTAGGATATGGAGTTGAGCAGATCTACGGATAGAAGGATGATACCACAGTGACAGCAGTTTAGGTCTAGACGTTCCCCTTTGATAATGTACCTTATTACTAATGTAGAATGAAAAATTTTCATGTACGAGTTTCTCTATTTTGTATATACATTTGACCATCAGTATGGGATGTTTGTATGGATCTAGACCTTGTATATTCTGTTGGTTCTTTGTTATAAAAACCCCTTGTTTGAGTAACTGGACAGGGCGACACCCGGTGTTGATATGCTTCCACTGTTATCTTTAGTAGGAGTGTTACATTTCTTCTACCATTATGCACACATCTCTATCAAACATCTAAGGCCTTTCCAACAATAACTCTCCAACATACAAGGGCATCACATCTCAAAGTACCTCATCTTCATAATTCACCATGCTAAATGTAACCTTGACTTGTTTGTTCACCTTCACCTCACCACAATTATTGACCCACTAAAGTTTATATGGCTTGGGATACTTCATGGCCTCTATTCCCAAGTCCTCCACCAATGTAGTACTTATCACATTTGCACAACTTGTACTATCTATCATTATACTATATGGTATTTGATTGATTTTACATCTTGAATAGAAAATGTTTTCTCTTTGTGAGTCATTCATATCCTCAACATCTTAAATACCTAATACTCTACTAGCAACACCAATTAATGAATTTCTTTGCTTAACCACATTTTCCATTTCACCATCTACTCCCACTTTTGGATTTAGAAAACGGTGTTGGTATTTCACTCTTCAAAACCTCACATTCTCCCTCTTTCTTTTGTTAATGTGAACTCTTTCCCAATTTATAGTTACTTAAAGCATTTTCGGGACCTTCATCTTTAATACATATTTGCTCCTCATCAACCGCATCATTATCATGCTCAGCTCTTTCTTTGTTATCCTCATGTTGGTCTTCAATCCTTTGTATTAATGAAATTTCCCCAACTTCTTCATGTTTTTCCTCACCCCTTTGAATTTGCAAATCTCTTTCTTTGTCTTCTTCTTCTATTTTCTCTTCTTTCTCAATTTCTTGTAGCTCATTTTGTTCACTTTTTTCAACCTCTTGCTTCTCTCTATTCTTTTCCTCATATTGTTTCTCCTACATCTCAAATATTTTGTTCAATTGACTACATTGCAAACTAAAGGACTACCAAGGACAAGTAGGTGAATTGTGTTCATAGCTAAAACAATACTCATAAGAACTCACTTCCCTTCTCTATAACTAATCCCTACTTCCTCGACTTTTCCTTCTTGGATAATCACATGTATCATAGCCATAATCCCAACAAGTAGAACAAACATAATCTTACTTTCTTCTCAAACCACTCTTGGAAGAATTTTGTAATACACTAATTTCCTTTAGCTTGGATCTTTTTGGACATTCATAGGAAATATTTGTATAGATCGAACAAATATAGCATCCATACTCCCTCTCTTTTTGCATACCACTCTTTGTCCTTTGCAACCCACTCCTTGAATATTTTTATGGTCCTTCATCATGCTCTTCCAAACACCCCATGCTCTCATGGTCATCCTTTTCATATCTCCAATCATACTCAGCATTCCCACCATAACTACTTCTAGTTGAATAAGGCATTTCATAGCAATCATATCCTCCACTGTCATTCCAACTAGCCATAGTGAACTTTACTTTCAAGAGAATTATCCACAAAAATTTAAGTAAAAAACAAAAACAGAATTTCTCACTTCACTCCCTCACGTGTCTACACTCTTTCAATGACACTCTTCTTTTGTGTATACTTTCTTTTGGCTTTTATCAAAATGAGCTCATCCTCTTACCTTTTCCACACTCAAGTTCTTCTCGAAGTCTCCCCAATCCAAAGAATTTAGTTCCACTAGCTAAAGCCAACTAAATTCTAAGGGTTCAAGAAAAAGGAAATTCCTAAGAAAAAATGAGCAATCACTAGATGGATAACATGAATGAGACTCAATCAATCGAGAATTTCAAGCAATGAGTTGTCACACAAACTCTAGGATTTCTCAAGTGGATGTATAGTGACAACACTAGTCTAGCACCACAAGGATTCAAATAAATGAGGATATTAAGGAATAGGACTCAAGATTGGCAAAGTTCAATTCAATCCTAAGTATCTCAAAAAGATGTCAATCTAAATATTTAACCCACAAAAAACAAGAAGTATATCAATTAAGTTCAATAGAAGTGATAAATGTAAGCTAAGAATTCTTACAAGACTTTGTAAAGACACTTAAGCATTTCGTAAAACACTTGGTAGATAACTAGTTCAAATAAGGATTTTCAAATGTTAGGATGCTATTACAACCTCCAAAATTCAATTTAATGATCAACCAACTCACTCGAGGCATTGAAATCACAAGAAATTCAAAACTCCAAGAAATAAATTGGCATGATCTAAGATGCACCACTTTGTTTTCCAAGCTATTTGACAATTCTCAAGAAAATTTGCTACGAGTAATTAGAAAGTTTAATTACACAAAAATCAAGTTAACAAAGAAAGAAAATCTGTAAGGATTCAATAAATAAAGCTTTGATTATCATATAAGCACATTCTTAAGTCATAAGACCACACATCAAGCACTGGTGTGCAACTTCTTAACTAAAGGTATTTCAAAATTTTCAACCATAAAACCATTCCAATACTCAAAATTAACAAGTAAATTTTATTTCCAAATATAGATATAACATCAAGGAGCAATTTCAGAACAATAACATGGACAAATTTTGACTTTTAAAGCTCACAAAAATAGCACAAAAAGGAGTTACAACATTTTTTTTTTTTTTTTGCGTTCAGAATTTTTTCTGCAAAACACTCAAAAAAGCTTAAGATTTCTGCAATTTATCACCACAAATTGCTATCTAAATATCAACCAAACATGTAGGATCAATTTCACAACAAACCCATGGCTAAATTTGAAGCATTCAACTCTCAAACATCTCAATAAAATGACTCACGGAATTCAAATTTGCAGTAATGGTTTAGATGAGATATCCACCTTGTTTAAGCAGAAAATCAACAAACATTAATGTCTAATGATTCCTTAAACAATATACCAACATATAGGATCAATTTAACATTATGGTCATGGTATAATTTTGAGTATCAAACATTCAAAAATAGCACTCAATAAAGTAACGAAAATCTGAAAATTTTCACAAATGCTTAAAGAGATTGTACCTTTGCTCAAAAAAAAGTTGTGTTAATTAGAATTAACATAAGCTTGCTCTGATACCAATTTGATTCAAGCTCAGGAGCTCCAAAATTCAAATATTAGACTAAAAAACAAGTCTCAAGAATTGGTCACCCAATTCTATGCCAAAACACCCACAATAAAGACCCTAGGTGAATGAATAATTAGAACCCAAATTCTAATAGGATTTGACCAACTACATTAATTGTTAAACACCCTCAAATCTACAAGGAATTCAAGAAGAAGTAGGGTGGAAAAAAGTAGGCACCCTTCTAGGTTTCCTAATAAAAACACTAGGTAAGAATAAATCTACCCAACTCCCAAGATGAAGAAATAAGTTGGACTAACCCAAGGATTTTAGAGACTCTAAACAAAGGTAAGTCTAATTCCTTTGCTTGGTCTTGAAAGAAAGAACTAAAGATGAATTCTCCTCTCAAATAGTTCAACACTCTAGTCTCTCTTTAAAATTTTAAATTTGAATTCTATTACAAAAGAGGCTATAATGGGATATTTATAAGCCCCATAACTAATTAGCAAATAGGCATATAAATTAGATGGCCTTAATACAAGTTTTTAGGCCTTATTACATACATTAAAATAGGTTAAGATATAATAAAAGTCGTGAAAATTAAATTACAAGTGAAAAGGATGAAATTACGAAAAATAGCTAAAATTCCAGAACAAACCTGACTGTACCCGACTCCGAGACCAAGGACTATTACCGGTGGCAAGTGTAATCTGCCCACTAACTATTTCTCGATAGATTAGGGCCGGCGCTGGGTCATTCATTCTCGACCAGTGTTGGGTAGGCTCTGTGCATCCTTCCCTGTTTTGTTGCACTTCAAAACTTACTCCTTGGACCTCCATTCCATTTCTCTATGTTTCCTTGATCTTCCAAATGAAATGTTAGTCATCTTGAGCCCTTCTTGATACTCTTTTAGCCCTCAATCCTTGTTTAAAGGTTGGCTTGATCCTCCACATAGATTGTTACTTTTGTTGTGCGTCTTTTGGCCATTTCTTTTCCATCTATCTCTTCACAATCTTCTAGGATCTTGGTTTGTTAAATTTGTTGTCTTGAAAACTCCCTTGATTCCTCTTGAATGTTGCTTTTACCCATGGCACCATGAAGTGTGGTTTTGTCATTCTTCCCCCTTCTTGAAAGTGGTCTTTATGCCTAATTTGATTCCTATCACTACCAGTGTTAAATGAACTTTTAGAGGGATACAATAAGCGAACAATTTTTTTTTTTTTTAACCAGATTCGATGTATCTAGAAATGTGTCTAAGTTCATTGTATTTATTAAGACGTCTAAATATATCTAAAGGATGTCTAAATTATTTGTATCTGGCTTGGTAGATTAATCAATAAACTACCAAGATTATCGTAGAAGCTTACCCTATCTTTTAGAATTTCATTTGAAAAAGGATAGGATACGATATTGAGAGAGGTAGTTAAGAAGAAGACTCTCGTCGCCGTCTTCTTCTTCTTTCTTTGACTATATCTATCTACTTTAATGTTTTTTCAGATCAAATAATCAAAGAGAAAAATACTTTAGAAAATAGAAAAAAAAACATTAAGATCGAGGGCGCTAGCACATCCTGGTCAAAAATAAAATTTGTAGTGTAAATCTACAAGGGACGTTAGTGACAAGCAACATCTGTGGTCTTGTTTGGAATGAGAATTCCATAGTAATAACTCTAATGTATGTAATCTACCAAGTCTCTATTGATATATTTAGAGATCTCATATCTCTCCATTTAAGGGAGTTGCTTGACCAATATGCAAGAACCGAGAGATATGAGATCTCTAAATATATCAATAGAGACTTGGTAGATTACATACATTAGAGTTATTACTATGGAATTCTCATTCCAAACAAGACCACAGATGTTGCTTGTCACTAACGTCCCTTGTAGATTTACACTGCAAATTTTATTTTTGACCAGGATGTGCTAGTGCCCTCGATCTTAATGTTTTTTTTCTATTTTCTAAAGTATTTTTCTCTTTGATTATTTGATCTGAAAAAACATTAAAGTAGATAGATATAGTCAAAGAAAGAAGAAGAAGACGGCGACGAGAGTCTTCTTCTTAACTACCTCTCTCAATATCGTATCCTATCCTTTTTCAAATGAAATTCTAAAAGATAGAGTAAGCTTCTACGATTTTAGGGGGTGCTTTAGTTGCAACACTTGGGCTAAAAATGTTGGACTTGATAAAGAAGCTTAGATCACTTAATTTCGTGATAGATCCTGAATTAAGTGTTGACTTAATTCTACAATCTTTGCTAAGTAATTTTTCATAATTTGTGATTTACTACTAGATGAACAAGATTGAGACCACGTTACCTGAAGTGATCAACCTTCTAAAAACTGGTGAGTCTTCTATAAAGAAAGAAAATAATGTAGTTATGTTGGTGAATTCTTCTACTTCAAGAATAAAGTTCTTAAGAATAAGAAGTATCCAACTAAGCCCAAAGGTGGTGTAAAGAAGAATGAGATAGCTACCAAAGACCCATGTTATCATTGCGGCAAGATGGGTCATTGGAGATGCAACTGCAAAAGCTACTTGGAGTCAATTAAAGAAAAGAAGGAGAACGGGAAGCTTGCAAACACTTCCACTTCTACTCCTAGTATATTTATGATTGAGATCAATACTGTCTTTAATAACAATATATAGGTATTGGATACCGGATATAGATCCTAATTGTGCAATAACTTGTAGGGACTAAAGAACAGTAGGAAGCTTAAGAAATGCGATGTGGACCTACGTGCCACAAATAGAGCAAAAGTTGTTGCATGTACTGTGGGGCCTTATCATCTACACCTTCCTTCTAGATTGATTCTAGGACTAGAAAATTATTATTATGTATCAGTTTTATTTAAAAATATTATCTCAGTTGCTTGTTTAGATTTACTTGGATTTCATTCAGTTTTTAAGAATAACAGTTGTTCTTTTTCATTAAATGATATCCATTATGGTACTTCAACTTTGATGAATACTTAGTATGTTCTAAACATGAAAAATCAAGCTCTTAACATAAATTACAAGAAGCTAAAGAAAGATAATGCTAACCCATCTTAGTTACGGTATTATCGTTTAGGCCATGTAAACGAGAATCACATCTCTAAGTTACACAAGCTTAGTGACTTAGGATTATTTGTTTACTTGAAAAAGTGACTAAGACCACTTTTTCTAAGAAAAGGGAAAGAGCCAAAGCAATTATTAGAATTGATACATAGTAATATATGTAGACCAATGACATTGCAAACAATAGGGGATTTTCAATATTTTATAAGCTTTATTGATGATTATTCTCGATATTGTTATATGTGTTTAATGAAATACAAATCTAAAGCCTTTGAAAAATTCAAAAAATTCAAATATAAAGTAGACAAATAACTTAGTTTAAGTATTAAAACTCTAAGATCCGATTAAAGTGATGAATACTTGAGTCAAGAGTTTCAAAGTTATCTTATGGATAAAGAAATATTATCTCAATATACACCACCACATACACCTCAACATAACAGTGTATTCAAAAGAATGTATCAAATTTTATTAGATATAGATCGAACCATGATGGTTTTTGCAGACTTATCATCGTTTTGGGGATATGCACTGGAAATAGCTATTTATATTTTAAACAAAGTTCCATAAAAAATGGTTGATACTAGCCCATATGAGTTGTTTTTGGTAATAAACCAAAATTAACTTACTTGAAGATTTGGAGATGCCCTGCTTATTTGAATAGGACAAAATTAGATAAATATGAGGATAAGTCTTATAAGTGTTTATTTGCTGGATATCCAAAAAAATCACATGGATAATACTTATATCTCTCTTCTAAAAACATTGTATTTACTTCAAAGCATGTTATTTTCTTAGAGAAAGATTTTATGCTTAAAAGAGATAATAGGAGCAAAATTGAACTTAGTGAAGTTAAAGAAACACAAACAAATAATGATCAACCAGTTGATCCCAAGTCTATTGATAAAATAGACGAACCTTCTAATACACAAGAACATCATAGATTAAGTTAGATACATATGGAACTAGAGAGATATGGATTTTGCATAAGTGATCACAATGACATATTACTCATAAAGGAAGATGAGTATACCACTTAAAAGAAAGTTTTGAAAAGTTCAGAATCTGACAAATGACTTGAAGCCATGAAGTCCGAAATGGATTTCATGTATGACAACCAAGTTTAGATTTTAGTTGATTTACCTAAAGGGATAAAAACCATAGAGTGCAAATGGATTTTCAAGAAGAAAACCGACATGGATGGTAAAGTAATTACTTATAAACCACAACTGGTTGCGAAAGGTTATCTTCAATTATAAGGTATTGACTATGATAAGAATTTTTCATCAATAGCAATGCTGAAATCTATAGGAGTACTTCTAACTCTTGCCGCTCATTATAATTATGAGATTTGGCAAATGGATGTGAAAAAAGCTTTCCTTAATTGAAACCTAACTGAGAAAGTGTATATGACACGACTTGAGGGTTTCACATCTAAGGATTACACTAAAGTGTGTAAGTTGCAAAGGTTCATTGATGGACTTCAGTAAGGTTCTAGGAGTTGGAATATCCATTTTGATGAAACAATCAAAGAGTTTGGTTTCATACAAAATATAGATGAATCTTATATATATAAGAAGGTTAGTAGGAGTGCACTTGTTTTACTATTGCTATATGTAAATTATATATTGCTAATAGGGAAAGACGTCCCAATTCTATAAATAGTTAAAATTTAGTTATCTAAGAAGTTCCCCAAGAAAAACCTTAGAGAAGCAACTTATATTCTAGGAATAAAAAACTATAGAGATATATCAAAGAGGTCGCTCGGTCTTTCACAATCTACATACATAGATAAAGTGCTAAAAATGTTTAGCATGTGATAAGAATCAATTTAGGCGAGAAGGCCATTTTCAAAAAGGGGGAAAAAGGACAAAATCACATTTCATGGTTCCATGGGTAAGAATAATATTCAAAGGGATTCAAGGGAATTTTTAAGACAACGAATTCAACACACCCAAGTCCAAGAAGATTGTGAAGAGATGAATGGTAAAGAAAGGGCCAAAAGATGCACAACACAAGCAACAACACATGTGAAGGATCAAGCCCACCTTTAAACAAGGATTGAAGGCCAAATGAGTATAAAAAAGAGCTCAGAACGACCAATATTTCATTTGGAGGATCAAGAAAACACAAAGAAATGGAATGCAGGTCCAAAGAGCAAGTTTTGAAGTGCAACTAAATGGGGAGACAACGACCAGAACACACCTAGCGTCGGGTCCACTAGTACACAAGGTACCATGTCACTTCGGGTATGGCCTTGTTTTACAAAATTTTCTTTTTGTTTTATTTTATTTCCAATTAAATTTTCACGACTTTTTATTATGTTTTAACCTATTTTAAGGCATGTAATTGGGCCTAAAAACTTGTATTAAGGTCATCTAAATTCTATGCTTTGTTTACTAATTAGTTAAGGTAACACGCGGCCTATAAATACTCCATTATAACCTCTTTTGTAATAGATTACAGATTTCAAAGATTGAATAGAGTGTTAAACTCTTGGAGATGAGTATTCCTCCTTAGTTCTTCTCCCTTTTCAAGACCAAACAAAAGAATTAAACCCACAATTGTTTAGGGTCTCTAAAATCCTTGGGTTAATCAAACTTGTTTCTTCATCTTGGGTATTAGATAGATTTATCCTTACCTAGTGTTCTTCTTGGGAAGCCTAGAAGGGTGCCTATTTTTCTCCATCGCATTTGTTTTTAATCTCTTGTAGGATTAGGGGTGTTTGAGTATTATAATAGTTGGACAAATCGTATTAGAATTTGGGTTCTAGTTGTTCATTCATCTTAAGTTCTTACTTTATAGGCATTTTTGTGTAGAATTAGTGAACAATTCTTAGGTCTTTGTTTTTTAGTCTAATTTCCAAATTTTGGTACTTCCAAGGTCATTTCAAAGAGTTTGGTATCAAGGCAAGGTTGTTTTAATTCTTATTAACACAACTTTCTTTGGGCAAAAAGTACAACCTTCTTCAAGAGCTTGTTGAATTTTCTCAATTTTCGTCACTTAACCCAAAATTATATCATGAACTTAATGTTAAATTGATTTTATACGTTGGTATAATGTTTGATGGATTATTTAGCTTGAATATTTATGGATTTTGATATCAAACAAGTGGAAAAATATTGCTGCAATTTCTTAATTCCGTAACTATTTTTCTTGCTATTTTTGAATGTCAAGAACTTCAAATTGTGACATGGGTTTGTTGTGAAATTAAACCTACATGTTTGGCTAATTATTAGGTAACTATTTGAGGTCTTAAATTGAAGAAAACTTGTAGTTATTTGGGTTGATTTAATGCAAAATTGTTGATCATAGAAGGAATCCCGTAACTCAACTTTGAGCTAATTTTGTGAGTTATTAAATTCTAGTTTTAGGCTTCTATTTGCTTTGAAATTACTCCTTAATGTTATATCTATCATTGGGAATGAGTTTTACTTGTGAATTTTGAGTACTGGAATGGCTATATAGTTGAAAATTCTAAATTACCTTAAGTTGCGAGGTTGCACACCAAGTGTTTGATACGTGGTCTTATAACTTAGAATTGCACTTATATGACAACCAAAGCTTTGCTTATTGAATCCCTATAAAATTTCTTGCTTGTTAACTTATTTTTAGTGGGATTTTACTTTCCCATTGTTATCAGAAATTTTTTTCTTTTGAAGTGATAAATAGCTTGGAAAGGTAATTGGTGCATCTTGGATCATATCAATTTATCACTTTGAAATTTTGAATTTCCTATGATTTCATTGCCTTGAGTGAGTTGATTGATCATCAAACTGAATTCTTGAGATTGTAAAAGCATCCTAAATTTTAAAAATCCTATCATTTGAGTAGACGCCTACCAAGTGTTTGAAGAAAAGTTTGAGAGTTTTTACATTGTCATGTAAGGGTTCTTAGCTTACATTTTTCACTTCCGTTGAACTTCATTGATATACTTCTTGTATTTGGTGGGTTGAATACCTAGTTTGACATCTTCTTATGATAATTGGGATTGAATTAAACATTATCAATCTTTTAGTCATATCCCTTAGTATCCTTTTTTAATTAAATCATTATGGTGCTTGTTTAGATGTTGTCACTACACATCTCCTTGAAAAATCCTTGAGTTTGTGTGACAACTTATTCCTTGAAATTCTTATTGATTGAGTCTTATTCCTAATATCCATCTAATGATAGCCCATTACTTCTTAGGAACTTCTTGAATCTTTGGAACTTGGTTGACTTAAACTAGTGGAACTAAATCCTTTGAACTGGGGAGGCTTCGAGAAAAACTTAGGTGTGGAATTGAGAGTGTGGAAAAGGCAAGATGATGAGCTCATTTTGATAAAATCCAAAAGAAAGTATACATAAGAGAAAAGAGTCATCGAAAGAGTGTAAGCATGTGAGGGAATGATGTGAGGAATTTTCTTCTACTTCTATCTAAAATATGTAAGTTGAAACTCTTTTGCATTATGCACTATGTCTAGTTGGAATGAAAGTTGAGAATATAATTACTATGAAGAGCTTTGTTCAACTAGAAGTAGTTATGGTAGGAATGATGAATATGATTGGAGATATGAAAAGAATGATTGTGTGAGTATAGATATTGGAATGACAGGGTTTGTGTAGGAGGACCACAAAAATATTGAAAGAGTGAGTTGCAACAGTCAAATAGTGGTATGCCAAAAGAAAAGGAGTATGGGTGTTTGTATGAAAGTCCAAAAGTATCTAGACCAAAGGAATGGTTTGCATCACAAAATTCTTCTAAGTGTGGTTTGAGAATAAAACCAAATTATGTTTGTTCTACTTGTTGGGATTATGACTATGACATATGCGATTGTCTAAGAAGGAAAAGTTAAGGAAATAAGGATGTGTTGCAAAGAAGCAAAGTGAGCCCTTGTAAGTATTGCTCCAGCTATGAACACACTTCACCTACTTGTCGTTGGAAGTCTTTTAGCTTGCAATGTAGTCAATTGAACAAAAAAAATGAGTTAAGAAAGGAGCATGGGGAAAAAGAGGTAAATCTCACTTGACACAAGAGATAGAAAGCCAACCTGGAGATGATAAAGAAAGAGTTGAGCATCACAATAGTGAGGTTGATGAGGAGCAAATATGTACTAAATGTGAAGGATCCAAAAATGCTACAACTAAATACGAATTGGGAGAGTGCTCATATCAACAAGAGAATAAGGGAGAATGTAAAGTTGTGAAGAGTGAAACACCAACACCATTTTCTAGGGAGGCCACAAATCCAAAAGATGTGGTTGAGAAAATAAATTCACTAATTGGTGTTGCCAGTAGAGTCGTGGGTACTTATGTTGTTGAGGATATGAATGATTCACAAAGAGAAAACATTTCTACTCCAAAAGTAAAATCAACCAAAGGCCATGTAAAATGATGATAGATTGTGCAAGTTGTACAAATGTAATAAATACTAAATTGGTGGAAAAGATATGTATAGAGAGCATGAAGCATCCTAAGCCATACAAGCTTCAATGGGTCAATGATTGTGGTAAGGTGAAAGTGAATAAACAAGCTAAGATTACATTTAACATGGGGAATTATGAAGATGAGGTACTTTGTGTTGTGATGCCTATGAATGTTGGAGAGTTGTTGTTAGGAAGACCTTAGATGTTTGATAGAGATGTGATGCATAATAGTACAAGAAACACTTATGTGTTGAGCAAAGAGGGAAAGAAATTTCCTTTTCTCCCAATGTCCCCTAGAGAGGTTATGAAAGATCAAAACCTTATGAGAGAAGGAAAAGAAAAAATAGAGAAAAATGAGGAAAAGAAGGGTTTAAGAAGAGATGATAAAAGAAAAGAGAGAGAACTAAATAAGAAAGGGTATAAGATAAAAAAGTTTGAGGTAAAAGTGGAAAAGAGAAGAGTAAAAGAGCATAGAAAGAGGCAAAAATAAAGTAATATGGCACAAAAGAAGGCCAAACAAGTGGTTGAGAAAAAGAAAATGAGCAGGGGTAAAATGAGGTTGAGAGTGAAGTTGAGAAGAGAGAAATCAAGGCAGTGGGTGAGGTTATTTAAATTGTAATATAGGTATTGATTCAAAAACAAATCATTTTAAAGAAAAGAAAAATGATAGGACTCAATTTTGGTATGAAGGCCATTTTCAAGAAGGGGGAAGAAGAACAAAATCAAACCTCATGATTCTACGGGGAATAACAATATTCAAGAGGGTTAAAAGGGAATTCTCAAGGCAACTAATTCAACATACCCTCGTCTAAGAAGATTGTGAAGAGATAAAAGGTAAATAAAGGGCCAACAGATGCACAACACAAGCAACAATCTATATGGAGGATTAAGCTAACCTTTAAACAAGGATTAAAGGCCAAAGGTGTATCAAAAAGAGCTCAAAATGACCAATATTTCATTTGGAGGATTAAGAAAACACAGATAAATGGAATGGAGGTCCAAGGAGCAAGTTTTGAAGTGTAACAAAACAGGGGGACGGCGACCAGAACACACGTGGTGCTGGGTTCACTAGCATATTTGGCACCAAGTCATTACTGGAACAAAATTGTTTCGTTTCCAGAACACACCTGATATCAGGTCCACTAGTACACCTAGCGTCAGGTCACTTTGAGCATGGCCCTGTTTCGCTGATTTTTTTTTTTAAAATTTTGTTCTATTTTGTTTTCAATTAAATTCTCACATATTTTATTATGTTTTAACATATTTTAGGGCATGTAATAGGTCCTAAAAACTTGTATTAAGGTCATCTAATTTTTATACTTTGTTTACTAACTAGTTAAGGTAACTTGAGGCCTATAAATATCCCATTATAGCCTCTTTTGTAATAGATTATAGATTTCAAAGATTGAATAGAGTGTCGAACTCTTGGAGAGGAGTATTCCTCCTTAGTTCTTCTACATTTTCAAGACCAAACAAAAGAATTTGGCCCACCTTTGTTTAGAGTCTCTAAAATCCTTGGGTTAATCTTACTTGTATCTTCATCTTGGGTATTAGGTAGATTTATTCTGACCTAGTCTTCTTATTGGGAAACCTAAAAGGTGTCTACTTTTCTCCATCCCACTTGTTCTTAATCTCTTGTAGGATTAGGGGTGTTTGGGTGTTAACGTAGTTGGCCAAATCCTATTAGAATTTGTGTTCTAGTTGTTTAGTTACCTAGAGTTCTTACTTTATAGTCATTTTGGTATAGAATTGGGTGACCAATTCTTGGGTCTTTGTTCTTTAGTTTAATTTCTAAATTTTGGTACTTCCAATATCCTATCAGCATGGATCTATCCAAGAAGAGATTCTTACCCATAATGCATGGGATAATCCTTTCAAATTCTATGTGTTCTAAGGCACAAGATGAAAGGGAGTAAGATGCTATATGCTTTGGCAATTCGTTTTATCATGCATGCTAGGATATGTACTAGATTTGATGTATCTTGTGCTCTTAGTTTGATGCGCAGATACTAATCTGTCCCTAGAAAGGGCCACTGAGTAGCTGTCAAGAATATCTTTAAGTACTTAAGAAGAACTAAGGATGTATTCTTTGTATATAGAGAAGAAGATGACTTATAAGGCAAAGGGTATATTAATTCTAGTTTTTAATTTGATGAGGATGATTATAAATCCCAATCTAGCTACGTGTTCACTTTTGGAAGTCGGACAGTTAGTTGAAAAAGTTCCAAATAAGACACAACGGCTGACTCAATCACTAAAACAATGTACATAACGGCTTCCAAAGCAGCTAAAAAGGTAGCTTGAATCAAGAAGTTTATTACGAAATTAGGAGTGGTACCTTGCATTGTTATCTAATACCCTTGTATGGTGATAACAATGGAACCACTGCATAAGCAAAGGAATCATGGTCTCATCAATTATCCAATCATATACTTAGGTGCTATCATTTGATTAGAGAAATCATTGATAGAAAAGATGTAAAGATACAGAGAGCTCCTACTGACTAGAACATAGCTGATCCATGACTAAGGCATTACCCCAAAAGAAACATTATAGTCATATTCTGTCATTTAGTATTAGATATATGAATAATTGGGTCTAGTGAAAGTAGGAGATTGTCAGAGTTGTTCTCTAGAGTCAATCATTTGTACAATGTATTTTGCATATCCATTAATAAAATGCATTCTTTGTCTTTTTGTTTAATTAATCACTTCGCATATATGTATATAAAATTGTTAGATAAAGTCTCAAGCACATAGAATAGTTTTAAGAAAATTTTGATAGAGATCATAATATGAGATTCATTCTACACTATGTAGTACTTGTGCTTAAATTATCCCTAGTAATAGTATTAATAAGATAAGATATCATTAATATGCAAAGACCAGCACGTGTTATACTTCTTGATTTGATTAAGCAGTAGCACTCATATCCATAAGTATTATGATATTCAAAGTTAACATATAATTACTTGTTAATCGAACAAGTTTACTGGATGACCTAGCAATAAGATAATCATATAGATAATAATTTAGTGCCAGTGATAGAATCTTATTATAGCAAATGCGCAACTATCTGTAGACTTGAGATCTCCAAGATATTATTTTTACTGAGCATTGTACTTTGATTCTTATATTTGGCGTATCATCTGTAGACTCTCATGGGATGGATATTAGGTACAACGCAAAGTAAACGATAGTAGTTAGGAGGGTCAATACAGGATTCACTACTCTAATAGTAGAAGCGTGTATCTCACGGCCACTTGTGTGGAATCATTACTCAAGAGAGTCCTTAGCCAAGGTAACTATGTGTTAGAAATAGTTCCAATTGATACACATGTTGAGTAATGAACTCTAGAAGAAGTACTAATAAATTATATTCTAGTGGGAGTTGGCACTAAATCAATACTCTAAACCGAATGAGATATAGTATAATGAAAGGAGTTTATTGTACTGATGTTTTACTATTGAAAAATTCATATCAAGCCACTTGACTTTCTAGATTTTTGGGTGATCATGATGCATTGATAGATGCCACTATTGATATATTAATTATGAATTTATTAATTAGAGATTTAATAAATTAATCCTAATTAGAGTTAATAAATTAATTATAATTATAAAAGGATTTTTATTCTATAAGTGATAGAATTCATTCATATTAGATATCAATTGACTAGAAAACCTATTGGATCACATAAAATAGAGGAATTGGTAAATAATATATTATTTAATTATATTATGGGGTTAATTTGTGAGAAGAATAATTGTTATAGGATAATTATAAAATGTTTTAATTAGTTAGGGTTAAATTACAATTCTTAAACCTTTATGGGTGAATTATAAACTTGTTATAATTCAAAGGGTCAAATTGCGATTCTGGAAAGCCTACGCCCATAATTGAAAAGAATAAAATCATTTATTCCTAAAAGTTTTAGGAAACACATGGAGGTTACTAAAAAGGCAGTGAATAGATGTTGTGGCATATATATATTCACATAGAATTGTTCTGTGAAGTTTTGATCGAAAAGAATTATAGCCGCCTTTAGTTGAATAGGAAACCTTTGTAGCCTTGTTTCGTTTCTTCTCAAAATTAAATCCTTAGACGCCATACTATTTTTCTAGTAGAAAATTTTGATAGTTCTTGAATGCATCCTCGCGTGGATCAATATTAGAGAAATTCCTATTCTTGGAATTTTGGAGTTCAAAGCTTGGATAAATTCAAGGAAGTGTTCTATGCGCACGACGAAAAATTTTAAAAGCTATGTTTTCAGGTAACGAATTTTTCTTTCCTCTCCTAACCTTTTTATTTATATATGAGTGAGCATATTGTGTGAATTTCATTTTAATTTCTACTACGTGTATATTTGATATAGTATGATTGAAATTTAACGATGGTATCAGAGTCATCTCGTATGTATTTTATGGGTTTATTTTTTATTTTGAAATTGTTACAAATACAAATTCGGCATTATGAAATTGTTTCATAAAAATTCTAAATTTTGAAATTGCTTCAAAATTATGTTTGGGGTCCATGAAATCGTTTCACGAATTTTGAAAGATGAATAGTGAAAGATTTTGTGAAATACTTCAAACCCCAGTTTCATTATTTGTCCACAAAATTTGATTTTGATAATTATCCAACATTAAATTAATATAGATTAATTTAATTCTGTGATTTTTGGACAAAGAAAAATTGTTTTCTATAGGGAAAACGAAACTTAAGGAATTATTGAAGGATTTTAGGTTTTGAAGTCTTTACTGTAAAAGATGGAATAGAAAAAAAATTAGAAATTGTTTCTAAAAGTTGAAAGGTTCAATGACTAAAAAGGAAATTGTTTCCTAGAGAGAAAAAAATGCCTTACGAAATTATTTCTGGATTAATTGTTTCCAATTTGATTGGAAACTAATTAACAGAAAAAAAAAATTTGATTGGAAACAATTTTCCAATTAATAACATCATAAATTGTTTCTGAAGAAAGGAAGTGGAACTTTTCATTTTTTAATTTCAAGAAAAATTGTTTCCAAAAATTTCAACAAAAAAAAAAAAAGGCAGACCGAATGAAATCTGGAAATTGTTTCTAGAAAAAAATAATAAAAAAATAGCTTCTTGTAGCTTAAGCCTGCACAGGGCTTGAGGGCTTCCTTGATGTTAATAAAACAAATTTATCATTTCCTTTTACACCCACAAGTCCATCTTTCTTCAAAAAGACCCAAATGTTTTTCTAAAATTTTTATTTTGGGACTAACTTCATTATTTTTCCAAAATAATGATTTTAGAATTTATAATTATTTTGTATTTATTTTGCTTAATGTGTTTTAAACATGATTATGGTATGTTGGCTTGGTTGTAGACTTAGACTAATTAATTTTGATTAATTAATATTGTGTTATGCATTTTTAATTCTTTGTTTTGAATAAATAGGACCACGAGTCCTATCTTTTTTTATAATTCTTTTGTAATTTCTCTTCTCACCTAAATCCCCCGAATGTAACTCGAGGTTTCTTTATTAGGAATTTATGTAATTAGATTACATAGGTTAGATAAGAATGCGAATTATTTTACGAGCTTATGGAGATGGAGATCAAGGACGAAGCAAGAGGTGGTAAGATTTTCTTCTCAAAACATGCATGAACACATAGGTTTGACTAAAAAATTAATTTTCTATTTGGCTCAAGCAAATTAATCTAGAAAAGTCCATAACCAAGTCATGTAACCGAATCTATTACAATTGTACCAAAATGTTGATATTATGCATGCTAAACGATGAGGAAACTAATTAAATAATTAAATCACTCAAATAATATTAAATCTAAAGTATTTCATTAATATAGTAAGAACGAAAGCTCTTTTTTGAGATTATGTTTTTGGGCATCCTTAAGCCTACTTGACATCGAGTATGTTCAAGTTATGAAATTTGATTTTGGAATAATGGGTTGCATTTAACTAATACCTTTATCTCAATTGAGCATCCCCGAGCATAAAGAGAATTAGAGGCTAAGTTAAGGTAGCACTAAATACTTTAAGATTAAAAGATGTTAATCATCTAATGTATTGGTAGTTACGTTTGATGCAACAGGTATTGGATACCTACCATTAAACTTAAGAGTGATTTGTTGGACATTTGCAATGCCATTGTTAAGGAATTTGGATACTTGCCTATTAGGAAGGATTCCAACGGGCTTTTCTAAATCAATAGTGGAGGCTATTGATTTGTGTAAAATAGTAGAATCAATATATGTTTAATTAAAGACCTAATTAAATGTATTACATGTGCATATACATAGTCTAATGTCTCTTATCTTTCATCTAGGTCATCTGCATCATGACAACCAACTTGAACTTACGTAGCATATTAGACACAAACAACTTACCGAGACCAATTTCTTGGACTAGTAGAGAAACTTGACAACCGTTCTCAAGTCAAAAAAGTTGCTCTACATGTCAGATGCTCCTATTCCACCACCTCCAGCCATAGATGCTCCTACTGATGAGTATGATATTCACAAGAAGAACAAGGAGGATAGTGACATAACATCTTGTATCATACTGGCATCAATGAACTTTAAACTGTGAAAGTAGCATGAGCATATGGATACTTAATCAATCATTTTCCATTTAAGGGGGTTTTTTAACCAACAAGTAAGAATAGAGAGATATGAGTTCTCTAAATAGTTATTCCGTTCTATAATGTTAGAGGGTACTTTAGTTGTAGCACGTGGGCTAAAAATGTAGGGCTTGATAGTGTTAACTAAATTCTACAATCTGTGCCAAGTAGTTTTTCACAATTTATGATTAAGAGCTAGATGAATGAGATTGAAACCACATTACTTGAATTAATTAACCTTCTAGAAACTTCTGAGTCTTCTATGAAGAAAGAAAACAATGCATTTATGTTGGTGAATTTTTCTACTTCTAAAAAGAAAGTTCTTAGGAAGAAGAAGAAGTATCCAACTAAGCCCAAAGGTGTGTGAAGAAGAAAAAGACAGCTACCAAAGCCCATGTCATCATTGCGGCAAGATGGGCCATTGGAGGTGCAATTGTAAAAGCTACTTAGAGTCAGTTAAGGAAAAGAAAGAGAAGGAAAAGCTTATAAGCACTTTAATTTCTACTGGTCTGTTTATGATTAAGATCATTCTACCTTTAATAATGAGATATGAGTATTGAATAATAGATGTGGATTTCATTTATACAATAACTTGGAAGGACTAAAAAGTAGTAGGAAACTTAAGAAATGAGATGTGGACTTACGCACTGCAAATGGAGCAAAGGTTATTGCACTTGCCATAGGGACATATCATCTACACCTACTTTCTAGATTGATTCTACAACTAAAAAATTGTTATTTTGTACCAGTTTTACTTTAAAATATTATCTCAATTGCTTATTTAGGTTTAATTTAATTTTTAAGAGTAAAAGTTGTTATTTTTTGTTAAATAATATCCATTATGGTACTGCAACTTTGATGAATAATTTGTATGTTTTAGACACGGAAAATCAAATTCTCAACATAAACAATAAGAAGCTAAAGAAAGATAACAAAAACCCATCTTAGTTATAGCATTGTCGTTTTGGCCATGTAAACGAGAATCACATCTCTAAGTTACACAAGCTTAATAACTTAGGGTAATTTGATTATAAATCATATGATACATATGAATCATGTTTACTTAGTAAAGTGACTAAGACCTTTTTTTCTAAGAAAGGGGAAAAGACTAAGCAATTTTTCGGATTGATACATAGTGATGTATGTGTGCCAATGACATTTCAGGCAAGGGGAGTTTTCAATACTTCATAAACTTTAATGATGATTATTCTTGATATGGGTATATATATTTAATGAAATACAAATGTAAAGCCTTTGAAAACTTCAAAAAATTCAAATATGAAGTAAAAAAATAACTTGATAAAAGTATTAAAACTCTACGATCCGATCGAGAAGATGAATACATAAACTAAGAGTTTCAAAGTTATCATAGAGATAATAGGATATTATCTTAATAGACTCACCGTATATACCTCAACATAACGGTGTATCTAAAAGAAGGAATCGAATTCTATTGTATATGGTTCATACTATATTAGATTTTCCAAACTTACCAAAATTATTTTAGGGATATGCATTGAAAGAAACTATTTATATATTAAATAAAGTTCCATAAAAAATGATTGATACTGCCCCATATGAATTATTTTTTGGTAAAAAAACTAAAATTAACTTACTTGAGGATTTGGGGATATTCTACTTATATGAAGAGGACAAACTTGAGGATAAGTCTGATAAATATTTGTTTGTTGGATATCCAAAAGAATCACATCGATATTATTTCTATCTTCCTTTAGAAAACAAACTGTTTGCTTCAAACCATACTATTTTCTTAGAGAAGGAAATTATGCTTAAAGTAGATAGTAGAAGCAAAATTGAACTTGGTGAAGTTCAAAATGCACAAACAAGCAATGATCAACAACTCAATCCCGAGTTTATTGATAAAATAAATGAACCTTATAATACACAAAAACCTCGTAGGTCAAGTAAGATACGTGTGGCACTTGAGAGATATGGATTTCACATAAAAGATCACAATGACATATTGCTCAGTGACGAAGATGAGCCTACCACTTACATAGAAGTTTTGAAAAGTTCAGAATTTGACAAATGGCTTGAAGCTATGAAGTCATAAATAGATTCCATGTATGAAAACCAAGTTTGAATTTTTGTTGATCCACCGAAGGGATAAAACCCATAGGATGCAAATGGGTTTTCAAGGGAAAAAAAAAATTGACATGGATGGTAAAGTAATTACCTATATGCTGCAACTGGTTGCACAAGGTTATCGTTAACAACAAGGTATTGACTATGATAAGACCTTTTCACTAGTAGCAATGCTAAAATCCAAAGACTACGAAATTGTACATAACAACAACCTAAGGACTTCACATCCAAATATCACACTAAAGTGTGCAAGTTATAAAAGTTCATGTATGGACTTAAACAAGCTTTTAGGAGTTATCATCCTCTTTGATGAAACAATCAAAAAGTTGGGTTTAATATAAAATATTGATGAACCTTTTGTATCCAAGAAGGTTAGTGGGACTGCAATTGTTTTTCTATTACTATATGTTGGTGATATATTGCTTATAGGGAATGACGTCTCCATTCTACAAACGATCAAAATTTGGTCATCGAAGAAGTTTCCCATAAAAGACCTTGGAGAAGCTAATTATATACTAGGAATAAGGATCTATAGAGATAGATCAAAAAGGTTGCTTGGTTTTTCACAGTCTACATACATAGATAAAGTGCTAAAGAGATTTAGCTTGGATCTATCCAAGTAGGGATTTGATGCATTAAATTTGGGTTTATAAAATTCATGTAATTTTGTATTCATTCTTAATCAAGTTTAACTAATACATTAATCCCAAATTATACATAAGAGCAAAAGCACTCATCATTACGCAAAGTATATGGAATTAATGATTATCAATCCTCATGAAAAAAGTACATACTAGTTACTTTTCATTCATTGTCTAACCTATCAATTAGAGAAATAAAGAATAAAGATAAAAATAAAGATAAAGACAAAATATATACACAACTCTTGGAGAGAAAAATATGGAATTAAATTGTTATTCTTGAGAACATGATATGAATTATCCAACACTAATCACAATTAATCATTATCTTGGCATCATGAAGGAATAAAGATAGAAACAACTTATTTCCCAATCCATAGAATCACTATTTCCTGATTAAATTAGCATAATTTCCAATCAAACCAACATAACCAAAGAAATGTATTAAACTCATTTCTTGTGAATATCCCTATTCTTTAGGCAATATAAACATAAAATTAACCAATAACCCTATTCTCTAGGCGAAATTAACTAACCTTTGATTACTTAGGTTCAATTCCCAACCTTCTTTTTGAATCCAGTTAAGATAACAACTGTATAGAATTAGTTAAATTGAACTCAATCTAACTTTGTTTCCCAAGTCTATTAGAAATAAATTCCATTTCATCAATCTGTCAAATAAAAGGAAGTAATCTAATACCAAGAACAATAATCAATTTATCAAAGACCAAATAAACTACAATATCATGATTTCAAAAATAACATTCAATTAAAATCAAAACATTAATCTCATAATTGTTTAAAGAAAAAGAAAACAAAGGTCTTAGAAAGAACTCATAGAAAAGCCTTCTTCTACCTCCTTTGAGAATCTTCTTGAATAAATGCTCCTTCAAGTGATGAATTCTCATTCACTTAATGACTTTAGCTTTAGCTCCTTGGATTTATACATTAATCTTCATTTGTTCTTGATTAAATATGCCTCTTAATTGCTAAAATTAGTTCTTCAAATGCCTTGGGCCAAGTACAAGTTGGAAGTAAATTAAACTCATTGGAAATTTTCAATTTGACTTGAAAAAGGACTTTGAACCCCCATAACAGAGCAGGGCGGGCGCCGGGTCACTTTGTCTGTACTGGTGCCGGTCTAGCTCTGGAATTCTCTCAGTTTGAGCTCTATTTCCCCTGTTTTTCAAGAACCAAGCCACGACCAGTTCAACCACTCTGAATAAGTGCCGGTTCAAGTCTGGAAATCTTTAATGTCACTTTAAATCATCCAATTCTTGTACAAATTCACTAAGAATACTTTTCACAAGTAAAACATCAAATAGAAAGGGGAATGACTAGTTATTAAACTAAAATTACCACAAAACATCCTTAAATAACTAGGAAAATATAGGCAAGATTAAGCCCTACTAGAATTCTTACCCATGACACATGGGATAAAACTTTCAAAGTCTATGTGTCCTAAGACACAAGATGAAAGAGATCATATGAGTAGCATACCATGTGCTTCGGCAATTAGTTCTACCATGGATGCTATGATATAACCTAGGCCCGATGTATCTTGTGCTCTTAGTTTGACAAACAGATACCAATATGACCTTGGAGAAGATTATTGGGTGGTTGTCAAGAATATCTATAAGTACTTAAGAAGGATTGAGGATATATTATTGGTATATGGAGGGGAAGATAACTTACAAGTCCAATAATATATTGATGCCAGTTTCCAATCTGATAAGAATGGTTATAAATACCAATCTATTTATGTGTTCACTTTTAGCGGTGGGGCGGTTAGTCAGAAAAGTTTCAAATAAGACATAATTGCCGACTCAACCACTAAAGCTGAGTACATAGTGGCTTCCGAAGTAGCTAAAAAGGTGGTCTAGATCAAGAAGTTCATTACAAAATTAGGAGTGCTACCTATTGTTATCTAATACCCTTGTATTGTAATAACAATGGAGCCGTTGCATAAGTAAAGGAATCATAGTCTCATCAATGATCCAAGCATATACTTTAACGCTATCATTTTATTAGAGAAATTATTGATAGAAAAGATGTAAAGATAAAGAAAGTTCCTACTAATCATAACAAAGCTGATCCATTGACTAAGGCTTTACCACCAAAGAAACATGATAGTCATGCTAAGTCATTCGGTATTAGACACATGAATGATTGGGTCTAGTGCAAGTGGGAGATTGTTAGAGTTATTCTCTAAAGCCAATTACTTGTACAATGTATTTTGCACATTTAATAATAAAAGGCATTCTTTATCTTATAATTTAGTTAATTGTTTAACATATATATGTATAAAATTATTAGACAATGTCCCAAGCACATAGTACATTGTTAAGAAAATTATGATAGAGATCATAATATGAGATTCTTACTATACTATGTAGCACTTGTACTTAAATTATCCTTAATCATAGTACTAATGAGATAGGATATTATTAATGAGCAAAGACTATCACGTATTATATTTCTTGATTTGATTAAGCGGTGGCTCTTACATCCATGAGTATTGTAATACTCAAAGTTAATATATAGATACTTGTTAATCGAACAAGTTTAATGAATGATCTAGTTATGACATAGTCACATGGATAACTATTTCATACTAATGATAGAATCTCATTATACTAAATGTGTAAGTTTCCTTCGACTTGAGATCTTCAAGATACTTTGTTTACTAAGTGTTATACTTTAATTCTAATCTTTGGAGTCTCATTCGGGGTCGCCTATGGGATATATATTGGGTATAACGTAAAGTAAATGAAAGTAGTTGAGAGGGTCAATAAACGATTTATCACTCCTAATAGTAAAGGTGTATATCTCACTGTCACTTATGTAGAATCATTACTCGAGAAAGTCTTTGGCCAAGGGGATTATGTGTTGGAAAATTGATACATATGTTCAAAATGGATTCTAAAACAAGTACAAAAAATTTTGGGCTACAATTAATTATATTCTAGTGGGAGTCGGCACTACCGAATGAAATATAGTATGATGAAAGGAGTTAATTGCACTAATATTTTACTATTGAAAAGTTCACGTCAAATCACTTGACTTTTTAGACTTTTGGGTGGTCATGATGCATTGCTAGATGCCGCTCTTAATATGATAAATATGAATTTATTAATTAGATAATCAAAAAATAATTCTAATTAGAATTAATAAGTTAATTCTAATTATAAAATGATTATTAATTCTATAAGTGATAGACTTAATTCATATTAGCTACCAATTGACTAGAAAACCTAATAGGTCATATACAATAGAGGAATTGATACTCAATATATTATTTGATAATATTATGGGGTTAATTTATGAGAAGAAATAATTATTATGGGCTAATTATAAAGTTTTATAATTAGTTGGGATTGAATTACAATTATTAAATCCTTAGGCGTGAATTATAAACTTGTTATAATTCATATGGTCAAATTACAATTCTTGAAGGCTTAAGTCCATAAATTAAAAAGGATAAAATTACTGATTCCTAAATGGTTTAGGAAACATATGGGGGTTACTAAAATGTGGTGGATAGATTTTGTGTGTGTGTGTGTGTGTGTGTGTGTTCACATAGAATTGTTCTATGAAGTTTTGACCGAAAAGAATTACAATCGCCTTTCAATTGAATAGGAAACCTCTGTAGCCTTGTTTTGTTTCTTCTCAAAATTAAATCCTTAGCCGCCATATTATTTTTCTAATAGAAAATTTTGGTGGTTCTTGAATACATCCTCATGTAGATCAATATTAGAGAAATTCTTATTCATGGAATTTAGTGGTTCAAAGCTTGGATGAATTTACTGAAGGGTTTCATAGATGTGAAGAAAAATTTTAAAATCTACATTTTCAGGTAACGAATTTTTCTTCCCTCTCCTAACCCGTTTAATTATATACGAATGATCCTATTGCATGGATTTTGTTTAAATTTCGATTGCGTGTATATTTGATATTGCATGATCGAAATCTAACATTCACACATAAAATAAATAAACACTTGAGATATATATCATCAAACGCACTTAATTCAATAAATATTTAATTAATTAATTTTGAGGAATTGATTCATGTGTTAAACAAATCTTTAGATGCCATACTATAATAGGCTTTGGCCCAACATCGATTGATTTTTTTTTTCCCCATCGATTGGTTAAATGGCTGCAAAATGAGAAAACCATTGGATTGCTGCAATGGTGATGGATTTCTGATGTATTTTGGCCCTAAATTACCAGATTTACAGTGCTCTTGGTTTAGTACAAGAATGACCCTTGAAGAATACAAAACATTGTCCTTGAAGAATTGCTCTTGTACAACATATTTCGATTTAGACATAAGAAATGGATGAAGTGGCTACTTGCTTTGGTTTGGTGACTTAATTGACAAGAAAGTACTATCCAAATAAGGGAAATATATTTACATAAGGATATCTTCTTCTGGATCTGGTAAGGGCTTACAACATTTGCAAATTCCAAGCTTTTAAACTTATATGGATTGTCCAAGCATTCAAGCTTTAAAAAACTTATGATTGTAACCCTTCCATTCTCAGTAAGTTAGATCTTGTAAAATATATTCATTTCTTCTAATAGCTGGAGAGGTTAGATAACATAACATTTTTCTAGTGATGTATTTCTGTATTTTAAGCTACCGATTTCCTCTTTTATTGCAACACTATATCAAATCATACCTTTGCTAACATTATACAGCACTGATATACGATTTTATGTGCAATAAAATCATTCTTTTTAAACTCACAATTTATCAAGTTTTAATTAAAACATTAATCTCAAAGCCACACATTAAGAGAAGTACACTAATTGCAAAGTATAGTATAGGGAATCAATAAGTATCGATCATCAGGGAATAAGTACTATTGTTCACTCTCGTTCTACCATTTAGCCTAATTAATTCATAGGTAGAGAAATGCAATTACCTTTATAGATCATAATTACATCACACAAGATCAACCATAAGAATATTAAGAAGTAAGATAAGAATATGAACATGTGTTTAGATCTAACACCCCACCTTTCCACGGCATAGTGGCTTTTCTTGTGAGATGTCACCCCATCTGATCTCTCAGACAAGAGGTCTTTATAACATGCAACGAAAAATTTACCACAGTAATTTTATTAAATACAGAACAATACATGGCTCTAACTTCCGATACATATGCAAACATTTACTCGAGCTTCCATATAGATTCCAGACATAGCATGAGCCTATGGGAGTCTACTGTGCTTCTATTGTGCTTCTAATTCCTAAATTTTTAAAAAAGAAATAACACATATGTGAGCATAAGGCTTAGTGAGCCTCGTAGAGTTTTTCCAATAAAAATAACTCATAAAGAGTACTTTTCCAAAACATAGTCAAGACCCCTCATATGCAAACTAGATTACATTAGGAATTCAGGAATTTTGGTGTGAAATAAGGTAACTTAAGTATTCCTGTATTCATTTATAAGAATGTGTTACTTCAAGATCTTAGGAATACTTGTATAAAAACATGATGATTCAAGCATTCAGGGATTCAAGATTTCTCATCCCATATTTAAGTGTTCAAGGATCCAGGAATTTTCATGTGAAATTCGAGTATTAAAGAATTCAAAATTTTAGGTACGAGCATATGTTAAAACAAGAATTTAGAAATTTTAGTATAAAAAGTACTAATAATCATGTCGAGTATTCCAATTATTCAAGTATTCAAGTATCCAAGTATTTACTATTCAAGTATTCAAGCATCCATGTATTCGACTATTGAAGTGTTCATGCCAAGTATTCAAGTATTCATGTCAAGTATTCAAGTCTTTATGTATTCACGTATTTAAGTATTCAAGTATTCAAATATTTGAGCAATTATGTATTCAACTGTTCAGCAATTCTCAATGTCATGTCATTTTATCCTAAGTAAGATAATCCCTAGAACTAATCAGGTTACTAGGGGTCATCCATCTCCTATGCAAGCTAGTACACGGAGAAAAGCTCCAGCTAACCCCAATGTCTTGTCGTCCTGTTTGAAGTAAAATAAATTCAAAAACTGATCAGGTTACTTGGGAATGTTTTATCTCTAATGTAAGCTAGTACACGAAGAAAAGCTCTCATTAAGTACTCGATAATCACATGATACATGGAAACTCGGCATGTTATTTTGAAACATAGTTTTAATGGTCAAGGGACTCACAATATCCATTATTCATGAAATCAATAGATAAACATGTTCATATTTAGATATTTTAGAAATACACTAACTAAAATGGGATTTGTAAATTAAAGGGACTCACAACATTCATGATATTCTCAAATTCATGTAAAACCCCGTATCTTGGATATATCATAAAAATATTATCCATATCAAGAATGTATTTTGTCGGTCAGAAAAACACGTATCTAAGACGGGTTTAGAAATCAAAGGACTCACTATGTGTCCTAGCTCGATGTAGTAATACATTGCTTATAGCTTTCCATAAAGCCTTTAGGATGAATAACTGATACGTCCTAGCTCGGCAAATAATTGGAGAAACAGAACACAACCGGCGCCGGCTCCAAGAGTCTAGGCGGCGCCGGCTGTGCCCTGACGTTAAGGCAATGCTCTAATTTTTCTACGCGGTTTCTGGTAATATGTGGAGTTTTAGTATCTTCCAACTTCTACTCGGCCAAGAACATTTTACCTACAAGTTTAAGCACTTCCTAAGTGTATACATAGATGAAAAACATAAGGGAAAATGAGAGAATTCATTGAGCATCACAGAAAATCACTCAATCAAAGAAGGAATTCTTCAATTCCAGGAGGGTTGTACAAGAAGGTCTTCAAAGGAAGAAGAAGGAGGCTTGTCTATGAGTGCTTTATTTTACTTTGTTTTCCTTTTCTTGAACAATGATATGTTAATTATTTTATTGTAATTTGACATTGTTTTAGATATTCATGATTTTTAGAGTTGTTTGATCTTTTGATTAATTGATTGTTCTTCTTGGTATTTAATTACTTGGGCGTATTACGAGATTAATTAGTTGTTTCTTTTCATTAACTTGCTAGACCAAAGAGGTTGATGGTGGTTGCAATTGATTAATTTCATATTTATTGGCTGGTAACTTGCTAGACCAAAGAGGTTAATTGCTGAGGATTGAGTAATTAAAGGTTAATTGAATGTTTGCCAGACCAAGGATTCATTGATTAATTTCATATTTTAAATTTTCCAGACCAAGGAAATTTAATCAAGGATTGTGTTTAATGCATCTTGTGGATGAATTAGTTCAGACAGACCAAGTGATGCTAATTTATCTTAATCCGTCATGGTGCCAAGAGAATAATTAGTTGTGATAATGGTTGGATACTTTAAGATCATGTTTGTCTAAACAATGGCTTAAGTTACATAATTCTCCATCCTTGACATGTATATATATATATATTTTATTTATTTTGTTTTATTTTATTTCTTTTTCACTTTATTGATTCGGTTAAACAATGAAAGAAAAGTGATTAATGTATACTTGTTCCTTGAGGATCGACACTCGTTTGAACCCTATACTCGGTTAATGATGAGTACGCTTGCTCATATGTGTAATTTGGATTTAACGTTTTAATGTAAACTTGATTGTGAATGCACTTAGTTTTTATATGATTTTTATACCCAAATAAATGACACATAAAGTTTTTAGCGCCGTTGTCGGGGAACAATATCATGAAAACTTGGATTTTGTTGATTTAACCATGTAAATATATAAATTATGTATAATTGTTCTTTTGCAAAAAGGTGCTATTTTTTGTATTTCATGTATTCTTGTACACCCTTGTAACCTAACATAACCTACTAACTTTGACTATATTTGATGTACTAACTTTGTAACCTTTTAATTTTGTTTTAATCATTAATTCTATTATCTAACTTGCTTCTCGTTTTCTTAGGTGGTATCCTTGGTACATGACCCGAAAATCCAAAGGCGAGATAGTCGACTTTGACCCTGAAATCGAAAGGACATTGTCAAAAATTCACCGGACAATTTAATGGAACTTGATCATCGAAATGGATGGTGCTCAAAACAACAATGCTAGGAATGGTAGGAGGGTTATGGATGACTTTGTGAAACCCACAATCTCGGGTACAGGCTTGAGTATCACTAAGCCTAGGGTAGATGCAAACAATTTCGAAATAAAGTCCAACATTATCCAAATGGTGCAAAATATGGTTTAATTCGACGGGCTACTTGAAGAAGATCCTAATGCTCACTTAACTAGTTTTCTTGAGATTTGTGATATTTTCAAAATGAATGGTGTTTCTGAGGGTGCCATAAAGTTAAGACTTTTCCTTTTTTCTTTAAGAGATAGAGCTAAATCTTGGTTGAAGTCTTTACCTATAGGTTCCATCACTACTTGGAATACCTTAGCTAAAAAAATTTTGGCCAAATATTTTCTGCCAGCTAGGACAGCTAAACTTAGGAACGAAATCTTTGCCTTTCAACAATTAGATTCTGAGCCCTTATATGAAAATTGAGAGAGATTTAAGGAGATGTTAAGAAAATGCCCACACTACGGATTTAAACTGGGAATGCAGATGCTTATCTTTTTAAATGGCCTTACGTTCGCAACACAGCAATTGGTGGACTCTTCTGCTGGGGTTTCTATCAATCATAAGACCTCGGAATAGGTATTTGAGCTTATTGAAAATTTAGCTTCTAATAGCTATTCTTAGGGCAGTGCAAGGTCTAGAGCTCGTGCGCAATGAGTACACAAAGTGGATGTTGTGGCAGCATTAGAAGCTAAGGTGGATGCCTTAACCCAGAAGATGGAATAGTTGGTGATATCTCAAGGCCAGGGTTTAAACATAAGTTGTGATTTCTATGGAGAAGGACACCCCAATCATGAATGTCAAAAGATGGGGTCACTCCAAGAAACTCGGAGCAAGCGGCCTTCGCAGGTAATGTCCAGCTAGGTAACAATTCTTATAGCTCGACCTGTAATCCTGGTTGGCGAAATCACCCTAATTTCTCTTGAAGAAATGGGAATCAACCTAGGCAAGTTTCTTTCAATTTTGGAGGCAATCAAATGAACCAAAATGAGCCAATGGTAAGTACCACGGAGACTAAGTTCCAAGGAGTTGATGTGACAACAAGGAACCTAGAGGCCTCCATGCACAATTTGGAGAACCAAATAGGTCAACTAGCTAAACTCCTGGGAGATCGTCAAGTGGGGACATTACCAGGGAATACTGAGGAAAATCCACGGGATCAAAGCTGTGGGAAACATTGAAGCCTTTTTACTTTACTTTACTTTCCGTTTTTGTGATTAATGTAATTTTTATTCCTGTTGTTTTGATTTATTATTTTTGTTTTATTCAAGTGCATTATTTAGCATTAGTGTGTTTTCTGCATTGTTATTATTAGAAGAAAAAAAATTGAAGAATCGGACAAAACCTGTAACACCCTACTACCTAGGCCCAACAGGGCCGGGGATGTCGCCCCATCCAAAGGACGAGTGGTCTTTATAACTAGGTCACACAAACAAAATAAAACAATACTTTAAAATTAAAACTTATTACAATCCCAAAAGTCAAGAACAAATCCAAAATAAATTAATTACAATCATCTCTCAAAACAATACATGAAATAAATAACACAATGTCTCCCAAGGAGGTAACAACTAGCTACTCATCTCCACAATAGGATTGCCCTGAAACATGGCATAAAAGGTGATGAGATAAAAATCTCAGTAAGTCCGTGTGTGCTTTGAGTGTTTCAGGTAAAACTGTTCATGTATGTAAGTTATAAAAGTTGTATAAAAGAAAACTCTAGCAAGCAATAAATGAGGTTAAAAAAAAAGAGTGGTGTTTTTCCTCTTTTCAAAACCATACACGTGCACAGTAAATACAACCACTCAAGTGGGCGGCCATGGGTACCACACGTTGGACCCCATGTCCATATAACGGTCAGAATGCCACACTTTGTGTCAACTGACAAAAGGTAGGTGATCGGCCTACCGGGTAAGATACTCCTTCTTCTCTACACTCAAACAAACCGGTTATCCATTCTGGCAACACACTGTCTACATGACTGAAATCCACTAGCTCGGACTGGCATGACAAAGTAGTACTGTCGTTTCTCCAAGTTGAGTTCATCTTCTGGAGGTGGCCTCCTGCTAGAAGACTCGCTCTTACTCTTCAAAACTAGTATTACTAGCCTACCCTTATTGAGTACTTAAAGTTGATTGTCCCACTTGGGAGAAAACAGATAAAACATTACTTTACTTGGAAATAGCAATTAAGGATTTCTAAAATTTGTGTCAAAATGGGTTTTAGAAAGAGTTTAGTGTTTGAGCAAAACTACTTGTTTGATTTTCAAAAGATTTATTTGACTGAACAAGGAAGAAGCAGTCCTTAATTGCCTTTGCAAAATGAGTGTCCATATACTTCCCATTTGGCTTGCCACAGTAACCTTTTATCATCAATTAAGTTTATGCAGGAGCTTACCTGATCCTTTGCTTGAGCTAATTCAAAGATCTTCCACAGCTGACCTACCCCCGCCTGGGGTAAGCACAAGCCATAATTAAACTCAAGCCAAATTTGCTTCCATAAATAATCCTAGTTCAACCTATTACAATCATGACTCTAATGTCCTCAGCTTTAAGGTTAGATGATGAGGGTTTTATAAAATGAGTCTAGTTTGATGAATGAAAATAACTAGTGGTTGAAAAATAATTTCTTAATAAGTTATAGGTTCAAATATAATCTTTGTTATTAATAAATAAACCAGGGTTCATTTGATGAAGAGTGCTAAGTCCTAGATGATATTAAAATAATAAATTATTACTATTCTCTTAATTTATAATTAATAGTTTAGAAAATGATTGATAAATAAAAATAAGTAAATTCTAATATATTTTGGTTAAAAGATAATAAATAAATTTTAATAGTGTTTATAAATATATGACTTATAAGATTAATATTTTACCTATTATGATTATTTATATAAAATGCTTTATTTAATATTATTATTTCATTTATATATTTTATTTTTAATAAAAGATATCATTTATTTGGCTAAAGTATCACTATTCCATTTAACAATCTAATTCCAAAGCTTCCTAGGGTTTTCAAAATAATTGGAAGAAAATATAGTTCTAATCTTTATTAATATAATAAAATTGGCTAACTTAAATAGTTTAGGATCAACAAGGTCATGATCATAATTGTAACACCCCACTACCTAGGCCCGCCAAGGCCGGGATGTCGCCCCATCCAAAGAACAAGGGGTCTTTATAACTAGGTCACACAAATAAAATAGCGGAATAAAATAATACTTTAACTTAAAAAATTATTACATCCCAAAATACTCCAAGAATAAATCCATGAATTCCCAAAACAAAACCACAAATAAAATTATTCACTCTCGACTCCCCAAAGCAATACATAGAAATAAACGATAACAATATCTTCCCAGGCAGATTACACTAGCTACTCATCCCCACAGCAGGATCGACCTGAAATCATGGTAAAAAGGTGATGAGACAGAAATCTCAGTAAGTCCGTGTGTGCTTTGGGTGTTTAGTGAAAGCAGTTCATGGATGCAAAGTGCGAAATCTTTATAAGAGAAATATTGGCAAGCAATAAACATTAGTCAAAAGCAAAAGTGGTGTTTTGGCTTTTCCAAGCATACATAATCAATAAAATCAACCACTCGAAATAAATGATTATGGGTTACCACACGTTGGGCCCCATAACCGGTCAGAATGCCGACACTTTGTGCAAACTGACAACAGGTAGGTGATCGGCCTACCGGGCAAGATACTCCTTGTGAAAACCCAGTCAAAACCAACATTAGAGTAAGGGGGTTGGGATGCATATCATATTTTATTTCATGATTAAATATATTTCTGTATGATTTTTATGTGTTTTGGATTTGAGTTTTATTGTCTTGAAGTCTTGTTGATGAGTATTGTGTGAGAAGGGCAAAATGGTAATTTTTGCCCGAGGTGAAAATAGGGAAATAGCTTGTGGATTGAATAGAAAATAATTTTTCTAGGGAAAATATCAGCAAGAGTTGATGTGGTTTAGTGGTTAGAGCCTAAGAATTAATTATTGAAGACTAGGGTTCAAATTCCATCAGGGAAGCTTTAGCTGGATTTAATTTTATTTTTGCTTGGGGAAGAGTAATTTCGGCCTTATGAGCTTGGAGTAAGGTAGGGATGATGTCCTAAGAGAGACATGTTAGGAGCAACCTCATTCTACACCCTTACCTACTCGAATTTCCCAAATGGAATTCATTTTTCCTTGATCTTTGATTTTTCCTTAATTCTCAACTCATTAGTTTGATCAGGTGATTCTAGCCATTTTCTTTCCAGGAATTTCAGTAAAGTGTTGTGATCTTGTAGGATCAAAATGTCTTGGTAAAAGACTTCTTATGGTCTGAAAAATGTGGAAGAGTTGTGAGAAGTTCCAAGGGGAAAAATGCCTCTAGTGAGTTGGCTGAAAATTCCCTCTAGCTAGTTCATCTTCCTTCTTGGAATGAGCTGAAATTTTCTAGATTGTTGTGCCTTCAAAATGTCGACTTTCTTAGCTAACATTGCCTTCCAAATGCTTCTAGAAAAAATTTCTTTAGGATCAGTTTACAATATGAATTTCTTGGCCATTTTCGGACTGCTCAAAGCTGGAGCAACAACAGGAAAAATTCCTGTACAAATCGCCACTTTGAGAGTCCAAAACCAAGCTGTTTTCTTCCAGATTTTGTGCAGCACCTTAGCCATGTTTTTCCTCCATGAAGAAGGCTGGAAACCAGCCTTGAAAACCCCTGAAGTCCCCCTTCAAACCCTCTACAAGTCGGCTGGAAATGGCAGCCGAAAATTTGCCCAGAAAAATTCTGCCCAGCGAAAATTCTGGGCAGTCCAAGTTCCAGTTTTGTTTTCTATTTTTCTCCCAGCCGAAACACCAACCTTATTCTGCAAAAACCTTCCTTAAACCTCCAGTAGCAGAGCTCCATTGTCCCCCTTAAGCTTCTGCACGAAATTCAGCAATGGCTATCCAAAAATCTCTCTAACAAATCCCTGCAATTTAGCTTGGTTGATTTCCAAAATTCCAGCCACATTTGTTTAGCAACTTCCCATAATGCATTCCCCAAATAACCAGACATCTTCTTCACCATTAAGAACCCTACCTTCGGCCACCATAAGCTCCCATAGACCAGCATTAATCCCACCAAAATTCAGCTCAAACAGTCAGCCATGGCAGACTTCCAAAACTCTCCAACAATCAAGATATTCTTGGAATATTTAGTTTCCAAATTCACTTCCTAAAAATATTCTTCAAGGATTGTGACAACTAACCTTCCCTTTTTCCTTCCAAATCAGAGAAACAACTCCCTAAACCCTACAAAAATTTGGCTAGCCTAATTCCCTCAGAATTTTCGGCAGCTACACTACAATCTCTCAATTCCCTTCAATCTCCAAGAACACACACACTACACCAAGAACACCTACTACTTTCTTTCACCTAATACCCCTCAAAATCACTTCAAACCTTCACTAAAATCTCCAGATTTGACCTACATACTGCTGTGAGTCCATCGACACTATTCTTAACATCAAACTCCTCAAATCATCTTGCTACTACGGATCAAAATCAGAAAATTTCTGTGAAGGAAAAGAACATCTTCAAGGTAAATTTACTCTATCAACTTCATCTTCTCCAAACATGATCTATAGTGAAAACCCATGTGAATAAACATACTAATGATCTCTTCTTCTTCTTCTTCTTCTTCTTCTTCTTCTTCTTCTTCTTTCTATCTCTCTCTCTCTCTCTCTCTCTCTCTCTCTCTCTCTCTCTCTCTATCTCTCTCATGGCCGAAATCCCTCTTCCTTGGCCGGATGACTTCTTCTTCCATAATCATGCTCTCGCCATCTCCCTTGGACAAAGTTAGACATCTAGGAGTTGAGATCTACTCTAAACTCCTTCAAGGCATTCATCAACCAAGTAAGTACCTTCAATCTTCCTTTTTAAACTCTAGAATCATGTCTCTAGGATGATGTTGTTAGAAGGTAGATGGCGATGGAATTTGAGTATGTGTTGTTGTGCTTGAAGCATGAGTATATGTATGATTGTGAAGGAGATGAGATTTATGCATGGAATGATTATATTGGTTGGTTGTATGTTGAATTGAGGTTTGATGCATGTCATAGGTAGTATTTGTGTCAAAGAATGCTAGAGATTATGTCACCATTGGTGAATAGGATTTTTATTCATGATGGATTGGTAAAGCCATGATCATATTTATGCTAGTAGAGGTTAGATCATGTCTGGATAAATTTAGATCTATTCTTATATGAAAGATTTGGTCGATTTGATGAATTGAAGGATTGTGCACGTTCTTGATTGTGGTTAGCCATAGGAATTTGAATCATGATCTAGTTGTCCCTAAACTAATTTTACTTCTTGAATAAAATATTCAATAAAATAATTTTTTTTTTGTATTTTCGGAAAACCCTAGGAAGGGTAGATTTGGACTATTATAAACAATAAGGATATTTTAGTCAAATAAATAATAGCTTTGCTAGAAAAATAATATATATATATATATATATATAGATATTATTTAAAATAATGAAATCAATTAAAGCCTTTTTATTGAAATAATTACGATTAGTGAAATATTTATTACTACAAATTTAATTATTATCTTTTAATCAAAACCCATTAAGAATTTATTTATTATTTTTCAAGCAAGACTCATTAAATTCATTTTCAATTAATTTTAGCTATCAATTATTTTCTAACAACTAAATTATTAATAAATCATTATTTTACCTAAAACTACTCAGGACTCTTGATCAAATAAACTCTAAATTTTCCTTAACAAGATTTAAGCTTTCAACTTGTTAAAATTTATTTCCCAAACCATTAATTATTTTAAATATCACACTAGGCTCAACTCTTACCCTATTTACTTATTGTTTAACCTTAAAGCTTGGGACACTAGGATCATGGTAGTAGTAAGTTGTGTTGACTTAAAATTGAGGAAGTGGTTTATGGCTTGAAATTGATTGCGATTTGTATTTGTCCTGTGGGGTTAGATCAGCTGGAGACCTTTTATTTGTGAGCAAGAATCAGGTAAGCTCCTGCATAAAACCTGACTGACGTGAAACGTTTTCTTTATGGCAAGTCAAATGTAGAGTGTATGTACGCTCATGTATATAAAGGCAATTGAGGGTGGAATTCTTCCTTATTTCAAGCAATTGAATTATTGAGCAGATTTACTCAAACTCAAAATACTTTCTAAAACTGATTTTGATAACGACTTTAGAGATCCCTAAATTGCCAGTTTCCGGTGGAATCATGTTTTGTTCATTTTATCCTAAGAGGGAAACGTCGTTGGGTACTCAATAAGGGTGGACTACTAGGACTAGTCTTGGAAGGGTTAGGGTAAGTCCCTCAGTAGGAGGCCACCTCTGAGGGGTGAGTCCTTCCTGGATAAGATGTCAGTCCAGTGAGTCGTACCGGTCCGATCTAGTAGTTTATTTTCAGTCAAGTGACTGTATTGTGCCGGAATGGACACCCGGTTGTTGTTTGGGGTATAGAGAAGGAGGAGTATCTTGCCTAGTAAGCCGATCACCTACTTTTTTCAGTCTACACAAAGTGTGGCATTCTGGCCCGTGGTATGCAAAAAGTGTGGTATGCTGACCATTCGGTTGTGGGGTCCAATGTGTGGTAACCCATGACCATTTCATTGAGTGGTTGATCTTACTGATTATTTATGGTTGGAAAAGCCAAAACACCACTCTTACTTTTGACTAATGTTTATTGCTTGCCAGTGATCTTTTATAAAGAATTTTTATACTCTGTATTCATGAACTGTTTTCTCCCGTCACTTAAGCACACATGGACTTATTGAGATTTCTATCTTATCACCATTTTATCATGATTTCAGGTCGATCCTACTATGGGCATGAGTAGCTAAATATTGCCTGTCTTGGGAGAATTTTTTTTTTCTGAGGATTTATCTTATGTAATGTTATGGGAGGCGAGAGTGGATAATTTTACTTATGGCTTTGTTTTACGAATTTATGGATTCATTCTTGAAGTATTTTGGGTTGTAATAAATTTTAAGTCAAAGTATCATTTTTATTCCACTATTATATTTGTGTGATCTAGTTATAAAGACCCCTTGTCCTTTGGATGGGGTGGCATCCCCGGCCCTGGCGGGCCTAGGTTGCGGGGTGTTACACTCCTCCTTCTCTATACCCAACAACAACAACCGGGTGTCCATTCCGGCAAAACACAGTCACTTGACTGAAATAAAACAAACTGCTAGCTCGAACCGGCACGACCTACTGGACTGACATCTCATTCGGGAAGGATTCACCCCTCAGAGGTGGCCACCTACTGAGAGACTTACCCTAACCCTTCAAAGACTAGCCCTAGCAGTCCACCCTTATTGAGTACTCAACGACATTTCCCACTTGGGATAAAATGAACAAAACATTGTTCCACATGAAAACGGCATTTTGAGGGTTTCCAAAGTCCTTGTAAAAATCAACTTTAGAAAGAGTTTGAGTTTGGCAAATCTTCTCTTTTTATTTTTAAATAATTCAAATGTTTGAAATAAGAGAGAGTTCAACCCTCAATTGCCTTTACATAAATGAGTGTCTATACACTTTACATTTGGCTTGCCATAAGAAAAACATTTCACATCAATCAGGTTTTATGCAGGAGTTACCTGACTCTTGCTCACAAATAAAAGGTCTCCAACAGCTGACCTAACCCCACATAAGAAAATACAAAACACAATCAATTTCAAGCCACAATCCACTTCCTCAATTTTAAAACAACTTAACTTACTACTATCATGATCCTAGTATCCCAAGCTTTAAGGCCACTCAATAAATAAATATGTTTATAGGCTAAGGATAGTTTGATATTTAAAATAATTAATGTTTTGGGAAATAGGTACTAATAAGTTAAAGGTTCGAAACTGGCTAAGAAAAATTTAGAGTTTATTTGTTAATGATTTATTAATAATTTAGTTGTTAGAAAATAATTGATAACTAAAGTTAGTTGAAAATGAATTTTAATGAATCTTGCTTGAAAAATAATAAATAAGTTTTAATAGGTTTTGATTAAAAGATGATAATTAAATTTATAGAAATAAGTATTTTACTAATCATGATTATTTCCATAAAAGGCTTTAGTTGATCTCATTATTTTATAAAATATCTATATATTTTATTTTTCTATTAAAACTATTATTTATTTGACTAAAATTTCCTTTATATAAATGAAATATTCCAAATCCACCCTTCCTAGGGTTTTTCGAAATCACTATCAAAATTATATTACTAAATATTTTATTCATGAAATAAAAATTTGCTTAGGGACAACTAGATCATGATCATAATTCCAAGGTTACTCACAATCATGAACATATGCAACCATTCAACTCATCAATTCATCTAAATCATGCACACAAGCATAGATCTCAATTTATCAAGACATGATCTAACCTCTACTAGCATAGATATGGCCTTGGCTTCAATGATCCAACATGAATATAAGTCATAATCACCAATGGTGATATAATCTCTAGCATACTTAATCACAAATACTACCTATGATATGGAAACATGCATCAAACCCCAAATCATCATTCAATCAAACAATATAATCCTTCCATGCATAAATCCCATCTCCTTCACAATCATACATATATTCAAGCTTCAATCTCTACAATGCATACTCAAATCCTATCACAATCCACATACTATCAACATCATCCTAGAGACATGAATCTAGAATTTAAAAGAAAGATTGAAGGGACTTACTTGGTTGAGGGATGCCTTAAAGGACTTTAGAATGGATCTCAACTCCTACATGCCTAAAATCGTCCAAGGAAGGTGGAGGGAGCATAGCCATGGAGGAAGAAGCCATCTGGCCAAGAGAGGGAATTTCGGCCATGAGAGAGAGAGAGAGAGAGAGAGAGAGAGAGAGAGAGAGAGAGACCATTAGCATGTCTATTCACATATATTCTCACTAAAGATCAAGATTGGAGAAGATGAAGTTGTTAGAACAAACCTACCTTGAAGGTGTGCTTGAACCTTCACAGAATTTTCTGGTTTTGATCCGAAGTAGCGAGTTGATTTGTGGAGTTTATTGTTAAAAATGGTGTTGATGGAGTCACGGCAGTGAGTAGGTCAAATTTGGAGATTTTAGAGAAGGTTTGAAGTGGTTTGGAAGGGTATTAGGTGAAAGGAAGGAGTATGTGTTCTTAGTGTAGTGTGCGTGTTCTTGAAGGTTGAAGGAATTTGTGAGATTGTAGTTTGCAGCTGTCGAAATTCTGTGAGAACTAGGGCTGGCCGAATTTCTGTAGGGTTTAGGAAGATGATTCTCTGATTTGGAAGAGAAAAGGAAAGGTTAGTTTTTAAAATTCTTGAAGAATATTTTTAGAAAGTACATTTGGAAATTAAATATCCTAGAATATCTTGATTGTTGGAGAGCTTTGGAAGTTTACCATGGCTGACTGCTTTGAGCAGAATTTCGGTGGGATTAATGCTGGCTTAAGGAAGCTTATGGTGGCTGAAAATAGGAAGCATAATGGTGAAGAAGAAGTCTGGTTATTTGAGGGATACATTATGGAAAGTTGCTAAACTATGGTGGTTGGAAATTTGGTAATCAATCAAGCATAATTGCAGGAATTTGTTGGAGAGATTTTCGGGCAGCCATGTCTGAATTTCGTGCAGAAGCTTAAGGGGAAAAATGGAGCTCAGTTACTGGAGGTTTAAGGAAGGTTTATGCAGAACAATGATGGTGTTTCGGCTGGAGGAAAATTAGGAAACAAAGCTGGACAAAATCCTGCACAGAATTTTGCTAACCTGGAATTTCTGGACAACTTTTTCGGCTGCCATTTTCCAGCCATCTTGTAGCGAGTTTGAGGGGGAATTTTAGGGTTGTTCAAGGCTAGTTTCCAGCCTTCTTCATGGAGGAAAAACATGACTTAGGTGCTGAACAAACTCTGGAAGAAAACAGCTTGGTTTTGGACTCTCAAAGCTGCGATTTGTACAGGAATTTTTCCTGGTTTTGCTCCAGCTTTGAGCAGTCCGAAAAATGGCTAAAGAATTCAGGTTGCAAACTGATCCAAAAGACCATTTTTCTGGCAGCATTTGGGAAGGAGTGTTAGCTAATAATCTCGACACCTTGATGGCACAATAAGCTGGAGAATTTTCAATTCATTCCAAGAAGGAAGATGAACTAGCTACAGTGAATCTTCAACAAGCTCACTAAAGGAATTTTCCTCTTGAAATCTCCCACAACTCTTTCACATTTTCGGACCATAAGAAGTCCTTCACTAAGACATTTTGATCTTACAAAGCCACATCACTTTACTGAAATTTCTGGAAAGAAAATGGCTAGAACAAATTGCTCAACCTCATGAGTTGAGAACTAAGGAAAAATCAAAGATCATGGAAAAATGAATTCCTCTTAGGAAATTCGAGTAGAACAAATGAGTATGATTTGAAGACTCCTATCATGCCTCCCATAGGACAACATCTCTACCCTACTCCAAACACCACTAAGGCCGAAATTATTACTTCCCAAGAAAAAATAAAATTTAACCAAGCTGAAGCTCCTATGATGGAATTTGAACCCAAGACCTCAAGAATTAATCTCTCAAGCTCTAACCACTACACCACAACAACTCTTGTTGTTATTTTCACTGGCAATTTATTTCCTATACAATCCTCAAGCTATCTCTCTATTTTCATCTCAGGCAAAAATTACCATTTTGCCTTTCTCACTTAATATTCTCCAACAAGCCTCCAAGACATTAGAACTCGAATCTAAGGCACATAAAATCAAATAAAAATATATTTAATCATGCACTAAAGTATGTTATGCATCCCAACCCACTTATTCTAAGGTTGGTTTTGACTGAGGTTTCACAATAATTCTCCTATTGCTAATAATATTCATGAACATAAACTCTAACACCAATCAACAAACCATTCAATTCATGAAAAAAGGCTTGAATCTCTATCTACCATCACATAATCCAAACTTCACTACACATATTCATATTCATGGCTTCAACAAGAATACAAGAACATAAAACCCTATTCACCAAAGGTAACATAATATCTATCATGCTTAATCATTCACACTAACTCACGACATAAAAAGCATTCACCGACTACAACATATCATAAAACTCAATCATAATAAAACATCCTCCTGCTCCAATCCCAACTCCTTCATACAAACACATACCAAATCTCCAACCATGTTCCATCCTTTTCTAACTACATCCAAGAGACATGATTTTAGAATTAATGAGAGGGTTAAAGAGACATATTCGATTGATGACTACCTTGATGAAGTCTCAAGAGAGTCCACACGTTTGGAAGTCTTGATCTGACCAAGAAAGAAGAAGAGGAAATGGCCATGGTTGAAATAACCATTTCGAGAGAGAGAGAGAGAGAGAGAGAGAGAGAGAGAGAGAGAGAGAGAGTATTAGTCTATTAGATTAAAGATTGAAGAGGAAAGATGATGAACATAATCGTTCATGGTTACCTTGAGAGAGTTCTTGAATCTTCAAGAAAAGTTCTGGTTTTGATCCGTGAGCAGAATTTTGTTTTCAATGTTTGATGTTATAAAATATAGAGATGGACTCTAGAGGGTGAGTAGACGTGATCTGCAAAATTTGGAAGGGATTGGAGTTGTTTGGGGTGGTCTTAGGCTTGGAGAATGGCGGTGTGTGTTCTTTGAGTTCTTGGACAAATGGAGAGAATGGAGAGAAAGCTGGATGAAATTTGCTGAATGGGGTTGGCCAAATGGTTAGGGGATTCTTGTGATTGAATTTTCAGATTAGGGAGAAGAGGAAAAGCTGGTTGTTTGAAATTCAAAATGAGTAATTTAGGGAGTGAATTATGGTAGAAAATATGGTAAGAATAGCTTGGTGGATGGAGGTTCTTGGAGCTGTTATAGCCGACTGGAATTTGCTGAAGTTTTGCTGAGATGAATGAGGTTGAAGGAGCTATAAGGTGGCTGAACTTCTAAGTGTTATGGTTGAGGAAATTTCTGGTTGGTTGAGGCTTAATCCATGGAAGTTTCATGGAGTAATTTGTTGATTTTTTGAATTCCAATTGAAGGCTTGATTGTAGTGATTGAAGGAGTGATTTAAGGAGTGGCTATCGTTTTCATTTCGTGCAGATCAATGGAGAGGGTGAAGAAGTTCAGTTCATGGCTGACTAAGGTTGGTTTTACAGAACATTGAAGTGATTTTCAGACAAAGCTTGAAGAGGGAGCAAGGCTGAAAATTCTGGTTGTTCATTCGAATGGTTTGTTGGAATTTTTTTGCAGATTTTTCTGCAATGTTCCCGCCGACTTGTAAAAGGTTTGAAGGGTTATTGGAGGGTCCTTTAAGCCTAGTTTCTAGCCTTCTTTTTGGAGAAAAGACAGGGGTAAATCACTGGTTTGAAGGCTCGAGGAAATGGCTTGGTTTTTGGTTTGCTAAGCTGCGAAATTGCTAGGAATTTTTCCTGGTTTGCACAGCTTTTGTGCTGTCCAATTTTTGGCCAAAGATTTCAGTCTTTAAATTGAATAAATTGGCTATTTTTCTGGCAGCATTTGAATGAGAAAAATCACCGAAGTTTTTGAAAGTTGGACTGACCAAGAAGCTGGAAATTTTCTAAATTGCTACATGAAGAAGATGCACACTTTATAGAGTGGAGTTTGAAGGTTCAACCATGGAGATTAATTCTCTTGGAAACCTTCCTTAACTCCTTCCCCATTTTCAATCAAAATTCCATCCTCCAAGAGGCATTTTCGAAACTCCAAGATCAAAGAGCCTTACTGAAATTTTTTGGAATTAAAATACGGTTTTGGATGATTGAACAAGCTTAATTGATGAATAATTTAAAGTAAGCTAGGGAACAAAAAGGGCGTAAATCCCTTAAGAATTTTTGTAGGGTACAAGAGTAGGATCAAGACATTCCCTTCAAGCCTCTCCTAGGACAACACTCCTACTTCTTCTTATGGTATGCAAGGCCGAAAATAATCCACCCTACACAAAATAAAATTAATCATGCTAAAACTTAAATGATGGGATTTGAACTCAAGACCATAATGATTAATTGCAAAGCTCTAACCATTAAACTACAATAACTCTTGTTCTTATTTTCTCTCCCAAATATTTTTCCTATTTAATCCTCAAGCTATCTCCCTATTTTCACTTCGAGCAAAATTACCATTTTACCCTTCCTACTCAATAAGCACAATTGAGCCTTCTAGACTGTAAATCACAAATCTAAAGCACATAAAATTATTCAAAAATATATTTCTATGTGCAAGAAAATATGATATACATCCCGACCCCCTTACTCTAAGGTTGGTTTTAGGTGGGGTTTCATATTCTCCCCTCCTTAGGAGAATTTCGTCCCGAAATTCAGGCATACCTCTATCTCAGATCAGGATACTTCCACTTTACCCACTCTTCTGTTTCCCATGTGGCATCTCGCGTGCCATGATACTCCCACTGCACTTTCACCATCGGTATCTACTTGTTCCGAAGGGTCTTGATACTTCGGTCCAATATTCTCATGGCTTTCTCTACATAGCTTAGGTCGGGTTGCAATACCAACAGTTCATCATTTAGAACATGATTGGGATTGGCATTGTACCTTTTTAGCTGCGATACATAAAACACGTCATGAATTCTTGTCCGTCCACCCGGCAAATCCAATCGGTACGCTATCGACCCAATTCTCTCTTTTATGGGAAACGGTCCTAAGTACCTCGGATTCAGCTTCCCACCTTTCGGATGCTTCAGGATTCCTCTATTTGGTGTCAATCTCAGGAATACACTATCTCCCGCCTGGAATTCTAACTCTCTATGCCTTTTGTCTGCATAGCTTTTTTGTCGGCTCTGGGCTGCTTTCAACCTTTCCCTAATTAACTTAACCTTGTCCAACATTTTCTGAACACAGACTTTTTCAGATTTGCTTATATGACCATCTTCTGACCAACTCCAGTATAGTGGTACCTGACACTTGCGTCCACACCATGCCTCATACGGAGCCATTCCAATCGAAGCTTGATAACTGTTATTATATGACAACTCTGCTTACGGCACATATTCGATCCACTTATCTTTGAAATCTAGAACACAAGCCCTCAGCATGTCCTCCAATATCTGTATAACCTTTTCTGACTGTCCATCGGTTTGCGGATGCGCCGTCATACTGAACTTCAAATTTGACCCCATTGATTCTTGAAACTTACACCAAAATCGAGATGTAAACCTTACATCTCAGTCAGACACAATACTTAAAGGTACCCCATGCAGTCGGACTATTTCTCGCACATAGGTCTGAGCCAACTTCTCCACGGAATCTCTTACATTCACTAGTATAAAATGTGCTGATTTGGTCAGTCAATCCACTACTACCCATATGGCGTCTTTCTGGGTCCTTGACATAGGAAGTCCGGTAACAAAGTCCATGGTCACTTCCTCCCACTTCCATTCAGGTACTGGCAACGGCTGTAATAGTCTCGCTGACTTCTTGTGCTCTGCTTTGACCTTCTAATAGGTGAGGCATGTCGAGACATATTTAACCACTTCCCGTTTCATTCTGAGCCACCAATAGGCCCTTTTTAGATTCTGGTACATTTTGACTTCCCTCGGGTGAATGGCGTACTTGCTCTTGTGCGCCTCTTCTAAAATTCTATCATTCAATTGATGCTCTTCGGGTACACACAACCGATCTCTGAAATACAAAACTCCCACTTCGTCTTGTCCAAATTCACTGCCTTGCCGTTTAAGCTCCTTGTCCTTGAAACACTGAAATTCTGCATTACTTTGCTGAGCTTCAATAATTTCCCACTTTAGATCTGGTACCAACTTCAGGTTGCTAATAACAATTTTCTCCTCTTGCCTTTCCGCTTTTCTGTCCAACACATCCTGAACCATTTAAATCTCCTGCACTCTTAGTCTGGCCATACTAACTTTTTTGCTCAGGGCATCAGCAATAACGTTGGCCTTCCCGGGATGATAGTTGATTAGGTAACGGTACTCTTCCAAAAATTTCATCCATCTTCGCTGTCTTAGATTCAAATCCTTCTGGGTGAAGATGTACTTCAGGTTCTTGTGATTAGTGAACACTTCATATTCCGCTCCATATAGGTAGTGTCGCTATTTCTTTAAAGCAAACACAATAGCAGCCAACTTTAGGTCATGCATGGGGTAGTTGACTTCATGAGGTCTCAACTTCCAAGAAGCATAGGCGATCACCTTCCGGTCTTGCATCAATACGGCTCCCAATCTTTTTTTCGAAACATCGATATACAGCACGTAAGGCTTATCTCCCTCTGGCAGACTCAATACTGGTGTTGTTATCAATCTCCTCTTTAGCTCTTGGAAACTCTTCTCACATTTCTCACTCCATACAAATGGTACATTTTTCTTCCACAATCAGGTCATAGGCGATATGAGCGTTGAAAATCCTTTGATGAACCTCCTGTAGTAACCAGCCAATCCCAAAAAGCTTTGAATCTCGGTGATGTTCTCTGCTTGCTTCTAGTCTAACACTGCTTTAACCTTTGTTGGGTCTAGACCTTGATTCCATCCTTGGTCACCACGTGGCCAAGAAATGCCACATTATACAGCCAAAATTCACACTTGCTAAACTTGGCGAAAAGTTTGTGCTCCCATAGCTTTTCCAATACTAGCTTCATATGTTCTGCATGCTCCTCCGGACTCTTAGAATAAATTAGGATGTCGTCAATAAAAACCACCACAAACTTGTCCAAATAGGGTCAAAACACTCGATGCATCAAATCCATAAATACTATTGGAGCATTAGTTACCTTGAATGGCATTACCACGAACTCATAATGTCCATATCTGGTGTTGAAGGCCGTCTTGGAGATATCCTCCTCTTTTATCCTCACTTGATAGTACCCTTACCTCAGATCTAGTTTGGAGTAGTAACTAGATCCTTGTAATTGGCCGAACAGCTCATCAATCAATGGAAAGGGATATTTGTTCTTGATCGTCAGGTTGTTCAAGCCCCAATAGTCGATACACAGCCTCAGAGTCCCATCCTTCTTCCTCACAGACAGCACAGGTGCTCCCCAGGGCAACGTGCTAGGTCTAATGTAGCCTTGCTTCACTAACTCTTCCAACTGCTCCTTCAGTTCTTTCAGCTCTGCCGGTGCCATCCAATATGGAGTTCGGGATATCGGTTCCGCTCCTAGAACTAGGTCAATGGTAAATTCAACTTCTCCACTGGGAGGTAGAGAAGTGAGTTTCGCAGGAAGCGCATCTGGAAAATCCTTTACTACCTTAGTATCCTCCAGAGTGGACTGGTCCTTCGGCTTGTTTATCACATAAGCCAAATATCCTTGACATCCTTGCTTCAACAATTTCCGAGCCTTAGCCCCAGCTTTCAGATACTTCAATTCTTTTATTCTTTTACCATTGAATTCCAACACATCACACCCCAGTCTAATGAACTGAACCGATTTATTCTTACAGTCTACCTTAGCCCCATGCTTCACTAGCCAATCCATTCCCAATATCAAATCATAATCATCAATATCCAGTACTATTAAATCTCCCTCCAAGCTTTCTCTCCCTGTGTCAATTTTACAATTCCGCACATACCGATCTGCTTACACCATCTTCCCCAAAGGTGTACTCACCAATAAGGTAAAATGTAGCTCTACTCCATCCCAACCCAAATGACATGCACAGTTCTTATTTAAATAGGAATGAGTAGATCCAAGGTCTATTAATGCATTAACGAAACATTCTTAGATAGTAAACATACTTTCTACTACTGCTGCATCGGTTCCAACCTCCTCTCTGTTAAGAGCGAATACCTTGGCTTTCACTTGAGGCTTTGGTGCTCCGTTCCCGAATACTCCCATGCCATTGGCTCTATTGGGTCCCGAATTCTAAGCCGAATTTTCTTGCCCGACTCGGTGCAGTTTAGGGCAGGTGTTCTGCAGGTGGTTCGGGTCCCCGCAATGGTAACATTTTCGCTCACCTCATTTGGACCAATAGTTCTTCTCTGTGTGGCCTCTTTTTCCACATTGTCGGCATAACGGAAGGTTTTGCGTAAGACCATCCGGTGCTGTGCTGGCTTGCTTTCGCCGATTCTGCCACTGCTAGTTGGCGGGGCGCTTGTTGGATTGCTGCCTCTGGAAGTGTCCTTGTGGTTGCCTTGGCAGCTGGAAAGGTCTCGATGCCATTCTGCTGCGGTCCTCATTTTCTGTCCAAGTTGCTGCGTCTACAGCCCTTGAATAGGTCGTTGGTGGAGAAGGTGTCAATGCCCTTCTCAATTCCTGCCTCAGTCCCTTGACAAACTGCCTCATTCTGTTTTGGTCGGTGTCCACCAGTCTTTTGCAATACTTTGATAGCTGGGTGAACCATGCTGCATACTAGGCCACCGCCATACTTCCCTGCTTTAAATTCTGAAATTCATCCTCCCATTTTTCAACTATCCACTGAGGGATATACTCAGCTCTGAATGCTTCAACAAAATTAGCCCACGTCCATTCCTGATCACTCATCTCCCAGTCGTCTTGAACTCACTGCCACCATGCCCGAGCTAGGCCCCTTAAGCAGAATACAACAAACTTTACCATCCGCTCCTCGGTGTACTGAAGCATAGCAAATATGTCCTCCATTTGCTCTATCCATTGCTCAGCTTTCTGATCCTGTTCAGCTTCTCCCACGAAGTTAGGCAGTTGAAATTTCAGAAATTGCTCCTATGCTTCATCCTCTCCCTTGGGGTTCCTCCGCTCAGTCAAAGTCTGTAGAATCTCCGCCATCTTGTTAAATGCTTGCCCTATTATCACTTCAACAGGTGCTTCAAACCCCATTTCCAAATCTGGTTCACTTTTAATTCCTTGGTTGGGTGACGGCATTTATGTCATCTCAACCTCTGGTATTACAGGTTCTACCTCTGGAACTCTCTTACCTGATGTGGCTACACGGCGCTTGGGTGCCATTCTAAACCATACCCAAATGATAAGTTTATACATTCAACGGTTAAATCATTTCAGTTAAGCATACATTCACCGCCAGATTTAAGTAAAAGAAAATCATATGCAAGTTTTGTCTAAAGAATTGCCTATAAATTTCTCTCAAATCTTAGAGTACTCAGGTACTCTTATTTGCATGAGTTTGAAATTAAACAGAAAACAGAAATGAAACTCTTCAACTTCGAAGTTTACGGAAAGTAGTAAATAAACATCCTGATTATAACAACTTTCAGCCCCTCTAGTCCTCATCAGAATCTTCAAGGTCGGCCTCATAAAACCATCCCCCAGTATTCTTAGTGAAGTCTATCCCAACCCCACTTGCAAACCTATATATTGGCTCTTTCCCCAATCACCCAGAACTCTCTTCGGTCTCAACCTGGTTGGGTAGGGGTATGAAGGAAGGCCTAGGTGGAGATTCATAATCTATCTCCCCCAAATCATCGCTATCAGCTGACAAGTCAATTATGGGACTAGGAGGGTGGGGAACATACTCCATATCAATCTCCTCATCTTCACTGTCAAGACTCAAGTCTAGAACAAGTATTGGGGATGGCTCATTGATCGGGACCTCATCATCACTACTATCTTCCAAGGGAATAGCTGGCTGTAGTACAGGCTGAGGCACTGGTAGGTCTTCTGGGTAGATAGGGATAGCAGGATGCCATTACTGCCCTTTCCTCGCGGTTCTAAGCATTCTAACCATCCTACAGCATAAACAAGATAGGTTAGATAAAAGATTTGAACTTAATAAAACAGAACATATACTATCAATATTTGCCTAAACATAGGCACTGATACCACTTGTAACACCCTACTACCTAGGCCTAATAGGGCCGGGGATGTCACCCCGTCCAAAGGACAAGGGGTCTTTAAAACTAGGTCATACAAATGAAAACAAAAATAATACTTTAAAATTAAAACTTATTACAATCCCAAAAGTTAAGAACAAATCTAAAATAAATTAATTACAATCATCTCTCAAAACAATACATGAAATAAATAACACAATGTCTTCCAAGCAGGCAACAACTAGCTACTCATCTCCACAGTAGGATTGCCCTGAAACATGGCATAAAAGGTGATGAGATAAAAATCTCAGTAAGTCCGTGTGTACTTTGAGTGTTTCTAGGAAAAAAGTTCATGTATGCAAGTTATAAAAGTTGTATAAAAGAAAATGCTGGCAAGCAATAAATGAGGTTAAAAATAAATAGTGGTGTTTTTCCTCTTTCAAAAGCATACACGTGTACAATAAATGCAACCACTCAAATGGGCAGCCATGGGTACCACACGTTGGGCCCCATGTCCATATAACGGTCAGAAAGCCACACTTTCTGTAGACTGACAAAAGGTAGATGATTGGCTTATCGGGTAAGATACTCCTCCTCTACACCCGAACAAACCAGTTGTCCATTCCGGCGACACACAATCCACATGATTGAAACTTGCTAGCTCGGACCGGCATGACTAAGTAGTATTGTCATTTCTCCAAGTTGAGTTCATCTTTTGGAGGTGACCTCCTACCAGAAGACTCGCTCTTGCTTTTCAAAACTAGTACTACTTGCTTACCCTTATTGAGGACTCAACATTGCTTGTCCCACTATGGAGAAAACAAATAAAATATTCCTTTACTTGGAAAAAGTAATTAAGGGTTTCTAAAATTTGTGTCAAAGTAGGTTTTAGAAAGAGTTTAGTGTTTGAGCAAAACTGCTTGTTTAGTTTTCAAAAGATTTATTTGACTGAACAAGAAAGAAGCAGTCATTAATTACCTTTACAAAATGAATGTCCATACACTTCCCGCTTGGCTTGCCACAGTAACCTTTTGTCATCAATTAAGTTTATGCAGGAACTTACCTGATCATTTGCTTAAGCTAATTCAAAGATCTGCCAAAGCTGACCTAACCCCGCCTGGGGTAAACACAAGCCATAATTAAACTCAAGCCAAATTTGCTTCCATAAATAATCCTAGTTCAACATTTTACAATCATAACCCTAATGTCCTAAGCTTTAAGGCTAGATGATAAGGGTTATATAAAATGAGTCTAGTTTGATGAATGAAAATAACTAGGGGTTGTAAAATAATTTCTTAATAAGTTATAGGTTCAAATATAATCTTTGTTATTAATAAATAAACTAGGGTTCATTTGATGAAGAGTCCTAAGTCCTAGATGATATTTAAAAAAATAAATTATTACTATTCTCTTAATTTATAATTAATAGTTTAGAAAATAATTGATAAATAAAAATATGTAAATTCTAATATATTTTGGTTAAAAAATAATAAATAAATGTTAATAGTGTTTATGAATGTATCACTTATAGGATTAATATTTTACCTATTATGATTATTTATATAAAAGACTTTATTTAATATTATTATTGCATTTATATATTTTATTTTAAATAAAAGATGTCATTTATTTGGCTAAAATATCACTATTCCATTTAACAATCCAATTCCAAAGCTTCCTAGGGTTTTCGAAAGTATTGGAAGAAAATATAGTTCTAATCTTTATTAATATAATAAAATTCGCTAACTTAAATAGTTTAGGATCAACAAGGTTATAATCATAATTCTCCTATTGCTAACAATATTCATGAACATAAACTTTAACACCAATCAACAAACCATTCAATTCATGAAAAAAGGCTTGAATCTCTATCTACCATCACATAATCCAAACTTCACTACACATAATCATATTCATAGCTTCAACAAGAATACAAGAACATAAAACCCTATTCACCAAAGGCGACATAATATCTATCATGCTTAATCATTCACACTAACTCACGACATAAAAAGCATTCACCAACTACAACATATCATAAAACTTAATCATAACAAAACATCCTCCTGCTCCAATCCCAACTACTTCATACAAACACATACCCAATCTCCAACCATGTTCCATCCTTTTCTAACTACATCCAAGAGACATGATTTTAGCATTAATGAGAGGGTTAAAGAGACATATTCGATTGATGACTACCTTGATGAAGTCTCAGGAGAGTCCACACGTTTGGAAGGCTTGATCTGACCAAGAAAGAAGAAGAGGAAATGGCCATGGTTGAAAAAACCATTTCGGCAGAGAGAGAGAGAGAGATAGAGAGAGTGTGTGTGTGTGTGTGTATTAGTATATTAGATTAATGATTGAAGAGGAAAGATGATGAACATAATCGTTCATGGTTACCTTGAGAGAGTTCTTGAATCTTCAAGGAAAATTCTGGTTTTGATCCGTGAGCAGAATTTTGTTTTCAATGTTTGATGTTATAAAATACAGAGTTGGACTCTAGAGGGTGAGTAGACATGATCTGGAAAATGTGGAAGGGATTGGAGTTGTTTGGGGTGGTCTTAGGCTTGGAGAATGGCGGTGTGTGTTCTTGGAGTTCTTGGACAAATGGAGAGAATGGAGAGAAAGCTGGATGAAATTTGCTGAATGGGGTTGGCCAAATGGTTAGGGAATTCTTGTGATTGAAATTTTAGATTACAGAGAAGAGGGAAAGCTGGTTCTTTAAAATTCAAAAGGAGTAATTTAGGGAGTGAATTATGATAGAAGATATGGTAAGAATGGCTTGGTTGATGGAGGTTCTTGGAGTTGTTATGGCCGACTGGAATTTGCTAAGTTTTGCTAAGATGAATGAGGTTGATGGAGCTTTAAGGTGACCAAAATTCTAAGTGTTATGGTTGAGGAAATTTTTGGTTGGTTGAGGCTTAATCCATGGAAGTTTCATGGAGTAATTTGCTGATTTTTTGAATTCCAAATGAAGGTTTGATTGTAGTGATTGATGGTGTGATTTAAGGAGTGGCTATCATGTTCATTTCGTGCTAATCAATGGAAGGGGTGAAGAAGTTTAGTTCATGGCTAACTAAGGTTGGTTTTTACAGAAAATTGAATTGATTTTCGGACAAAGCTTGAAGAGGGAGCAAAACTGGAAATTCTGGTTGTTCATTCGAATGGTTTGCTGGAATTTTTTTGCAGATTTTTCTGCGATGTTCCAGCCGACTTGTAGATGGTTTGAAGAGTTATTGGAGAGTCCTTTAAGGCTCGTTTCCAACCTTCTATATGGAGGAAAGATAGGGGTAAATCACTGGTTTGAAGAATAGAAGAAACAGCTTGGTTTTTAGTTTGCTAAGTTGCTAAATTGCCAGGAATTTTTTCCTAGTTGGCACAGCTTTTGTGCAGTATGATTTTTGGCCAATGATTTCAGTCTTCAAGTTGAACAAATTGGCTATTTTTCTGGCAGCATTTGAGTGAAAAAAATGGCTGAAGTTTTTGAAAGTTGGACTGATCAAGAAGATGGAGAATTTCCACATTGCTACATGATGAAGATGAACACTTTATAGAGTGGAGTTTAAAGGTTCAACCATGGAGATTAATTCTCTTGGGAACCTTCCTTAACTCCTTCCCCATTTTTAGTCAAAATTCCATCCTCCAAGAGGCATTTTCGAAACTCCAAGATTAAAGAGCCTTATTGAGATTTTCTTGAATTAAAATACGGTTTTGGATGATTGAACAAGCTTAATTGATGAATAATTTAAAGTAAGCTAGGGAACAAAAAGGGCATTAATCCCTTAAGAATTTTTTTAGGGCACAAGAGTAGAATCAAGACATTCCCTTCAAGCCTCCCCTAAGATAACACTCCTACTTCTTCTTATGGTATGCAAGGCCGAAAATAATCCACCCTACACAAAATAAAATTAATCATGCTAAAACTTAAATGATGGGATTTGAACTCAAGACCTTAAGGATTAATTCCAAAGCTCTAACCACCAAACCACAAAAACTCTTGTTCTTATTTTCTCTCCCAAATATTTTTCCTATTTAATCCTCAAGCTATCTCCCAATTTTCACTTTGAGCAAAATTACAATTTTGCCCTTCCTACTCAATAAGCACAATTGAGCCTTCTAAAGTATAAATCACAATTCCAAAGAACATAAAATTATTCAAAAATATATTTATATATGCAAGGAAATATGATATGCATCCCGACTCCCTTACTCTAGGGCAGGTTTTAGGTGGGGTTTCACAGAACCAAGTCGGCGCCGACTCTAAGAGCCTGGACTGGCGCCGGTTCCTGTCGAGTAGGCGCACTCTTAAGGGCCATTTTGGCCACTTTTTCTTCAAAATCTCCATTCTCCCTTTCAAATTCTCTCAAGCCTACGCCGGCTTCACATCTTCTACTTCCCAAGATTTCATTTTCCAACTCCTAAACAGTTCTACAACATCTCCCTTCATATCTTTTGTTGATCCTATGGATCAAAATCCTCAAATTCTTCAATTTTTCATAACAATATCACATTCAATCCACAAGCAAGGAGCTTAGATTCCTACAAAATGCTTACATCTTTTGCTTGCACATGCATCCAAGAGCACAAAGGTATAATTTTTATTCAATTCCTACGGTTAAAATATTGTAGATGACTTTGTCTAATTGTGGAAACACCGTGGGCCGAAAATTGGGATTGTGTCTGCTATGATTGAATTGTGCATTACTTATTGAGCTTCATGAGCTGGACTAGATTAGGAGTCAATGCTTCTATGATGCTTGATTCATGCATATGATCATTAGGGGATTCATGCATATAGTTAAGGTTAGAATTATGGCTATTTGTGATGGTTGAATAATGACTACATATGAAACTTGAACTGTTGTTTAATGCCATGATACTGCCCTTATTAACATGATCATGTCTACTTACATGCATTGAGGATATTCAACACGTTTATACTTTACACTGAACTTTACATGTATTGTTGCAGGTTGTGTTGAATTGATTGGAGGTGAGTGATTGAATTGTTTGTGGAAGGGTGCTATATATTGACGGAGTTTAGGTTTTGCGGATTGCGAGATTGGTTGAGGGTTGAGTGAGACTTGAGGAGTGTCTTTGAAAGGGTAGTAGCCCTGTTTTCAGTCTTGGAGCTCAATTGTTCTCTCTTCCTATTTTCACCACTCCTTACATGAACATGTCTAGAGCAAGGGGCCATTCTTCTAAAAGGGCGAGAGCTTCCTCTTCCTTAGCCCCTTCATCTATTGATCCTTTGTCCCTTAGACCTATTGAGTTTATAAATGCATCTTGTGAGGAATGGTACAATAGGAGAGCATCTAACAAAATCATTGTTGAGCGTACTTTCCCACCCACCTTAGACCGTGCACTCAAATTAGGCATGATGTTTAGAAGGCTAGGATGGGGTTCGATTGTACAACTAAAAGGGAAGTATTGTCCCGTGCTCACAAAGGAATTTTATGCTAATATGATTAATAAGGGCAATAAACACCTTCCTCATATTGAAACGAGAGTGAAAGGAATCCCCATTGTCACCACTCAAAATCAATTAGCTAATCTCCTCCTGGTCTTTGACGATGATACTTGGCAAGGGATTGATTTGAATAATCAAAAGATTCTTTCTGACCCGAATTGGGATGCTAACAGGACTAGAGCCATACTAGGATTATATAAGTATAATGCCTTTCAAGCCAATAGTTTTTATTCAAACAATGATCTGGCAGCCAACGTTAGAGCTCTAGTCTATATGTTTGGGTTCAATGTTGTACCCCGTGCTAGTGGTTTCAATGAGACTAGATTTATTGACACTTATATTTTGCATCGGATGATGAACACATTACCTATCCCTCATGCGCCCTTGATCATCCAATCTATTAGGGAGGTTATTGAAGGTGATGGCAGAAACAGAGCATGCATACGATGGACATAAATGGAGACAAAAACATTAAACACAGACCATGCAAGCATGGTGGAGGCCAAATAACATACCTCTTGGAGCCTCAAAACGTGAAGATTGAAAAAGATTAGATTGAAACTCAAAATCACAGCATCCTTCTTCTCCGTCAGTTAAGCTTCCTATGCACAGAAAAAATGTCTCCTTTGGTGCAATGCCAAGCCTTTTAGTTCACAGAATATACCCAACCTAATCTCTATTTGGTGAGCGACGCATATAGGTAGAAGAAGAGCTTCTCAGAGAATTGATATCTCACTCATTCACTTTTTCTCGGTTGATATATATAGCCAATGGCTTCATGAACCAAACCCAAAAGCCAGAAAACCAAGAGACACCTTCTCAGTTGGCTTCATTCACAACCAAACCCAAAAGCCAGAAAACCGAGAGACACCTTCTCGGTTGGCTTCATTTGGTTTCAAAACCAAAAGCCAGAAGAACAAAAGGCACGAGAGAAGGAGAAATTTTTTTTTAAAAAAAATTATTTTTATTTTTCCACACAAAAAACAAAAGTCATGAAATCCAAAAATAATTATTTTGACAAAAATAATATTCCCGGGATTTAATACCCGAATATTATTTCCAAAATAAAATTTGGCTTCACCCTAAATTCTTACTGTGTCCGGAAAAATCCTATGGTCCAGGCTATTGGGCCAAAATAATATTTATTATTTTTCTTGGATCCAAAAAGTCCAAAATAATAAACATTAATTATTTTTCTTGGAATTAAATAAATAACCCAATAAATAATTAATTAACCCAAATGAACAAAAAATAATTAAATTTTAATTATTTATTTCTTGGGATTTAATTAAATAAATAACCCAATAAATAATTAAGTAATAATTATTTTTCTCTAGTTTAAGTCCCGGTTAATATTCTAATTATTCAAACTGGACCTCGGCCCTGAATAATTATTTAACCAATTAAACCAGATAATAAATTTCTCTCCATTTATTTTATTCCAATCCAATAATAAATTAGACTTCCTGAATAAAATAAAACTCTCTCAACTGAGATCACTTTCTCAACCCAAAAATTAATTAGGACTTACAGGCTATTCCGAGGACCAAAAAGATACATCGCTTTGGCTACTAAAATGACCAAAATACCCCTACTATATAAATAGATGTATTTTGCATTTTAAATATTTTCTAATATCACCATAAGGAAATATTGACCCAAAGGACAATGCTGCATTAGTAAAGTCTTTCGGCCTACAGGTGAAATGACTAAAATACCCATCTACACATTGCCGTACAATTAGAGAGGAAGAAGTGTACTAACACCCCTCTAAATGATATCTACCATCCTTAGGCCTCTAATCCAATGATCCATGACTTCTTGGAGTGTTTCCGCTTTCCAAGAGAGCTACCCTAAAGCAAACATCCAAGTCATGTTTCCCAGGCCTGGATATATTTAGATCATTCAGACAACCACAAGGGGCGATATGGTGTAGAAACTATCTTGTACAAGTCTGTCTTAACTAACTAGTCACGCATACCCAACATGCAAGTATATTGGCCCTCCGATAGAACCTCAACTATAGCATATCAAAGCATATGCTTCCAGCTTTGCCAGACCACCAACTCATACTTAAGTTATAGAGTACTAGTCCACGCTGTAACAGTAGTAGTCTAGGTTTCAACCATATATAGCACTTCTAGAAACCACTATTACAGGTCCTGTTGTACGTATTCGAAATACGCTTATGTCATGAAGTGAGTGGACTACTCACTGGCTAAAGGTAAGCCATTCCCCATTTGGAATTCATAACATAATAACCTAAACATAATGAGATTCTCATTCTCATCAATCGATTAAGAACAACTGTTTCTGTGTTCAAATAGCCTATGATCCATACCTTACTATGAAAGACCTCCATTCACATGGATCACTTATTTAAACATAATGGGTCTGTTCCAAACGTAAATGTACACAAATAAAGAAAATAAATTTACAAATGATTTCCAACAAATAAATTCTTTTATTAAAATATTCAATATTTACACCAGAAAACTAGTCTAAGAGGGCATATATTCCAACAGTTATTCATCACCATCTCTCCACAAAAGCCTTCATTTTTCCCTTGGTTATAATGAAAATTTTGAAAGACTTTAGTGTTAGTCTTGAGGGAGAACTGATGGAGGCTACCACTGAGCACGATATGGTGACTGAGCAAACTCTTATGAGTTGTGGGTATAAGTACAGCCAGGAGTTGAAGAAGTGGCTAACTCCCTTCGAGGTCAGACATCCCGGACATGTAAGGCCACCCACAGTGGAGGAGGAGCAACCACTGCCACCGGCACGTGCATGAGCTAGCAGTTCTCAGTCCCAACACCGGATTGACGTTGAGACTACCATGCTGGGACGACTAGACCAACAAATGGAGGCGCTCCTACGCTTGCAAGGTACTATGGATGATATGGCAAGACGGCAAGCTATATAGAGCAGCAGTTGGCCGAATTGAGGCAGCATTCTTCTAGACCACATGGTGGTGAGGGAGCTTCTACATCAGCTGATGATGATGAGGAGGAGGACTGATGATGCTGTCTACATTTTCTCGATCACACTTATTTTTCCTTTCTCTTTTAACGTTTTTTTTTCTTTTCAATAGTTTTTGCTTTCTTCCTTCGTTTGTACTATTTTCTTTCTTTTGTTTCTGATTTATTTTCTTTTCTAGTTTTTATGCTTTGGTGTGTTTTTTTTATTTTTCTTTTTAGATACTTTGCCAATGCCTCGTTCTTCAAAGCATTCAGCTCTTGTACAACACAATGCACAATGAATGGAAGTTTGTTTTTCTTATCTCTTCTCCTTTTTATATTTTTGGTCCCATGGCATTGTTTAGTTCTTTTTATATTTCTTTGGCCATTCAGGACAATGTCCAGTTTAAGTGTGGGGGAGTGATTTGATTGACAAGTCTTTTATACAAATACTTTTGCCTTCTTGGGAGCAAATTTTGAGCAAAAATTTTCAAATTTTTCTGAAATTCTTGAGATTTCAAGTTATATTTTTAATGCATGTATTTATGATGGATTATAGGGCATATGTTCTAGATCGTTTATGGCTTATGCATTACTTTTTGCACTCACTTGGATTAGTAGTTCTTGATCAAATGTTTTGCATTGTTCTTAAACCTGTTTTTTCTACTAAAATTCATGGAGCATTCTAGAATTTACTTGAATACCTCTCGAGGCAAAATAAGAAAGACAATCATTATTTAACTTAGGGATGATGGTAATAGGCCTTCTTTGGATAGTATGACATTTTCAAGCCTACCTATTGTTATGTTATCCCTATTACCTTTTTTGAGCCTAAATTGTTGATTTCTTTCTTTAAAACCCGTCACAATACTTTGTCCATTGCTTGTTTCTGAGAGTTTGAATAATTTTTCAAATCTTTATGCTCTTGATGGATGAAAGTATATGTAAGAGAATGTTGAGGGAGAATACTTGAAAAAGATCATGACTCGTTACTTTTAGTCATGTATCAATAACAAGTTGAGCTGGAAAGGAAAAGGAAAGAAAAGAAAGAGAAGAAAAAGAAAAGAAAGATTGAAAACAAGAGAAGAAAAGAAACAGCTGCAAGAAAAGATGGAAAGAAAGAAATTGTGAAAGAAAAGAAAAGCAGCAGCAAGAGTGAAAAGGAAAGAAAAAGAAAGAGAAAAAACTTATTGAAAGAAGAAGAAAGAAAAGGTCATAAAAAGAATGGTGATTGAGCTGTAAAAAGTTTAGTTCATATAAAGTACTTAACACCATTGCCGGAAATCTGAGTGATCTTGTGGAAAAAATAAAGAAGAGTTGAGAAAAAAGAAAAAATGCAGGATTTGCTTGAGTGGAATTGTAATTGCTGAATAAGGTTATGGTTTGATTGATTTCTGGAATAGGAGGGCAAGAAGGGTTGGAAATTATTGATTCATTTGTTTATCCTTTTCTTGTGAACTCTCAACTTCTTTGCTATTTGATTCTCCTATATCCTTCGTTTGATAAAGCTACATTAAAAGCCTTTAGCCTTACATTACAAGCTTAAAAGTCCTACTTGATCTAAGTAGAATCATGACATGTCACAGATTAGTGAAGAGAGTATATGAAAAGTGTGAAACCCCAACTAAAACCAACCTTAGAGTAAGGGGGTCGGGATACATACCATATTTTTTCGCATGCATAAATATATTTTTATATGATTTTATGTGCTTTGGATATGTGATTTATAGTCTAGATGGCTTATTTGTGTTTATTGAGTAAGAAGGGCACAATGGTAATTTTGCTTGAAGAGGAAATAGGGAAATAGCTTGAGGATTAAATAGGAAAAATATTTGGGAGAGAACATAAGAATAAGAGTTGATGTGGCTTAGTGGTTAGAGCTTTGAAATAAATCCTTGAGGTCTGGAGTTCAAATTCTATCATTAGAGTTTTAGCATGATTAAATTTTATTTTTGTTTAGGTAGGCTATATTTCGGCCTTTGCATGCCTTAGGGAAGAGTAGGAGTGTTGTCCTGGGGGAGACATGATAGGAATATTCTAATCCCACTCTTGTGCCCTACAAAAACTTCTAAGGGATTCATACCCTTATTGATATCTAGCTTTCCCTACTTCTTAATCAATTAGGTTGTTCAATTTATCTAAGCCAATTTTATTTCTAGAAAATTCTAGCAAAGTTCTATGATATTGAGGTTTCAAAAATGCCTATGTGAGGTATCTTGTTGGCCAAAAATGGGGAGGAGTTATGAAAGGTTCCCAAGAGAATTAATCTCCATGGTTGAACCTTCAAACTCGAACCTAAGTGTGTTCATCTACTTCATGTAGTAATCTGGAAATTTTTTTAGCTTCTTGATCATTTCAATTGCCAAAATCTTCAGCCATCTTTACCTCTCAAATACTACCAGAAACACAATCAATTTCCTCAGCTTGAAGACTGAAAATTTTAGCCAAAACTGGTCTGCACAAAAGCTGTGCAAACCAGGAAAATTCCTGGACAATTTCGCAGCTTGGTGAGCCAAAAACTAAGCTGTTTCTTCTAACTTTTCAACCAGAGATTCAACCTTGTTTTTCCTCCATAAAGAATGCTGGAAACAAGCCTTAAAGGACCTCCCAATATCCCTTCAAACCTGCAGCAAATCGGATGAATCATGGTAGAAAAATCTACCCAGAAATTTCCAGCAAGCTTGCGAAAAAAACCAACCAGAATTTCCAGCTTTGTTCCTTCTTCACCCTTGTTCGAAACTCATCCCATTTTTCTGTACAAATTCACCTTGGTCAGCCATGGACTAAGCTTCATCATCTTCTCCATTGTTCTGCATGAAACGAGCTCCATGGCTACTCCTAAAATCTCTCCATCAATCACCACAATCAAGCCATTAATTGGAGTCCAAAATTCCAGTGATTTGTTCTAGCAAACCTCCATGAATTAAGTCTCAAACATCCAGAATATCCCCTCACCATTGTACACCATATTTTGGCCACCTTAAAGCTGATTCAAATAGCATTCAACTCAGTAGAAATTTCAGCAATTCAGTCGGCCATTAAAGCTTCCAAAAGCTCTCCATCAACCAAGATCTTCTTACCATATTTGTTTCCAAAATTGATTCCCTAAAATATGCCTTTTGAATTTCAAACAACCAGCTTTCCTTTTTCTTTCACATCCGAAAATCCAATTACCAAAACCCTCCTAAACCAGTCGGCCACTCTTTCCAACAGAATTTCGACCAGCTCTCTCTCTATTCTCTCTATTCTCTCCAAACCTCCAAGAACACCTACTACCATTCTCACGCCTAAGACCACTCAAAACCTCTTCAATCTTCTCCAAAAACTCCAAATCACACCTGTACATCCTCTTGAATCCACTTCTGAATTTTTAACATCAAATGCTGAAATCAAAATTCCACTTTTGGATCAAAAATAAGAATTTTCTTTAAGGCTCAAGAACTCTTGCAATGGTAAGCATGATCAATTAACTCCATCTTCATCCATCTTCGATTTTAATGAGAATATACTAATAAGCACTCTCTTTTTCATTCACTCTCTCTCTCTCTCTCTCTCTCTCTCTCTGCCTAATGGTTATTTCCAACCATGGCCATTTTTCTTCCTTCCCCTTGGACGGAACAAGCCTTCCAAGCGTGAGGATCCTCTTGAAATGTCTTTAAGGTATTCATCATTCAAGTAAGTCTCTTCAATCTTCTCTTTAAATTTTAGATTCATATCTCTAGGATGTTATTGGAAAAGGATGGAATATGATTAAAGCTTGAGCATGTGTTTGTGATGGAGTTGGGATTGAAGCATGAGAATGAATATGTTTATATGATGGAGTTGGGATTGATGCATGAGGATGATTAGTCTTGGATGAGTTTTATGGCGTTTTTAGGGTTTGTTGCATGCCTTTATGTCATGAGTAGTATGAATGATCAATCATATTAGAGATTATGTCACATTTGGTGAATAGGGTTTATGTTTATGTATTCTTGTTAAGGCTATGAATATGATTATGTTTACTGGAGTTTGGATCATGTCTTGGTAGATTTGGATTTATGCCTTTATTCATGATTGGATATTTTGTTGCTTGGTGTAGAGTGTATGTTCATAATTATGGTTAGCAATAGGAATTATGATCATGACTTTGTTGTCCCTAAGCTAATTGAGTTAGCCAATTTTATTCCATCTATAAAATGATTAATACTATAATTTCTTCTAGTGATTTCGAAAACTTTAGGAAAATGTGGATTTGGGTTATTATATAAAATAATGATAACTTTTATTAAAGAAATAAAATATATAGATATTATATAATAATAATAATAATAATAATAATAATAATAATAATAATAATAATATCAAATAAAAGCCTTTTATATAAATAATCATGATAGGAAAATATTAATTTTGTAAGTCTTATGTTCGTAAATAATAATAAATTTTATTTATTATCTTTTAATCAAATGTATTAAAATTTACTTACAACTAATTTTATTTACCAATTATTTTATAACCATTAATTATTATAAATCATTATTTTAAATAATATCATCTAGGACCTAGGATCCCTTATCAAATAAACCCTAATTTATTTATAGCAAGATTTAAACCGACAACTTAGTAGTAACTATTTCACAAACCCTAGTTATTTTAATATCAAGCTAGGTTTATTTTATAAACCCTTTAATTATTATCTAACCTTAAAGCTTAGGACACTAGGGTCATGATTGTGGTAAGTTGAACTAGGATTAATTGTGAAAGCAAATTTTGGCTTGAGTTTAATTAAGGCTTATGTTTATCCCAGGCAGGGTTAGGTCAGCTTTTGGAAATCTTTATTTTATCTCGAGCAAAAGATCAGGTAAGCTCCTGCATAAAACCTATTTGTTGCAAAAAGTTGTTATGGCAAGCTAAACACGAAGTTTGTGAACACTGATTTGGTAAAGGCAATTAGGGACTGTTTCCTTTCTTGTTTCAGTCAAACCAATTATTTGAAAAACAACAACCAGTTTTATTCAAACACTAAACTGTTTCTAAAACTAATTTTGACAAAGACTTTGGAGACCCTTAATTGCCATTTTCAAGTGAAGCTATGTTTTATTAGTTTTCTCCCAAGTGGGATGAACTACGTTGAGTACTCAATAAAGGTAGACTAGTAGTACTAGTTTTGAAGAACAAGAGTGAGTCTTCTGGCAGGAGGCCACCTCCAGAAGATGAACTCAACTTAGAGAAACGTCAATACTACTTAGTCATGCCGGTCCGAGCTAGCAGGTTTCAGTCATATGGATTGTGTGTTGCTGGAGTGGACAACTGGTTTTGTTTGGGTGTAGAGAATGAGGAGTATCTTACCCAGTAGGTCGATCACCTACCTTTTGTCAGTCTACACAAAGTGTGGCATTCTGACCGTTGTATAGTTATGGGGCCCAACGTGTGGTAACCCATGGCCACCCTTTTGAGTGGTTGATTTTATTGTATATGAATGGTTGGAAAAGCCAAAACACCCCTCTTGATTTTGAACATTGTTTATTGCTTGCCAGTATTTTTCTTATGATGTTCTTACACTTTGCATCCATGAACTGTTTTCAATGGACACTCTAAGCACACATGGATTTACTGATATTTTTATCTCATCATCCTTTTTACCATAATTTTAGGTCGATCTTGCTGTGGGGATGAGTAGCTAGTTGTTGACCGCCTTGGAAGATATTCTATTATTTAATATATGTAATGCTTTGGGAGTTGAAAGTGAACAATTTCTATTTTGGATTTGTCTTGAATTTTTGAATTGTAATAATTTTTAATTTTTTTAAGTATTGTTTTATTTTGATTGTGTGACCTAGTTATAAAGATCCCTTGTTCTTTGGACGAGGCTATATCCCTAGGTAGTGGGCTGTTAAAAAAGTAAGCTTAAGGGATGCATATTCTTTTTGAGCTAAATTCTTTCCAATGATTTGAGAATATTGTGAACTCTTGAGACGGTTCTACTAAGTCATTTATCACTTACACAAGTCTTTCATTGGTTGTGAAAGATGTAGTACCATGTGTTTTATGTTCTTGAATGAAGAAAGAATTAGAGATATCATTTTGAAATTGATTAAGTGATTTGATGAAACCTTATGTTTTCCTACTTGTCTTTGATACTTTGCTTGAGGACAAGCAAAGAGCTAAGTGTGGGAGAATTGATAGAGGCTAAATTAGTCATATTTTTCCTAGTTATTTAAGGTTCTTTTGTGATACATTTTATTCAATAACTAGTCATATTCCTTCATATTTGAGATTTTACCCTTGGAAAGGTATTTTGTTCATTATTGCAGATTTTTGGGGTAAAACAAAAAAAAAAAAATGTCGCAAAACAGATTAGAGGCGGCGCCGGCTAGGACAGGGGAACCGGCATCGGCCATGCACTGGTTGCATGAACTTTGAAGTGACAAAAAATTGGTGAAACAGGATGGAACAGAGTGGAGTTGGTGCCGGCTCCAGTAGCCAAGGCGGCACCGGCTGCATTCTGGAATACATTGTGTGGAATTCAAGGAAAAATCGGCAAACAATTAGAAAAACAGAACACAACCGGTGCCGGCTCCAAAAGTCTATGCGGCGCCGGCTGTGCCCTGAAGTTAAGGCAGTGCTCTAATTTTTCTACGTGGTTTTTGGTAATCTGTGGAGTTTTAGTATCTTTCAACTTCTACTCGGCTAAGAACATTATACCTATGAGTTTAAGCACTTCCTAAGCCTATAAATAGATGGAAAACACAAGGGAAAAGGAGAGAATTCATTGATCAACACAGAAAATCACTCAATCAAAGGAGGAATTCTTCAATTCAATAAGAGTTGTACAAGAAGGCTTTCAAAGGAAGAAGAATGAGGCTTGTCTATGAGTTCTTTTTTTTACTTTGTTTTCTTTTTCTTGAATAATGATATGTTAATTGTTTTATTGTAATTCGAAATTATTTTAGATATTCATAATTTTTAGAGTTATTTGATCTTTTGATTAATTGATTGTTCTTCTTGGTATTTAATTACTTTGGCGTATTACGAGATTAATTTATTGTTTCTTTTCATTAACTTGCTAGACCAAAGAGGTTGATGGAGGTTGCAATTGATTAATTTCATATTTATTGGTTGTTAACTTGCTAGACTAAAGAGGTTAATTACTTAGGATCGAGTAATTAAAGGTTAATTGATGTTTGTCAGACCAAGGATTCATTGATTAACTTCATGTTTTAAATTTGCCAGAGCAAGGAAATTTAATCAAGGATTGTGTTTAATGCATCTTATGGATGAATTAGTTGAGACAGACCAAGTGATGCTAATTTATCTAGAAGGTAGTAATTAGTTGAGATAGATGAAGTAATGCTAATTTATCATAATCCTTCATGGTGCCAAGAGAATAATTAGTTGTGATCATGGTTGGATACTTTAAGACCATGTTTGTCTAAACAATGGCTTGAGTTACATAATTCTCCATCCTTGACATGTAAATATTTTTGTTTTTATTTTATTTTATTTTATTTTATTTCTTTTTCACTTTATAGAGTTGGTTAAACAATGGAAAAAAAAGTGATTAATGTATACTTATTCCTTGAGGATCGACACTCGTTTGAACCCTATGCTCGGTCAATGATGAGTACGCTTGCTCATATGTGTAATTTGGGTTTAACGTTTTAATGTAAACTTGATTCGGAATGTGCTTAGTTTTTATATGATTTTTATACCCAAATAAATAACACATCAATAACCTATTCTGAAAGTCATTCCATATTTCTCGTAGTATTCTAAGGATTCACAACCAATGCATTTCACCAAAGAAAAAATTTTAAGGAAATTACTTAATTTTCTATTTCTCTATCTGATTCTATAAATGAAATGTACTTCTTTGAGATAATTCAAGTCCATTTCATTTTCTCTTTCCTCAATCATTTACACAAAGCTTTCACATGCTACCTTGATTTTTCATACATCTAATAGCACACACTGGGGATTAACATATGAATTTATTCTTCACAATTAATTCTGCATTTCCTCATTCTTGGCACACTTGCTTATTTATATCATAACTTTTGATTCACAAGTCTAATTAATGTTAAACTAGTTCCAAAATGTCCCCAACACCTTCTTTTATAAATTTCAATTAATAGAATAACAATTCTCCCTTCCATTTATTTCAGTTCTGCTAATAACACCTCAGCAATTCTTATCTACAATTCCATATCATGTTAAATTAGTCTTAAAATGGTCGTAAGACATTTAGCTATAAATTCTAGGTTAGGGAGTTCCACTATAACAAGCCATTTTGTTCAGTTTATTGTTCTTCAGATCTGGTCGAATTACATGCAAACAAAATTTTTGCCTTTATTCCTTTTTTTTTCCCTACATAATCTATTCTTTTTACTTCTCTATATAACATGTATACCATTTAATCCTTCTAACCTCTTATTCATCATCCAAAAATCTCATAAATCTCTTTAGTCACATTCATAAACAAAGTAGTAACATCACAACAAAAACAGCAGCCATAAAAACATACGATAAATCCTCTATTTTCTCAACCGTTAAACAATGTTCTATTTTATCTCCTTTTTCTATTTTTGCAGTCGTGAACAATCCTTAAAAACACTTTCAAAATACCTTCAACATCACTCAAAACACTGCTAAATAGCTTTTTCAACACCATTTTTGTGACCAAATATGGTTAAAATGTCAAATATTCATAAATGGTGTTGTGGGTTATGTTGGTGAGTTATTATTTTCTTATTTGCCCTCATTTTCTTAATTATCCTTTGGAAGCTTAATGGAATATAAAATGTGCATGAATATTTCATGCTACCAACCACCTTTTGACACTTGATAAGCTTAGTGGCTTATATATGTGGGATGTCGCACCATCTGATCTCTTAGGCAAGAGGTTTTTAAAATGAACTTGTATTGATACCCAATGGTAAATTTTCCAATGTAATTTTATTAAACATAGAAAAATACATAGGTCTAACATTCGATATATTTGCAAAAGTTTACTCAAGCTTCCACCTAGATTCTAGACAAAGCATGAGTGCCTGAGAATCCATTGTTCTTTTGTTATGCTTCTAGTTCCTCAATTTTTTAAAACGAAACAATACACGTGTGAGCATAAGGCTTAGTGAGTCCTGTGTGTACTAGTGTTTTCCAATGAAAATAACTCATAAAGAGTACTTATCCAAAACGTAGTCAAGACTCCTAGTATGCAAACCATATTACATTAGGAATTCTGGTGTGAAATATTCTAACTCAAGTATGCCAGAATTCTTTTATAAGAATATGTGACTTCAAGATCTTGGGAATATTTGTATGAAAACATGATGATTCAGGTATTCAGGGATTCAATATTTCTTATGCCAGATTTAAGTGTTCAAGGACGCGGGATTTTTCATGTGAAATTCAAGTATTCAAGAATTCAACATTTCAAGTACGAGCATTTGTTTAAACAAGAATCCAAGAATTTAGAATAAAAACTACTAATAATTGTGTTGAGTATTCCAAGTATCCAAGAATTTGGGCATTCAAGTATCTATGTATTCGAGCATTTAAGCATCCATACCAAGTATTCAAGTATGCATGTCAAGTATACAAGTATTCGCGTATTCATGCATTCACATATGCAAGTATTCAAGTATTCAAGTATTCGAATATTCAAATATTCAAGTGTTCAGCAATTCTCAATATCTTGTCACTCTGTCTGGTGTAAGACAATCTTCAGAACTGATTAGATTACTTGGAGTCGTCTATCTCCTATGAAGCTAGTTACAAAGAGAAAAGCTCCGGCTAATCCCAATGTCCTATTGCCCTGTTTGGAGTAAAACAAATCCCAGACTTGATCATGTTATACTTAGGACCATTTATCTCTAGCGCAAGCTAGTACACGAAGAAGTGCTCTCGTTGGGTACTCAATATTCACATGGTACATGGAAACTTAGCATGTTGTCTTGAAACATGGTTTTAAAGGTCAAGGGACTCACAATATCCATTATTCATGAAATCAACGGATAAACATGTTCATATTCCGATATTTTAGAAATACATTAACTGTGAAACCCCAGACATAACCAGCCTTAGAGTAAGGGGGTTGGGATGCATACCATATTTTATTGCATGTTTAAATATATTTTTATATGATTTTATATGATTTGGATTTGTGTTTGACAATCTCAAATGCTTAATTGTGTTTATTGAGTAAGAAGGACAAAATGGTAATTTTTGCTTGAGGTGAAAATAGGGAGATAGCTTGAGGGTTAAATGGAAAAAAAATATTTTAGAGAAAAAAAATAAGAATAAGAGTTGTTGTGGTTTAGTGGTTAGAGCTTTGGAATTAATTCTTGAGGTCTTGGGTTCAAATTCCATCGCTGGAGCTTTAGCATGATTAAATTTTATTTTTGTTAGGGAAGGTTAGATTTTCGTCCTTGAGTGCTCTAGAGAAGGGTAAATGTGATGTCCTAGGGGAGACATGATAGGAGTACCCTAATCCTACTCTTGTACCCTACAAAAATTCCTAACGGAATTCATACCCTTCTTGATCCTTAGTTTTCCTTACTTCTCAATTTCTTAAGTTATTCAATTTATTCAAGCCAATTTCATTCCAGAAATTTCAGTAAAGTGCTGTGGCTCTGAAGGTTCAAAATGTCTAAATGAATGACATCTTATGGACCGAAAATGTGGAAGAGATGGGGAAGGTTCCAAGAGAATTAATCCCCCTAGTGAACCTTCAAAACTTCACTCTAGCTATGTTCATTTTCCTTCATGTAATGATCTGAAATTTTCCAGCTTCTTGTGCCTTCAAGGTGTCAAAATTTTCAGCCATCATTCCCTCCTAAATGCTGCCAGAAAATGGCCCTCTTGACCAGCTTGAAATCTGAAATTTTCTGGCCAAATTCGGACTGCACAAATGCTGTGCAAAACCAAAAAATTTTCTAGGCAAAATCGCAGCATATATGAGCTTAAACCAAACTGTTTTCTTCCAGTTTTCTCCCAACTCCTTAGCCACGTTTTTCCTCCATGAAGAAGGCTGGAAACCAGTGTTGAAAGACCTCTGAATGCCCCTTCAAACTCTCTGCAATCTGACTGAAAAATGGTAGCAAAAGCTGCCCAGGAAAATTCCAGCAATGGCGAAACTGTACAGGATTTTATTTCCAGCTTTGTTTCCTTTTCCAGCCCTGGCCGAAACTTCACCCTTTTTCTGCACAAACCTCTCTTGAACAGCCATGAACTGAACCCCATTGTCTTCCCCAACCTTCTGAACAAAAATCAGTCATGGCTGCCCTAAAATATCTCCAACAAATTACTCCAATCATGCCTTTTATTGGAGACCAAAATTCCAGCAAACCTAATTTAGTAAACTTCTATAAAATATCCCTTAAACAACCAGACCTTTCCTTCACCATTATACTCCCTCTTTTTGGCCACCATTAACCTTCTTTAATCAGCTTTCATCCAGCAAAATCACTGAACATCAGTCGGCCATAGCAGCTTCCAAAAAGCTCTCTATTGATAAAAGATGTTCTTGCTATATTTTGTTTCCAAATTTGATTCCCAAAAATATTCTTTTAGGATTTCAACAACCAACCTTTCCTTTTCCTTTCAAACCAAAAAAATCATCTACCTAAACTACACAAACAATTCGGCCACTGCAAACATACAGAAATTCGGCAGTTTCAAATCCAAAATCCTTCCACTCTCTTCAACCTTCAAGCACACATGAACACCAAGAACACCTACTCATTTCTCTCGCCTAATACCTCTCCAAACCACTTTAATCTCCTTCAAAAAAATTCCAGATTTTATCTACTCACTGCCATGAGTCCATCCATACCATTTTTAACATCAAATTCCAAAATCCAACTCTCTCCTTTGGAGAAAAAATCAGTATTTTTGTAAAGGCTCAAGAACACCTTCAAGGTAAGTTCATCTTCTCTAATCTCCAATCTCTAATGAATATATATGTGTATAAGCTTGCTAATGGACGCTCTTCTTCTCTTCTCTCTCTCTCTCTCTCTCTCTCTCTCTCTCTCTCTCTCTCTCTCTCTCTCTCTCTTGGCCGAATACCCTCTCCCTCTTGGCCGAATGAATTCTTCACCAATGGCCATACTTTCTTCATCTCTCTTGGATAGATCTAGTCATCTAAGAGTTGAGATCCATTCGAAACTCCTTCAAGGTACTCATCAATCAAGTAAGCCTTTTCAACCCTCCTTTTTAATTCTAGATTCATATCTCTAGGATGATATTGGTAGGAGATGGATTATGAATAGGATTTGAGCATGTATTGTTGTGATGAGTTGAGATTGAAGCATGAATAAATGTGTGTATATGATGGAGATGGGATTTATGCATGAGTTGGTTATCTTAGTTGATTGTATGGTGTTTTTAGGGTTTAATGCATGTCTCCATGCCATAAGTAGTATTTGTGATCAAGTATGTTAGAGATTATGTCACCTATGGTGAATAGGATTTATATTCATGTATGATTGTTAAAGCTATGATTATGTTTATGCTAGTAGAGGTTGGATCATGCCTTGGTAAATTTAGATCTATGCTTTTATTCATGATTTGGATGAGTTGATGAATTGAAGTGGAGTATATGTTCATGATTGTGGTTAGCAATAGAAATATCATCATGATCTAGTTGTCCCTAAGCTAAATTTTTTTCATCAATAAAATATTTAATATTATAATTTTTGCTAGTAAGGTAGACTTGAATTATTATATATAATAAGGATATTTTAGTCAAATAAATGATAGCTTTTATTTCAAGAAATAAAATATATAGATATTATATATAATAATAATATCAAATAAAGCCTTTTATATAAATAATCATAATAAGTAAAATATTAATTTTGTAAGTCTTATATTCATAAATATCATTAAAATTTATTATCTTTCAATTATTATCTTTTAATTAAAAACCTATTAAAATTTATTTAGTATCTTTCAATCAAGGCCCATTAAAATTTATTTTCAACTAATTTTAGTTATCAATTACTTTTAAATAATTAATTATTAATAAATAATTATTTTACCTAATACCACCTAGGATTCTTCATCAAATAAACTCTAAATTATTCTTAGCAAGATTTAAACCTTCAACTTATTTGTACCTATTTCCCGAAACAATAATTATTTTAAATATCAAATTAGACTTAGCTTATAAACCTTTTTTATTTATTATTTGGCCTTAAAGCTTGGGACACTAGGATCATGGTAGTAGTGAGTTGAGCTAGCTTTATTTGTGAAAGTGGATTTTAGCTTGAGATTAATTATGGATTGTATTTACCCCAGGCAGGGTTAGGTTAGCTGTTGAAGACCTTTATTTTATTTCGAGCTAAGGATCAGGTAAGCTCCTGCATAAAACCAGATTAATGTAAAATGTTTATTATGGCAAGCCAAATGTAAAGTGTATGGAAACTCATTTCTATAAAGGCAATTGAGGATTAACTCATTTCTTATTTCAGTCAAACAAATTATTTGAAAATTAATAAGCAGATTTACTCAAACTCAAAACTCTTTCCAAAACTGATTTTGACAAAGACTTTAGAAATCCTTAATTGTCATTTTCATGTGGAACTGTGTTTTGTTCATTTTCCCAAGTGGGATACGTTACGTTGAGTACTCAATAAGGGTGGACTGCTAGGACTAGTCTTTAAAGGGTTAGGGTGAGTCTCTCAGTAGGTGGCCACCTCTGAGGGGTAAGTCCTCTCCGGATAGGATGTTAGTCCAGTAGGTCGTGCCGGTCCAAGCTAGCAATTTTTTTTTTAGTCAAGTGACTGTGTGTTGCCGGAATGGACAACCGTTTGTTGTTTGGGTATAGAGAAGGAGTATCTTGCCCGGTAGGCCGATCACCTATCTTTTGTCAGTTTGCATAAAGTGTCGGCATTCTGACCGGTTATGGGGCCCGACGTGTGGTAACCTATGATCATTTCTTTTGAGTGGTTGATTTTATTGATTATATATAGTTGGAAAAGCTAAAATACCACTCTTGATTTTGACTAATGTTTATTGCTTGCCAGTATTTCTCTTATAAAGAGTTATACTTTGCATTCACGAATTGTTTTCACTAGACACTCAAAGCACACACGGATTTACTGAAATTTTTGTCTCATCACCCTTTTTACCATGATTTCAGGTCGATCCTGCTGTGGGAATGAGTAGCTAATTGTAGCTTGCCTTGGAAGATTTTTTTGATATTTATTTTGTGTAATGCTTTGGGGAGTTGAGAGTGGATAATTTCATTTATGAATTTATTTCAAATTCTTGGTTTGTAATAAATTATAAGTTTAAAGTATTATTTTTATTCTATTATTTTGAATGTGTGACCTAGTTATAAAGACCCCTTGTCGTTTGGATGGGGCGACATCCCCGGCCCTGTCAGGCCTAGGTAGTGGGGTGTTACATTAACTAAAATGTGATTTGTAAACCAAAGGGACTCAAAATATTCACGATGTTCTCAAATACAAGAAAAACACTTTATCTAGGCTATATTAGGAATACATTATGCTTATCAAAAATGTATTTTGTTAGTAAAAAAAACACTTAACCAAGTCGGATTTAAAAATTGAAAGATTCACCTCGTATCCTAAGCTCAATGTAGTAATATACCGTTCTAGCTTTCCACAAAGCCTTTAGGATGAATAACCTATTCTGAAAGTCATCCCATATTTCTCTTAGTATTCTAAGGATTCACAACCAATGCATTTCACCAAAGAAATGTTTCTAAGGAAATTACTTAATTTCCTATTTTTCTATCTCATAGTATAAATGAGATGTACTCCTTGGAGATAATTTAAGTCCATTTCATTATATCTTTCCTTAATCATGTACACAAAAATTTCTCACGCTCCCTTAATTCTTCATACATCAACTAATACACACATGGGATTAGCATATGAATTTATTCTTCACAACCAATTTTATATTTCCTCATTCTTGGCACACTTGCTTGTTTATATCACAATTTTTTATTCATAAGTCCAAATAACATTAAACTAGTTCCAAAATGTCTCCAAGATATTCCTTTATAATTTTGAATTCATAGAATACCAATTTCCCCTTCCCTTTCATTCAGTCCTGCTCATGACATCTCAACTCTTTAATCCCATCACTGAACAGGCAGCCTTTAGTATTTATGTCATAACATCTTCTCTACGAATCCATATCATGTCAAATTATACTTAAAATGATCGTAAGACACTTTTCTACAAATCCCAAGTCATGGAGTTCCAGCATAACAAGCCATTTCATTCAGTTTATTGGTTCTTCAGATTCGATTGAATTATATGCGAACGGAATTTCTACCTTTGTTCCTTTTATTTCTACATAATCCATTCTCTTAACTTCTCTGTATAACATCTATAACTTTTAATCCTTCTAACATCTTATTCGTCATCCAAACATCTCATAAATCTCTTTAGTTTCATTCATAAACAAAGCAGTTACATCACAACAAAAACAGTAGCCATAAGAACATAGAATAAATCCTCTATTTTCTCAACCACTAAACCATGTTCTATTCTATCTCCTTCTTCTATTTTTACTGCCATGAAAAATTCTTCAAAACACTTTCAAAATACCTCTAAACATCTCTCAAAATACAATACTTACACTCTCAAGTGTACCGCGACACACAACATAAACAAACAGCTTGATACCTTGATTTTTCATCAAGTATCATTCATAATTCATGCTATTTTCTCTACAATATTCATACCAAAATATTCATCATAAAATATAGAGCAATTTTAATTCATGAAGTTCAGTGTTTTGCCTTGTGTATGATGAAATCTAAGTGGGTTTGCTGTAAGTTACTTATCCTTTCTCTCTCTTCCTTCAATTTTCTCTCTCTCTTTTTTTTTTCCCCTTCTTTTTCTCTCTTCTTTTGATTTCCTTCTTCTTCTCCCTCCTCCTCTATTTATAGTTGTTAAGAAGGTCATGTAAGAAGTTTTGTAATAAGCTTATGTAAGAAGATTTATACAAAAGCTTATGTAGGAAGAATCAAGTAAAAAACTTATGATATAAGCTTTTCTATTTCTTTTTCCCCCCCTTTCCTTTTCTTCCCTAGTTCTCCCTTATTGTTGTCAGTTTCTAGGCTATTAAACAGCTTCTTCCCTACCATTCTTGTGACTATGTTCACAAGGTTCAATATTCATAAATGGTATTGTGGGCTGGGTTAGTGATTTGTCATTTTTTCATTTGCTATCATTTTCCTAATTATCCATTAGAAGCTTATTTGATAAGCTTAATTAGAATACAAAACATGCATGAATATTTTGATGCAACTAACTACCTTTTGACACTTGTTTTCACCCATGAATTGTATGGCACCAGTTGTCTTCAATTTTGAATGCAGTTCGCAAATTTTCTCAAGATTGAACTAAAATTTAGGTCAGTATTTATTCCAATCGGAAAAACTTTTTATTACACCAATAGAATATACGCAATTTACTAAACTCGCTGGTAGGAATCAGGATTCTTCAAATTCTTTTTCAATTTTTCTCAATTTGAGGTCAAAATTATAAGAATACCCCTAAAATCTTATTTTATACCAAAACATTTGTCATATTACGCCGATCAACTTTTGTTCTGGTCATTCATTCAAACTGTTATCCTATACATAGTAATAGCTAATTAAAGTATAAAAATGGAGGGATATTACAATCTCCCCTCCTTCAAGAAATTTTGTTCTCTAAATTTGTATTTGACTTAATTCCACTAGATGTCTACTTCTAGTTCCTTATGTCATCTATTCCTTCTCTACTTATGGCTACTACACTGATGTTGATAGATCCTTTATTTCACTGCAATTCTTTATGCTTGTATTTCTTGTGAGCAGGAAGTGCATTTCACTGCTTCTTAGCATACAGACAATTGGTTAAAGTATGTCCTATTTTTCCACATTAATAACATGCTTTAAGTCTTTTTCAATAGTCTTCATAAGTATGACTACCCTTGTGACAATAAACACATTAAATGTATTCCGTTCTTCTTAAAATTGACTCCTCCTTTCTTGAATATTTTTCTTTACATTGTTGACTGACCTCAGCTTCTCTCTTATAGTTCTATCTAGCTCCCCTCAAATCTTCTCCTTCAAGCTAAGAAGCTATTTCTACGACCGTACTATATCATGTCAAGCCATGGCAATTAATGTATGCATTAACTCATGTCATAATCCCATTATGAATCATTGAGTTCGATCCGAGTCGATCTATGCCAATAAAGGGAATACTTTGAAAGTTAAACAAATTCAACGACATATTTTCCAGCAGTCCTCTCTACTTGTATAAAATTTTGAAATTCTTCTTCCTTCCTTTCAATCACCTAACGGGGTATAAATTCACTCTTGAATTCTTCCAAGAATTCTTTCCATGTTTAGTCCCTTTGTTCTTGTTCTTGCACTTTTTTCTTTCTTAACCACTAGTCTTGGGCAGCTCCTTGAAGTCTAAAAGTAGTAAATTGGACTTTTCTCTATCAAAATACTCTAAAACTGTAAATATATCGTCTATTTGTTCCATCCAATACTCAACTTCTTGCTCCGAGTCTACTTGTCTATAAAATTGAGGAGGATAGAACATTAGATATTGTTCCAATACTCCATCCATTTCTTCTTCAGGGAGTTGTTTTGTTTAGTTTGGAGCTCCGGTTATATGCTGAAGTACTGCAGTAGTATTTTGTAACACGTGTGTCATTTCATTTCCTTGAGATTGCGCTTCCATTTGAAAGTAGTATTTCTAGTAACATCAGTTGTGTCCCCTTTAGCTCGGTCTCCAGTACTACCACAGGTAACTCTTTGCGACATCTTTTCCTCTCTAAATATTCTCCATGAAATACTAAATAAGTATATACATCTCAATACTTTCTATACATATGATATAAGATAGAAGAATAATTCTATTTCATACATGCAAACATGTATCTCTTGAGTAATTTACATATTCTTTCAGCTGAATAACATGTATTCACATATGTTGTTCTTATATGATCTATTGATAAACCTCCTGTATTTATTCTATTCTACATATAGATCCCGCTTTCATTTCCTTAGACTACTCTAAGTCACTTCCTTTCAACTTTCATAACTACTTCCCAAGAGTAACTCGTCCTAGGATTTTTCTTTCCCAAGCACACTTAACATCAAAGTTCTGATGGGATCCAGTGCGTTAGTGTAGGTATGATCACACCCTACCATATATTATGATAAGTAGGGTTTCTAATATGTAAAATATATTACTAGAATATTACGCAAGTGCGTATATCCTTATCTATACATTTTATATCATACTGCATATAAAAGGTCCTTAAGTATTCATCATCTCACCACTAATAGTCCCTACATTAGAGGTTCAAAGTCAGTAGTTATTCCTTGAATGTATTAATTTTGAGGTCTCCCCAACCTTAATTTCTTTACTATGATCCGAGTTTGGGATCACAAACTTCTTCCGTAAATGTTAGAATTATTTCAACTTTCACCTCTTCTGATTCTTCAGAAGAGATTACATCCAACTTGGATACCTCAAATTCATATATTCCTTTTACATCCATTTCCGACCCTATAAATTCACTATCTCTATACCTCTATGTATATTATGATGGACTACATTGTGTCCCGTTAGATGCTTTGCTACACTTCATTAGAAATTCCATTATAAGCTCCGCTATATGATAATACCATTGGTAACACCCCATATTTTCATGGCATAGTGGCTTATCTTTGTGCGATGTCACCACGTCTGATCTCTCAGACAATAGGTCTTTATAACGAACTTGAGTCGACACGCAGTAGAAAATTTTCCAAAGTAATTTTATTAAAAATAGAATAATACATAGGTCTAACTTCCTATACATATGGAAAAGTTTACTCGAACTTCCATATAGATTCCAGACATAGCGTAAGCCTCTGAGAGTCCATTATGGTTCTGTTGCATTTCTAATTCCTAAATTTTTCAGAAAGAAATAACACATACGTGAGTGTCAGGCTCAGTGAATCCCGCGTGTGCTAGTTTTTTTTCCAATGGAAACAACTCATAAAGAGTATTTTTCCAAAATGTAGCCAGGATTCCTCATATGCAAACTAGATTTCATTAGGAATTCTGGTGCGAAATATGCTAACTCCACTATTCCGGAATTCTTTTATAAGAATTTGTTACTTCAAGATCTCAGGAATACTTGTATGAAAACATGATGATTCAAGTATTCAAGGATCAAGGAATTTTCGTGTAAATTTTGAGTATTAAAGAATTCACAATTTTAGGTATGACCATATGTTAAGACAAGAATTCAGGAACCTAGTAAAAAAATGTTCTAATTATCATGTTGAGTATTCGAAGTATTCAAGAATTCGAGCATTCAAGTACTCAAGTATTCTAGTATTTAGTATTCAAGTATTCAAGCATCCATATATTTGAGTTGCATGCCAAGTATTCAAGTATTCAATTATTCACGCATTCACGCATACAAGTATTCGAATATTCAACTATTGAAGTATTCTTTAATTCTCAATGTCTTGTCACTCCATCCAGAGTAAGATAATCCCTAGAACTAATCATGTTACCTGCGGTCGTCTATCTCCTATGCAAGCAAGTGCATAGAGAAAAGCTCCAGCTAATTCCAATGTTCTGTCGCCCCGTTTGGAATAAAATGAATCCCAGAACTGATTAGATTACTTGGGACAGTTTATCTCTAACGTAATCTAATACACAAAGAAGAGCTCTCGTTAAGTACTCAACATTGACATGATATATGAAAACTTGGCATGTTGTCTCGAACACATGGTTTTAAAGGTTGAGGGACTTACAATATCCATTATTCATGAAATCAATGGACAAACATGTTCATATTCAGATATTTTTGAAATACACTAACTAAAACATGATTTGTAAACCAAAGGGACTCACAACAATCAAGATGTTCTCAAATTCATGCAAAATGTGTTATCTTGGATATATTAGGAAAATATTATCCATATCAAGAATGTATTTTGTTAGTCAAAAAAGCACTTAGAAATCAAAGGACTCACCGTGTGTCATAGCTTGATGTAGTAATATATTACTTCTAACTTTCCACAAAGCCTATAGGATGAATAACCTATTCTAAAATTCATTCCATATTTCTCTTAGTATTCATAGATTCATAACCAGTGCATTTCACCAAAAGAAATGTTTTTATGGAAATTAATTAATTTCCTATTTCTCTATCTCATGCAATAAATGAGATATACTTCTTTGAGATAATTTAAGTCCATTTAAATTATATCTTTCCTCAATCATGTACAAAAATCTTTCATATGCTACCTTGATTCTTCATACATCAAGTAACACACATGAGATTAATATATGAATTTGTTCTTCACAACTAATTCTGCATTCCCTTATTCTCGAAACACTTGTTCATTTATATCACAACTTTTGATTCACAAGTCCAATTAATGCCAAACGAGTTCCAAAATGTCCGCAAGACATTCTTTTATAATTTCCAATTCATAGAATACCGACATTCCCTTCCATTTCATTCAGTTCTGCTCATAACATCTCAGCACTTTAATCCCGTCACTAAACAGGCAGCCTTTAGTATTTATGTCATAACTTATTATATACAAATCCATATCATGTCAAATTGGCCTTAAAATAATCCTAAGATATTTAGCTGCAAATTCCTGGTTATGGCATTCTAGTATAACAATCCATTTCATTCAGTTTATTGGTTTTTCAGATCCAGTTGAATTACATGCGAACAGAATTTCTGCCTTTGTTCCTTTTATTGCCTACATAATCCATTCTCTTTACTTCTCTATGTAGCATATATACCATTTAATCCTTCTAACATCTTATTCATCATCCGAACATCATATAAATCTCTTTAGTCTCATTCATAAACAAAGCAATAACATCACAACAAAAACAGCAACCATAAGAATATTAAATAAATCCTCTATTTTCTCAACTGTTAAACCATGTTCTATTTTATCTCCTTCTTCTATTTTTGCAGCCACGAACAATCCTTCAATACACCTTCAAAATACCTTCAAACATCACTCATACACTCTCAAGTGGACCGCCACACAAACAGCTTGATACCTTAATTCTTCATCAAGTATCAGTCCTAATTCATGCTATTTTCTCTACAATATTCATACCAAAATATTCACCATGAAATATAGAGCACCTTTAATTCATGAGGTTTGGTATTTTACCTTGTGTATGATGAAATCTAAGTAGGTTTTTCTCCAAGTTTCTCTTCCTTCTTCCTTTCTCTCTGCTTCCTTAATTTTCTCTTGTTTTTCTTCTTTTTCTCTAGCTTTTTCTTTCTTCTGTTGATTTCATTCTTCTTCTCCCTTCTCCTCTATTTATAGTTGTTAAGAAGCTTTGTAATAAGCTTATGTAAGAAGCTTGGGTGAAAGGATATGAAGGAAGCTTTATACAGAAGCTTATGTAGGAAGCTTCAAGTAAAAAGCTTATTATATAAGCTTTTCTATTTCCATTTTCTATCATTTTCTTTTCTTCCCTGGTTCTCCCTTATTGCTGCCAGTTTCCAGCCTGTTAAACAACTTCTTCACCGCCATTCTTGTGACCAAATAGAGTCACAATGTCAAATATTCATAATCGGCATTATGGGTTATGTTGGTGAGTTGTCATTTTCTCATTTGCTATCATTTTCTTAATTATCCTTTGGAAGCTTATTTGATATGCTTAATGGAATACAAAATGCACATGAATATTTCATGCACCCAACCCCCTTTTGTCACTTGTTTTCACCCACGAATCGTGTGGCGCCACTTATCTTCAATTTTCACTGCACTTCACAATTTCTCTCAAGATTAAACTAAATTCCGGTTAGTATTTATTCCAATCAGAAATTTTTTTTGTTTCGCCAATGGAATCTATGCATTTTACTGAACTCAATGGTAGGAATCAGGATTCTTCAAAATCGTTTTCATTTTTTCTCAATTCGCCCTCAAAATTGCAATAATACCCCTAAAAACTTATTTTATACCAGAACGTTCATTTCATTGCACTAATCAAAGCATAAGAATTTGTATTAATGACCAAAACAAAAGTTGATCAGTGTAATATACATAGTAGTAGCTAATTAAAGTATAAAAATGGAGGGATATTACGTTGGATATGTAACACCCTACTAAATACATAACCTATGTAGGTCGGGGATTTGCCTTGTCATTTTTTGTTAGGTATCTTTATAATAAAGTATACAAATAAATAAATAGACAAACTCTGAAGTGTTGAACTATAATTAAGTTAAGTAGGATCGATTACAAACCTATCTTAAACTCAAGTCTCTACTAAAAATGTGCTAAGCATTTGAACAAAAGAAAAAATATATTGTATCAACATTTTCATATTATCACAAAATGGACTAGTCTAAGATCCATATTAGATAAACTCAGTTTATCCTGACAACATGATTAAGTAAAATGTGTTAGATTAAACATAATCTCAGTAAGTCCTATAAGGTGATTGTGACAGTTATAAAAGCATGTCCTGATGCATGAAAAAGAATAATTAGAATGGATATGAATATAATTTGTATGCCATCATGCATTTTTGAAACAAAATATTATTCATGGGGAAAACTAACAAGTAAAATTCATTTATAATGCCAAAATTACTTTTGTCGGGTAAAATATTAGCAGCACAATTCTAGAACACAACAATTATTTATAAAAGGTCTTAAGCCATTTCCCATATTAGTATCCTTAAGATACTATACCATGAAAATTACTTCACAATACATCGTATCTAGTAAAAGCACTTACAATGCATAAATACTATGTAGATGTACATTTCTTCCAAGAGAATATTATTCCACCATCTCTCACATGCAAAATTAAACCAAATGTCCCATGTCTGTATTCCGATTTTCATCTTGAAACCGAGTTAGTAGCTAAAGAACAAGCTCAATCTCTAGTACTATCGCCCATTTGGAAAGTAGCACTCCTTTAGAGACTACGAATCAATCGGATGGTGCTCTTAATCTAATGCGAGCTAATACGAAAAGTTTTGCCGGCTATTATGTACTAAATGTCCTATCACAATTCAACATGGCTCAAACTAATTACTATTCCTTTAACGAATATTTAACATTCATTTTTCCAAAATTTTATTTCATGTCTTAAAATTTAATTTCCATTTTTCGTCCTAACTAAATTCTAAAATCATATTTTTTTCCAAAATACAAAATATTCAACATATCTGTTCTAACAATTATATTTCAAGGCATAATAAATTTTAGACTCATAAATTTCCTTGAAAGAGGAATAATAATTGGAGCTATTATGTTCAAGATTCATGACTTGATTTCATCATTATATGCATGATAGAAAATTCATAATTTAATAGACATAATCATTCTTTAATAATTGATGTGTGGCTCGTGTGTGTGTGTGTGTGTGTGTGTGTGTGTGTGTGTGTGTCATAATGTTCATGAGAATATTCTCCAAAATAGATCATGCATAATCATTCCATGTATCTCCAATGATTTAATTTCTTTCAACTATAGCGACATTTTCAAAAATATCATAGGGTAAATCATTTCATAATATGGTGTAACATGTGTCTCAAGATAATTAATAATTTAACATTTCCAAGATAATAGCACTTCTATGAATGTGTATGCAAGATCTTATAATTTTTGAAAACCATTTATATAAAAGAGCATTCATGAGATGCAATGACTTACCTTAGCCCTTAGCAAAAAAGAGCAATCTTTCTAGTTTAGTGCTTTGGTCCACAACCCTCTATTTCCACCAAATCTTTCATATAAATTACATATAAATGAATTCACTATACAATTTTTTTCCGAATAAAGCTCCAACCACAATCCCAGTGTAACTAGGTCATCACTTATGCCCTTAGTTTTCCCAACCTTTTAACAAGGGTACTTGGTCATAAATATCATAAATAACCTTACTAGAGGTCTAATAAATACACAAAGGTATTCAACAACCAACTTAATATTGTACTTAACAAAATCCTTCAGTTAAATAAATGTTTGACAAAAAAAACCTAAGAAATACCCTTCACACACATTTAATTGCAAGGCAGACTGTTTTGCATTGTGAAATTCAACGGCTATTCAAATCAGCTATTGCTTTAGAATTACTCATATAATCTTTTTCAAATGTCTCAAGGGTTTATAATTCATAATTGAAGAGGTATTCAATCCCTTTCTCGTTAAATCATAAGTGGAGCTTAGTTAATTCACATTTGAAAATTCTATTTTCCTGAACAAAATAGGGTACCAATTAATTTTTCCCTAAAAAATTTCAGTTCGAAACCTCATTGTATAAGGTGAATTACAATATAAAATTCTCGCCAAAATTCTACTTAAAATAGATAAATTTAATTTTTGAAAAATGTCCTCCACTACAGTAACCCAACTATGATAGTTTTGCACAACTAAATTTAAAATTCTTTGTGAATAAACTAAAAGGAATTTTTCGGTGATTCTTTCTTTTAGATTCTTCCCTAAGATTAGAGTTTCATACTATCAGAAATCACATTTAATTCAATCAAGAAGGTCTATTTTCAGGGTTATATAGTTTATGAATTTTTCACAGTGTTTCACCGTGTGCAAGGTTACTTGGCAAAAATTATAAAATTAGGTTCCTTATTTTCTTATGACTAGTAAAAACCAACAGCCACTACTCATTGGGTGCACATTAGTGAAACCCATCCCATGGTCCTTTCCAGCAAAGAACTATAAGGATGTAAACTAACTTAAACAAGTCCTAGCTGACTGGCTCAACCCAGAAGGCCAATAGGTGGATCTTTATGGGGGATCTAAACTCATAACATTTTGGTCTCCACATTTACTGCCCGACAAACTTTTCTATCCCTTTCGAGGCTAGGTTCCTTATGTTTCCTTTATGCAAAGGCCACACCAAAATGATCCTAACATGTCATACAACATACAGAATATCCATCCGTAGCAGGCTAATCACAGATTTCATGCTCAAACATTTCATCATTTTAGAATAAAAACATTTCCAGAAAAGTGTGCTACTTTGTCTAACCATTTTGATAGCTCATAAAGTCATAAAGTATCATCAAATTTCATATATCATAACATACATTTACAATAACACATATGGTAGTTAAATCCCCTTCAAAACTTCCACCTAAATCAAGTCAAAATATTAAAACCCACAAGGTGCAAAGTCTGTCCATCAAAGATTTAAGTATTTTAGTTACTAAGAAATAAGGAGATAGATGAGATTTTCCTACTTATCTCTTGAAGAGCATCATTTAGCAACATGAAAAATTTCTAAAACCTACAAGAGGGTCTTGACTTTAGTTGATTTTAAGGCTGGAAATCTTTGGTTATGCAAGAGAAAATCTAAAAGAAATGAAGGTTGCAAGGTCTTAGTTTAGACGAAATGAAGGAGAATGTTTTCCTTTTGTGAATGCTGCTAGCTACGATGGAAAGAATAGAGAGAAAAGATTTTAGAGTGAGAAAGAGAGGCTTGGTAGGCTGCTAGGAATGAGTAGGATTTGGGGGTTTTGTTTAGGGCATTGCTAGATCAAGGGTTGCAACGGGTCTTGGGTTGACCAAGACCCCCAATTGGTCAAAAGTCAAAATATTTTAAAATAAGGTCTAAAATTTTGTAGAAATTATTTTTCTTACTAAAGTAAATTGAAATAATATTTCTTTGTAAACAATACTTCAATTTTAATCATAAAATTATGCACTATTCCTATACGCTAAGTATTCACAAATTAATCATATTAATGAACACATATAAATTACCTTATTTCATAATTGCCCTTGGAATTCATAAAGGAATTACATAGGTAATAAATTCAAAATATTTAAAAAGTAAACGCCCATTTTCTAATTCTAAGGTGAAATTATGTGGGTATTACATAATACAATTCTTAAAAGTATTACAAGTATCAAATAAGCACTCAAGATTATTAAATCACCAATCTAGCACCATCAACAATTACAAACTATGAATTCCACTTTCTCTTGAGTTATAGATTTTCTATCCTCTAATAAAATCAATAGAAATCTCTACCTCATTAATTCACTCAAAAGATACATTAAACTCATGAATTTGGAACTAAGCATGGAGGAAATTAATATCTCTATCTCTAGGCGACATCATTAACTCTTTGATTACAAAGTTCTTCCCTTTAACCTATTTCTTGAGTTAATTAAATAGTAACATTGATCGATCGAAAAATCATCCATCTAACTTTTCTCTCAAGTTAATTAGAGGAAAGAACACCAAAACAATCAATTTATAATAATTAAACAAGTAATCAAACATAAGAATGGAAATTAATTAACCAAAAAAGTGAAACTCAATATAAAGCCATAACCTTTAGTTCAATTCGCCATAACACAGTTAAAGCAATAAAAACAACATTGTTAATTGAAAAGCACTAGGAAAAAAAAAAAAAGAACTCATAGGTAAGTTTGATATTCTCTTCTATGCAAATCTTCTTTAAGCAATGCTCCTTTCTTCTTCTTCTTATGGACACATCTCGGCATTCTTGTCATGGCTAACTACTCTATGATGTACCATTAATGTAATATTTCTATCATCTCTTTCTAGGATTTCTTTCCTTTTGTATTTATAGGTTTTCACCTTCCAAAAATCACTTAAAATTCTCAATTCTGAGTAGGATTTCATATACCTAATGGCCTTGTTCAATAGGCAACAAGTGGCCCTATTTAGAACCAAGATTTTCTCCTTCCAATGACCAAGCGACACCACTTCAACTCCTTCAGGCAGTACTACCTGGAGTTTACCTTAGCTTCAAGAATTTCCTTTTTTTTTTCTCTCTCTGTCTATTTTTGCAGTGATCAAGAGCCACCACCTACTCTGCACTAGATGGCGCCACTTGGTGTCTGTTCTAGCCTTGTTTTAACTCCTTTTTCACCTTCTTTTCTTGGTATCTTTCTATCTATTCTACACAAAAGAAGGTGAAATGGTGGGAGTGAATGGTCCTATAGACTCAAATTCATAGCAAATATATCACAGATAACCTAAAAAACATATATCAAATTAACCCCTATAACTCCCCCACACTTAGACTTTTGCTTGTCCTCAAGCAATACATCTCAACAAAGATAACACATATATACAAACATGGTTAACACGGTAAAGACATTATCATTCATTGCACCTAAAAATCCTTCTTGACTCCTATTCAATCAAATTAACCTCATCTATACTCACAAATCAAATCAAATATACCTAAGCTAGAGAAGTAGAGTTATACAAGTCTATACTCATTCAATAATATTTACTCTAACCTTTTTTTTTTTTTTCAAACACAGACAACATAATTCATATAAGCTAAGACTCATAACCAACTACAATTTTGTATCTCTAGACTACTATAACCCAAGCATTTTTGGCTCTCTCTATCTCATGTTATTGGCCCAATTTATTTCCACTCAAGACATTTTCTTTCCACTAATCATTTTTGAGAAAAGATAAAAATTGCAAGCATTTTTTTTCTTTTTTCCATTCTTTTCTTTTCTTCTCAACTCATCTTTCTTCTTTTTCTTTTTTTTTTCAGCTCTCTTTTGACTTTTGTTTTTCACTCAAAAGAATGCAACCAATTTCAAGAACTTACATTCCCCATTTTTTTTCATTCTTCCCACTTTCTGTATCTACTCATCCAAAGTTAGGACAAGTACAAAAATTGCCACTAAACAAAAATCAGCCAATATTTATTTATATTTTATCATACTATCCATACTAATTCTTAAAGAGCAAAGATTCAATCATCCAATAAAGCAAAGATAAGAGTAACTCCACATCTCAATACTTAAACATATCCAATCTAATATACAAGCTCTAATAGAATTAACTTAAATAAATAAGATATAAGATAAATTCAAAAGAATCAGGAATAATAACAATTCAACTAAATCAACATATATTTGTATAATTTTGAAAATTTTGCTCAAAATGTCTCAAAATTACCAAGAAAACACCAACGAAAATGCTTAGCACAGTCTTCCCCACACTTAAACTCGATATTATCCTCAATGGCCAAAATAATATATACAAATAATCATATCCAAAATGGACTTAAAAGGAATAGGAGGAAAAGAAATGAAACAATACTCTACAAGTTAGGTAAGCACAAGAATAGGTGATCTAGCTTCAAATTTGAGATAGGAGAAGAAGCATTGCCTAAAAAAAAAAAAAAGAGTTAAAATCTACAAAAACACACCATAAAAGCAAAAAGAAATAAACCAAATGAAAATAAAAAACTAAAGCACATCAAATAAAATAAAAAACAAGAAAAAAAACATGCTAAAGGATAAACGAGAAACAAAAACGTCAAAAACCTCTAGGTAGGTTCTCCAAGTCCTTGTTCTCTAGGTCCTTGATCTCTAGGTCCAATTGGACCTCCTTAGTCTCCTCCCAATCTACCCACAAGTTAATCAGATAGCTATCATACGCCTCCTGCATCGATCCAATAGCCTCTAGAATTCCAGGATGGTTCACCTCCCACAGTTTCATCCATCTTCTCTCATGATCATTATACTTATCTCCACAGTTACTGAGAGTTTGCTCAGTTACCACATCTTGAGATGTGGTTGGTTGTACTATCTCCCCCTCTGTACTCACCCTAAAAGCTTACAAAACCTATACATAATGAAAAAGGGAAGTACAAAAGCTTTGAAGATGTAGCTAGAATCCACCATCTCTCACATAGATTTCAGTTATATAGGAATTAGGGGAATATGCTTGTTATGTAGTATCTAATAAGAATTATAAACATCTACAACACTTACTTCTTTAGTGGCACTTACTCTAGGACAAATATTGAAACCAAGAGTATATACAATTGCCCTTAGTTGGGGAGTAAGATCATTAGCAGAAAATACCCATGAGCCATTCACCAAACGACGTGATAGACCTAGCTCTCTATAAGTATATTAAAATTCCACTCCGGCTCATATTGAAGTTTTGTATTAAAATCAATATCAATCCAAGGCTCATTATCCAGGACTCCTAGAATCATAACGTGCCTATACCTATCTAGGTCAATAGGAATGCCCTTAACCACAACCTTAATATCTCTTACCTTTCTTCTTCTCCCTCATATTGGCATAGAATTCTTTTCCTAATGTAAGGACTGGCTTAATTGGTCAGTCCTCAAATTATTCTCCCTCCGGAGCTTGCTCAATATCCTTTCAATCTCCAGATCAAACTCTACAATTTCACTGCTACCTTGATGGGTCATAGCCTAGAAAGCTTGACTTAAAAACAATTATTCAACATTACTAAATATTCAAAATAATAAAATAACAACAAGTTTCATACAAAAATAATACAGATACAATAATAAAATTATTTACAAGGCACCTAATTATAATAGATAGCAACATTTACACATACACACCCATACACACAAACATGGCTAAATCAATAGAACTCAAGCTTTTATAATATTACTCCCCCACAACAGTACCAAAATTTTGATATGCTATTTCAGGTGTAATAAAAATTATTCTTTTTAAATCCACAATTTATCATGTTTTAATTAAAATGTTAATCCCAAAACCACACATTTAGAGTAAGTATACTTATCACAAAATATAGGATATGGAATAAACAATTATCAATCCTCAAACAGTAAGTACTATTAATCACTCTCATTCTACTATTTAGCCTAACCAATTCATAGATATATAAATACAATTATATACATATATCGTAATTACACCATATAAGATCAACCACAAGAATATTAAGAAGTAAGATACGAAATACTAACATGTGTTTGGATATCGTTCCTAAAGGTATGACAGGTATCAAATAAGTACTCAAGATTATTAATTCACCAATCTAGCACCATGAGGGATTTCAAATAATAAAATTCAAGTTTTATTAATTCAAGTTTTTGCATGATTATGAATGGTTTCTACTCATTTTGTGTGTTTATGTATTTATAGGATATCTTGGTGAAAAATTAGTTAAACAAGTATTAAAATGATGAATTTTGAGTTAAAAATAATTGTTGGTTGATTTGAAAAGAGTTAGTAGCAATTTGGAGCTTTTTGGAGGGGTGCAGAATATGCATATCTTGAAACATAGCTTGTTGCACGGGCATGCAAGGTCATACAACAAGGTATGTAGAATAGAGAAAATTTGACTATTGCCAAAAGTTATACACAGCTTGTGGCATGACCGTTCATCAAGCCTTGCTAGTGGCTATTTTCAAACTCGGTAAAATGTACAAAATGAGTGCACTATCATGCAAACATGTTGTGTAGTGTCCCTGAAGATTTTGGAAAGTCCTAAACCACTCTAATAGCAGTGCAAACTTCCCTGATTTATTGAATGATAGTTCAAAGACTCTATTTCAAGGTGTTGGATGACCAAATTCACAATATACACCTACAACACACATTTCTCCAGAGGCAAGAAGAATTTGAGATTAGGAGCTTACCAAGTTTTATCATTCCAACCTTCTCTTATTTCTTTCTTGTTTCCGATTGTATTATATTTTTATATTTTTATGTTCAAGATATTAAAGACTATATTATGTTTAGGTTATGTTTAAGTATTGATCTCGAGACTTTGAAATTATTGAATTAAAGATTCTATCTTTGATCATGTGATTGTCTTCTTGAGTATTTACGCAATTCTAGGTTTTTTTCTTATCGATTGTGTTAATTTTTCTCCTATGTTTTGCCAACATAGTTTAAAGAGCATAATTAAATAGCTGAGATCTTGTGATTACTTTTCTTTCCTTGGAAATTATATTAAGTCTCTTATGCATTATCAGCATAATTAACCTGCATATTGATGAGCTAAGTTAACTAATCCTTTGATCAATATCTTAGTAGCATCTATTACTTAGTTGGGCCAGGTTAATTGGCTTAACTAAGTTTATAGGGTATTGTGTAATATTCAAGATGCATATTTTCGAGGTTAACTAGGTATATGATTTGATTTGTTGATGCCTTGATATGCTTATCAATCTTGTGATTATTCTATGATAATTGATTAATTAAGTATTAATATCTTTAAGAAAAGGTTAATTAACTTGTATTACATTAAGAATGAGGTTAGGGATTAGTTGGCAGCACTTGACGAAGATTAATTCACTTTGGTAAGGATAGAAATTCTTGGGGTTTTGAATGAGTTCTAAAACCAATTGCTCTAAGATAATCACATCTATGATGGGTTTCCTAATTTGATCTCAAAACGTATTCCTAAAACAAGTAGTTTCCTAATTGGCTTGGATCTGCTTTCTTATTTTGTTCGTTTTCTATTCTTGTATGTTTTAGATTAGTTGATTCCCAATTTACCTCCCTCCATTTATTTTATGTTTAAGACATATTAGGAATTCATTCAAGTTAATTGTTAGCAAGAGTTGTTCATAAGATTCAAATAAGAAGAGAATATAAGAGTAAACTTCTCTTGAGTTCCTTATGGGTTAGACACCTTACTTGCTACTATACTATGTACATCTCGGAGATAGGGTTTTTTAAATTTGTTGGTGCATAATGACTGCATTTAACATAGCCATATTTTGAATGTCATAATCTCCAACAACAGAAATTCATCCATCTACCTTATCTCTCAATTTAATTAGAAGAAAGAATACCAAAACAATCAATTTATAATGAGTAATCAAGTAATCTAACACTAGAATGGAAATCAACTAATCCAAAAAGTGAAACTCAATATAAAGCCATAATTTTTAGTTCAATTCTCCAAAGCACAATTAAAGCAATGAAAATAATATTGTTAATTGAAATTAAAAAAAAAGATAAGAAGAACTCATAGATAGGTTTGATATTCTCTTCTATGTGAATCTTCTTTTAGCAATACTTCTTTCTTCTTCTTCTTATGGACACCTCTCAGCATTCTTGTTATGGCTAACTACTCTCTAGGTACCACCAATGTGCTATCTCTATTGTCTCCTTCTAGTTTTTTTTTTTTTTTTTTTTGCATTTATAGGTTTTCACCTTCCAAAAATCACTCAAAAAATCTAATTCCAAGTAGGATTTTGTATACCAAGCGACCATGTTCACTAGGCACCAAGTGGCCCAATTTAACACCAAAATTTTATCCTTCCAGTGACCAAGCAATGCTACCTGGAGTCTATCCTAACTCCAAAAATTTTCCTTTTTTCTATGTTTTTTTTTAGTGATCAGGCGACACCTCTTGGTCTCTGTTCTGGCCCAATTTCATATCTTTTTTCACCTTCTTTCTTAGTGTCTTTCATTCTATCAATTTTGTACAAACATGGTAAAAATGGTGAAAGTAAGTGGTCATATAGACTCAAATTCATTGCAAATATACCACAGATAACCTTAAAAATATAAATCAAATTAGCTCCTATCAAGTACAAAAACTTATTAATCATTACAGACTTCAGTATAATGATCTTTGCTCAAAGTACATTAAACTCTACCTGTGTATTTCCTCTTTGAAACTTTTAGTTTTTTCTTTCTCTCTTTCTTTTTTTTTTTAGCATTTCTTAAGGCTACTATTTAACTATAGTACCGTAGGAAAAGAAAACTCTAAGAAGTAGTTAATGTCCCTATTCCCAATTTTACTACTTACTCTTCCTTTATATCTAATTGTCCCTTTTTATTCTTTTTTTTTTTCATAGCAACTAATAAGAGGTTATGTCACAGAGATTACCAAACATTGACAAAAATATAAAGACTTCGAGCTAGATAAGAAGACCTGAGCCTAATAAATGTAGAAGATAGGCAACGAATATAGAGAGCACTCTATCAAGGAAATAGCTTGGGTTAATTATCCAAGGTATTCATAAAAAGGAAAAAACAAGACTAAAAATCAAACCATAATCATTTTAAATAGATCAATACAATTAGACCAAATAAATAAATAGGTATCTAAGGTGCAAGAATGTGTCTATCAACAATATAATATTTTCAAAACTTATTATGAAAGTATTTCATGTCCTCTATAAACATAAATTACCAAAAAAAAAAATTGCATATAAATTAAATTATTGAACACTTGTGTATTTGTTTGTTTCCAAATTGCTAAAGAATTCAGCATGAAAACGTTATTACCGAAGAGCGAGCTAATACAGAATAAAACAAACATCCCTCCATCCATTCATGAATCATATCACTAATCCCATACTTCAGTGGAAAATAGATTTATAATTTATATGATAAAAAAATATGCTATGCAGTTATTTAAGGGGGAAAAGAGATTATTTTCTCTAAAAAAATTGTTTATGTTATGCAATGCACAGCTTCTCGGCTACTTGTTATAATGAAAGTTGAAACTATATTGAAATAAATATGATGAGTGTTGACCCTTCTTTATCATCATTTTAGCCTCAATAGAGATAATTTGAATAATTCCACACCAAAGCAACAGAACAAGTCTATAAATTGACAACATTGAAATCAATGCCAATTAAATCATTATATGCCCTTCATGTGTGGGGACTTCTATTTCTCTTTCACATAAAAAATATCTTAAAACAATAGTTCATGAATCTATATATACATACAAGTTCAAGGAATTGCTCATTTAGTCTTCTTAAACGGCAAGTTAGATGTTGATTGCTCCAAATAATTAAGTTAACAATATATATATATATATATATATATATATAATCGCTTCTACATTTTAACACTATACAGTTACCAAGTATAGTTTGACCTAGAATTACATGAATTACAAACAAAATGAATAAATATGATCACAATCATCATACATATAAGATAAGAAAATCCCAGTAAAGAGTACAAAATTAGTGTCAATCAAGACCCTAAAAAGTATATTCATCCAAGAAATAATAAGCCCCACCGAGGTTGGAGGAAGGGTAGTGTTACCTTCTACATAGACTAAGTGATTTATGAGGATTAGAATTATTACATCTCATGGAGATAAGAAAGATATGTTTTAGAAGTCATTTTGATTGTAAAGCTTCCTTAAGAGTAGAATCAAACCCTTGTTCATGCACTTGTTTTGGTCTCTTCTAGTTCAATTAATCACATTCCATGAAATATATATTAATTTTAAACTTTATGCACTTCACGTTAATAATTTCTTTGCCCCCTTGTCTTGTGATATATTTTAGGTTGATGTTTAATTATCAATGACAAAGAGGCATGAATTTTCATTTGGGGGTCTAATTGATTCATTATATGTCATCTAATAGATATATATTGTCAAGTAATAGCTCAACAACCGACTACTTAGTTCATAGTTTAAGAACACTCAGGGTCATTCCCTATAGTATGAAAACTAAAAACAGTTAACTATGCAACTACTAGGTGCATGGCTAAGCAATGGCAAAAATCTAGGCTCTAAGAAAAATGAAATCTTAACTTTTAGCTAGCAATAGCATATAGAAGAGTTTTTATTTTTAGGTTCTTTGTGATAATCAGTGGACATCCTGTATGAGAAATTTAATTTGATCATTACCATAAAGGCCAATGCTAAAATGACAAAAAACATATAGATACCCAAATGTCATAACCAAGTAAAGTTCAATATAGAATAAAAAAAAAAACTCCATTTTCATACTTTGTTACATTACTACCACAATAAAAACAGTATTATCACACATAAGCATGAAAGACCCCTCTTCCCCCCCCCTCCCCCCAAAAAGGCTCAGCCTTTGTCTAGATAAGATGATATATCCAATTCCAAATGTGTTATACTATAATTGTGCAAAAGAACTTAAGCAACCCAGAAATAGAAACCAAATGTTGAAGCCACTATACCAATGCCAGTCCCATCTCCCTAAAAATTTATGTACATGCACACCCGTATATGTGCGATATACATTTGTTGCTTTCTTCTAAAGTCTATATGGAAACAATGCAAAGTCCTTTCTTACCTTTTATTGGAGTTGTAATTTGGGAGCAACTTTGGAATATGCACTAAGTATCCAAAAGCATAGATTATTGTTAATACCACAAAAAAATAGAACTACAATAGATCTGTTTGTCATATTGCTACGAAAATTCCGTACAACATATGAAGAAAAAATAACATAAGAGAATACCATGCATAATGAATTTATGGAGTGAAATAATACACACTACAAAAACGATATATGGTGAGTATGTCATTTTTATCAGGCTTATCATTTAGCAATAATGATTAATTTATAGTACAGCTCCTTTATGGCTAGTAACCCACATTTGGTGCATAAAAAATGTAGCATTATTATGCAAAGAAATACGCAACCATTCTGCAACATATCTCTATAGCAAATAGTAATTGCAAAACTTCCTAGGGACTACCCAAATGTTTAGAAAATTTCTTTCATCATTCTAAATTGTAGAATATCACTTTTAGTCCATCAGTGGGTATCAAATTATGCCACTTTCATTATGACCACTTGAAAAAAATAATTGATAATTAAAAAAACATGTGAGTAATATTTTAATAGTCAAAATATGTTAATATCTCTTATTGTTTGATCAAGTATTTCTGTGTCGTGTTTATATATTTTTATGTCGTGTTCATATATTTGTACATATACTAATGTTAATGTGTCGTTGCCATAAGGTGTGATTCATGAAAATGTTAATAGGTACTCACTATATGTTTATACATTTATGTGTCATGTTCATAAATTTTTATATGGCATGCTAATGTGTTTGTGCAGACATGTTGCTTGATTAATGAAAATGTTAATATGTTCTTGCTATATATTTATGTATTTCTATGTCATGTTTATGTATTTGTATACTTCATGCTAATGTGTCTCTATTACCATGTTACTTGATTCATGAAAATGTTAATATGCAATTGCTATATGTTTATATATTTTTGTGCCATATTCATGAATTTCTCCACGAAAGACTAATTGCAATTAACTTCTAACAACAACATGTGTTTTTTCTTTCTTGCATCAAAATTGGCCACACAAGAAATACATCAAAACTCTAGACGGAGAAATACAAAAGGAGAAAACACAGGACTAAACAAACCAAAGAAGCAGAAGAAACACATCACTATTTACCGAATTTATTTTTTTACCATTCGAAGATTACAAATTTTATTTTTAGGTGAAATAAGACCTGCCACTTAAACTTCTTAAGAAACTGACCGATGCCACTTCATCACTAAAAATCATACTAGAAGATTGAAAGAATTAGCGCTAAGATTCACCTTTATTTTAGGTAAAACTAAAAAACTTAAGTTTAGTATCTGGCAAACAATTATATTTTTCTTTTCCATCTAAAATGTAGGATTAATTTCTTAAATAAAATCAAAGAATGTAGTGGATAGCAAACACTTTGTAGATGACATGCTCTTGAGAAAATAAACAACGTATCTATTTTCAGTTAACCCCTATGCTTATCTTGAACGTAGCAAATTGCCAACCAATAAAATCTATAGGTGCTTTATTATATCAAGAGGTTAATACAAAACAAAACTATATCTTGAATTTTTACCAACAAATTGATAGTACAAATTGATAGCACAAATTGATAGTACAAAATGTATGTTTAATGTAACTTGTGATACTATTCGTGTAACTTTCAATATAGTAATTTTTAATTCATTTTATAGTTGTAGTTACTATTTCAAAATGGGTAAACACTACAGCCGCAAATCTTCATTGCAAACATTTCTAAAAGAAAGCCTAAACACACAACATGAACCTCGAAAATCTTTGGCTTATTTCAACAAACCGCTTCCAAAAACTTGTAAAATGAAAGAATTAGTAGATATGTTTGCAAGTTTCAAATGCAAAATAAAAAATATACATATATTTAAAAGCAATCACATTTCTTCATAATTTTGTCATCACTGAGTGATCAAAAAACACTGTAATAGGTTTTATATACCCTTCAAAACCCTAATCACTTTTTTCATATTACTAAAGACCTTTATGTACCTCCAAAATGAAAAATAAAATTAAAAAGACTTTTTTCTCCTCATCCTCCATTTTTAATTTTTTTTAAAGAAATCTATAATATACAGAAACACAAAACTCTCAACAAGAATCTCCTCTCAAACTAGAAAATAAGAATACAAAATCTAGTATTTTCAACATATCAGTGGCTTTACCATTCTCAACTCATCTACATCATTTAACAAATTTTCAATTTAGACCTTGTTTTGCATCTAGCAAAAAATCCCACAATAAAAACTACAGAACTCACAAAACACCTACATAACCTGAGAAGAAAATTTATGAAACCAATTATTTAACCTAATCACATGAAATTTTACTCCAAAAATTTATGATAAAAAATTATATGTAATGCCCTGAAAGGCATCACCAATGAGCACTTGAAGTAATAATAAAATTTAATTGGAAAAGGTACGAGAAATCTATCGTGGCTTCCAAAAATAGATGAGAAATTTTTGTCCTTTCTTCTAGAATCCTGATTCAAGTGCCGAAAGAGAATGCCTTGTGACAGTTCTCTGAAAGAAAGTACCTTGAAAAACTTTTTGAGCTCTTACAATGTCAAGCAAACACTTTCACAAGATGACTTTTGCCCTCTTGGTCGACAGCCAAAAATAAAGGAAAATAGTAATAGAAGAAGAAAAGCTCAGCGCCTTTTTTACATTTGGAACTCAGAAGCACGAAAGACTTGACTTATAAAAAAGTAGCACTAAGCGAGTGAACGATGGTTTTGATGGCAGTGAGGTAGGTGAAGGAGCAACAATTGAAAGAGGAAAAGTGGTGGCTTTTGGATCTATGGAGGTGAGTGAGGAAGAGGACAAAGAACTTGGAGAGGAAAGGCATAATGTGCTTTTACAGCGAGTGACTTGGAGAGGAAAGAATGGCAGTTTTTACAATAGTAAGGGATATGAATAGGCGACAAATCAGAAGGGAAATATGGTGGTTTTTGGTTGAAAATGTGGAGTTTTTCCTTCAAGGTAGGGGTGTGTTCTGTGCAGTGTTGGAAATATTATCACAAATCCACACAAAAAATGAAGTATTACATTTAAAATGCAAAAACACCTAGACCACACAATCAGGAAAGTATACCCATCGAGTAATATAGTGTATAATGGCAAGTATCGTTTTCCCTCCGGAAATGAATAAAGGTACCACAACTAACTATTTTTCTATTGTTTAGTCTGATGAATTAATGGACTATACTAACTATAACAGACAAACTAAGAGAAATAACACAACATCACATAAGATTGGCCAGGAGAAAATCAAAGGTGAGAAATAGAGTATAAGACATGTACTTGTAAAAAATCCTTCAAAATTAGCCAAGTACTAAACCAAATTCAAGATAGCTAAATTCCAATTCTAATACCGAAGAGATCACAAATGCAAAACGCATACTCTTTTGAGATATGGATTTTCTATTCTTAGGCTAATTAAAGGATATCTCTACCTTCCCAATTAAACCCAAGAAATGTTAAGTGCAAAACCCCCAAAATTCAGGAAGAACCCTATACCCCTTATCTCTAAGTGATATCGAATTCCCAATGATTATCAAGTTCTAATCCCCCAAATCCTTTCTGAAGTTCATCAAGGAAAAAAAAACATTAAACCTAATTGATTGAAACCCAAATCCTAACCCCATTTCTCAAATTCATTAGAAGAGAGTAACCTAAACAATGAATCCAACATAATAAAATCATGTAATCATTCAATAGGAATTGAAATTGAACATATCAAGAGTTGATTTATCGCATGAACTAACTAGGCTTCAACCCTTCAAGAACAATTAAAGCATTTAATTATATTGCAAGTGAAAAACAAAGAAAAGAGAAAGAGCAAGACTCATAGAAATGCTCGCTTCTTCATCTTCTCCAAGCCTTCCTTATGCAACCACCCATTCTTCACCTTCAATCTCCTCTCTTGTACATGGGTGCTTTTCCCCAGACTTGGCCACCACTTATTATCTACATTACTTCTATTTATAGGGCCCAAGAAGCCCTAAAAATTGCAGTTGAAAGAAATCAAAATTTCGATGTGCAAAATTAGACGGCGACGTGCGCAGTTTATTTAAGTATACTAGCTATCAAACGACATCATGATGTGTGACCTTTATTGTGCACTATAACCTGCATGATGATGTCCAATATGATATGCACGGGGTTGTTAACTCTTAGATATTTGGACGTTTCTGAATACTGATGAAGCACGGCGCCATGTAACGTGACATGAATAGCACTATTTACAGTTTTTTCATTCTTATTATTCACCAATCATTTATTACATGATTCCTACACAAAACAATATGAAAATGCAAGGATGAGTACTCATTTGAACTAAATTCTACAATAAGTATAGTATAATTTATACAGAAAATATGTATATAATAAGCACTCATCACACCCCAATACTTAAACCTTTGCTTGTCCTCAAGTAAGCCACATTTATTTACAAACATAAACAGTTAGTTTACAAACAAAACAAGTGACTATAAACATATCACATTGGGATAATTAACAAGAACAAGGTAGCATATATGCAATAAGGTCAAGATGGTAGATACATTATTTTATCCTCCACTTTAGAATTCATTCTAACATTTAACTATCCAAGTTAATCCCATGTAGACCTATGTATTATGCTTGCCATAACCAAGAATATCAAAACTAAATTAAATAAGTTTATACCAAATCAATGTGCTTCATTCTATGCCTCGAGTCAAGAATTCGAACAATATGATTTATATAAGATAGGACTAATTAGCTAACTCAAGTCTCATGGCTTACAAAAAGTACAACATTACATATGTTACATCCTTATAACAATAAATTATAACTCTACGATAACATATTACAACTTTTTGTAGCAAAGTAGGAGCCCCACATTTTTCATAATTTTTCTACAAAGGAATGCATTTATAATGATTTTAACTTGATTGCTCTTTTTGCATCTTTGCATTTTTAGTTTTTTCTGTTTCTTTTCATTCTTTTTCATCACATGTTATTGTTCATCATAAGACATGCTTTTTGTATTTCTAGAGCCTTTTTTTTTCCTCACTTCAGTAGTTGCATTGAGAAGCCTATCTTTTGCTCATATTTACCTTTATTTACATTGAAGAATACAATACAACACTTTCCCAATACATAAATGAATGAATAAGTAGAGATGCCACAAAACTGGAAATAAGCTAAAAATCCACCCGCTATATTTCATCACACTATTCTCATCCATTCTCAAAGAATTCAAGATTCACAACATTTTCAAAGGTATAGCCAAGATTACTTAACATATGACATGCTCAACATATAAATGTACACAAAATCAACTCTCCTAGATAAATCTTAAGTAAAATTGCCAAGGAAAAATATAAATAATATATCCACCAAACTAATGCATATCAATACATATACCAAAAAGTCTTCAAAATTAACCACAAAGTGCGAAAGAATTCAAAAAAAAGGTTTAGCCCAAATAATACCAAAAAATTATCCCAAAAATAAGAAAATACTTAAAATCATTAATACAAAATTACAATGAAATATTACTCAGCATCACCCCTTGTAACACCCCTACCATAAATAGCAACGAAAGCATACCATAAATCAGGTGTCGCTCCGTCCAGTTGTCTGGACAAGAGGTCTTCATAATGATAATAATGAATAAGTAAGTAAAGCCTAGATTGATATAACAAAACCATACGAATATAATGTAATATACAAAAATGTGGTCTCGTACATCCGATTATCGGTACTACAAGGGTAATGTAATATACATATGCAAAGAGGAAGTATTCGGACCTATACTATCGTATCACCCCAATCCGCGCGACTGCTCAGTTCTGAGTCCTAAAATAACATAAAAGACACGTGTGAGTGAACAACACCGAGTGAGTCCTAAGTGTGTGCTAGTGTTTTATAAAACAAATCAACACAAGGATTTTCAAATTCTATCAAAAATTCATCACGGGAAAAATATTATAATTTTCTACTGAAAATAACTCTACCACTCATTAGGAGGGAGTTTGTTTAAATTCCAATCATATTTAGAAAAATCATGTCTCATTTCACAATCTTACTCGTAGTTCCAAAATGCGAGCACTTCTCTCAACGGAAGGTCGGCTCGTGTGCAAGGCTCACAAGGCTTTGCCTTCGACATCACAATCTTATTGTACTAAGGACACAAGCTTATATCACTCAACTGTGCATTTTTGGAAGGGTAAGTGCAAACAAGCACAATGTCGAGTAATTCAGAATGTTTTACTTGCTATTGTAAGCCCAGGGGTCCAAATTCTGACATCAATCACTATCGAGGTAGCAAGGGGTTGAATAACGCTAGGTATTAGGCCCAGCCCATGAACAACCTAAAATCAAAATGCGCACTAGGTGTGGCAATTGTCAAGCACTAAACGACTAGTCAGGACGACTCATCTCAATGTCCTGTCACCCTGTTTGAAGTACGACAATCCCTAGAACTAGCTAAGTTACTTGGGTCATCTATCTTTAACATAAGCTAGCATAAAAATCAAAGTCCAAGCTGAGTACTCAACATTTCCACTGGTTCACAAGACCAGTAACAATTCAATATTCTTTCGAATTGGCTCACAAGGCCAAATAAATAATTCATTCCCAAAGGAATATAAATAAAAAATTTTCAAGATCAAAATATCATTTTCTAAAAGTTGATCTTATACCGAGAGATTGTTTCCAAAATCTGCAACAAAAAAAAGGGTAAAAAGTCCCTTTCGCATCATAAAATGTTCAAATAATGGTATCCGGGTCATTTTACCCATACCCGATTCCAAAAGCAATTTCATTTACGAATTTCAGAATTCTACCCTAAAAGAGGATTAGATTCAAAATTTTGAATTATGCTTCCATAATCCCATGTAGACCTATGTATTATGCTTGCCATAACCAAGAATATCAAAACTAAATTAAATAAGTTTATACCAAATCAATGTGCTTCATTCTATGCCTCGAGTCAAGAATTCGAACAATATGATTTATATAAGATAGGACTAATTAGCTAACTCAAGTCTCATGGCTTACAAAAAGTACAACATTACATATGTTACATCCTTATAACAATAAATTATAACTCTACGATAACATATTACAACTTTTTGTAGCAAAGTAGGAGCCCCACATTTTTCATAATTTTTCTACAAAGGAATGCATTTATAATGATTTTAACTTGATTGCTCTTTTTGCATCTTTGCATTTTTAGTTTTTTCTGTTTCTTTTCATTCTTTTTCATCACATGTTATTGTTCATCATAAGACATGCTTTTTGTATTTCTAGAGCCTTTTTTTCCTCACTTCGATAGTTGCATTGAGAAGCCTATCTTTTGCTCATATTTACCTTTATTTACATTGAAGAATACAATACAACACTTTCCCAATACATAAATGAATGAATAAGTAGAGATGCCACAAAGCCGGAAATAAGCTAAAAATCCACCCGCTATATTTCATCACACTATTCTCATCCATTCTCAAAGAATTCAAGATTCACAACATTTTCAAAGGTATAGCCAAGATTACTTAACATATGACATGCTCAACATATAAATGTACACAAAATCAACTCTCCTAGATAAATCTTAAGTAAAATTGCCAAGGAAAAATATAAATAATATATCCACCAAACTAATGCATATCAATACATATACCAAAAAGTCTTCAAAATTAACCACAAAGTGCGAAAGAATTCAAAAAAAAGGTTTAGCCCAAATAATACCAAAAAATTATCCCAAAAATAAGAAAATACTTAAAATCATTAATACAAAATTACAATGAAATATTACTCAGCATCACCCCTTGTAACACCCCTACCATAAATAGCAACGAAAGCATACCATAAATCAGGTGTCGCTCCGTCCAGTTGTCTGGACAAGAGGTCTTCATAATGATAATAATGAATAAGTAAGTAAAGCCTAGATTGATATAACAAAACCATACGAATATAATGTAATATACAAAAATGTGGTCTCGTACATCTGATTATCAGTACTACAAGGGTAATGTAATATACATATGCAAAGAGGAAGTATTCGGACCTATACTATCGTATCACCCCAATCCGCGCGACTGCTCAGTTCTGAGTCCTAAAATAACATAAAAGACACGTGTGAGTGAACAACACCGAGTGAGTCCTAAGTGTGTGCTAGTGTTTTATAAAACAAATCAACACAAGGATTTTCAAATTCTATCAAAAATTCATCACGGGAAAAATATTATAATTTTCTACTGAAAATAACTCTACCACTCATTAGGAGGGAGTTTGTTTAAATTCCAATCATATTTAGAAAAATCATGTCTCATTTCACAATCTTACTCAGAGTTCCAAAATGCAGGCACTTCTCTCAACAGAAGGTCGGCTCGTGTGCAAGGCTCACAAGGCTTTGCCTTCGACATCACAATCTTATTGTACTAAGGACACAAGCTTATATCACTCAACTGTGCATTTTTGGAAGGGTAAGTGCAAACAAGCACAATGTCGAGTAATTCAGAATGTTTTACTTGCTATTGTAAGCCCAGGGGTCCAAATTCTGACATCAATCACTATCGAGGTAGCAAGGGGTTGAATAACGCTAGGTATTAGGCCCAGCCCATGAACAACCTAAAATCAAAATGCGCACTAGGTGTGGCAATTGTCAAGCACTAAACGACTAGTCAGGACGACTCATCTCAATGTCCTGTCACCCTGTTTGAAGTACGACAATCCCTAGAACTAGCTAAGTTACTTGGGTCATCTATCTTTAACATAAGCTAGCATAAAAATCAAAGTCCAAGCTGAGTACTCAACATTTCCACTGGTTCACAAGACCAGTAACAATTCAATATTCTTTCGAATTGGCTCACAAGGCCAAATAAATAATTCATTCCCAAAGGAATATAAATAAAAAATTTTCAAGATCAAAATATCATTTTCTAAAAGTTGATCTTATACCGAGAGATTGTTTCCAAAATCTGCAACAAAAAAAAGGGTAAAAAGTCCCTTTCGCATCATAAAATGTTCAAATAATGGTATCCGGGTCATTTTACCCATACCCGATTCCAAAAGCAATTTCATTTACGAATTTCAGAATTCTACCCTAAAAGAGGATTAGATTCAAAATTTTGAATTATGCTTCCATAAAATACTCTAATAAGGGCATTCTGATCATTTTTTGATTACCCGATTCCAAAAATTACTCTATTTCATAAATCCCAATAATTTAATCCTAAAAGGATTAAATTTACAAAATGAATGCATTTGTCATCCATTAAGGTTTCTAAGCCAATTATGATATTGATGCCAGCTCAACATGGCAAAATAATATTTTCTCACTCAGAAAAATCATAAATCAAATAAGGGATTCCAAAATAGTACGTAATGTGTTATTCTATGAAAAGTAAAGCATACTAGCATTTAAAAGTTTAGAAATTCAGTTGGACTCATCGCTTGTCCTAGATAGTTTATATCGTTCAACTACTATATTTGACTCGTCGCCAATCGTTTAATGCGAATAACCTACATTAAACGTCGTTTGATGTTTAGTTTGGCTTACCAAAGATCAAACTAACACTTAGCCAACACAAATGTAAGGAAATCACTTATTTCCTATTTCTTCATTTTTCTTCTTTGAGCAAACATGTACGTATACATATATTGCACACTCAATTCTTCCATTTCCCATTTCCATATTTTCCATTCTTCATGAACATGAAATCTTCTTCATGTTCCCCACCATTCTTATTCCCAAAGTCATGCAAATAATTCCTTAGAGTTCAGTTGTATCAAAACTAAAATTCTGCATTTTTTCCATTTGTCACACCATTTTGTTTTGTGCATAATTTTTTATCTACAACTCCGATTGGTCTCTATTATATACCAAAACACTTGTTAAACCTTGAACTATGATTTTGTGGATCTTTTTTCTATATCCTCAAAACTGTCCAGAAAATAATGTGCCAAAAAGATCCCAAAATTTTCATTATTGATAGAGGCTAAATTAGTCATACTTTTCCTAGTTATTTAAGGTTCTTTTGTGATACATTTCATTTAATAACTAGTCATATTCCTTCATATTTTAGATTTTAACCTTGAAAAGGTATTTGTTCATTATTTTAGATTTTTGGAGTAAAACGAACCAAAAACATCGCAAAATAGAGGAGTGGCGGCGCCGGCTAGGGCACTGGAACAGGCGCCGGCCATTCACTATTTACACGAACTTCGAAGCGATGAAAATTGTTAAAACAGAGTGAAACAGAGTGGAACCGGCGCCGGCTCCGAGCCAAGGCAGCGCCGGCTGCACTCTGGACAACATGGTGCTGAGATCAAGAAAAAATCGGTGAACAATTGGAGAAACAGAACACAACCGGCGCTGGCTCTAGAAGCCTAGGCGGCGCCGATTGTACCCTGAAGTTAAGGGGGTGCTTTGATTTTTCTACGCGGTTTTTGGTAATCTACAGAATTTTAGTACTTTCCTACTTCTACTCGGCCAAGAACTTTACACCAACGAGTTTAGGCACTTTCTAAACCTATAAATAGTTGAAAAACACAAGGAAAAGGGGGAGAATTCATTGATCATCATAGAAAATCACTCAACAAAAGGAGGAATTCTTCAATTCAAAGAGGGTTGTGCAAGAAGGTCTTCAAAGGAAGAGAAGGAGGCTTGTCTATGAGTGCTTTCTTTTACTTTGTTTTCTTTCTCTTGAACAATGATTTGTTAATTGTTTTATTATAATTCAACATTGTTATAGATATTCATGATTTTTAGAGTTGGTTGATCTTTTGATTAATTGGTTATTATTCTTAGTATTCAATTACTTGTGCTCATTACAAGATTAGTTGGTTGGTTCTCTCCATTAACTTACTGGACCAAGGGGGTTGATGGTAGTTTCAATTTATTAATTTCATATTCTGTTGGCTATTAACTTACTGGACCAAGGGGGTTGATTGATTAGAACTGGTAATTGAAGGTTAATTAATGTTTTCCGAGACCAAGGGTTCATTGATTGAATTCATGTTTTAAATTTTTCGAGACCAAGGGAATTTAATTAAGGATTGTGTTTAATGTATCTTTTGGATAAATTAGTTGAGATGTGACCAAGTGATTCTAATTTATCTAGAAGATAGTAATTTCATGGATTGACCATCGAAGTGAATCTACTTTAATCCTTCATGATGCCAAGAGAATAATTGGTTATGATAATGGTTGGGTTCTTTAAGATCATGTTTGTCTAAACAATGGTTTCAATTACATACTTCTCCATCCTTGACATGTATATATTTTTGACATGTAGTTCCTTACTCTATTTGTTTGGCCATTGAGGACAATGTCCAGTTTAAGTATGGGGGAGTGGTTAGAATGAGAATTCTTCTATGCTTTATCCTTCTTGAAATTCTTCTTTGAACCTTTGTGCAACCTTTGAGCAAATTTTCAAAATTTTCAAAAGTTTTTTAGACTTTTATTCAACTTTTAGGATGTATTTTTAACGCATGTCTTTGTGATAGATTATAGAACATATGTTCTATATCATTTATGGCTTATACATGACTTATTGCACACACTTGGACGAAGTAATTCTTGATCTAATGCTTTGCATTGTTCTTAAACCTGTTTTCTACTAAAATTTATGGAGCATTCTAGAACTTATTTGAATATCTCTCGAGGCAAAATAAGAAAGACATTCATGATTTAACTTAGGGATGACGGTAATAGGCCTTCTTTGGATAGTTTGAGCTTTTCAAGCCTACCCATTTTTATATTATCTATAGTGCCTATTTTGAGCCTAAATTATTGATTTATTTCTTTAAAACCCGTTATCATACTTTATCCATTTCTTGTTTCTGAGAGTTTGAATAATTTTTCTAAATCTTTATGCTCTTGATGGATAAAAGTATATGTAAGAGAATGTTGAGGAAGAATACTTGGAGGAATATCATGACTCGTTTCTTTCATTCATGTATCAATAGTTGTGTTGAGTAAGAAAAAGAAAAGAAAGAGAAAAGAGGGAGTAAAAACAAGAAAAGAAAAACAAAAGCTGCTAGAAAGAATGGAAGAAAAGTGAGAGAGAAAAGAACAGCAACAGTGAAAACAAAAGAGGAGTGAAAGAAAAGAAAATTGAGAGAAAAAAGAGAGAAGAAAGATCACAAGAGGAATGGTGGTTGAGCTGTAAAAGTTAAATTCATATAAAATCTTTGACACCATTGCTAGAAAATATGAGTGATATTGTGAAAAATAGGGAAGAGTTGATGAAGAGAGTAAAAAGATGAGAAGAAGAATGGAAAAAGAGAAAAAATGTAGGATTTGCTTGAGTTGAAATGTAATTTCTAAATAAAGTTATGGTTTGATTGATTTGTGGAATAGGAGAGCAAGAAGATTTGGAAATTATTGGTTCATCTTGTTTATCCTTTTCTTGCAAACTCTCAACTTCTTTGATTTTTGATTCTCCTATGTCCTTTGTTTGATAAGCTACATTACAAACCTTTAGCCTTACATTACAAGCTTGAAAGTCCTACTTGACCTAAGTAGAATCATGATATTTCTCGGATTAGTGGAGAGAGTGTATGAAAAGTAAGCTTATGAAATGCATATTCTTTTTGAGCTAAATTCTTTCCAATAGTTTGAGAATATTGTGAAGTATTGAGATGGTTCTACTAAGTCATTTATCACTTACACAAGTCTTGCATTTGTTGTGAAAGATGTAGCAGTGTGTGTTTTATGTTCGTGAATGAAGAAAGCATTAGAGATATCATTTTGAAATTTATTAAGTGATTTGATGAAACCTTGTGTTTTCCTACTTGTCTTTGATACTTTGCTTAAGGACAAGTAAAGAGCTAAGTGTGGGGAAATTGATAGGGGCTAAATTAGTATACTTTTCCTAGTTATTTGAAGTTCTTTTGTGATATATTTTATTCAATAACTAGTCATATTCCTTTATATTTGAGATTTTACCCTTGGAAATGTATTTTATTTATTATTTCAGATTTTTGGGGTAAAACAAAGCAAAAACATTGCAAAACAAAGGAGAGGCAGCGTCGGCTAGGACATTAGAATAGGCACCGGTCATGCACTGTTTATATGAACTTCGAAGCAACGAAAAATTATCAAAACAGTGCGAAACAGAGTGGAACTGACGCCGGCTCCGAGAGTCAAGGTAGCGCCGGCTGCACTCTGGACAACATGGTGCTAAGATCAAGAAAAAATCGGCGAACAATTGGAGAAACAGAACACAACCGGCGCCGGCTCCAGAAGCCTAGGCGGTGCCCGCTGTGCCCTGAAGTTAAGGCGGTGCTTTGATTTTTCTACGCAGTTTTTAGTAATCTACAAAATTTTAGTAATTTCCTACTTCTACTCAACCAAGAACCTTACACCAAAGAGTTTAGGCACTTCCTAAACCTATAAATAGATGAAAAACACAAGGAAAATGGGGGAGAATTCATTGATCATAACAGAAAATCACTCAATAAAAGGAGAAATTCTTCAATTCAATGAGGGTTGTGTAAGAAGGTCTTCAAAGGAAGAGAAGGAGGCTTGTCTATGAGTGCTTTCTTTTACTTTGTTTTCTTTTTCTTGAACAATGATATGTTAATTGTTTTATTGTAATTCAACATTGTTTCAGATATTCATTATTTTTAGAGTTGGTTGATCTTTTGATTAATTGGTTATTATTCTTGGTATTCAATTACTTGTGCTCATTACGAGATTAGTTGGTTGGTTCTCTCCATTAACTTACTGGACCAAGGGGGTTGATTGATTAGAGCTAGTAATTGAAGGTTAATTGATCTTTTCCGAGACCAAGGATTCATTGATTGATTTCATGTTTTAAATTTTTCGAGACCAAGGGAATTTAATTAAGGATTGTGTTTAATGCATCTTTTGGATGAATTAGTTGAGACGAGACCAAGTGATTCTAATTTATCTAGAAGATAGTGATTTCATTGATTGACCATCGAAGTGAATCTACTTTAATCCTTCATGATGCCATGAGAATAATTGGTTATGATAATGGTTGGGTTCTTTAAGATCATATTTGTCTAAACAATGGTTTTAGTTACATACTTCTCCATCTTTGACATGTATATATTTTATTTTATTTTATTTTCCTTTTTATTTCGTTTTCACTTTATTGAGTTGGATAAACAATGGAAAAAAAGTGATTAATGCATACTTGTTCCTTGAGGATCGACACTCGTTTGAACCCTATGCTATGTTAATGATGAGTACGCTTGCTCATATGTGTAATTTGGGGTTAACGTTTTAATTTAAACTTGATTGGGAATATACTTATTTTTATATGATTTTTTATACCCAAATCTGGACACATCAATTATCTTAATCCATTTCCACAAAATAATATTACCATCTTGTTCTCTTTTAATTATATCATATATACAACCCTTAATACACCTTATTCCCTATTAAAATATCTTTAATTCTTCAACTTTTTAGATCCGACAAGTTACTAAATTCATGCTTTGAACAATATATAGTCACCAACATGAATTAAAATTGCTATAGTTTATTTCCATTAAAGCTTCCTTTTTCCAATTTTCACCACTTTTCTCATCAACCATGAATAACCCTTTAAATCACCAATCAAGTACCTTTATTCGCCACATAAAACATAGCATAAAAGGCCTTTATCCAACCAGTACACACACTTGCACACAAAGTTTCATATAGTACACATTTAATCCAAATTATAACCATAATCTCATGTTTTCTTGTTAAAACTCATTCCAAAATAATCACCATAATTGAATCTATGACTTTAATTCTTGAAGCATAGGATTTTTCTTTGTATGTGGGGTCTTTTGGATTAATTTTGCTCCAAGAACACACACACACATACACTTCTTTCCTTCTCTCTCTTTTTTATATTTTCCCTTAATTTTTCTTCCTTATTTTTTCCTTCCTTCTTCATTATGCTCTCGGCCAATTTTCAGCCCCTTCTCCACCGCCTCAAGTGGTTAAGATAAAGCCCAGTAGGATTTTGTTCCATTAAATGCATGGTGGCTACTTTACACTTGTTGCGCGCTCGATTTTTTGCATATTTTATTAATTATTTTACAAGAATTATTTAGGAAGTTTTGCATGCATGAATATTTCATGGATCTTCTCATAGTTTGACACATGTGCTTGGCCACTAATCACATGAAGCCACCTGTCCAAATATTCGACTGCATTTTCAATTTTTCTAAAAAATAACCAAATTTGGGTCTATATTGGAAAAATATTTTATTTCACCAATAAATTCTATAAATTTCACTGAATTCAATCGTAACATTTAAAATCTTCAATTCTTTCTCAATTTTATGAAATGCGCAGTAAAAATCCCAATTGTGGTTAAAATGACGAAAATGTCCCTGGAATCCTGAATAGCCTAATTTATACCAAAATGCTCATCTCATCGCACTGACCAATTTTCAATTTTCATTCTAAGTGTACCCCCAATCTCTTATTTTATTAAAAGTTGTAGCCTTCTGAAAATTTAGGGTACAGGTAGAACAAATTCAAAATTACATCCAGGTCCCTATATATTTTTATTGCACCCAAATATTCTTCTTATTACAATGATCATCTTTTGGTCTAGCCATTGATACAAATTCTCCTTCTATAAAAAGTAGTAGGCAGCCAAAGGTTAAAAATACATGGTATTACAATCTCCCCTCATTCAAAAAATTTTGACCCCGAAATTTTCTTACCCTTAAAATAACTTTGGATACTTCTCCTACATTTTTGCCTCTGTCTCCCGGTCACATCTTGTATAGGGTGTTGATTCCATAACACATTTACAAGTGGAATCTTTTTATTTCACAGCTCCTTTCAACATACTCTAAGATTTTAATAGGCTTTTCTTCATATTTTAAGTTTGGAGTTATCTTAATGGGCTCTTCATTCAAAACCTGTGAAAGATCTTCCACATATTTCTGAAGTTGAGAAACAAGAAATACATCATGAACGCCTTGAAGTTTTGTCGGTAATCCCAAACGATAAGCTACATTCCCAATTCGTTCGACAATAGGAAATGGTCGAATATATCTAGGTGCTAACTTTTTCCCTTGTCCTCTATTTCCTAAATGTTGTTGTGGAGTTTACTTCAAGAATACTTGATCTCTTTCTACAAATTTCAAATCTCTCCTATGCCGATCAACATAACTCTTTTGCCTACTCTGAGTTGTTTCCAGCATAGTTTTAATCAACTTCACAATCTATCGTAATTCATCAAGGTTAAAAACATCTTATTTATTTGATCTTCATCCTAGGCTTTCCTAATACAGCGGGGATTGATATTTTCTTCCATACAAAGCTTCAAATGGGGCTATTCCAATTATTGATTGATAACTACTATTGTATGCAAACTCTATATATGTTAAATTATCAATCAATTTAGTTCAAAAATCTAAAGCACAGACCCACAACATATCTTACTTAACTTGATTCGCTAGTTCGGTTTGTCCATCTATTTGTGGGTATGCTGTGGTACTGAAATTTCAATGTTGTCATATATCTCTGTTGCAACTTAGTCCAAAACCTTGAGGTGAATCTGGGGTCTCAATTCGATTTAATACTAGAGGGTATCCTGTAATTTGGCCTAACATTTACTGAACTTTGCATATAATTTGGCCTCCTGTAATTTCTCCAATACTTTCTAAAGATGTTGTTTATGTTCTTGAGGATTTACTGAATACTAGGATATCATCTATAAAAATGACAACAAAATTGTTCAAATAAAGCTGAAATATTCAATGCATCAAATCCATAAAAGTAGCGGGGGCATTGGTAGCACAGAATGGCATCACTACGAACTCAAAATGTCCATATCATATGTTAAATGCAGTTTTTGGTATATATTCCTCTCGAATCTAGACTTGATAATATCCGTACCTCAAATCTAGCTTAGAAAAACATCCTACTCCTTGTAGTTGATTAAATAATTCATCAACCATAGGCACCGTCGCTACATTTAATCCTCAATAGTCTATACACATTCGTAGTGATCCATCATTCTTCTTAACAAATAATACATGTTCTCCCCAAGGTGAAGTACTTGGTCAGATAAATCCCTGCTCCAATAACTCCTGCAATTGGTTCTTAAGGTCTTGCAATTCTTATGGTGCCATTCTATAAGGAGTCCTTGAAACTAGTTCTGCCGTTGGCACTAAGCCAATAGAGAACTCTACTTCCCTTTCCAATGGTAACTTCTTTAGTTCTGTTGAAAAACCATCCAAATATTTATTTACCATAAGGACGTCTTTCGGTTTCTTGGCTTCTCCTAGTTTATTCATAACATAAGCCAAGTATCCAGTACACCCATTTCTAATCAACTTCTAGGCTTTAAGTCCTAATATGAAAGAATGATTCCTCCTTTTGGTTGTCCCTACAAACTCCAATACAATTTCTCCACGTCTACGAAATCGCACCACCTTATGTCTACAATCAACCTGAGCATGATGCTGGGATAACCAGTCCATACCTAAGATTGCATCATAATCCTCTATGGGCAAGCATATTAGGTCTCCTTCTAATATTACATTCCCTATGGAAATTTTACATCCTACATGCATTTTATCACTACTCATTTATTTTCCCAACGGAGTACTAACAATCATTTCGTATGAAGTTTCCTCCCATTTAGCCCCTATAGTTTCAAGAGAAAAAAAAAATTGCAACAAAGGAATGCGTAGAGCTTAGGTCTATCAATACTTTAGCTTCTTTATCAAAAATAGGGACCGTACCTTCTACTACTGCAGTATTATTATCTGCGTTGTCCAAAGAAAACACTCAAGTATTCACTTGTGGCTTAGTAGGTCACGGCTTCGATGTGAAAGTTTGTCCCAGATTTCCTCTTGTGGGTCCTGATCTTTGTCCTGGATTACCTCCCACTAGTCTTACATATCCTGCTAATCTCCAAGGGTAAGGGCAACTAAAAGTCTTGTGCCCTATCTCTCCACAGTTATAACATTTGATAGGCAGTTGTCCTCTAATCGAGCCTCCCTTTCTTTGAATCTTTCCTTTTTTCTGCCATCACGGCCCTCCTAGCCACTTCTAATTTACATATCTAGATCCACTTTAACCCTGTCATCTAGCTTGCTCTATGTCGGCCATTTCAATTCTCAAAGCAATCTCCACCAAGGCATTATAACTAGCAGGGGCCATACTTGCATGTCCTTTCTTCAATTCAGGTCACAGGCCTTTCACAAAGTGCCTGATTCTATCTTCCTTGAGTACACTAAGAATGGGTAATACTTTGATAATATAGTGAATTTGGTTGCATATTAGTCCACTGTACGACTTCCTTATCGAAAATTTTGAAATTCATCCTCTTTTTTCTCCACCACCCAACTGGGAATAAATTTCTTCTTAAAATTGGTCTTAAAGTCTGTCCATTCCCACTCACACTGGTCAATTTCACTATTCCACAAGTCTTGTGTAGGCCCCTGTAACTGGAATGTTACGAACTTCACTTTCCTTTATTCTGAATAATTCAAAGCAGCAAAAATTTTCTCCATTTGTTCTATCTAGTTCTGAGATTCCTGCTCTGAATTAGGTTTCCCATGAAATTGAGGAGGGTGGAACTTTAGGATTCGCTCAAGGGCTTGGTCTAATTTGAGTTCACTCCTCTGCCCTCCCCTATGGGCATTCTTATTCACCCTAGTAGCACTCTCAGTCAACTATTAAATAGTATCAGCCATCTTTTCAAATTTCCTGAACATGAGGTGGTCAAAGGTTGCAAGTTGGGAACTTCCCATTTGGGGTTCTTCAGTGGTTAACTCAGGATAGTATTGAGTAGTTTGTTTCGGTCATAGTACGTTTAGGTGGCATCTATATAATTCATAAGATTTTGATTGTAAAACAAATATAACACGTCTCAAAGTAAGTATAAAAGGGGGCACAATGTAAGTAGTAACATAAATTCATTCCTCGTCAAACCATAAGATCAATACAAATTTTATTTGCCTTGCACACCATCATGTCAAGAGTACATAGGCTGAACTGTACATATCATACTATCTATGTAATATCACCCTAATCATCCTCATCCCTATCTGAAACTGGAGGTCCCAAATTAGAAGAAATGGTGTAGGACTCAGGCATACTAGGCCCATCATATCCAAACACTTCAAGATCAATGTCAACATCTGGTTTCATAATGTACACCATCACAAGCTCCTACTCCTAAACATCCTCTGGATCTACCTCTGGCTTTGCTACAGGCTCCTCCTCATCAGGAACTACCTAATCTCCGCCTACCTCAGCCTCCCTTAATGCCAGTGTATCCCTCTCAGGCACTCTCGGGATATCTCATCTAAACACCTCCTCATCGTCATAATATCGTGATTCAATATCATCAGGGTCACTGCTACCTCCCCTGATCGGCTAGATAGCGATAATATTCTCTTTGGGGTAGGGTCTCGGGTAGGTGTCACTCGCGGAGCAAACATTCTATCAGAGAGTCGCAGTGACCTACATCACCCGGGGTTGAGTCCCGTCAACAAAAAGTAACCAGGGTTCCCCCAAGAGAAAATCTTCCTAATCTTCCTGAACTTCTTCTTCACCGCTGAACTCTCACCTCTCTCCATGTTCTTCTTCTCATTATCTCTATGATTATCTACTGAGCATTTCACCTTGTCATCTTTACCTATCATGCCTATAAGAAAAAAAGTTTCTATCAGCTCCTATGATGATAACACAGTTCTATAATAACTATGTTCTGATACCAATTGTAACACATTTACCACCAATAGCAACGGAAGCATAACATAAATCGGGTATCGCCCTGTCTAATTGCCCGAATAAAAGGTCTTTATAATGATAATAAATGATAAGATGTAAAGCCCAGACTGATGTAACCAAATCATACGGATATAATGTAATACACAAAAATGAGGTCTCATACATCCGGCTATCAGTACTGCAACAGTAATGTAATATACATAGGCAAAATAGGAAGTATCCGAACCCACACTGTAGTATCACTCCTATCCACGCGACTGCTCAGTTCCGGGACATAAAATAAGGTAAAAAACACATATGAGTGAAAATCACCTCGTGAGTCCCAGGTGTGTGATAGTGCTTTATAAAACAAATCAACACAAGGATTTTCGAATATTATTTCAAAAATTCATCATGGGAAAAATATTATAATTTTTCAGTGAAAACAACTCTACTACTCACTTGGAGGGAGTTTATTTCAGTTTCAATTATATTTGGAAAAATCGTGTCTTATTTCATAGTCCTTGTTCCAATTTCCAAAATGCAGGCACTTCTCTTAACAGTCATATTGTACTAAGGACATAAGCCTATACCACTCAATTGTGCATTGTAGGAAGGGTAAGTACAAACAAATACAATACCGAGTAATTCGGAATTGTTTAACTTGCTACCATAAGCCCAGGGGTCCTTATCTTGACGTCAATCACTATCGAGGTAGCAAGGGGTTGAACAACGCTAGGTATCTGACCCAGCCTGTGAATACCCAAAATCAAAATGTGCACAAGGCACGACAATTACCAAGCACTAAATGGCTAGCCAGGATGATTCATCTCAATGTCTTTTTGTCCTATTTGGAGTAAAACAATCTCCAAAACTAGCTAGGTTACTCTCTAACATGAGCTAGTACAAAGATCGAAGTCCTTACTGAGTACTCAACATTTCTACTGGTTCAGAAGACCAATAACAATTCCATATTCCTTCGAATTGGCTCACAAGGACAAATAAATAATTCATTCCCGAAAGAATATAAATAAAATATTTTCAAGGCCAAAATATCATTTTCCAAAAGTTGATCTTATACCGAGAGATTGTTTCCAAAATCTATAGCGAAAAAGGATAAAAAGTCCTTTTTTGCATCATAAAATGTTCCAATAAGGGTATTCGGGTCAATTTATCCATACCTGATTCCAAAAGAAATTCTGTTCAAGAATTTCATAATTCTAACCCTAAAAGAGGATTAGATTTAAAATTTTCAATTATGCTTCCATAAAATATTCTAATAAAGGCATTCCAATAATTTTTCAAATACCTAATTCCAAAAATTACCGTATTTTGAAAATCTCAATTATTCAATCCTAAAACGATTAAATTTACAAAATACGAGCTTTTGTCAACCTTTAAGGTTTCTAAGCCAATTATAATATTCATGCCAGTTCAACGTGGCAAAACACTATTTTCTCGCTCAGAAAAATCTTAAATAAAATCAGGGATTCCAAAATAGTACTATTGTGTTATTTCATGAAAAGTAAAGCATATTAGCATTTAAAAGTTTAGAAATCCAATAGAACTCACCTCGTGTCCTAGAGAGTTTATATCGTTCGACTACCGTGTTTGACCCGTCGCTGATCGTTTAATGCGAATAACCTACATTAAACATCGTTTGATATTTAGTTCGGCTTACCAAAGTTCAAACCAACACTTGGCCAACACAAATATAAGGAAATCACTTATTTCCTATTTCTTCATTTTTCTTGTTTGAGTAAACGTGTACGTATACATATATTACACACTCAATTCTTCCATTTTCTATTTGCATATTTTCCCGTCTTCATGTTCCCCACCATTCTTGTTCCCAAAGTCATGCAAACAATTCCTTAGCGTTCACTTGTATCAAAATAAAAATTCTGCATTTTTCCCGTTTGTCACACCGTTTTGTTTTGCGCATAACTTTTGATCTACAACTCTGATTGGGCTCCATTATATACCAAAACGCTCTTTGAATCTCGAACTATAATTCTATGGATCCTTTTTCTGTATCCTCAAAACCATCCAGCAACTGATGGGCCAAAAAGATCCCATAATTTTTATTATCTTAATTTATTTCCACAAAATAATATTACCATCTTGTTCTCCTTTATTTATAGCAGCTGGACAACCGTTAATCCATCTTATTCCCCATCAAAACATCTTTAATTCTTCATGTTTTTAGATCCAATAAGTTACCAAATTCATGCTTCGAACAATATAGATTCACCAACATGAATTAAAATAGCCAAAGTCTATTTCCATTAAAGCTTCTTGTTTCCAATTTTCATCACTTTTCTCATCATCCATGAATAACCTCTTAAATCACCAATCGAGTACCTTTATTCACCATATAAAACATAGCATACAAGGCCTTCATCCAACCGGTACACAAACTTGCACACAAAAAGTTTCATATAGTACACATTTAATCCAAATCATAACCATAAATCTCATGTTTTCATGTTAAAACTCATACCAAAATAATCCCCATAATGAACTATGTGAATTTAATTCTTAAAGCATAGGATTTTACCTTGTATGTGAGGTCTTTTGGCTTAATTTTGCTCCAAGAACACACACATTTCTTTCTTTCTCTCTCTTTTTTCTATTTTTTCTTAATTTTTTCCTTTCTTTTCTTTCTCATTTCTTCCTTCCTTCTTCTTTATGCTCTTGGCTGGTTTTCAGCCCCTTCTCCACTGCCTCAAGTGGTCAAGATGAAAACCAGTAGAATTTTGTTCCATTAAATGCATGATGGCTACTTTGCACTTATTGTGCGTTCAATTTTTCACATATTTTCATAATTATTTTACAAAACTTATTTAGGAAGCTTTGCATGCATGAATATTTTATGCATCCTCTCATAGTTTGAGACATGTCCTCGGACACCAATCACATGAAGCCACATATCCAAATTTCCGACCGCATTTTCAATTTTTCTCAAAAATGACCAAATTCAGGTCCGTATTAGAAAATTATTTTATTTCATCAATAAATTCTATAAATTTCACTGAATTCAATGGTAATATTCAAAATCTTAAATTCTTTCTAAATCTTGTAAAATTCATGGTCAAAATTCCAATCACGGTCAAAATTATAAAAATGCCCCAAAACCCTGAATAGCCTAATTCATACCGAAATGCTCATCTTATCGCACTGATTAATTTTCATTCTAAGTGTACGCCCAATCTCTTATTTTATTAAAAGTAGTAGCCTTCTGAAAATTTAGGGTACGGGTAGAATAAATTTAAAATTATATCCAAGTCCCTAAATGTTTTTATTGCACCAAAATATTCTTCTTATTACAATGATAATCTTTTGTTCTAGCCATTGATACAAATGCTCCTTCTATCAAAAGTAGTAGCCAGCCAAAGGTTAAAAATACATAGTATTACACCCCCACTCTTAAATGAGACAATTTTGTCATTGTCTAAAAATATGATAAAAATACATTGCATGATACAAAATAACAAAATAGGGAGAAAAGGGAAAAGTAATACTCCCCAGGTATCTTAAAGCTTATTGAAATCATAGTTGCTCTGTACTGCACAGTGACAGTTAAGTTGTAATAGACAGTGTCGTGTATGCATACTATATCTACAATAGTTGTTTATTGAAGATGCCCAGTGCTATTCTGTACCTACAATAAAAATACAAACAACAAGATCAAGAAAGAGATAGTACACAAAGATACAACTAATATCAATGGTATAAAATTTTATCATAGCTAACCAAATAATAGCACACAAATAACTACCATGCTCAAATCACAACAAAACCAATACAAAAAGGGCTACACTACTTCAACAATACAACAAAATAAATGACCAAATCAAAATGTACAGTAGGGATACACAAAAAGTATATGAACACTAAACACTCTAAAGGAAAATGAATGATCAAGGACATTGTGGGCTTATTAAAGAGAGTACCCTAAAAATATTTTCACAACAATAACCACCAATCCATGAATACTACATATTCCAAACACTATAGTATCTCACAAGGCTAAAAGAAAGATTCCACAACAACAACAATAATTTCCCAACCAAAAATACCAAATCAACAAAATCCTCAAAACAATTACTACCATTACAACAACACTTAATTCCTCAAAGTAAAAGCTAAACAATAAGGTCTCCTCAATGAATAGCCATCAACAACCGGATCGTTATCCTACAAATCAAACACAATAACAACAATAATAAGCCTCAACTATGAAGCTATATATATGAGTAAAACTTAAATCTAATGAATCCACTATAAATACAATTTCCAAGCTAGCAACATACAATAATAGCAAAAATTATATTAATATAACAAATATAATGATACACCACACTCTTCAATACAATTTATTTATTTTAATGAATAAAAATAAAGAATCAAAACAATTTACAACAAGGTGCAAAAAGAAAGAGAATTCAATATACAACTATGTAGGTAAAATATTTACAATGACTATTTATAATGAATGATTAGTAATATTTACAATTATTTACATGGCTAAATCAATAAAATCTACGATTTCATGATATTATCCTTATTTCCCAACAATGGCACCAAAAACTTATCGTGTGTTTGCAAGTGTTGGAAATATTATCACAAATTCACACAAAATAAAGTTTCATATTTAAAATGCCAAAACACTCAGACCAGACAATAATGCAAGTATACCTATAACGTACTATAGTGTATAATGGCAAGTATCCTTTTTCCTCAAGAAAGGGATAAGTGTACCGCTACTAACTCTTCTTCTATTGTTTAACCTAATAAATTAATTGAATATACTAACTATAATGGACAAACTAAGAGAATTAATACAAAACCACACAAGATTGGCCATGAAAAAATCAAAGATAAGAAATAGAGTATAAAACATATACTTGTCAAGAATCCTCCAAAATTAGCTAAGTACTAAACCAAACTCAAGATAGCTAAATTTCGATTCTAATACCGGAGAGGTCACGAATGCAATGCCCACTCTCTCTTTAGATATGGATTTCCTAATCTTATGCTAATTAAAGGATGTCTGTACCTCCCCAATTGAACCCAAGAAGAATTAAGTGCAAAGCCCCCAAAATTCCAGAAGAACTCAGTACCTCTATCACTAGGTGATATCAAATATCCAATAATTACCAAGTTCTAATCCCTCATATCCTTTCTCATGTCCATCAAGGGAAAAAAAAACATTGAACCCAATTGGTTGGAACCTAACTCCAAACCCCAACTCTCGAATTCATTAGAAGAGAGTAACCCAAACAATGAATCCAACACAATAAAATCAAGTAATCATTCAATAGAAATTGAAATCCAACATATCAAGAATGGATTTAACACATGAACTAATTAGGGTTCAACCTTTCAAGAGCAATTAAAGCATTTAATTACAGTGCCAAGTGAAAAACAAAGAAGAGAGAGAGAGAGAGAGAGAGAAATTCATAGACATGCTTACTTCTTCATCTTCTCCAAGTCTTCCTTGTGCAACCCTCCATCCTTCATCTTTAATCTTCTTTCTTGTGTGTGTGGGTGTTTTTCCCTAGAGTTGGTCTCCATTTATTGTCTATATGGCTTCTATTTATAGCGCCCAAGGAGCCCTAAAAATTGCGGCTGAAAGAAATCAGAATTCTGATCCGAGAACTTAGATGGTGCCATGTGAGATGATATATACGGCACTGTGCGCGCTATTTATGTATGCCAACTCTAAAATGACGTCGTGATATGGAACCTTTATTATGCACTATAAACCTGCATGGCGAGGTCTAGTATGATATGCACGACACTATTAACTCTTAGATGTTTGGACGTTTCTGAATACTAATAATGCACAGTGCGATGTAATATGACAAGAATAGTGCTGTTTATAGTCTTTTCATTCTTATTATTCATCAAACATTTATTACATGATTTCTATACCCAAAAAAAAAAGTGAAAATGTGAGCATGAGTGGTCATTTAAACTAAATTCTACAACTAGTACAATTCGTACATAAAATATGTATCTAATGAGCATTCATCATGGTGTGAAGAAATTTTCCCTCTCCAAGTTCGTCTCAAGTGCTGCAAAACTGTGGGAAGTAGGATCTATATATTTATGTATTAACTAAATTAAAATCTCTAGTTCATGAAAATGAAACATACATTTATATATATCATCTTCAAAATATGACACAAGAAGCTTTTGACCTTTTGGTAATCCTCTAAACCCCTAAAGTCCTGTTAAGTGTAGTCTCTCAGGATCAGAAAATTGCCTATCGTATTTTTTTTCTTTCTATTTATAGTAGACTCACACAAACTCTGAGAGAACATTAATGTACGTATGTTATTTCTCAGTATATTAATATACAATCTTAAACTAATATGTATAATTAGTTATATCCAACTATCTCTATATATTTTACTCTATCTCAAATATTAATATTAATTGAGTATAAAAATCATATAAATATAGTTGGATACAACTATTTCCACTTATCTCACTCAATCTCAAATACAAATTTTGAATCCTTGCATCTTATCATAATAAATTATAAATATTTATCATTTATTTTATCCCATAATTATGAGCCACTGAAGGGACCTGATCAGATACAATTAGACTAAGCTTCAATAAATTATTTTGGATTTAACAATTTATTAATTACATTGCACTCCACTAATAGAACATAATTGCACTCTTAGACTAATTTAAATTACTAAAGTCAATAATTATATTCTAAGATTGATCGATTTAATATATTACACCGTCAATTAATATAATATTTTGAATGAGGCAATATAATGAACCAAAGTTCTCCTTATTCAAATCCCAAATTCTCATCTTTGATTTAATAGTACCGTGTGACCACGTCAGACATATAAATTAAATTCAATAGTCACTATTAAATTATTGAATTCAGATTTAACTATCCCTTAGATACTCATAAGGACATGATCTTACCTGTTAAAGGTGATGGATTTTTTTTTGTAGAATAGATTCTCTATATGCATTTCACTTTAATTCTCAGGATACTGAGATATTGATTATTAAATTAACCTCATTCTTTAGTAACTCAAGGAACTTCAAATTAGTAAATATAAATTATTATTCACTCGGGATTAAGGTATCATGTACAACAATCTTATAATCTTTAATTTCTATGGTCAATTCCACAAATTAAACATTGACGGTCCAATCCAAATATCAAAATATATCCTTAATATTATTACCAAAGTTAAAGACAAATTTCAATAAATCAAGATGATCTTACCAAAATAAATTACCCAGCTTTACTTCAAACAATGGATAATTTATTTCAAACTAAAATTATAAATCAAGTTTTTCTATGTTTAACAAATAAACAATTAATTTATAATATCTAAATAACTTATTGACTAATCAAGCTCATATATATAGATATAGATACACTATATCTAATTTTAAAATACAAATTTTACAAATACATTTGATTTACTCAAAGGGTATAACTAACAAAAACATCAACTCAACTGCTAAACATCCCCTCCGCACTATTGACATGATGGGATGTTTTTGCAGCTTGGTTTTAGCTAGCACAGGGCCTGAGCCATATTCATTTTACCCAATGTTTTTTATATGCAACATGGATTGTCACCCACTACAAGATCTGTGAACAGCAAATCCTGAGCATGAATGGGCTGCGCAAGTTCTATACAGAACATGTGTAACCCCTAATCCCATTTTACCATATTAGAAATTCTATTCAAATAAGAGTATCTATAGCTAGAATATTCGATTTGATTACTCTTAGGGAGTTGACAAATGAATCCAACAATCGATTTGCAAGTCTTAGTAGATGAATTATCTTTCAAACTTCTAGTTCACTTGTACTTATACACATATCCAAATGATTCAATGATGTTATCTAAGTAAGATTTGTTTCATGTTGCCTATTCTCTTCCAATAATTTAAGAAATAATGTTTCATCAAAATAATAATTATCAAGTCTTATTTTGAATAGGTCTTCTGTCAAAAGTTTAAGATACCTAATTGTAGAAGAAAATATATATTCAACATATATCCCTAACCTTTTTGAGGACTCATCTTAATACATTGATTTGGTGTTATCGGAATATATACTATATACCCAAAAATTCTCAAAGAGTAATATTTAGTTTTGAATCCAAAGCCAACTGTAAATGAAAAAAAATTATGATAACAATTTGACCTTGTACGTACAAATATTGCAACATGCAAACCAACATGTCCCCCAAGTAGATGTAAGGAGATTTGTTCTTGTTAGCAATGGTCTAGCAATTAATTGTAGTCTTTTAATAAATGATTTTGCTACACCACTTTGAGTATGAACATGAGTTACTTGATGTTCAATAGTAATATCAATCGACATGTTGTAAGCATCAAAGACATGAGAGGAATATCCCCATGCATTATTTCAATGGATTCTTTTAATAAGATGATTAGAAAATTGTGCTCTTAAACAAATTATCTACGCAAATAATCTCACAAATCTTATGTTGTAAGTTGATAATAAACAGACATGCAACCATCAACTCGATACATCAATTAAAACTATAAAATATCTAAATTGCTCACATAGTGGATGAATTAGTCCATAAATATCACCTTGAATTCATTGTACAAATGTTGAAGGCTTAATTCCCATTTTTATTATAAAAGGATTAATAATTATTTATTTCCCTTGAGAATATGTTGCACAAAAAAATTTATTTTATGTTGAAAGATTGTATTTTTCAATAGGTGACCATGTGTAGTTCTGATAATTTTTTGCATCATAATAACTCCTGCATGACCTAAATAATTATGCTAAATGAAAAATATAGCAAGATTCTTAAACTTCTGGTTTACTAAATGATGCACTTCAAGTACATAGATTTTACGTAATACAAGTTAGAGGAAAGAGACATAACTTCTCTAATAAATACTTTTTACCCAAGATTATTTGAGTAATATAGAGATACTAAAATCCATTTTTCTCTATTAATTATTTTAATATGATATTCATTTTATCAAATATCTTGAAGCCAAATAAATTTTTTGGAGATTTTGAGGAAAATAGTGCTTTAAAAACAATAATTATTACTTCCCAAGGTAAAAATATACTAACTCTTTCATAGCCTTCAAATAATTTTGTACTACCATTTATAGTATTTACATTTATTTCTCCAATATTTATATGGAAAAAAGCATGGTGTGTATATTTCCTTTATCAATTTGGTATATATATTATTAGTGCTATTTTTTTTTTTAATCCAAAGTGTTTTGTATGCTGAGTATTATACTTTGATTCCTATTCTCAGAATCTCTTCAAGACGGCATATAGGGAGGACATTGGGTACAACATAAAATATACAAAAGTAGTTGAGATGATCAACAAAGGATTCATTACTACTAATAGTAGAAGAGCATATCTCACGACCACTTGTAAGAAATCATTACTCATGAATTCCTTGGGCAAGCCAACTATGTGTTGGAAATAGTTTCGAATAACACACAAGTTAAGTAATGGATTTTGAAAAAAGTATAATTAAATTCAGTGTAGAATTAGTTATATTCTAGTGGGAGTTGACACTAATTTCATACTCTAAATTAAATGAGATGTAGAATGATGAAAGGAGTTTATTGCACTAATATTTTGCTATTAAAAGATTCATGTCAAGCCACATGGCTTTTTGGACTTTTGGGTGGTCCTGATGCATTGTTAGATGCCACTCATGATCTACCAATATGAATTTATTAATTAGATAATTAATAAATTAATATCAATTAAAATTAATAAGTTGATTCTAATTATCAAGGATTATTAATCCTATAGTTGTTAGGATTAGTTCATATTTGGTTACCAATTGAACAAAAAATCTAATAAATCACATACAATAGAGGAATTGAGACTCAAGATATTATATGATAATAATATAAGATTAATTTGTGAGAAAAAATAATTTTATGGGCTTATTATAAAGATAAAATAATTGTTGGGAAGAAATTGCAATTGTTGAAAACTTTTGGGCCAAATTATAATTTTAAAATCTAAGGCATATAATAATTAGAACAAAGGGTTTTAATTGTTTACGGGGGGGGAAATGTATATATATAGATATATGGATTCACCGTCTTCTGTGTCAAAAAATACAATAGCCCTTTTTCTTTTTCTTCTCTGAATCCATAAACAACATTAACCTTACAGCCGCCACAAATTTGTTCTACTAGCATAGAAAAATTGTGCCTCAATTTTGAGTACATTTCTCGTATGAATTTCTATTAGAGAAATTTCTATACTTGAAATTTTGATAGTTCACAGTTTGGATAGTTTCTAGAGGGCTTTTGCACAAAGGAAAAAATTTTAAAATTTGCGATTTACAGATGGCAATGTTTTTCTCTCTTGACCCATTTAATTACATACAAGTGATCCTATTACATGGATTTTGTTTTAATTTTTGCTGCACATAAATTGTTTTTGCATGATCAAAATCAAACAATGATTTCAGAGTCATCTTGTATTTATTTTACAGGTCTATTATTATGTTTTAAAATAGTTTCATGCATATGTTCGGGTTTGTGAAATTGTTTCGCAAATGTTTTGAATTTTAGAAAATTGTTTTCTAGGGGGTTATGGCTGAAAAAAATTATTTGAGCAATAGTTTATGAGATTTTATTGCGTTAGCATTGCAATGTTTTGATTGTATTGAAGAAAAGTTCTTCAATTTCATTTTTGTGACCCATGAACAATTGTTTGTTCTGTAAAAAAAGACGACGATAATTTTTTTTTTATTTTTGAAAACTATTAAATGTGTTTAATTGCTAGGTCTTGTTAGTGAATTGTTAGGGTATTGATCTTAACAACACATTGATTTAGATTATCAAGTTATCACTAACTTGCATCAGGGAAATTTTAATTTTTGAATGCTGGATTTTGCAGATTGGATTGTTTCTGTAACAAAAACTGATTGAGAAACAGTTTTTTCCAAAAAACTGAAGAAAAAGAATTAGTGAAGGAAAAAAAATTACAGGCCTATTCTAAAGGATTAAAGTTGGCAACTGGCTTACATGAAGCTGATGGCCGGCTATGTTCTAAAAGAACAAAACCGGCAACTAGCTTAAATGAAGTAGGTGACAGACTTGGCCTAAGAAAAAAAAAACAGCTTTTGTTATGAAAATATTAAGTGGATGTTCATTTTCTTCAGTCTATACATTTATCTTGAAGAAAATGTAACTATTCGTTATCTTGCAGATAATGTGACTATTCGTTTTCTTGAAGATAATGTGACTGTTCGTATATTGTGACTATTCATTTTTCTAAGGTTATTAAATTCACTTCTTAACCTTTCAGATTATGTATCGAAACCTCTATAAATATGGGTCATATGTAAACAAACGAACAGTCAATGAAATCGTATCTAAGCGATTCTCTCTTTTCTCTCCTCTTCTAGTATCTTTACTTTACAGTTTTATATTTACTAATTCTATTTTGAATCAAATTCACAGTACGTTATCAGCACGAGACTCTACTGATGTTGTTTTACTAAAGGCTATAATCACGGTGGCACTATTGAAGTTGTTCTATTGAAAGTGATAACCAAGCCAACACCATCAAAGTTCTCTCTCGATCCATGCAATCAAGAAGTCTGATTTTTTTGAAGTTTTCTAGAACAAAAGAGGAAGGTAGGTACTTTTTCTATTTGATTTTGTATTCACCTGGCAAATCTCACCAAACTTGAGTTTGCAGCTCTTGATATTACTGGAAAAAACTATTTATCTTTGACACTAGATGCTGAAATGCATTTAGCTGCAATGGGTCTGGTAGATACTATTGTAGAAGGAAATCCATCATCATCACAAAATGATGTTAAAGCTATGATTTTTCTCCGCCATCATCTTCATGATGACTTAAAAGTTGAATACCTTACCATGAAAAATCCACTTATTTTGTAGACTAATTTGAAAGAAAAGTTTGATCACCAGAAGATGGTCGTCCTTCCAAAGACACGGTATGACTGGATGCACTTGTGATTACAATATTTTAAATCCATTAGTGAGTATAATTCTGCTATTTTAAAATTAGCTCGTAGCTAAAAGTGTGGAGAAAATATTACTGATAAGGATATGTTAGAAAAACCTTTCTCTACTTTTCATGCCTCAAATGTGCTCCTGTAGCAGCAATATAGAGAAAAGGGATTCAAGAAGTATGTAGAACTGAGATCTTGTCTTCTCGTAGCTGAGCAAAATAATGAGTTATTAATGAAAAATCATGAAACTCGACCAACAGGTTCTACTCCATTCTCATAAGTGAATGATCTTAGAACTCATAATTTTGGCCCTAGAAGAGATCGTGGTCGTGGTCGTGGTCGTGGACGTATATATGGTCGTGATAAAAATATTCATTATGATCGCAATAGTCAAAACAAAGTTACGAGAAATAATGACAGCTATCAGAAGTGGCCAAAAACTAATGAGAAAGGAAAAGGAAATGATGTTATTGCTAAAAATTATGAAGATAAATGTTATCGTTGTGGCATGAAAGGTCATTAGTCTCGTACCTGTCGTACTGTAAAACACCTTATTGATCTGTATCAGGCGTCTATTGAAAAGAAAGGTAAAAATGCTGAAGTAAATTTTACTCTACAATATTCTCTTCATGATGATGATGATACCAACCATAACAATGTTGATGTTGATGTAACTCATTTGGATGTGGCTGATTTCTTTGATCATCCTAAAGGAAGAATTGAGCATTTGATTGGTGATGGAAGTGTCCAAAAGAATTAGAAGTTTACTTTTAATATGTTTCTTTTATGTTTTATCTTTTTGGCATTAGTAATTAGCATTTAAAGTTTTTATTGTTTGAGTATTTAAATTTATAAATATTTTATTATGCCCAGATGGCTATTATTCCGCTTACTGGATACACAAGTGGCATTGAAGATATATGCCTAATTGATAGTGGTAAAACACACACCATATTGAAAGATAGAAAATATTTCTCTTACCTGCAGATGGGAGAAACAAATGTTAATACTATAGGTGGTAGTGTAAAGTTGATTGAAGGCTCTGGAAGAGCTAATATTGTATTACACGGAGGAACAAATGTTGTTATTCCTAAAGTGTTATTTTCTTCACAATCTCGAAAATATTTATTAAGTTTCAAAGATATTTGTCGAAATGGATATCACATTGAAACAATGGAAGAAAATGATTTTGAGTATCTTTATATTACTCAAATAATATCGGGTAAGAAATCTTTGTTAGAAAAGCTACCATCTCTTTCATCTGGCCTATATAACACAAAAATCCATGTAATTGAAGTGCATCATTCAGTAAATCAGAAGTTTACTGATTTTGCTACATTTATCATTTGGCATGACCGTTTGGATCATCCAGGAGCGATTATGATGCGAACGATAATTGAAAATACGCATGGTCATCCATTGAAAAATCAAAGGGTTTTAACATCTAATAAATTTTCATGTGCTGCATGTTCTCAAGGGAAATTGGTTATTAAACCATCTCCAATAAAAGTGGAGTTTAAGTCTCCAATATTTCTAGAAAGAATTCATTGTGATATATGTGGACCAATTAATCCACCATGTGGGCAATTCAGATACTTTATTATTTTAATTGATGCATTGACCCAATGGTCGTATGCCAGTTTATTATCAACTCGTAACTTGGCATTTACGAGATTGCTTGCCCAAATAATTCGCTTAAGAGCGCAATTTACAGATTATCCTATTAAAAGGATCCGTTTAGATAATGTTGGATAATATTTCTCCCAAGCCTTTGGTGCTTATTGCATGTCAATTGGCATTACTATTGAACATCCAGTAGCTCATGTTCATACTCAGAATGGTCTAGCTGAATCATTCATTAAACGGTTACAATTAATTGCTAGACTGTTATTAATAAGAACAAATCTCCCTACAACTGCTTGGGGACATGCTATTTTGCATGCTACAGCACTTGTGCGTATAAGGCCAACAAGTTATCACAATTTTTCTCCCTTACAATTGGCTTTTAATTCTGAGCTAAATATTGCTCATTTGAGAATTTTTGGGTGTGCTATGTATGTACTGATAGTGTCAAATCAACATACCAAAATGGGTCCTCAAAGAAAGCTAGGGATATATGTTGGATATGTTTATCCCTCTATAATTAAATACGTTAAACCATTGACAGGTGATGTATTCACAGCAAGATTTGCTGATTGTCATTTTGATGAAACTTTGTTTCGTAAAATAGGGGGAGAACATAAACCACATAAAAATGAGCTTACTTGGATAACATCATTGAATTATTTAGATTCGCGCACAAACACAAGTGAACTAGAAGTTCAAAAGATCATTCATTTGCAAAAACTTGCAAATTAACAACCAGATTCTTTTGCTGACTCTACAAGGGTAACTAAATCGCATATTTCAACTATAGATACTCCTATTCGAATAGAAGTCCCAGCAGGACAAAATACAATTCCTATAGCTACTGAATCAAAAACACGTCAGAAACGTGGATGACCCATTAGTTCAATAGATAAAAATCCTCAAAAGAAAAGAGGATTAAGTGATCAGAATGATCCAATTAAAGAATTAGGAAAAAGGGATCAAGTGAAAATTGATGAAAAGATCCAAATATCTGAAAATAGTGAACAGAATAGTGAAATGTCCATTAATTATATAACTTCTGGCAGAAGTTAGAATCGGACGAAAATAACTGTTGATGATGTTTTTACATACAATATAGCACTTGAAGTGTTAAAAGATAATGAGGACCTTAAACCAACATCAGTTGAAGAATGTCGTCATAGAAATGATTGGCCAAAATAAAAAGATGCGATTCAATTGGAGTTAAACTAACTTGCAAAGCGTGAGGTTTTTGGACCTGTAGTCCGAACACCAAAAGGTATAAAACCAATTGGTTATAAATGGGTATTTGTGCGAAAGCGAAATGAAAATAATGAAGTCGTAAGATATAAAGCACGATTTGTAGCACAAGATTTTTCACAAAAATTAGGTATTGATTACGATGAAACATATTCACCTGTGGTGGATGTAATTACACTCCGATACTATGTAAGTCTAGTAGTATATGAAAAGATTGACATACGTCTAATGGATGTTGTGACTGCTTATTTATATAGGAACCTTGATAATGATATTTATATGAAAATCCCAGAAGGATTTAGTATGCCTGAAGCATATAATTCTAACCCTCACGGAAATTATTCCATTAAGTTACAAAAGTCATTATATGGCTTAAAGCAATCTGGACGCATGTGGTATAATCATTTTAGTGAATATTTATTAAAATCAGGATATAAAAATGATCCACTATGTCCATGTATTTTTATTAAGAAATGTAGATATGGTTTTGTGATACCTGTGATATATATTAATGATATTAACCTTATTGGAACTCCAGAAGAACTCCAAAAGGTAAGAAATAGCCTGAAATAAGAATTTGAAATCAATGATTTTGGCAGAACCAAATTTTGTCTTGGTTTACAAATTGAACATCTGGAAGATGGTATTTTTATTCATCAATCAACATATACAACCAAAGTTTTTAAAAGGTTTTACATGGACAAAGTACATCCATTAAGCTTTCCAATGGTCGTGAGGTCGTTAGATATAAATAAAGATCCTTTTCAACCTCAAGAAGATAATGAAGAATTACGTAGTCTTGAAATACTATATCTTAGTGCAATTGGTGCATTGATGTACCTTGCTAATAATACTAGACCTGATATAGCATTTTCAGTGAATTTATTAGCAAGATTCAATTCTTCCCTAACACGACGACATTGGAATGGGATTAAACATGTCCTAAGATATCTCCAAGGGACAATGGATCTTGGATTATTTTATTCAAATAGAACCAGTCTAATATTGATTGGATATGTTGATGCTGGTTATCTATCCGATCCACATAAAGCATGTACTCAAATTAGTTATTTATTTACATGTGGTGGTACTGCTATATCATGGTGCTCTACAAACCAATCTATAGCAGCTACTTCTTCTAATCATGTTAAAATTATAGCTACTCACGAGGCAAGCTGAGAATGTGTGTGGTTGAGATCAATGATCTATTATATTCGAGAAAATTGTGGATTATCTTCTGAAAAGGAAATTCCAATACCTCTTTATGAAGATAATGCAGCTTGTATAACTCAATTAAGAGGTGGATATATTAAATGAGATAGGATAAAATATATTTCACCAAAATTTTTCTTTACTCACGAATTCCAGAAGAGAGGTGAAATAGATGTGGAACAAATTCGATCATGTGATAATCTGGCAGATTTATTCACTAAGGCATTACCGACTGCTTCATTTGAAAAATTAGTGCATAAAATTGGAATGCATCAATTGAAAAACATAAAGTCATCTTGAAGATGTTATTAAGAGGGGGAGTATGTATACTGTACTCTTTTTCCCTAACTATGATTTTTTTCCTATTGGATTTTTTTCTTAGTCAGGTTTTTAATGAGATAATATTCCCTCTAGAATGGAAAGTGTACACTTTTCCTTCACTAGGTTTTTGTCTCACAAGGTTTTTCCTATAAAGGTTTTTAACTTGGCATTTTTCGAAGTGGTTTGAAATGAACATCCAAAGGGGAGTGTTATGAAAATATTAAGTGGTTGTTCATTTTCTTCATTCTATCTGTAAGATAACTATTCGTTATCTTACAGATAATGTGACTGTTCATTTTTCTAAGGTTATTAAATTCATTTCTTAACCTTTCAAATTCTATATCGAAACATCTATGAATAGGGGTCATATATAAACAAACGAACAGTCAACGAAATCGTATCTAAGTGATTCTCTCTTTTCTCTCCTCTTCTAGTATATTTACTTTACAGTTTTATATTTACTGATTCTATATTTAATCAAATTCACAATAGCTTTCAAATTTTAAAAGAAAAGTTTTTTTTTTAGATTGTAATTCGGCAAGAGGTATTAATAAGCCTTGGACAGGCTAGAATTCTAGCCAGTTGCGGGCTTAACAATGCTGTGGATACGTTGGAACTATTTCCAGCCTATCACCGGCCTATGGAAGCTGTGGACAGGCTTCCATTTCAATTAAAAAAACTTAACCCACTAAATTATTTTCCAGAAAGGCCCCAAGAAGTTTCCAAATTTTGATTTTGGACTAAATATTTATTTTTTTCAAAATTGTGATTTTGGATTTATATTTCTTGTTAGCTATGCTTATAAAATTTTAGCTTTATGGACTTCGACCAATTAATTTTTCTTAATTAATTTTTGTGTCCTGTATATTTATTGCTTTCTTTTTGAATAAATATGGCATGCATGTCCTACCTTTCCCTATAATTCTCATATAATTTCTCTTCTCATCTAATTCCCCTCAAATGTAACTCAAGGTTTCTTTATTAGAAATTTTTGTAATTAGATTACATAGGTTAGATAGGATTAGAAATTATTTACAATATTTGGAGATGGTGACTAAGGATAAAGTGAGAAGATGGTAAGAATTTCTTATCAAACATGCATGAGCACATAGGTTTGACCAAATTAATTTCGTGCTTAACTTAAGGAAATTAATTTAGTAAAGTCCATAACCAAGCTAAGTAATTTAGTCTATTACAATTTTTTTAATTTTTTTATATTTTGCAAGCCAAATGATGAGACTATTAATTAAAGAATAAAATCTCTCTAGTTATATTAAATCTAAAAGCCTTCCATTAATATAGTAAAAACGGGAGCTCATTTTTTAGATTAGGTTGTTGGGCACACCTAAGCCTACTTGACATTGAGCGAATTCAGGCTATGAAATTTGATTACGGACTAATGGATTGGATTTAACCAATATCTTTATCTCGGTTAGTTATAGCCAAGTATAGAGAATATTAGAGGTAAGGTTAGGCTATCACTAAATACTTTAAAATTAAAAGACATTAATCACCTAATGATCTGGTGGTTGAATGTTGAGTGCTTATCATATACACTTTTTCTATAGTATTTGTGCTCTGATTGTGATAAATTCTTATATAAATCACTACTTACCACACCCTTTTCTTATTATTTTTGTTAGAAATTGAAAAATACCACATGAAGATGAATAAAGAAGAAAAAGAAGAAAAATGAGCAAAAATGGAAGAGAATGACCAGTAAGGTGGCGGCCTAGGGAAGTGCTTACTTCCTTTGATTGCCTAGAGCTTAAATGATGGATAGGAAGAAGGAACAAGGTGGCTCAATTTCCTTGGCCGCCCAAAGCACAACAAATTTGCCATTGTCCAAGAACATGGCGGCCTAGGGAAGATCAAATTCCCTAGGTTGCGTACAGCAAAGCATGAAGAATGCCAAGAGAAAAACATGGCAGCCTAAGGAATACATTCCCTAGGCTGCCTACATATACAAAACAAGTATTTTGTCCAGTACAAAGGCAGTCTAGGAAGAAAAAATTCACACCTTTTCTTTTAACTAAGGCAGCCAAGGGAAGATCTTCCCTTGGCCGCCCCTTCTTCCAGAACATGGCAAACCTTCCTAGGCTGTCCATAAGCTACAAAAATGCAGATTCAGCATGTTTTTTCGATGCACAGAATTTTTACCTATATAAACCCTTTTTGAGCCTTAAAATACTTTGTTCTTGATTTAGGTCTTCTCTCAAGGACCCTAGGAAGCAAGTTTTTTCACAAGAAGAAGAGGAGGAACTTGATGATTTGAGGAGGAAGAAGAAGGATTGCAAAGATGATCCCAAGGAAATGGAAGAAAATAGCTTGTTTATGGGTTATATTTTTCCTTCCCTTGTAGATCATACTTTGTCAATATTATGCTAAGTTTTGATTTATAATTGTAATAAAGGGTTGTACCCTATTTTATTCCATAAGTTGATGTATTTTTCTTAGATCTATGATTTTATCTCTATGCCATTTGGTTATGTGTATTTATTGTGTTATTTTAGTTGAATAGTTTGTTAAATCTTTTCAATTATTTGTTCTACTTGAATAATTTTGAGAGATGGGGTTATGGTTGGGATACCCTCTTGACTAATTTAACATTTGCCATCTTCAATTAACCCGAGAGGGAGGTTGTAGATTAGGGCTAATAACTAAGGATTTATGAAATCACCTAGAGATAGGAATTTTGTGTCTTTGGATTGTTTGGGATTGTGTGTGGTGTTTAATGTTTCCTTGGGTTTGATTGATTAGGTAAAGATACTAATTAATCGAATTTAAGGATTACAGATCTCCTAACTTGAGAGAGAGTGAAATTAATTTGTGACTTGCACCGGTGTATAGAGTTGAGATTTATGGATCCAAGGGGTACTCATCTTTGAGATGTTTAATAGGGGAATTCCTATCACATGGCTTTTCTCTCTTTCTAATTCCTTAATGAACTTGTGATGCTTCCATGAGTAAGAACATGATACGATTCATAGTGTAGTGTAATTATATATATTTCACATATTTAATTGGCTACACAATGAGATTAAAGCAAAGTAGTGGTAATTACTCAATTTTTGTGGATTCAATACCTGATATTTCTTATACTATGTGATGGGTATACTTGCTCTTTTGTGTGGTTTTAGTGTCTGGCATTTTACTTTAAAGCTTGTTTTATGCGGATTGTTGATACTATTTCTAATACACGAAAAACCACTGTCAAGTTTTTGCATCGTTGCCAGGGAACTGACAATATCATGAAAATCTTGAATCCTGTTGATTTAGCTATGTATATATATTTGTAAATATTACTAATTCTTTTATGTAAATATATTTTTCTATGTTTGTGCATAATACTACCATTACTTGTATATAGACTTTTTTTCCTTTTTATACTTTGTTGTTGTTGTTGTTGTTGTTTTGGGAATTTGTCTATACATTAGGTTTTATGGATTAAGGTTTGTTCTTGTATATAGCTTTGTTGTTGTGGATTATTTTTGTGGTTATGGAGAAATGCTGTATGTTGTTGTATCAATATTTGTAAGATGAAAATATTATTGTAAATGGCTACAAATTGAGAAGATGTTATTGTATAATAATTATTGTGGTTGATTGTTGTACAATAGGATTTGGTTCATTGTTGTTGTAACGGCATTAGAGTTTTGAGGATTGGTTGTTATTTTGAAGTTAAATGTATTGTTGGTAGTTTTGGTTGTTATTGTACTATATATTGTGGAGGTTGAAAATTTAATTGTAGTAGTCGTAGTGAATAAGTTGAGGAAATGATTGGTTTGTATAGTTGGTGTTATATTTTTGCGGATTATTGATTTTTGTTTGGAGATTTGGTTAACTTTATGACACCTTGTGTATTATAGCTATTAAACTGTGGGAGTTATTTGTTGGTTGTTTGGGAGATGCTGTGGTGTTTTCAGAAGGTATAGTATTAATGGATTGGTGGTTAGTGTTGTGAAAATATTTTCAATTTCTTTTCAATAAGCCACTAAGCCCTTGACTCTTCACTTTTCCTTGTCATTTATTGAGTTTATAGTGTGTTGTGTATTATGTACTACTTCTAGTGTTTGATATATTGTTGTGTTGTTGTGTCTATAGGTTATGTAGTAAAGATAGTACGTTAGAATATGTGTGTGTGTGTGTGTGTATGTATGTATGTATATATATAGTGATTTAGTGTGTCCCTTATAAAAATGGTGACTTAGTCAATTTTTTTGGTGTGTTGTTGTATTAGTATTTGCATAGTTCTTGGTGTATATGTGTGTCTGTGTGTGTCTGTGTGTGTGTGTGTATGTTTTGGTTTTGTTCCTATTAATTGATCTTATATTTTGATAATAATCTTTGTGTACACCTATTGGCGTATGGTGTTTACTGTTATTATATGTATTACTACTAGTGAATGTTGTTGTCTAGTTGATTTAATTAGTTATGATCACTAGTTATATCCTTGTTGTTTGTATTGCCTTTGTAGTGGTTTTCATTGAATACCATTTCTTTTTGGTCTTTTGGTTGTTTGTATTCCTTTTATTGTTATTTCATTAGCCTTGATATGTTGTTGTATTTTTCTTTCTTTTTGCACAAATAGGAACATACGACACCTGTAAGTACATCCAAACTTATACCCGATATTTTATTTTGCTTTATTTTATTTTATTGTCTATGATTTATTTTGTTATTTTTCTTTTTAGAATTTTAACTTATGTTTTATTTTTGTTCTTGTAGCTATTCATCATCTTTTGGACAATGGAAGCATCTCTTTATTCACCCAATTTTTGCACCAATAATTTTTTAACACAATGTGCTTCAAGATACCAAGGGAGTATTGCTTACTTTTTCCCATCTAATTGGTTATTGTATATCAAGTAAATATGTTTGTATCATATATTTTGGACAGTGAGGATATTGTCCTGTTTAAGTGAGGGGGTGAGTTTGAATAATTTATTTTTTTACAATTTTGTATTAATTATTTTGGTAATTTTCTTATTTTTTGGGCTAAAATTTTTCTTTTTGCTTTTGGCCTAAAACTTTTTCTAAAATTTTCACATTTTCTAGGTTATTTTTCAAGACTTTTTGGCATTTGTGTTGATACGTGGTAGTTTGGGGGAGCTATTATTTATTTTTTTGCATTGGGATTCTACTTAAGACTTTCTAGAAAAGTTAATTTTATGTACACTTATATATTAGGCATGACATAGGCTAAGTTTTGAGAAGTAAATTAATCTTGTTTATGCCATTGAAAATGTTTTGAAGCTTGATTCTTTAAGAATGAATGAAAATTTTGTGAGGAAATATAGAATGTGATTTATTGGCTTATCTCTATTTTCATGACAATTCTCACTCATTTATTTATTTATTTATTTTGTATGCTGTATTATATAAATCTTCAATTGTTTATTGTATATTTTTCAATAAAAAGGCAAATAGGAGAAAGAGGTGGGTTGTTTAATGCACCTACCAAAGTGAGGAGGAAAAAAAAGCCCTAGGAATGTAAAATGCATGTCATATGATGAAAAACAACGTGTGAAGAAAAAGAAGAGAATAAAAGCAAACAAAAGAAAAAAAAAGAAAAGCAAAAAGAAAAAAAAAAAAGTAAAAAATTCCCCAAAAAAAAAGCATTTAAGTTAAAATCACTATAAATGCATTCCCTTATGGGAAGAAAGATGATGAAAAATGAGAGGCTCCTACTTTGCCAATTTAAGTTGAAATGTACTCTGGTAATATTATATCAAAGTGTAATGTATTATTGTATTATGATGTAACATTTGTAATACTTGTACTTGGAGTAAGCCATAAACTTGAGTGAGTCAGTTGATCCTATCTTATATAAATCACTTTGTATGAATTCTTGATTAGAAAAGTAGAGTGAATCACATTTATTTGGCATAAACTTGTTTAATTTAACTTTGAGGTTCTTGGTTGTGTCTAACTTAATGTATAGGTATACACAGGATTAACTTGAATATATTGGTATTGGGATGAATTCTAAAGTGGAGGAAAAAAATAATCTCTTTACTATTTTGACCTTATTGCATATATGCTAAGTTATTCATATAAACACACCTAAAATGCTATGTAGAATTTTTCGTTTTACTTGTAAATTAGTTATTCTTTATCCTCGTGAATAAATGTAAGGTGCTTGATTTCTATCCTAGTTAATTTGTGAATAAATGTAGGGTACTTGATTTTGACACTAGTTAACTCTTTGTTTTGTGAATAATTGTGCTTTGTTTAAGGGCAATAAAAGGTTTAAGTGTAAGGATAAGTGATGAGTGCTTATCATATACACTTTTCTATAGTATTTGTGCTCTAATTGTGATAAATTCTTGCACTACTTACCACACTTTTTTTGTATTATTTTTGTTAAGAATTGAAAAATACCACATAAAGATGAATAAATAAGAAAAATAAGCAAAAATAGAAGAGAATGACTAGTAAAGTGGCAGCCAAGATAAGTAGCATTTGGTGGCCAGGAAGAAGGAACAAGGCAACCAAAGGAACTTGGCCACCTAAAGCATAGAAAAATTTGCCATTGTCTAGGAACATGGTGGCCTAGGGAAGATCAAATTCCCAAGGCTACCTAGAGCAAAGCATGAAGAATGCCAGGAGAAAAACTTGGTGGCTTAAGAAACTTCTAATTCCCTAGGTTGTCTAAGAACACAAGAACAAGCATTTCATCCAGTATAGGGGCGGCCTAGGGAATGGAAGTTCCCTAGGCCGCCTTAGAAGAAAAAATTCATGCCTTTTCTTTTAACTAAGGGAAGATCGACTTTTCTAGGCCACTCCTGCTTCCAAAAACATGGCGGCCTAGGGAAACTTCCTTCGGCCACCCACAAGATATAGAAATGCTTATTCGTTGTGCTTTTGAGATGCACATAATTTTTACCTATATAAACCCCATTTTGAGCCTCAAAACACTTTGTTCTTGATTTGGATCTTCTCTCAAGAACTTTAGGAAGCAATTTTTCACCACAAGAAGAGGAAAAGCTTGAAGATTTGAAGAGGAAGAAGAGGGGTTGCAAAGAAGATCTTAAGGAAGTAGAAGAAAATGGCTTGTCTATGGGATTGTATTTTTCCTTCTCTTGTAGATCCTACTTTGTCAATATTATGCTAAATTTTGATTTATAATTGTAATATATTTTATACCTTGAGTTGATGTATTTTTCCTAGATCTATAATTTTATCTTTATTGCATTTGGATATTTATACTCATTGTGTTATTTTAGTTGAATGGGTTTTAGTTGAATCTTTTCAATTATTTGTTCTACCTTATTGATTTCGTGAGATAAGGTTAAGGTTGGGATGGCATCTTGACGAGTTTAACATTTTCCATCTTCAATTAACCCAAGAAGGAGGTTGCGGATTAAGGCAAATAACCAAAGGGTTTATGACATCACCTAGAGATAGGGATTTTGTGGCTTCTGGATGGTTTGGGATTGTGAGTGGTGTTTAATGCCTCCTTAGGTTTGGTTGATTAGGTAGAGATATTGATTAATCGAATTTAGAGATTAGGAAACTCATAACTTGAGAGAGTATGAGATTAATTTGTGACTCACACCGATGCATAGAGTTGTGACTTATGTATCCAAGGGGCATTCATTTTTAAGGTGTTAAATGAGAGAATTCCTTTTGTTACATGACCTTTCTCTCTTTCTAATTCCTTGATGAACTTGTGACTCTTCCTTGGGTGAGAACATGATAGCTTTTTAGTACAGTGTAATTATTTGTACTCATATATTTAATTGGCTAGATAATGAAATTAGAGCAAAATAGTGGTAATTGCTAAGTTCTCGAAGATTCGATATTTTCTTTTCCCTATACTATGCGATCGGTTTGCTTGCCCTATTGTATGGTTTTAGTATTTGACATTTTTATTTAAGGCTTAATTTATGTGGATTGTTGATACTATTTCCAATACATGAAAAACCATCATAATTATATTTAATACAACTGGTATTGGATACCAATCATTAAATTTAAGAATAGTTTGTTTGCCATACCTAAGATTATTCTTCAAGAATTTGGATGCTGGTTCACTAGGAAAGTTTCAAACGGGCTTTTTCGAATAAATAGTGGGGACTATTGATTTGAATAAGATAGTGAAATAAATATATGTTTAATTAAAGACCTAATCAAATATATTTCATGTTCATATATATTTTCTAATGTCTCTTATCTTTCATCTAGATCATTTACATAATGACAACAAACTTGACTTACTAGCATAATGGAAATGAACAAGCTTAACGAGACTAACTTTATGGACTGGTATAGGAATTTAAGAATAGTTCTCAAATCTGAAAAGCTGCTTTACGTGTTAGATACTCTTGTTCCGCTAGTTCTAGTTGTTAATGCTCTTACTGAAGAGCATGAAGTCCATAAGAAGTACAAAGAGGACAGTGGCACAACATCTTGTATCGTGCTGACGTCAATGAACCCTCAACTTGAAAGATAGCATGAGCATATTAATGCTTACATTATCATCTTCCATCTTAGGAAGTTGTTTGGCAAACAAGCTAAATGGAGAGATATGAGATCTCAAATCAATTATTCCATTCTAAGATGGAAGAGGTTACTTCAATAGCTATACATAGACTTAAGATGCTGGGCTTGATTAAGAAGCTTAGATCTCTTGGTTTTGTGATGGACCACAAATTAAGTGTTAACTTAATTCTACAATCCTTACCAAATAGTTTTTTACAATTTTTGATGAACTACCAAAATGAACAAGATTGAGTTCATATTATATGAGTTGATTAATTTTCTCAAGACTGGGAAAGTCTCTATCAAGAAAGAGAACAATGTAATCATGTAGGTAGATTCTTTGTTTTCTTCTAAGAAGAAGAAGAAGAATCCAACTAAGCCCAAAGTTTTTTTGAAGAAGAAAGAGACAACAACCAAATGTCCATGTTACCATTGTCGTAAGATGGGCTATTAGAGGCGCAACTGCAAAAGCTACCTAGAGGCTGTCAAGGAAAAGAATGCAAAGCTAGCTGGTGCTTCTACTTCTACTCCTGGTTTATTTATGATTGAGATTAATACTACATTTAATAATAAGATATGGGTGTTCAATATTGGTTGTGGATCTTATTTGTATAATAATTTGGAGGGACTAAAGGGCAGTAGAAAACTAGAGAAAGATAATATGGACCTATGTGTTGCAAATAGAGCAAAAGTCATTGGATTTACTGTGAAGACTTATCATCTACACTTACCTCTTGGATTATTTCTAAAACTTACAAACTATTATTATGTTCCAATTTTGTTTAAACAATATCTCAATTACTTGTTTAGATTTACATAGATTTTATTTAATTTTTGAGAATGAAAATTGTTCTTTTTTATTAAATGATATCCATTTTGGTAATGCAACATTGATGAATAGTTTATATGTTCTAGACATGAAAAATTAAATTCTCAACATAAACAATAAGAAACAAATAAAAGATAACACGAACCCATCTTACTTATGGCATTTTCATTTAGACCATGTAAACGAGAATCACGTTTCTAAGTTATACAAGTCTGATAACTTAGGATCATTTGAATATAAATCATATGAAACATGTGAATCATGTTTACTTGGTAAAATGACTAAAACATCATTTAAGTAATTATTGGAACTAATACATACTGATGAATGTGGACCAATGTTATTGCAAGCAATAGGGGGTTAGCAACATTTTATAACCTTTGTCGATAATTATTCATGATCTAGGTATTTGTATTTAATGAAATATAAATCTGAAGCCTTTAACAAGTTCAAAGAGTTCATAAATGAAGTGGAGAAATAACTTTGTAAAAGTCTTAAAACTCTAAGATCTTATTGAGGATAGGAATACTTAAGCAAAGAGTTTTAAAGTTATCTTAGAGATAACAGAATATTATCTTAGTGGACTCCTCTGTAAATACCCAAACATAATGGTGTATCTCAAAGAAAGAATCGAACTCTATTAGATATGGTTCGAACTATAATGGATGTAGAATTACCCAAATCATTTTTAGGGATATGCACTAGAAACTGTTGTTTATATTTTAAATAGAGTTCCATCAAAGATAGTTAATACTACCCCATATGAGTTATTTTTTTGGTAAAAGACCAAAATTAACTCACTTGGGAATTTGGAGATATCCTACTTATGTTAAGAGGACAAAATCATGCACACTAGGAAATAAGTCTGATAAATATTTATTTGTTGGATATCTAAAAGAGTCACATGGATGTTATTTCTATCTCCTTTTAGAAAACAAAGTGTCTATTTCAAAGAATACAATCTTTTTAAAAAAGAATTCATGCTTAAAAAAGATAGTGAAAGTAAAATTAAACTTAGTGAAGTTCAAGAAGAACAAAAAAACAATGATCAATCAGATAATCCTGAGTCTATTGACAAAATAGACGAACCTTCAAATACACAAGAACCTCGTAAGTCAAGTAGGATGCGTGTGGCACCTGATACGGATTCCTCATTTGTGACCATAATGACATATTGCTCATTAAAAAAAAATGAATCTACTACTTACAACAAAATTCTGAAGAGTTTAGAATCTAACAAAAGGCCGGAAGTGATGAAATGAGAAATGGATTCCACGTATAATAGCCAAGTTTGGACTTTGATTGATTCACCTGAAGGAATAAAACCTATAGAGTACAAATGGGCTTTCAAGAAAGAAACAGATATGGACGGTAAAGTCATTACCTATAAGGCAAGACTAGTTGTAAAAGGTATCATCATCTATAGGGTATTAACTATGACAAGACTTTTTCACCAGTAACAATACTAAAATCCATTAGAATACTCCTAGCACTTGCCGCTCATTATAGCTATAAGATTCGGCAAATTGATGTGAAAATAGCTTTTCTTAATGGAAATCTGACTGAGAAAGTATATATAACACAACCTGGGGGTTTTGCATCCAAGGATCACACTAAAGTGTGCAAGATACAAATGTCCATTTACGGACTAAAAGCAAGTTTTTAGGAATTAAAACATCCGTTTTGATGAAACAATTAAGGAATTTGGTTTCATACAAAATATGGATGAACCTTGTATATATAAGAAGGTTAGTGGGCATGAAATTATTTTTCTATTACTATATTTATATGATATATTGCTAATAGGAAATGATGCCTTTACTCTTCAATCAATCAAGATTTAGCTATCAAACAAATTCTCCATGAAAGACCTTAGAGAAATAACCTATATTCTTGGGATAAGAATCTATAGAGATAGATTAAAGAAGTTGTTGGATCTTTTCTAATCTAGATACATAGATAAAGTTCTAAAAATGTTTAGCACAAATTAATCCAAGAGAAGATTCTTACCCATGACCCATAGGATAAGCTTTTCAAAATCTGTGTATCCTCAGAGACAAGATGAAAGGGATCACATGAGTATAATATAATATATTTCGTCAATTGGATCTATCATGTATGTTGTGATATGTACTAGGCCTGATATATCCTATTCTCTTAGTTTAACAAGCAGATACCCATCTTACCCTGGAGAAGGTCATTAGATGGCTATCAAAAATATACTTAAGTACTTCAAGAACAAATGATGTATTCTTGGTATATGGAGAAGGTGACTTACCAGTCAAAGAGCATACTGATGCCATTTTCCAAACTAATAAGGATAATTACAAAACCTAATCTGGCTACGTTTTCATTTTTAGTAGCGGGGCAGTAGATTGGAAAAATTCTAAACAAGATACTACTGCCGATTCAACCACTGAAGCTGTGTACATATTGGCTTCTAAAGCAGCCAAGGAGGCAATCTAGATAAAAAATTTCATAACAAAATTAGGTGTGGTACCTAGCATTATTGATCAAATACTCTTGCATTGTGACAACAATAGAGCTATTACACAAGCAAAGGAACCACGGTCTCATCAACGATCTAAGCATATACTTAGGCACTATCACTTGATATGAGAGATCATTGACAAGAAAGATGTAAAGATAGGAGAAAAAGTTTCCATTGATCAAAATATGGCTAATCTACTCACAAAGGCATTACCCCAAAAGAAACATAATAGTCATGTTCAATCATTTGGTATTCAATACATAAATGATTGGATTTAGTGTGAGTAGGAGATTGTTGATATTATGCCCTAGAAACAATCATTTATACAATGTATTTTGCATATTTATTTAATAAAATGCTCTCTTTATCTTTTAGTCTATTTAATTACTTCATACGTTAATGTGTATAAAACTGATAGATAAAGTCCTAATAACAATGTACAGTGATAAGGAAATCATGATGGACATCATAATGTGAAATTCCTACTACATTATGTAGTGCTTGTACTTAAACTATCCTTAGTCATAGTATTAGTGAGAGGGAATATTATTAATGTACCAAGACTAGCACGTGTTAAACTTCTTGATAAGGTCAAGCAGTGGTTCTCACATCTATGAGTATTGCAATACTCAAAATTAACACGTAGATGCTTGTTGGATGAACAAGTTCATTGGATGATCTGACTATGAGATAATCACTTGGATAACTATTTAGTGTCGGTGATAGAATCTCATTATAGCAAAGTGCAAGTATCCTTAGACTTAAGATCTTTAAGGTACTTTATTCGTTGAGTGTTGTACTTTGCTTCCTATCATTGAATCTCTTCGAGAGGGCCTCTAGAGAAGACGTTAGGTACAACATAAAGTATACGAAAGTAGTTGAGAGAACCAACAAATGATTCATTACTCTTAATAGTAGGAGAGTATATCTCATGGCCACTTGTAAGGAATTATTACTTACGAAATCCTTGGCAAAGGTAACTACAAATAGAAAATAGTCTTGAATGATCCACAGGTTGAATAATAGATTCTGAAAAAAGTACTAATAAATTCAAGTTAGAATTAATTATATTATAGAGAAAGTTGTTACTAATTCTATTCTCTAAACCGAATGAGATATAGAATGATTAAATGAGTTTATCGTATTAATAATTTTCTATTGAAAGATTCATGTCAAGCTACTTGACTTTCTAGACATTTAGGTGGTCATAATGCATTGTTAGATACCGTTCATGATAAATATGAATTTATTAATTAGAGAATTAATAAATTAATTCCAATTAGAATTAATAAGCTAATTCTAGTTAAGTATTACTAATCCTATAGTTGTTATGATTAGTTCTTATTTCGCTACTAATTGATCAAAAACCCTAATAGGTCACACACAATAGAAGAATTGGTACTCAAGATATTACAAGATAATATTATGGGGTTAATTTGTGAGAAGAAATAATTTCATAGGCTTATTATAAATATTATTATAATTGTTGGGATCAAATTACAATTGTTGAAACCCTTTGGGCCAAATTATAATTTTAAAATCCAAAGGCCAAAATAATTAGAACAAAGAGTTTTAATTATTTACGGGAGGGAAACATACATATAAATATATGGTTTCACTATATTCTGTGTGAAAAAATACAGTAGCCCTTTTTTTTTCTTCTCTGAATCTGAAAATAATATTAACCCTACAGCCGCCACAAATTTATTTTGCTAGCACAAAAAAATTGCAGCTCAATTTTGAGTACATTCCTTGTGTGGATTTCTATTAGAAAATTCCTATACTGGGAATTTTAGTGGCTCACAGCTTGAACAATTTTTGAAGGGCTTCCGCACAAGGGGAAAAATTTTAAAAACTGCGATTTACAAGTTCTCTCTCCCAACCCATTTAATTATATTCGAATGATCCTGTTGCATGGATTTTGTTTTAATTTTCACTACACATAAACTCTTTTAGCATGATCGAAATCTAATAGATTCATGGTAACCCAACTGACTAGAAGCTGAGACAAAATAACAAGAATCGTGGATATCATGCTAGGGTAGAAGAAAAAAGGGGGGGAATACCTCAAATCCAAATATGTTCAACACTAAACAATTGGAACAACTTTATAAACTTTGCTCTAGCATTCAAAATTCTTGTCAGTCTTCTAATGTCCCCATTGGCTCACTAGTGCACAGAGTACATTCTTTAATAGCCATCAATTTGTAAAAAAAATTAAAACCCCTTGGATTATTGATTTGGGTACTTTTGGTCACATGACAGATTGTTATTATCTGTTTTCTTCATATACCCCATGTGTTGGTAATATTAAAGTAATGATTGCATATGCATTACTATCTCTTGTAGCAGGAAAAGAGAGTATTAAAATTTCCAAAACCATTACCCTAGATTCAGTTCTTCATGTTCCTAAGTTATCTTACAATTTACTATATGTCAGTCAATTAACAAAACATTCTAATTGCTTTGCTAAATTTCCCCCCTACCCACTATGTTTTTTAGGATTTTCATTAGGGAAAATGAGTGGCAGTGCTAAGGAATGTGAAAGACTATACTATTTTGAGGAGGCTAATGAGGGTAACCAGCTTCAAATTGCAAATTTTGACTCTACATCTACCTTTAAGGATGGTGAAATTTTATTATGGTATGTTAGAATAGGTTATTCTTGTTAGAATGTACACCCAAAATAGACTATGTATTTCTATATTTTAGAAAATAATAAAATATTTCATTCATTAATGTTGGTTTTTTTGCATATATTTTCACATTTAGGTCCAAGTGGGTAAGTAGGTGATCTACGTGATTGGGTTATACTTTCACAGTATGGTGTAAATCATGGGTTACTAAAATATAAGTAAAAACATTCCTGATCGATTGATAAAGTTAGACACTTTGTCAATGTTTAGATCATTATACTACGATTTCTAAATGGGGAATGTCTTATCTTTAATCAGTGAGTGATCCTCTCATGCTAATAGTGTAAGCATATTTAGAATATATAGAACTGGATCACTCTATAGTAACCTATATAAAAGTACTATAATAAATAAATATTGGTCTATCGAGGCTACTGCCAGGACGAGTATCCTGAGACTTAGAGTATAAGTTGGCAGTCTAGTGAAACTGTACTTATGCACTTTGATGTATGATATATGAGGTCTTAATGCAAGGCCAATAACCTTATACGTTTAGTTTATGACTAAGACTAATCAAGGCAGACTTATACAATAGAGTTTCTATACTTCACTTAGTGAATATATCATCATCCCCTTATAATTATCCAGGATAATCTAAATAATTTAGGGCCCTGCGAACATGGCTTAGAATATATGCTTTTGGGTAGCTCCCTGAAATAAGTAAGTACATACTAGAAGTTATGGATTATCGAACTAGATTTCAAAGGATGGTAGATGTTATTGAGAAAAGTGTTAGTACATTTTTCCTATCTCAATGACAGGTATTATGTATAAAGGTATTTTTATCATTACACCAATAGGTCGAAGACACAACACTTGCAATTTTATTCTAGGGGTTAATATTTTTCATGTGGTGATAAATATGATATTTTAAGTGATAAAATGCAGTTATTTGCTAGCAAGGGTATTTTAGTCATTTTAATAGCCAAGAATAAGATACTTTTTGGTTCTCAGAGCAGCTCAAGTAACTTTAGTAATTTAATTTACTATATGGGCTTATTGAGTGAAATTAATATTGGAAGAAGAGACCAATACTTATTTATTTGGGCTACAATAATATATTGGGCCAATTTAATTAAATTAGTTTATTAATTAATTGTCTTGAGTAATTTTTTTATTGGGACTAAGTAGAGCAATTAATTAATAAAAAAATCTATTTAATCAGTCTTAGGCTAATTAAGAAAAAGCCCTAGCCTACTAAGGTTGAGAGACGGCTATTGTTTTATTAGGAAACCAAGTAGCCGCCACTCATAAAAAGGAATGAAAAAAAGGAATAAAAAGCCAGTTAGTTTAAATAGGGAAGGAAAAAGGCTGTTGTTTGTTTTTAAGTCTATGTGCGTGTGTGTATGTGTTAACTACTATTTAAAAAAAGGACAAAAGACAATATCATGGTTTTTTCCTTTAACCCTACTACTTGATATGCCTTTTTGTGCATATAGAAAATCTATATCAATTGTGCTCCACATATACACTAGCTTTACTAATTAAAATGTCAATTAAAATCACACAACACACACATATAGGCAAGTGCACCTATCGTGTTGTCTAGTATCGTTGGCAAGTTTCGAAGAATCTTAGGGAACACGGCTACTGTCCCTACTTCTGTTCTCATTCTTTAGCCAAATATAAATGTGAGGTATATAAAACTAACTACAATAGAAGAAAATTCATGTTCTTACACAAGAGAGAGTCACAAGTTCATCAAAAGATAAGAAAGAGATAAGCCTATATAACAAAAGGAATTCCCCCATTCAATACCAAAGAAATGAGCATCCCTTAAATACATAATTTTTAATTTTAGGCATAGAAGTGAGTCAAATATCAATCTCACTCTCTCTTAAATTATGAGATTTTTACCCCCAAGTTTAATTAATTGGTATCTCTACCTAACCAACCAAATCGAAAGGTTCATTGATCATCACTTACCATCCCAAATCATCTGGAGGCCACAAAATCCTTATCTCTAAGCTATTTCATAAACCCTTTAGTTATTAGCCCTAATTCCCAACTTCTTTCTTGGGTTAATTAAAAATGGAAATTAAATTAGTAAAGTGAATATCCAAACCTTAACCTCATCTCTCAAAATTATTAAGGAAAAACATTTAATTGAAACAAATCAATCAAAACCAAACTCAACCAAGATAGTCAAATAAGCACAAATAACCAAATACCATAGAACAAAAAATCATAGATCTAAAAAAAATACAGCATCCTCAAGCATAAAAATAGGGTATTAAAAGTCAAATCTTAGCATAAGAATTACAAGTAAGATTACAAAAATAAGAGACAAGCAAACACATAGATAAGCCTCCTTCTTCTTCCTCTTGAGATCTTCAAGTAATCTTCCTTCCTCTTCCTTGAATCTCTTGGTCTTCTACTCTTCTTTGTGCTCAAACTCATAAGATTCAGGGTTTATGAGAAAAAACCCTAAGCCATTCTAACTTCCCCCTCCTTATTTGTATGAAAGAATATATTTATGTAGAGCCTTAGTCGCATGGATTTTAAAATTTGCACTCCAGGATACGCCTTTCTTGCTTGTGGGCAGCTTCCTTGGGTTGCCAAGGTTCTGGAAAAATTGGCAAATTTGAATGAAACCAGGCGGCCTAGGAAAGTTGGAGTTTCCTAGGCTGCCAAATTAAAGCAAAATACATATACATATTGAATCAGGCAAGCTTAGGGAAGTTCAAGCTCCCTAGGCCGCCAACTTTCTGGAACTTTTGTTCTATTGAAGGCCACCAATATTTTGGACAAGCTGCACGAATAATACACAGTAGGCAGCCTAAGGAAATTAGACCTCCCTAGGTCACCAACATTCTGAAAAATTGGCACTTTTGAAGACCACCAGGCAGCCTAGGGAACTTAAGGTACCCTTGGCCGCTAATTTCTTGAACAAAATGCACACAAGACGGCCTTAGCTTCTTCTACTTTCATTTTCTTCCTTTTGATATTTAATTGATATTTTTCATTTTCTAGCAAAAACAAGAAAACAAGAGGTGTGGTGACTAGGGAATTTCATAAGAATTTATCTAAATTAAAGCACAAAAATACTAGAAAATGTATATATGATAAGGCCTCATCATCGTTGTTCTTCTTCTTTCCTTTAATAAAAATAGTGCTTCCTAGTTTCTTCCATAATTCTTCATCCTAGTTCTATTTTCATCGGTAGATAGTCCATACGAGGTTAAACAAATACTCTAGAAGACTGAAAGCTAGTAATCTTGGTGCAGGTCTTTGATGACAAGGAGTCAGCACTTGATGCCTATATAATAAGTGATCGTGACAAACCAAGACATTCCATCAAATCCAGTCCCTCCAATTGTTCAATCTAAGTACCCTAAAAGTAAGTACTCCTAGATTATTGAATGGGAAAATTTTTAAATTACATATTTCAGCCACAAGTTATAATCTTGGAGCATGCTTAGAGTTAATAACCAAAAAAAGTGGTTCATTTATTAATAAAAAAAAAAATTTGTGATTGTTGAATCCCTTGTAGTTTTTCACATGGGTAGATGTTATGTACGCCTAGGGTATGGAAGCATAGACATTTGTATTTATTGTTATTTTCTTTCTTATAGAACTCGTGTACGCCTCATTTTGAACTGTATAAGAGATTGGTATTATATTTAAATTTAATCTCCTGGAATATATGTAACAATAATGGCGCCCAAACAAAGATGAAATCCCATGAAAAGAAAAAGAGGAAATTCGGGCACAAAAAAAAAAATAATAATAATGCATAGGGAGCAACCGGTGACCGGCTAGTGATGCAAGCCAAGGCCAGCTTGGCTTGGTAAGGACCAAGCCAATCCATGGCTTGGAGAAGCCAGTTGCCGACATTAGCAGGAAATAAGAAGGCAGTCTATGGTTTGTGAAAGTGGCTGCTAGCTTGGTGAGAATAACAAAGGAAACCAGTCCATGGCTTTCCAAGCCATAGATAGGCTATGTATGCACAAGGAGGCGACTAGCTAGAGAAAGGTGACGACTAGTTATGCACAGAAGAAAGAAAGTCAGTCCATGGCTCCTAAAGCTAAGGACCAACTTGTTCATTCAACATAGGTGGTCCTTGGCTTCTAAAACGAAGGACCAGCTATGGTCTTCAACATTGAAGTTGGCCATAGGCTTAGTAAAGCCAAGGGCCGGCTTGGCCTTAGGAAGAAGCCAGTTCGTGTTATGGTTGTGGTGTGGTTCAGGTTTTCAGTCAAGAGCTAATGTCTTTCAATTTTTCCTTGTAATTTTCTTTTCTTTGGTCCTCATATCACACGAGGTTATTTTCTTACAATAGTTTATTTATCTAGGATAAATAATTTTGCATGAAAATAGTTAGTAAATATGGTACCACCTTAGTATTAAACATGATCATTTTAATTTATTATTATGATGCTTAATTCATTATTTTGTCACATAAGAATTAAAGGTAAAAATTGCATGTAAAAAGTTTATTTTTCAAAGCATGACTACTTTATTTAATTTTGTGATCAAATGCATAAGTTTTTTAGGAATTTAAAATAAAATTCAAGACTTATTATTCTAAAGGGTTTTATCCTTGACATGGAGAATAATTTGAATTTAAGTATTTTAAATTTAGTTCTTAGAAAAGGTTTTAACTTTATTCTCTTAAAGACTATTATCCTTGACATAGAGAATAAGGTTGAATTTTTAGATTATTACTAAAGTTAATGAAAACCAAATATATTGTAAAGAAAACGTTTTTCTCAAAAACCTATTTTTCTCAAAAGATTAAGTGGGAGAGGGGTACTAACGGCCTCACGGCTTTCATTACGAATTCCTATTAGAGATTATTGTCATCCTCATGTTACTCTGAGCATAACCCCTTATAGGATGGATTTCTATGAGAATCTAGAGCTAACAGATGAATTATAATTAAAAGATATATGTTAGTATCAGCCAACCTGGTTGGAGGTATAAACTTTAGATTATCCATAGGTAATAAGAATAGTGGACATTGTATAGATGGAACTATTTCTGCATCGTTACCTATTGAGGAAATTTAATTAGTGATGGTTATATACTTAACTTAGAAAATTATTAACCTCCCTATGAAGCTCTATCAATTTGTCTAAGAGGGGGTCATTTGTTGTTGTTCTACTTGGGAGAAAATGGTGGTTTACGAATCACCCAACTCTTGTCTCCGTTTTCAGTCCATTTAGCAGTGTCTACTACGGCAGCATAAGTTGTAGGGGGAAAGGGTGCTAAGGCTCTCCGTAGTTCCTACCTAAGCTCCTTCACAAATTAACATGTCTGGTTGTGCTCAGTATCCACCAGTCGCTTATAGTTCTTTAACAGTTTATTCAACTAGGAAGCGTACTGAGCTACCATCATTCCTCCTTGTTTTAGGTTTCGGAACTTATTCTCTCGTTTCTCCACAACCCATTGCGGACCATACTCTACCTAAAATGCCTCAATGAACTTTCCCTAGGTCCACTCCTAACTTGTCCTATCCCACTTTTCTTGAATCTACTGCCACCAATCACGTGCAGGTCCCTTCAATTTAAAAGCTACAAATCTTACCATTCTATGTTCCAGGTACTGTAAGGTAAGGTGGAGAAGATGTCCTCTATTTATTCTGTCCACTATTCAATTTTCTGATCATGTTCCATCTCTCCAAAGAAGGTAAGCTGCTGGAATATCATGAATCCTCTAAAGCTTCATCCTCTCCTCAAGGTGTCCTTCTCTCCAACAAAGTGTGCAGCAGCTCTGTTATCTCGCTGAATGCTTGCTCTATCAACGCCCCTTCCAACCCTTCCAGTCCTACTCCCTGTCCTTGGTTAACTACCACTTCTCCCTGGGGCATGATAGTGGTACAAGCTTGAACATGGGAGTTGTGGGTAGAATTGCACGTCTCCCTCTTTTGCGAGTAGTTACTCTACGTCTTGGTGCCATCTGTTAGAATCCATTCGTGCATCACATATGCATTACGCAGCGGAATATAAGGATTCTATGCAAGAGGACCGCATGTATGTGTTAATACAGATTAAAAGCCAAGGAAAAATACCTTTTAGTGATGTCTCTACAAATAAAAAATTCTCTTTCTTCTATTCGTGGCGCGATCCAGCACAAAACCATAGCTCCTCGTCATCATCACTGGAGTCTAAGTGTAAGACTCCCTCTAACAATATCCACACGGAGGAAGACTCAAGAAACCTGTTAGGATGCCTTGCATCCATTTTAGTTTGTCCCACATCGAAAGTTTGAGAGCCATCCACCTCAATTGAAGCCTTATAAATAAAGGCATGGTTTGGTCCTTTAAACACACAACACCAACACAGGAGTTTGAATAGACATTGAGGCATTTGCTCTTTATAATACTCTTATTTCGTATTAGTGGTGTTTAGTGACTTAGGAATACTTTCCTAAAGCCTTGTAAATTGTCCTTTTCATAGTGAAGTTTTGTTCTGCCTCTGCCCATGGTCGTAGGTCATTTGACCGAACCACGTAAGTTCTTGTATCTTTCTCTTTTATTTCCTTTCTCATTATTTATTTTTTCTCCGCTTTATTTTTGTTATTATTATTTCTTTGTTATCATCTTGTGTAGCTTTATCATTGGAGTTTTGGTTTGTTCCTAGGGCCTATCCCTAACAAATTGGTATCAGAGCTACTAGATCTTAAGGCTAAGTTTAATTCGCGAAAGAAAGGGGAAAGGGAAAGGGGAGGAAGAGTAGCACATTTTATTTCCATTAGGGGAAGTAAATGTAATTACTTTCATCATATTTGGTTGGAGTATAGGGAAAGTAAATATGATTTATTTATCATTATTTGGTTGTAAGGTATATAGAGAGAAAATAATTATTGAATTATTATTATACTCATAAGGCTAATTCATAAAAAAATTTGCAAAGTAGGCCTTTTTCTTTTTTTTTTTCTTCTAAATGTTATATATATATATATATATATATATATATATATATATTATGCACCATCATCATCATTGAGAATGAATAATAGCATGTCAAACTTTCATAAATTATCAACAAGAATATTCTTCTACTATTATCAAATTTTTTTAGAATAAAATAAATCAAATAAATTTCATGAATTAGAAATCCAATTATCTAAAATAATCACCTTTAACTACAAGTCTAATTGTGATAAATTATTTTGTTGATATATTTAATTAAAAAAAATATGAGTATGATTTGAAGGCAAATACCATACATACTCTCAAGAGGAGAGGGAAAAAAATCGACAATTTCATGGGCCCAAAATCAAGAACTTTAGCAGCTGTCGGAAACTTGAAGAAAGATGAGAAAGTTTCATAGATTCTCAGACATTGCATTAAGGGTAGAATTATAATAACAGAAATGCCCTAGGACAACGTGGTCTTTTAACTCTCATTTACTTCCCAAACCGTCTGAAATGGAAAGGAAGAAAAAGCTGATATGGAAGGGATACAATTCTCTTCCACATATACTCCCCCCCTCTAATCACTCCAACCAAAAGAAGTAAATCACACATTTATTTCATATTTTACTTCCCTTCCCCTTTTCCTTCCTACTTTCGCTCGAACCAAACTCACTCTAACTCCATGACAATGACGATAACAAAGACCAAGGTGGAGAAATTTGATCAAAGTGTCAACTTTGACATGTGGTAACTTAAAATGGAGGCCATCTTAATTTAAGGCAGGGTTGACTTAGCCTTGAAAGGAATAGAGGAGAAGCCAGCGGAGATGACAGTAGCAGCATTTGAAGGCCTAGATAAAAGAGCGAGGTCACGTATCATTCTAAATCTCTCTAATGAGGTTTTAGAGAAGTTGCTACTGAGACTTCTACTAGAGCTATGTGGGAAAAGCTAAAGGCTCTGTATATGAAAAAGACAATGGAGAATTGGCTCTACCTAAAACAAACATTGTTTACTCTTTGGATGGCTGAAAGTACATTTATTACTTCATATCTTGATACGTTTAATTCTCTCATTATGAATTTGAGTAATATTGATGTGAAAATAGATGATAAGGATCAGGCTATTTTATTGTTGTAGTCCCTTCCCCAATCTTTTAAGCATTTTCGAGATACTATGATGTATGGAAAGAAAACTATCTCATATCAAGAAATTAAATCTACTTTGAAATTAAAAGAAATTATTGACAGAGATTTAATTAGGGAGGTTAGTGGAACTCAGGCTGAAAGTTTGGTAGCCAGGGGTAGATTCGAAAATGGAAATAGTGGCAATAGTAAATCAAAATCCAGATATAGAAATTTAGTTTGCAATTATTGTAAAAAAAAAAAAAAAGAGCACATTAAGTCTAAATGCTTTAAATTGAAAAATAAGAATAATCATAAAGAAAAATCTACTGATGCTACTAAAGCTAGTGTTGTAGCATATGAGAGTGAATGAAATATTTTCTTTGTTACTGATAATAGGACAAAATTTGAAAATGAATGGATTTTAGATTTAGGTTATTGTTACCATATGTGTCCCAATAAGGATTTGTGTTTCCACTTATGAAGCTTACTACGATGGAGTTGTTTTGATGGGCAATTATGTCGTTTGTAATGTTGAGGGTAAGGGCATAGTTCGAATTAAAATACATGATAGTATTGTGAGGACTCTCACTGATGTTAGACATGTTCCTGATTTGAAAAAGAATATCATCTCTTTGGGCACCCTTGAAGCTCTTAGGTGTAAATATACAACTGAATGTGGAGTTATGAAAGTTTGTAAAGGTGTTCTTGTTGTTATGAAAGGTTGCAGGTCTAATAATTTGTATACTTTGCAGGGGACTACTGTCATAGGTTCTGTTACAGCTTCTACATTAGCTTTGTCAGATTTTGACATTATCAAATTATGGCATAAGCATTTAGGGCACATGAGTAAGAAAGGTCTAAGCATGTTGAGTAAGAGAGGCCTTCTAGATAGACAAAATACCGGTGTATTGGACTTCTATGAGCATTGTATTTTTTGGAAGTAGAAAAGGGTCAACTTCAACTCACTAGCAATTCACTGGACTAAAGGTGCTTTGGATTATATTCATTTAGATCTTTGGGCTCCATCTCGTGTCCCGTCTAAAGGTAGGGTCAGGTATTTATTGACTTTCATTGATGATTATTCAAGGAAGGTTTGGGTCTATTTTCTTAAGAATAAGAGTATGTTTACCTAACTTTCAAACGGTGGAAAGTTTTGATTGAGCAACAGACATGTAAACAAATAAAGTGGCTGAGGACAGATAATGGCATGAAATATTATGAAAAAGAATTTGATGAATTTTGTAAAAATGAAAGAATTGTTCACCACCGTACAATAAGAATGATGCCTCAACAAAACGGTGTTGCAGAACGCATGAACAAAACTCTTTTGGAAAGAGCATATTGTATGTTTTCAAATGCAAGGTTGACAAAGGATTCTGGGCAAAGGCAGTTTCTATAGCATGTTACATTTTCAACTGCGCTCCTTCTGTAGCTTTTAATTTTTAAAACTCCTGAGGAAGTTTGGTCGGTATGCCTGCTAATTACTCTGATTTGAAAGTTTTTAGGTGTCCAACATATATGCATGTAAATGATAGGAAATTAAAACCTAGAGCTAAGAAATATATTTTCCTTAGGTATACTTCTGGGGTGAAAGGATAAAGATTGTGGTGTCCAGATCCCAAATCATCAAAATTTGTAATTAGCAGAGATGTTACATTTGATGAATTGTCTATGTTAAATTCCAAAAGAGAGTCTTCAAGTTCTTCTCGTGCAGATAAAGATAGTATGCAAGAGCAAGTGGAACTTGAAATTGGTAGTTCCGGTCCTTCTAATTTGACTTCTTCTGTTTAGCAAAATTTAGTTCACAGTGATGAAGAAAATATGGAAGAAGAATATTCTATAGCCAGGAATAGATCAAGAAGGGAGATTCGACCACTGCAAAGGTATGCGAATTTAGTTGCATATGCTTTGTCAATTGCAAAAGAAACAAATCGAGATGGTGAACTGTCTACCTACAATGAAGCTTGTTCATATGAAGGTTCAGCTAAGTGGTTGATTGTAATGAATAAAGAAATTGAGTCCCTCCATAAGAATAGAACTTGGATTCTTGTAAAGCCGCCTTTAGGAAAGAAAATTGTTGGTTGTAAATGGGTTTTCAAGAAAAATAAGCGTACTCCTAGAGCTGAAAATGGAAGGTACAAAGCAAGATTGGTTGTGAATGGCTATAGTCAGGTACAATGTTTTGATTTTACTGATGTATTTTCACATGTTGTTAAACATAGCTCTATCTATGTTTTGCTTGCTTTAGTTGCTATGTATGATTTAGAATTGGAGCAGCTTAACGTTAAAACAGCCTTCTTGAATGGTAATCATAAGGAACAAGTTTACATAAAGTAGCCTGAGGGATTTGAAATTGAAGGAAAAGAAGACCATGTTTGTCTTTTGAAGAAATCCTTGTATGGATTAAAGCAGTTCTCAAGATAATGGTATAAGAAGTTTGACTTCTTCATGTTGAGTAATGGTTATTCAAGGAGCATGTACGATAGTGATAGGGCTTAAATTAGTTATATATTTCCTAGTTATTTAAGGCCATTTTGTGATACATTTTGTGCAATAACTGGTCATATTCCTTCATATTTGAGATTTTACCACTGGAAAGGTAATTTGTGCATTATTTTAGATTTTAGGGGTAAAATAAGGCAAAATCGTCGCTAAACACACTAGAGGCGGCGCAGGCCAAGATAGGACAGGCGGCGCCGGCCACGTATTGCTGGCACGTATTTTGAGGCGATGAAAAATCGGTGAAACAAGGGCTGAACAGAACACAGCCAGCACAGATTGGGAGCCTAAAGGCAGCGCTAGCTATGACCTTGAAAAGCTTGGCATGAAAATCAAGAAAAATCGATGAACGGACAGAAAGATAGAATGCAATCGACGCAAGCCCAAGGCAGGACAAGCGGTGCCGACTGTGCACTGGTACAGAGGTAATACCTCGATTTTTATGCGCATTTTTGATAATTTTCAGAGTTTTGGTATTTTTCTACTTCTATTCGGCCAGAAACCCTAGAGGGACGAATTTAGGCACTTCTAAAGTCTATAAATAGAGGGAAAAAACAAGTCAAATGTATGAATTCACGGATCAAAACACAAATCACTCAAAATCAAGGAGGAATTCATCAAATCAAGGAGGATTGTGCAAGAGGGTCTACGAAGGAAGAAGAAAGAGACTTGTCTATGAGTGCTTTCTTTTAAATTTGTTTTCTTTTCTTGAACAATAATGTATTAATTGTTTTATTACAATTTGACAGTGTTTTCTGTATTCATGATTTTTAGAGTACTTTGATCTTTTAATTAATTGATTATTATTCTTGGATTTAATTACTTATGCTAATTACGAGATTAGTTTGTTATTTCTTTCTATTGACTTGATTGGAAAAGGGGTTGATAGTGGTCTCAATTCATTAATTTCATATTTGTTGTCTTTTAACTTGATTGGAAAAGGGGTTAATTGCTAAGAATTAGGTAATTAAAGGTTAATTAATATTTGCCAGGATATGGATTCATTGGTTAATTTCATGTTTTAAATTTTCCAGGATGTGGGGATTTAATCAAGGATTGTGTTTAATGCATCTTTTAGGCGAATTAGTTGAGACAGGATATGCAATGCTAATTTGTCTAAAAAATAGTGATTTCATGGATTGGAAAACAAGTAAATCTATCTTAATCTTTCATGATGCTAAGAAAATGATTAGTTATGATAATGATTAGGTATTTTAAGGTCATGTTTGGTAAAATAATGGTTTAAGTTACATAGTTCTCCATCATTGACATGTATATATTATTATTTTTTTCACTTTATTAGGTCGGCTAAACAATGAAAGAAAAATGATTAATGCATACTTATCCCTTGAGGATCAATACTTATTTTAAACCCTATGCTATACTTAATGATGAGTACGCTTACTCATATGTATAATTTAGGATTAACGTTTTAATTTAAACTTGATTGGGAATGTACTTATTTTTATATGATTTTTTTATACCTAAATTCAAACATATCAGACAGCTGTGTTTATTTTCGAAAGTTACATGATGATGTCTTGAAAAGATAGTTAAAGAATGAATTTGTGATGAAATATTTGGGAGTAGCTAAAAAGATTCTTGGCATAGAGATCAAGAGAGATCGAGCTCTTAGGAAACTGTACCTGACTCAAGAACATTACATTGAGAAAGTTTTGGAGAGGTTTGGCATTAAAAATACAAAACCTATAAGTACTCCTTTCGCGAGTCATTTTAAACTTTTAGCTGCTCAGTCACCAAAATCAAGTGAAGAGGAAGATTATATGGCACGTGTTTCATATTCCAGTGCAGTCAGCAGTATAATGTATGCAATGGTTTGTACTCATTCGGATATTTCACAAACAGTTAGTGCAGTTAGCAGATATATGTCCTGTCCTGGAAAAACACATTGGCAAGTTGTGAAATGGATTCTCAGATATTTTTGAGGCACTTCAGATGCTTGTTTGGAGTTTGGAAGAAATAACAACACTTTGGTTAGTTTTCTGGACTCTGACTATGCCGGAGATCTTGACAGGAGAAGATCACTTACTGACTATGTATTTTGCATTGGAGGTTGTGCCATTAGTTGGAAAGCTAGCTTGTAGCATGTAGTGGCCCTGTCTACTACGAAGGCAGAATATTTGACTTTGACTGAGGTAATTAAAGAAGCCTTGTGGTTGAAAGTTTTATTTGGCGAGCTCAATCTACATAAAGGTACAACTACAATTTACTGTGATAGTCAAAGTGCATTACATTTGACTAGAGATCAGATGTATCATGAGAGGATGAAGCATATTGATGTGAAGTTTCACTTCATTTGAGATATTATTGCTGAGAAGAAAGTCTTTGTTCAGAAGATTAACACCAAAGACAATCCTGCTAACATGCTTACAAAATCTTTTCCCGTCTTCAAGTTCAAGCAGAGTCTAGAGTTGATTGGAGTTTACTATTCGTGATTTGTGGTCTTTGGACTTTCGTGGAGAAGGTGGAATAAAACTGTTATGTTTGAGTTTGGGATGCAAGTCAAGGAATAGATTTGTTAGAATGCCTTGCATCTATTTTCGTTTGTCCCACATCGGAAGTTTGAGAGCCATCCACCTCCTTTGAAGCCTTATAAATAAAGGCTTGGTTTGGTTCTTTAAACACATAACACCAACACAAGAGTTTGAATACCCATTGAGGCATTTGCTCTTTGTAATACTCTTGTTTTGTATTAGTGCTATTTAGTGGCTTAGGAACACTTTCCTAAAGCCTTGTAAATTGTCTTTTTCATAGTGAAGTTTTGTTCCACCTTCGCCCGTGGACGTAGGTCTTTTGACCGAACCATGTAAGTTCTTATGTCTCACTCTTTTATTTCCTTTCTCGTTATTTATTTTTTCTCCGCATTATTTTTGTTATTATTACTTCTTTGTTATCATCTTGTGTGACTTTGCCATTAGAGTTTTGGTTTGTTCCTGGGGTATATCCTTAATAAAACTAAACACCGTCTCTATGCTAGCAGAGAGTGACGGCTAGGGTAAACTCATAGAGAAGAAGGGAAGGTCTTATGTGTGTTATGTGTTTTTCCATCTCAAAGCTATGAGAACCGTTCTCTAATATATTAAAGATATATCCTGATATTGTGCAGAAAAACACATATCTGTAAATTCTAATCCAATTAGAATTTACTAATTGTAATTGAAAACCATAAAATTCTTAACAATTGTAATTTGGTCCAAAATTATAACTAATTATAATTTGACTACAATAACTTTTCCTTCTCATAATTAACCCTATAATGTTATCAAATAACATCTTGAGTACTTAATCCTTTATTATGTGTGACCTATAAGGTTTACCGGTCTATTGGTAGCGAATATGAATTAATACAAATGTCTTTGAGATTAATAATCCTTAATAATTTAGAATTAATATATTAATTCAAAACATGATTGATTTATTAGTTCATGAATTAATAAACCTATATTCAGCAGATCATGAGCGATATCTAGCAACACATCATGACCACCCAAGAGTCCAGAAAGTTAAGTGGCTTGACATAAACTCTTCAATAACAAATAACAGTGCAATAAACTCTTTTCATCGTACAATATCTCATTTGGTTTGGAGAACAGAATTAGTGCCAACTCCTTCCAGAATAAATATTAAACCTAGCTCGAATATATTAGTACTTGTACCAGAAATTCACGTATCTACATGTGTATCAATTGGAACTGTTTCCAATACACATTAATCTTGGACAAGGATTTCACGAGTAGTAATTCCAACAAGTGGCAGTGAAATATTCGCCCCTACTATTAGGAGTGGTAATCCTTTATTGACCTTTTCAACTACTTTCATTTATCTCATTTTATACCCAATATCCACTGCATAGACAGCCCTCAATTTGGCTCCAAAGATTGTAATCAAAGTATAATGCTTAGCAAATAAAGTACCTTGGAGATCTCAAGTCTAAGGATACTTGCACGTTTTCTATAACGAGATCCTATCACTGGCTCTACATAGTTATCCATCTGATTATCTCACAGTCAGGTCATCCAATGTACTTATTTTATTAACAAGCATCCACGTATTAACTTTAAGTATCTCAATACTCATGGATATAAGAACCACCACCTAATCAGATCAGGAAGTCTAACACGTACTAGTCTTAACGCATTAATGATGTCCTATCTCATTAATACTACAACTAAAGATTATTTAAGTACTAACACTATACAGTGTAATAGGAATCTTACATCATGATCTCTATCATGATTTTCTTAACACATTATTGTTCTAGGAACTTTTATCTAACAGTTATTTTACATGAAAGTAAAGAACACAAACTGAAAGATAAATAATGCCTTATATTACAAAACAAATGTGTCATACAAGTAATTACCTCTAGGGCACAACATTAACAAACTCTCACTTGTACTAGAGTCAATCATTCATGTATCTAATACCGAATGACTCAACATGCCTATCATGTTTCTTTTGGGATAGTGCTTTTGTAAACAGGTCAAATATGTTCTCATCTGTAGGAACTCTCTCTATCTTTAGATCATTCCTATCTATGATCTCTCGGATCAGATGATAGCATCGCAGTACGTTCTTGGATCGTTGGTGAGACCGTAGCTCATTTGCTTGTGCAATGGCTCTGTTGTTGTCACAATACAATAATATTAGACCAACAACGCTAGGGACCACATCTAATTCTGTCACGAACTTTTTCATCCAAACAGCTTTCTTAGCTATATTAGAAGCGGCTATGTACTCAGCTTCTGTCATAGAGTCTGCTATAGTTTCTTATTTGGAACTCTTCTAACTTATTGCCCCTCCACATAACGTAAATACGTAGCCAGATTGTGATTTGAAATCATCTTTGTTAGATTGAAAACTGGCATCAGTATACCCGTTTACTTTCAAATCACCTTCTCCATAAACCAAGAACACATCTTTAGTCCTTCACAAGTACTTAAGGATGTTCTTTACAACTACCCAATAACCCTTACCAGGGTCAGATTGGTATCTGCTCATCAACCTGAGAGCACCAGATACATTTGGCCTTATAGATATCATAGCATACATGATAGATCCAACAGCCGAAGCATATGGAATATTACTGATGTGATCCTTTCAACTTGCCTATGAGAGACATCGACTTGGAAAGGCTTATCCCATGCAGCATGGGTAAGAATTCCTTTATGGATTGATCAATGCTAAACCTCTTTAGCACTTTATCTGTGTATGTAGATTGTAAAAGACCTAGCAACCTTTTTTACCTATCTCTATAGATCCTTATTCCAAAAATGTGTTTCTCCAAGGTCTTTCATGGAGAATTTCTTGGACAACCAAACTTTAACTGATTGTAGGACAGGTATATTATTTCCTATTAGTAATATGTCATCTACATAAAGAAATAAAAAAACGATTGCGCTCACACTAACCTTCTTGTACACACAAGGTTTATCTATGTTTTGAATGAAACCAAACTCGTTGATTGTTTCATAAAAAAAAATGTTCCAACTCCTATAAGCTTGCTTAAATCCATAAATGGACCTTTGCAGCTTGTACACTTTTGTACTATCATTGCATGTGAAACCCTCAGGTTATGTAATATACACATCCTCAGTCAGATTTCTATTTAGGAAAATTGTTTTCATATCCATTTGCCAGATGTCATAATCATGATGAGTGGCAATGGCTAGAAGTATCCTGATAGATTTTAGCATTGCTACTGGCGAGAAGGTTTTGTCATAATCAATACCATATTATTGACGATAACCCTTAGCCACTAGTCATGCTTTATAGGTAACTACATTATCATCCATGTCAGTTTTCTTCTTGAAAACCCATTTGCACCTAATAGGTATGATTCCTTTGAGTGGTTCAACTAAAGTTCGTAATTGGTTGTCATGTATGGAATCCATCTCTGACTTCATGGCCTCAAGCAATTTATTAGATTCTAAACTGTTCAGAATTTCCTTGCAGGTAGTAGGCTCATCTTCATCTATGAGCGATACGTCATTGTGGTCACTTATGAGAAATCCATATCTCTCAGGTGCCACACGTATCCTACTTGACCTACGAGGATCTTGTGTGGTAGAAGGTTCAACTATTCTCTCAATAGATGTGGGATTAGACAATTAATCCTTGTTTATTTGTTCTTCTTGAACTTCACAAAGTTCAATTTTACTCCTACTGTTCCCTTTGAGCATGTGCTCCTTCTCTAAGAAGACAGCATATTTCAAAACAAATATTTTGTTTTCAGAGGGGAGATAGAAGTAATACCCAAAAAATTCTTTCGGATAACCCACAAATAAACACTTGTTAGACTTACTTTCAAGTCTGTCTAACTGTGGCCTTTTGACAAAGATAGGACAACCCCATACACTCAAGTGAGATAACTTTGGTTTCTTGCCAAAGAACATCTCAAATAGGGTAGTCTCAATCGTTTTTTATGGCACTTTGTTTAGAATATAAATAGAAGTCTCTAGTGCATACCCCCAAAATGATTTTGGCAAGTCCGCAAAAGCCATTATAGCCCGTACCATGTCTAGAAAGGTTCTATTCCTTCTCTTAGATACACCATTATGTTGAGGTATGTGTGGTGGAGTCCATTAAGATAATATCACATTATCTCTAAGATAACCCTAAGACTCTTGACTTAAGTATTCACCTCCTCAATCCGATCTTAGAGTCTTAATACTTTTGCAAAGTTATTTTTTTACTTTATTCCTGAAATCTTTGAACTTTTTGAAAGCTTTAGATTTGTATTCCATTAAATACAAATGCCCATATCATGAATAATCATCGATAAAGGTTATGAAATAGTTATATCTTTCTATTGCTTATATAGACATTGGGTCATATACATCAGAATGTATAAGCTCTAATAACTCTTTGGCACTTTCTCCTTTTCCAGAAAAAGGAGTTTTAGCCATTTTATCTAGTAAATAAGACTCACAAGTGCTATATGATTCATAATCAAATGACCCTAAGTCACCAAGCCTATGTAACTTTGTAACACGATTCTTGTTTACATGACCTAAATGACTATCCATCTCTAGAATATATAAACCATTAACCAAAGTTGCAAAACCATAGTGGATATCATTCAATGAAAAAGGTTCTTAAAAATTAAATGAAATCCATAAAAATCTAAACATGTAACTGAGATAATATTTTTTAATAAAACTTGTACATAATAAGAGTTTTGTAGTTCGAAAACTAATCCAAAAGGCAGGTTCAATTCGTATGTTCCCATAGCAAGTGTAGCAACCTTTGCTCCATTTGCATTACGTAGGTCCACATCGCCCTTCTCAAGCTTTCTACTGTCCTTTAGTCCCTACAAGTTATTGTATAAATGAGATCCACACCCGGTATCCAATACCCATATCTCATTTCTAAAGGCAGTATTTATCTCAATCATAAACATACCAAGAATAGAAGTAGAAGTGACCGCAAGCTCCTCCTTCTGCTTTTGTTCCTTCACACTCTCTAAGTAGGCCTTGCAGTTGCACTTCTAATGGCTCATCTTGCCACAGTGATGGCATGGGCCTTTGGTAGTTGCATTCTTCTTCTTCACACCACCATTGGACTTAGTGGGAGCCTTCTTCTTCTTCTTAGGAAATTTCTTCTTAAAAGAAGAAGATTCTACCATCAAGACTGTATTGGATTCCTTCTCAATAGAGGACTCCAAAGTTTTGAGAAGATTTATCAACTCAGGAATAGTGGAATTAATCTTGTTCGTCTGATAGTTGGTCACAAATTGTGAAAAATGTTTGGGCAAAGATTGCATAATTAAGTTAATACTTAAGTCGTTGTCCATTATAAACCCAAGAGATGCAAACTCCTTTATGAAGCCCAGCATCTTCAGCCCATGAGTAGCCACAGAAGCACCTTCAGCCATCTTAGATCGGAACAGCTCTTTAGATATCTCATATCTCTCTGTTCTTGCTTGTTATCAAATAGTGCTCTAAGACAGAGAATTATCGTTTAAGCATCCATATGCTCATGTTGTTTTTGTAGCTTAGGAGATATTGACGCTAGCATAATATACACTACAAAAAAATTGACTTTTGGCAACGCCAGAGAAAGTGTGGCGAAAGTGGCCAAAACCGTGGCGAATATGTTTTTGCCACAGAAATGCCACGGTTTCCGAGGCGTGGGCATTGCAGTCGTTGCAAAAAGTTTGGCACAGTTGTGCAGCCGTGGGGAATACTTTTTGCCACGGAATTACCACAGTTTTGGAGTCATTGTAAATAAAGTGTGGAATTTGTTTATGGACTTTTGCCACAGGTTTTCCCAACAGTTATTAACTGTGGGCAAAGATTTCAATTTTTTTGTCATGGGTTTTCCAACATTTTACAACCGTGGGGAATATTATTTGTTACAATTAAATTTCTGTTAGAAATAATCTTTTTTGTTACGGTTCTTTTCTAAATTGACATAACCATGGGTAATGCCCATTTGCAATGATATACCTGCTGTTGTAATTAATACTTTTTGCCACGGTTATTTTTTAAATTAACATAACCATGGGTAATGCCCATTTGCTACGTTTCGTTGCTGTTGTAAATAATTTTTGCCATGGTTCTTTTCTAAATTGACATAACCGTAGGTAATGCCCATTTGCTATGATTTCCTTGTACGTAATTAATACTTTTTGCCACGCTTTAAAGCTTCAAGAAACAAAAATGGTACGCAATTTTTGTACAACTTTCCATATTTTTTACATCTGTAGTGAATGAACATTGAATTCAATATAATGATATTGACAAATTGTTTTTCCTTCTACTTTAACAAGATCATATACTATACATATAGAACTATGAAAATGTCGAATATTAACAATCAACTATTATTCATTGAATAAACATTCAAAATGCCATCTTCCATAAATAATAACTTAATATATACCAAAAAAACTAAATGGAGTCTGATAAATGTCAAGAATCTAATCCTTGATATTAGTTCAAAATAGTTCCAAAAAAAAAAAAAAAAAACACAATTGTAACCATGACATCCAACAGAAGTCATAAAAATTCATTGACGACAAAAAATAATGCCATAGTTAAATGAACCTTCAACCACCTTGATCTTCATTCATCCTGTCATTAAGAAAAAAAAAAGATAAGATTACTTCTTAATAAAGCTACAATCTGAACTTCTAAAGTTACTACAAAACTTGTCTCAGATATATATAATCATCCACTATAATATAAATTTCAGAATTATTAAGCACATAAGAAGCTTTGAAGAAATCTAATGTGCATTGACATAAAGTGAAACTTAAAATGCTATGTGTCACCATATTTGCATGCATTTGAAGCATTTGCATGCACCAGACAAAGATCATTTAAAAGTGAATTACAGAAAATTCACATTCAATTCTAGATACAAAAGGAAATCTCAAGTGCAATTGCCAGCAAATGATAAACACAGGAGGATCATAATATCTGATAAAATGAAGATGCATTACTATATCATTCAAGTGGTAATTTTTCAAAAGATAAACATCCAATAAATGAAGCCCCAACTTTAGCATCACTGTAACAACACCATACATAAGCTATAATATGTGATCCACGCATCATCATTATTTGAAACTACAAGACTAATTAGACAAAAGCAAAATAGTGGAATTAATCTGTGAGTTCTTGCTAAAATGGTACTCTGATGTCAACCAAGTACAACAAAGTACATCCAAATAAAATTTAGCCAAACAAAAGTAATGTCTTTGCTCTTTGCTCATGTTATTGAAATAGCAATTCCCAGGACCTCAGTAGAATACTAATTATTCAAAGTAGTCCATGTTAACCAACAAAGTTCTGCACCAAATATTAAAAGTATTTTCAGAGAGCATACATGGCATTTTCAGAATTTCTGACTAAGATCATCCCAAAGTTTGCTACTATCTAAAACAGAATAGAACATATATGTCTCTATTTTAACTCCTTGGTGATTTCAGAAACAAAAAAGAACCAAAAGAACAGTATAGTTAACACTAAAGCAGTTCTTCAACATCAGTTGCTTACTTTTTCAAATCTTGGCCTTTCAAAAATTCAAATTCCTATAAAAGAATGATGAATGAGCAAATATTGCACATCATATCTCGACCAAAAAAATAGACAAAATGATTGAAAGGCAATTTCAAAACCCAGAAAAATATACAAGGGGAAGTTTGAACTATGCTGGAACAACCACATTATGTTCAAGGCTACATTATTTTCAAAAGTATACTAAGCACTCAGAAATATACTAAGCATTTTCATCATCACTACTCAGCATTTTGCAGCATTTTCAGGTGGAAACTATTCAATTACTACTCAACATTTACACAGCATTTTCAGACACATACATAGCATTTTCAGCTAGAAACTAACAGCATTTTCAGCATATCACTACTCAGTTACTACTCAGTATTCACGCAGCATTTTCACACAACATACACAAGCCTTTTCAGCATTTTCAGCTAGAAACTGCTCCGCATTTTCAGTATCACTACTCAGCATTTTGCAGTATTTTCAGCTGGAAACTATATATTTAATTACTACACAGCATTTCCAGACATCATACATAGCATTTTCAGCATTTTCAACTGGAAATTAATAGCATTTTTCAGCATATCACTACTCAATTAGTACTCAGTATTTACGCAGCATTTTCATACAACATACATAAGCCTTTTCAGTATTTTCAGCTAGAAACTACTCAGCATTATCAGCATCACTACACAGCATTTCAGAGACTATTCCAGTACAACTTTTTTAGCATCAACACAGTAGTTTTAGCATCACTACTCAGCAATATAGTGTATTTTCAGCTAGAAACTGCTTAGCCTTTTCAGTACACTAGCCATAGCATGTACATAGTTAAGCATATTCAATACATGAGCTTTTAATGTATGATACAAGCAAGAGGAATTTACAGCAAGAAGTCTTTGTAGAGTCACCAGGTTCAACAGACTAATAGCAGATACTGTGCACTAATGTCTCACCATATTCTATTATCTTCTAAGTCCACATTAATACTAAAATCCCCTGAACATTGAAGTTTAGATGAAGAGATGAGGCATGTGTTGAGATGGAGAATGAAGGCACTAATCATACCCTATCTGTTGCACTCTCATATTCATGCTCGTTCGGATTTGAATTAAAGCGTTGAGCACTGGAGGTATCGGTCGCATAAAATAAGTAGAAAGTTATTATATAAGATTAATTAGCAAGTAAGAATCCATTACAAACATCTATTTCAAACCTGGTGACCATTGTTTGTGCAAGGAAGGCTATGATTTTTCTCCATTGAAGCTGCTATTTCATCCACTTGAGCATTAAGTGTATCAATTTGACCTTGAAAATTTCCCAACATGCTATCAAATTTTGAGGTCAAATCAGTTTGTAGTTTCTCCAGGTGCTTGTTCATAAACTCTTCAAAGCCAGAATACATGTTACTTCCACCACCAATAAGCATTGAGCGAGTCGGACCTAATCCCATTGTTCTGACATAGCCATGCCCCTCAGATCCCATAAATTCTTGGAGTATTTGTTGTCTATGTTCCAACGTACGCTCTTCAAGAGGCAGTTCCTCAAGCCTTGCATTCATTGCACTCTGCACAATGATGCAAGTGAAGTAATTTTATGCATTATAAATAAAACAATAAATAAATTTTATGCATTATAAATTATACAATAAATAATATCTAAGAGGTAGTAGTTCGTTACAATTAGTCTGGCTGCTTCTAGATCTCTAATGATGCCAATTGCGTCCATCCGTGTTTTCATATAAACAGATAGCGGATCTGTTTCCTCACCTTTCTTTGTCATCTAAAATATGGAAAGTGAAAACTTGTACCATTTATTTTTTTAAAAAAATACTTCTGTTAATGTAGTATAATGAAAATGTGACGACTTACATCAGCTCGTATTACCGCAAATGGTGTTCTACCACATTTGTGTGGAAGTCCATGCATTCCACGGTTACGCTTATTTTTTTCAGCAGCTTCCTACCAAAGTGTAATAAATAACTCAATCATTTTCATCAAATTAGTATAAATTGAGATAAACGACATTCTATCTTGACTAAAAAATGAAGTTTATTAATGGAGAACTACAGAAATCCAATTAAGGTTTGATTTGGATTGAACTAGTACTTGCACTCGCTCCAAACTCCAATAATCAACCAACACTTTCCATTGCTCAGGCTCAACCCTTGAAGGAACATTGGCTAAAGCCTCCTCTTTAGTTTTGTTGATAAAGTGGTTCTTCTTTAATTGGCTTTTCCATGATCTCCATTTTTCATCAAGTGACTTCATGCAATTAATCTAATATGTAGGAGGTACAGTGCTCTTTGACTTCATTCCCAAGAGAGAGAGAGAGAGAGAGAGAGAGAGAGAGAGAAATGAAGAAAAAGGTTAAGAATATACTTACTCTAATAGAATAACAATCATGACAAAAAAAATTGAGATAAAATGAGTCAAAATTCTATATACTAGTAATTTACCTGAATATCTACCCAAACATGATCTCATATATCTTCTAGAATGTCTCTCCATGTCTCATAAGTAAGGGGTAGTCGGATACCGTTACGAGCAACATTACCAAGATAGGTCATGATGATTGGTCTTGTAGGTCTAATTAGATGCATATGTTCATTAAATGCAATCGAAATAGTTTCCTCTTCTGCAAGATTTATGGGCTTTTGATGTGTCCGGACTTGGGTATAAAAATCATACAAAAACTAAGCACATTCCCAATCAAGTTTAAATTAAAATGTTAAACCCAAATCACACATATGAGCAAGTGTACTCATCATTAACTGAGCATAGGATTCAAACGAGTGTTGATCCTTAAGGAACAAGTAGACATTAATTACCTTTCTTTTATTGTTTAACCGACTAGATAAAACAAAACCAAAATTAAAAAAATAAAATAAAATAATAATAAAAATATATACATGTCAAGGATGTAGATTTATGTAATTCAAACCATTGATTAGACAACCATGATCTTAAAGTACCCAACCTCTATCATAACTAATTATTCTCTTAGCATCATGAAGAATTAAAATAGACTCGCTTCTTTCTCAATCCATGAATCCCTATCTTCTAGGTAACTTAGTATCACATACTCTGTCTCAACCAGTCTTACCCAAAAGATGCATTAAACACAATTCTTCGATTAAGTCCTATTCTCAGGCAAACTTAACCCATGAAATTAACTAATTGAATCCATATTCTGGCAAATGTCAATTAACCTTTAATTACTCTATTCTTGCCATTAACCCCATTTTCAGGCAAGTTAAAAGGCAACAAATATGAAATCAATCAATTTAAACCATCAACCCTATTCTAAAGCAAGTTAACGGCACAATCAATTAATCTCACAATCAACCCAAGTAATTAAATACCAAAAATAACAATCAGTTAATCAAAAGATCAAATAACTCTAAATACCATGAACGTCTAAACCAATGTCAAATTACAATAAAATAATTAAAACATCATTGTCAAGAAAAGAAAACAAAGTAAAAGAAAGCACTCATAGACAAGCCTCATTCTTCTTCCTTTGAAGACCTTCTTGTACAACCCTCCTTGAATTGAAGAATTCCTCCTTGGATTGAGTGATTTTCCATGATGAATAATGAATTTTCCCATTTTCCCCTTGTGTTTTTCATTAATTTATAGGCTTAAGAAGTACCTAAACTCGTAGGTACAAAGTTCTTGGCCGAGTAGAAGTTGGAAGATACTAAAACTCCTCAAATTTCCAAAAACGCGTAGAAAAATAGCAGCACCGCCTCAAGGACAGAACACAGCCGGCGTCGCCTGTGTTCTACTTCTCCACTTGTTTGCCAATTTTTCTCCAAATTTTGCGCATAAGTTCTAGAATTCAGCCGGCGCCGGTTCCAGCCTTACAGCTGGCACCGCCTCTGCTCTGTTTCACGACGGTTTTGCTTCCTTTTACAAAAAAATCTGAAATAAAAACAAAATACCTTTCCAAGGGTAAAATCTCAAATATGAAAAAATATGACTAGTTATTGCGCAAAATGTATTACAAAAGAATCTCAAATAACTAGGAAAAGTATGACTAATTTAGCCACTATTAGCTTTGAAGGACCCCTTCCCTTTTTCTTTGCATTATTCCCATGTTCTTGCCCAAGAAAGGAAAAAAAAAACAGAAATCATTAGTATTAAATTTGAACCACAAGCTTAGTACAGTGCAATGTCGGTGAATGGATGCATGTGAAGTATATATGACATTTGGAATCATCAAGCAGTGTTTAAATAGGTTGTAAGAAATTCTAGTATTCAGGCCGGGGGTACCGATCCCTTTATCAAATTAGTATGTTCAAGTCAATGATTATTGCAGCACACAGCATATCTCTCACTCAAGTCTAGAATGAACCAAAAAAAGGCCATGTGCCAGCAAGAATTTTCAAATTTCAGGACAGATATTGTACTCTGGCATTATGTAGCTACCCATTTTATCCTTAACCAAATTGTTCAGTGTATCTACATTTTAGTTCCACAAACTGTAGTGCAGAACGATGACTAAACAAGACATTTTAGGACTAAAAAATGGAAGTACCAAGCCAAAAATTTCAGGACAGAGTAGAGCATCAATCATTTAAGGAACAAGGATGTGATGTGTGTGGGATTATGGAAGACTTTATAGTCCAGAAAATAAAGGAAAAGATTGCAACTAAAGTAGTATTTGTCACTGCCATATAAATCCCTTCAGTGAAAATTTAATGACACATGCCTTATAGGTTAAGTTGTATCAACTCGGACAAGAAATGGAGCAAACATATATTGGTAAAAGTCCATAAATGCTCTTGAGAATCTGGATGTAAGAAACAGAAAGTAGATCCCTAAGTTTGTTCCATTTCAGAAGGTAGATATTTAATGACTTTACATTTCAGAAAACAGAAAACAAAAAAATAGAAAGCAGATATTTAAGAATCAGAAAGCAGTCACTAAGCCCTTAAACATTGGAGTTGCCATCTCAAGACAATACTTTTGTGCTTTCATATGATTTTCATTAGCATTAGCATATGCACAAAAAAATTTTGAGATTCTCAACATGTTCCTGCCAACTCTTTCTATCATTGTTTTCCTCAATTTTCCATTCAATTGCCAGATTTCCAGTATGCATGACATAGAAAAAGAAATGGGGTAAAAAATCAATAAAGCAGTATGTGCCTGCCAACACTTGTGAGTAGTGTCTTATGAAAAGTGAGAAAATATAATTTCTAGATGACTGCCAACCATAATAGTGCCAAAATGTGGTATGCTGTCATGCTTTTCAGATAAATATATGACTGATCCCTTTATCAAATTAGTATGTTCAAGTTAAACTGCTCCACCAATCCCAATGGAAGTGCCTGCTCATAGGGGAGGTACATAGGGTAGTGTGGTCCACTTGAAGGTAAAGGGAACAACAGAGCATTTAAGGGAATAGAAAATAGCAGACAATTGATAATAGTAACCACTTTCAAATCCCTTTTTCTTTTTTCTTTTTTAAGTGGAGAGTCTATTCCACATATGTAGAATTATTCTGAGATAAGTATCAATTTTTGGCATCTCAGTGAACATTTCAATTAGCAAAACAATTGTAGTTTGTGCCTTATATAATACCCACTTCACCTGGATTTGAATGTTAGAACCTATGTTACACCTTACGGAATAGATATTGTTGAATTATTATCTCTCATAAAAGCTTAAATAGCTAGAGAAAGCTATAATTTAAATGCTCAAGTTTGCACCAACATATGGGTTAGACTTCTTACAACATGCCCAACATATGTAAAATTTCCATTCATATTGGTGGTAGCATAAATTCAAACCAGGACCTTTTTAGATTGCATACTTACAATGCCCATAGATACCACATCATTTAAAAGCTAAGCTAACAGAGTGTAAATGTAATTTACAATTCAATTTAAATACTCAAACAGCTATCCAGTTCTATATAATATGGGCCATATATAGCTGCTTGGCCCTTGCGTAGTGCGTCATATCCTTCTATACTTGATGAAGAAGAGGACATTAATTTTGTAACCACAATCTTTTATTATTGTTATTCTGGAATTTTCTACCTTATATATATATCCAATGTTTTTTTTATCTTTTTTTAATCTGAAGTAAGTTATGAATTTTTTTCTTCCATGAATATCATAGGATGTCACTTCTATGAGGACCTAAAGATAACTCAAACATTAGAATTTCACTTTGTGCAGACCATTTCAGCAATACATTACAGCTGATACAATGTTGCTTAATTAGGAAGCAGTGATGGATCTTAGAAGAGAAATGTGCCAAGATTAGAATAATGGAAGGAAAGAATATGGGAAAGAAAAGAATTCAATCAGAGTAAGACTAAAGAGGCAAAAGCTAACAACAAACAACTCTATTTCATAAATTAACTGTGGCTTCCTAATGTAGAACAAAAAGTACTTCAAAGCTAAGAAAGCTTCATCATTAAGAAAAAATCCTAAGAAACTAATCATTGACCAATGCTGCATGCTCACTGTATTTCAACCCTAATGATAACCTAGAAACATCTGAGGATTCATTTAGGGCAGCGAGAAAATTACCAAAATAACCAGCAAACAAAAACCCTAGAGAAACAAATATACTGCTGTTACAATATTTAATAGTGATCTTTGAAATCCTCCAAATATTGTTCAGTGACTCATAAGTGAAAGTCTTCACAGATCTAAGCAAATATGGTGCAAACATGTAAATGGTGAATTATTGGCATAAGAATGCATTCACTAATATAGAAGCTATAGGAAAATAACTTCACACATCAAAACTAAAAAAGACACGTGCAATAAAATACAACTAGATTTTAAAATTAAAAAGAAAAAAAAAGGGATTGTCATGGAACTTATTCATCAAATTGCAAAAACAAAGGAAACCAGAGGATGCATTTTCAACTTACCAAAATTTTTTTTTCTTAAACTTCATGTGCACAGGTCTGATACTAACATGATTCCTCATAATCACAAAGAGAGACTATCACATGTATCACTTTCGATTGAACTAAAAATAATTGTCTTAAGCATTTAGGGAGTAAAGAACTGATGCTAAATGGATTCCTTGTAATGATACAACTAAGATAGCAAATAAACTTAAAATTCTCCATTCAATATTAGGTCATTTCTCATGTTCTCATTCATTTATTTTTTAAATCCTCTGAAACATCAATTTCTCCCAGCTTAGGCTAACATAGTATGATGGTATTGAAAGAACACTAGAAGAAATAAGGCATACGGATGAGGGAACAAAGGGGACAGTTTTATTCCAGTGAGATGTTACTTAGGCTAATTTTGTTTTGGAAGAAAATGAGGGAACAACATTTTACTTATTTTTCATGTATTTGACAGATTCCAAAACTTCTCCTAAAAGAATAAAACAAATCTTCTGTTCTTTAAGCTAAAAGTTTGGACCATTCTTAAAGTTCCAAAAGTTCTATTCATTTCATTTTGTTTTCCAAATTTTCCTGCAAAATTTTCAACTCATCAAATAAGATAGCAAATGAGCTTGGTTGAAATAGCTGAAATACATTTTATTCTTAATTATCCTAACCAATCCCTACATCCTCAAACAGAAAAGGCACATTTACAAAGATATTAATAGCTGAGATAATCCCCAAAACCCATCCATGGACTTAATCCATTCAGCACACAAAAGTTTGAAACCCTTAGCACACAGAAGTTTACCCTCAAAGGGCATCAACATAAACAAATACTTGGGATAAAAATCCCATCATGTATCCCAAGAAATGGGCTAATTATTTTCCATCAATTCCAATAATTACTAATTCAACATCCATTGACTTCAATGGAATAGTTCAGCAACAATTGATAATAATTTTAGTGCTTGCATGGTAAAAAAAAATTTAAGATGTACCTGCTTCATTAGTTGGCTGTGAAGCTGACGTTGTTGCATCTAACATGTCATTTCCAGGCTGACCACATACATCAATTTCTTCAGGTGGGTCTCCAAAAGGATCAAAAGTGCTTGCATCATCAGCTTGAGACCCATCATGACTATGTATGCTATGGGTGACATTAGAAGCAGCAGCTAATGTTGGATCATCATTTGCAACATTCACCTTGACTGATGTCGAAGTAGCATCTACTATGGGCAAATTAGATGGAGCAACAAATGGTGTTGGACTAGAAGAAACTGCTATTTTACGTTTTTGAATTGGAGGCGCAATATAAGTATTTCTTCTGGTTGATATAACTCTAATAAAAGTAGGTGGACCAGTAACAACTGGAGAAGGTGCTGATGGATTAGAACTGCTTGGATGTGATCTTGTTGCAAGGCGTAGTGGCACAAGTGAATATTGTACTGGCCACTTCTTGAACTGTGCTTCAATGTGGAAGCTACTTCTTGGGCAGTTACTGTCTTTTGCTATATCAGTTTTAGTAGACAGCTTTTCCTGCGATAGTTTCTCCAACATCGTCACACCTCGAGTCCTTCTCTTTAACATATTCACCTATATAATACGTGAAGAAAATCGAGAAATTAGTATCATAACATTAAGGAGGAGTTGAAAATAAATGGTAAGATCAGCAAACAAAATTAAATAATGTTCGGGGAATGCAGAAAAACAACAAGAAATTTGAGAATTCACATTACAAAAGTGACAATGTAAGATAGTGAACATTTGCAATATATCTTCACATAGTGAACATTACAAAAGTGACAATTTAAGACCACACATACTGAACATTCAAATGTGTTCAAAAAGACAAAACATAACCAAAAATAAAGTAAAACTAATGGGTAGTCCAGTCATAACTAAAACTACTGGCCCTATTCTTCATAACCAACACTTTTTGTTTCTATATCATTCTTCATGTGAAGCAATTTCATCAACTGCCATTGCTTCCAAGCCTTGTCAAACCCAATTGTTATCCTCTTCCTGAATTGCAACATTGTAACACCCCACTACCTAGGCCCGCCAGGGCCGGGGATGTCGCCCCGTCCAAAGGATAAGGGGTCCTTATAACTAGGTCACCCAAATAAAATAGCAGATTAAAATAATACTTTAACTCAAAATTTATTATATCCCAACAATAAATCCATGAATTCCTAAACACAAATCCATAAATAAAAAATTATCCACTCTCAACTCCCCAAAGCAATACATAAGAATAAATGACAACATTCTCTCCCAAGGCAGATAACACTAGCTACTCATCCCCACAGCAGGATCGACCTGAAATCATGTTAAAAATAGTGATGAGACAGAAATCTCAGTAAGCCCCGTGTGTGAGTTAGGCTACAAAGACAAAACACTTTTCATGATGCATGCACTAGCAGTATATCAAAAGCTTGGCATGCCTTCTTTATAAATTTAACTCTCACTTTTTGGAAGATAGTAGTGAGAAGTCATGGAGCAAAATGCTCTTAAAATATTCTGTTTGGAAAGATATGAATAATTAAAAGATTTTGATCTTCGAATAAAATTCCAATGACACTTTAGAATAGTTCCCCGAAAATAGCTCAACAATTAAAGCAACTAAGTTAATCTGACAGGGCACAGTGGTGGCTCTCATACCAGGTGAAGCACTTGACCCCCGATAGGTGGTGAAAGGGCACAGAGGTGGCTCTCACTTCTGTGAAGCACTTGACCCCCAACACCTAGTAGGTGTACATCCTACTGAGTGAGATACTCCTCCCTCTCTCACTCAATCCAAACCGGTTGTCCCACTTTCGGCCGTCGATTCTACCAGAACCCCGTCGCTAGCTGAGGACGGCTCAACCTTCTATACTGACGCCCTGATCGAAAAGAGTCAACCTCTCGGAGGTGGCCACCTGCCGAGAGATATCCCCAGACCAACCAAAGGCTAGTATAAAGGCCTAGCCCCCATTGAGTACTCAACGTTATTCAATCTTCACAATTCATAAGGCTCCATAGTGGAACCTACAAAATTAGCTCAATACAGTTCCAAACAACATTTTTCAACTCGTACAAAAATTTTAGAAGGCATGGTTTTAAGTCAATAATTTATTCCACAAATTCATAGTGGAGGAGCCACATGCTCAAATAAGTCATGCTAGGATTTTAAAAATTAGATGCATGCCCAAAAATTTATCTCTCGCATATTCAAAACAAATCAAAATGTTTGATGCTTGGCTCCTAAGTCATGCCTGACACATGTTAAAAATTTATAAATCTAGAAGTTTCTAAAATTAGAAGTTTTCCAAATGTAGAAAGTTTCCAAAATAAGAAAGTTCCAAATATAGAGGTTTTCAAAATCAGCTACCATGCTAAAATTTCGTATTTGCAAAAGATACTCACCAGCCTTACTTTCAAACCAAGATAATAAAATAAAATCAATTTCATGAATGCAAGGGAACTTACCTTATCCATAAGCTTAGGGTATGAACTCTAGTAGGTTGGTCCCTACCCTTGACAATCTTCTAAATCTATCAAAGAGTTCATATAAATTAATTACAACACTTTCTAGATCATCCCAAAAGAAATTCAAGTCCAAATCGACTTTCACAAATAAAACAAACTCAACTCACTACTACCATGATCCTAGTGTCCCAAGCCTTAAGGCCAGATAATAAATAAAAAGGGTTTATTAGCTAAGTCTAATTTGATATTTAAAATAATTAGTGTTTTGGAAAATACGTACTAATAAGTTGAAGGTTTAAATCTTGCTAAGAAAGATTTAGAGTTTATTTGATGAAGAGTCCTAGGTGGAATTAGGTAAAATAATAATTTATTAATAATTTAGTTGTTAGAAAATAATTGATAACTAAAATTAGTTGAAAATAAATTTAATGAGTCTTGCTTGAAACATAATAAATAAATTTCTAATGGGTTTTGATTAAAAGATAATAATTAAATTTTTAGTAATAAATATTTTACTAATTATGATTATTTCCATAAAAGGCTTTATTTGATATTATCATTCTATATATAATATCTATATATTTTATTTTCTAGCAAAAGCTATTATTTATTTGACTAAAATATCCTTATTATATATAATAATCGAAATTTACCCCTCCTAGGGTTTTTTGGAAATTACTAGCAAAATCCCATTATGAAATATTTCTTCATGAAATAAAAATTAGCTTAGGGACAACTAGGTCATGATCATATTTCTATGGCTAACCACAATCATGAGCATATACAATCCTTCAATTCATCAAATCATCCAAATCATGGATACAAGCATAGATCTCAATTTATCAAAATATGATCTAACTCTTACTACCATAAATATGATCATGACTTCAATAATCCAATATGAATATAAATCCTATTCACCAAATGTGACATAATCTCTAGCATACTTCATCACAAATACTACCTATGACATGCATCAACCTCAAATCATCATATAATCATCCAAGATAATCATTCCATGCATAAATCCCATCTCCTTCACAATCATACATATATTCATGCTTTAATCTCAACAATATATATATATACTTAAATCCTATCGCCATCCACCTACTATCATCATCATCCTAGAGATATGAATCTAGACTTTAAAAAGGAAGATTGAAGGTACTTCCTTGATTGATGAATGACTTGAAGGAGTTTAGAGAAGATCTCAACTCCTAGATGGCTAATCTTGTTCAAGAAAGGTGGCGAAAGCATGGTCATGGAAGAAGAGTCCATTCGGCCAAGAGAGGGAATTTTGGTCCACGAGAGAAAGAGAGAGAGAGAGAGAGAGAAGAAGAAGAAGAAGAAGTCATTAGTGTGATTATTCATATAGGTTTTCATTAGAGATCAAGTTTGAAGAGGATGATGTTGATAGAGTGAATTTACCTTGAAGATGTTCTTGTCCAGAAATTTATGCTTTGATCCGAAGTAGCAAGATGTTTGGAGGAGTTTGATGTTAATATTGGTGTTGATGGATTCACAGCAATGAGTAGACTCAATCTGGAGATTTTCGTGAGGGTTTGAGATGGTTTGGAGGGGTATTAGGTGTAGAGAAGAAGTAGGTGTTCTTGGTGTAGTGTGTGTGTGTGTGTGTTCTTGAGGTTGCTGAAAATCGCGAGAGAGATAGAGAAAGGATTTGCAGCTGCCGAATTTTCTGTGAGAGAGGGGCTGGCCGATTTTCAGTAGGGTTTAGGGAGTTGTTTCTGTGATTTGGAAGGGAAAAGGAAAGGTTAGTTGTTACAATCTTGGTAGAATATTTTTAGGAAGTGAATTTGGAAAGTAAATATCCTAAGAATATCTTGATTGCTTGGATAGCTTTGAAGTCTGCCATGGTTGATTGTTTGAGCAGAATTTTGTGGGATTAATGCTTATGGTGGCCGAAAGTAGGGTGTACAATGATGAAGATGAAGTCTGGTCCATTGAGCAAAATATTATGGAAGGTTGCTAAATAAGATGGCTGAAATTTTGGAAACCAATCAAGCTAAATTGCAGGGATTTGTTTGAGAGATTTTTGGACAGCCATTGATGGAATTTCGTGCAGAAGCTCTATGGAAACAATGGAGCTCTGTTAATGGAGGTTTAAGGAAGGTTTTGACAGATTAGGGTTGGTGTTTTGGCTGGAAGAGATATAGGAAACAAGCTGGACAAAAATCTGCACAGAAATTTCGCTGCACAGTGAATTTTCTGGCAGATTTTCGTCTGCCACTTCCAACCATTTTGCAGCGAGCTGGAAGGGGGGTTTTAGAGGTATTCAAGGCTGGTTTCTAGCCTTCTTCATGGAGGAAAAACATGGCTAAGGTGCTTTACAAAATCTGGAAGAAAACAGCTTAGTTTTGGGCTCTCAAAACTGATTTTCGTACAGGATTTTTTTTTCTGTTTTGCTCCAGCTTGTGCAGTCCGAAATTGGCCCAGAATTTTCAGGTTTCAAACTGATCCTAAAGACCATTTTTCTGGCAGCATTTGGGAGGGAATGTTAGCTAGAAATTTCGCCCTTTTGAAGGTACAACAAGCTGGAAAATTCCAGCTCATTCCATGAAGAAAGACGAACTAAGCTAGAGGAAAATTTCAGCAAGCTTACTAGAGGGATTTTTCCTCTTGGAATTCCTCACAACTCTTCCATATTTTTTAGACCATAAGAAGTCTTTCACCAAGACATTTTGATCCTAAAAGGTCTCACACTCTACTGAATTTTCTGGAAAGAAAAAGGCTAGAACATCTTGATCAAACTAATGAATTGAGCATTGAGAAAAATTAAAGAACAAGGAAAAATGAATTTCCCTTCAAGAATTTCGAGAAGAGTAAAAGGAGTGGAATGAGGTTACTTCTATCATGTCTCTCCTAGAACATCATCACCACATTAATCTAGGCCCTTAAGGCCGAAACCATCCTTTCCCAAGCAAAATAAAATTTACTCAAGCTAAAGCTTCTATGATGGACTTTGAACCCAAGACCTCAAGAATTAATTCTAAGGCTCTAACCACTAAACCACAACAACTCTTGTTGCCATTTCTACTAAAAAAATTATTTCCTATTCAATCCACAAGCTATCTCCTTATTTTCACCTCGGGCAAAAATTACCATTTTGCCCCTCTCACACATCACTCACCAACAAGACTTCAAGATAATAAAATCAAATTCAAAGCACATAGAAATCATATGAAACCATATTTAATCATGAAATAAAGCATGATATACATCTCAACCCCCTTACTCTAAGGTTGGTCTTGACTGAGGTTTCACAAACATTGTCATCAAGGTATTGTGAAGAACAAGGCTCAGCTTCAGACATATGCAGATTCGTATCAAATTTATCTCTTGGAGTCATTTTCATCACAACTTTCCAATCTGGTTCAATAGGGTCTGGCACATAGAACACTTGTTCTGCTTAAGATGCTAGTATGAAAGGTTCGTTTGCTGGGATGTTGTCCTTGTACATTAAATGATTGAAGTTCACCGAAGTAAATTTAAACATGTCCTCCTTTACTCCTGGGTGATTTTCAACCCAATCACACCTAAAAAGGATGAACTTAAATTAGGTATTATAAATCAATTCAACAATGTCTGTCAAAATCCCATAATAAGTTACATCCCCAATGATTGGATTCCTATCTTTTCTGCTAGCAAAACTAAGTGTTGCAACCTTAACCATAACACCACTATTTTGAGTAGTGCTACAAATCTCAGAATTTTTTGTCCAAAAACGATATCCATTAACAATATATGACTTAAAAAATCTCCCATCAAGATTTGGACCATCAGCTAATACATTTATTTCTTCATCAAACATGGCATTATATTTCCTCCTCTAATCTTAAACCTATATATACCATATGAATAAGTTGAAATATAATATAATTCAGAAGATATTAATATTATTTTCAATTCCTAACTAAGCTTTTGACTTACATAGGTTTTAAACCATCCATGAAATTGTTCACTATGAAGGTTCTGGATATAATGATCACTGGCACGTGGCATCGTACTTTTGAGTTGTGAGATATGTATGTTGTCAGATAATGGTGATAATGTTAGATTGCAAATGCCAATTAGTGCCTCAACCCTTAAACTTGAATACACTTCCACTTACTCCATAAATGACTTTACAGCGGGTATATTCATAAGGACATAGCTATGGGCTTGTTCCCATGTTATTCTATCAACTCTTACATGCTTGCCCTTTCCCACAATATGACCAATATTATCTGAATTGCCACATTGTCTTGAACAACTATTTGTTTTATCTTCGACATCATTCAAGTATCTAGAACAAAAATTCATGCACTCTTGCATCATATACCCATTTGCAATTGATGCTTCTGGATGAGCACGATTACGCACATACCTCTTCAGTGTAAGCAAATACCTACATGTAGTTGTGACAAATGAGGCTACTAATCATAAATCTGAAATTAATGACAATATTGAAGGTAATCCAATTCGAACCTCTCAATAAGGTACATCCACCTATATTGAATAGGACCAGCCAACATTGCTTCCTCAGCTAAATGTATAGGCAAATGTTCCATGACATCGAAAAAAGATGGAGGGAATATTTTCTCAAGATGACAAAAAGTGAGAGCAATTCTATCTTGAATATATTCCAGATCCTTCATGTGATTAGTCTTGGAACACAATTGTCTAAAGAAGTTGCTCAACACTATTAAAGGCATTGCAACATTTTTTTGGAAAAACTCTACGAATAGCAAGGGGAAGAAATTGCTGCAAAAGTATGTGACAATCATGGCTTTTCAGCCCCGATATACTTCTTTGTTGCAAATTAACACACCTAGAAATGTTAGCTGCATAGCCGTCTGGAACCTTTACTCCCTTTAACACCTTTTAGAATACCTGTTTTTCTTCCTTGCTTAAGGTGTAATGCGCAGGCAATATAGATGTTCTACCATTCTCGGTTTGAGTATGCATTGATGTTTGGATTTTTATTATCTCTAAGTCACACCGAGAATTTAAAATGTCCTTAGTTTTTTCTTGAACATTGAATATTGTGCCCCCAATATTATCATAAAAATTCTTCTCGATATGCATCACGTCAAGATTATGAGGACATATATTATCCTTCCAATAAGGCAACTCCCAGAAGATGCTTTTTTTCTTCCACTTGCAATCTCTAGATGCTTCAACTTCACCTCTTTTTTGTTTTCTCAAATCATCCACCTTGTATTCTGTAAGAACACTTTGGAGTTGTTGCTCAGTTCTAGAACTAGACATTCGATCCAGTTTTAAATCATACTCTCTTGTGCCATCAAAAGAAACCTTATCCCTACGAAATCTATGATACTGCAAACCACATATTTGTTTACCTCTTTGAAAATGCAGATAAATTGCTGAAAGACGAAAGATCTTACCTTCAATAAGGAAGAGTAAAGGAACTCTTCGAACCACCCAAGCTGAAGGTTGACACCTGATTTGGTTACAGACGGGTAGAATTTTGAGAGATTGGCGGCAAGGGTTTAGTGGTTGGCGGGAGTGTGTGTTGTCAGAAAGGTTGCACAGGCGTGCGGTAAGGAAAATGAAGACAAGTAAAGTAAAGTCATTCCAATTTCAATGGTATTTTATCCTATTTTTATTATAAAATAAAACTTCACATTACTTAAGAAGTTTTTATTTTATTTTTTTTACAAAGATATCTAATTAATTTCATATGCAAAAATAATTTCTTAGCATTATCGAACCTAATTAATTTTTTCTTCTAAAAAAAATTCAAACTGATAGTTGTAAAGTTTAATTAATAATCTCCTACATACTATCAATTCTAAATATTAACTATGTTTTTGAACATCTAAAATCATAATATAAAAAAAAAACTAATAAACCTTATATTAGATCAAAGCCCTTATATATTTTTTGTCCTCCAAAAATTCATTAAAAAAAAGAGAATTATTTTTCATTAAGAAAAATGTAAAAATGGTGAGAATAATAAAATAGACTTAAATAAACAAAGAATCCAATTTATATTTAAAAAATTCATAAAGGAATCTTATACTATCAAAAAAAATTTAACATAAGAATTGTTCATAAATATTACTTTTTTATTTAATTAAATAATATGACAATATATCAATGAGCTAAATAATATTTATCTTCTACTATAGTCATATAACTAAAACGTAGATCGTTCTCCCCTTCTCCTTCCATAATATCTATCGTAATATCTAAAAAAATATAAAAAAACTAACGCATTTACAAAGATAAGCACATCAAATTAATAATTCAACCGTTAGATTTGTTAAAATTTCCAACAAAAGTATTATGACAAAATTTGAAGGTAATCAGATATATTTTGGCACATAATCTAACACAATATCTAGAAAAATATTCAAAACCTAACACATTTACAAAGATAGGCATATCAAATTAATGATCTAACTCTTAGATTTGTAAAAATCACTAAGAAAAGTGTTATGAAAAAATTTGAAGGTAATTGGATATATTTTGGCCCTTGATCTAGCATAATATCTAGAAAAACATCCAAATCCTAACACATTTTTGAAGATAGGCATATCAAATTAATGATCCAACCGTTAGATTTGTTAAAATCACTAAAAAAAAAGTGTTATGGTAAAATTTAAAGGTAATCGGATATATTTTGGTACATAATCTACCATAATATCTAGAAAAATATAAAAAAACCTAATGTATCTACAAAGATACGTATATCAAATTAATTATCCAACTGTTATATTTGTTTAAATCACTAAGAAAAGTGTTATGGCAAAATTTAAAGATAATTAGATATATTTGGTACATATTCTAACATAATATCTAGAAAAATACAAAAAACCTAACGCATTTACAAAGATATGCATATCAAATTAATGATTCAACTGTATATTTGTTTAAATCACTAAGAAAAGTGTTATGAAAAAATTTGAAGGTAATCGGATATATTTTGGCACTTAATCTAGCATAATATCTATAAAAAAAATCAAATCCTAACACGGTTTTGAAGATAGGCGTATCAAATTAATGATCCAACCATTGTATTTATTAAAATCACTAAAAAAAAAGTGTTATAAAAAAATTTGAAGATAATTAGATATATTTTGGTACATAATCTAGTATAATATCTAGAAAAATATAAAAAACCTAATGCATTTACAAAGATAGGCATATCAAATTAACGATCCAACCGTTAGATTTGTTAAAATCACTAAGAGAAGTGTTATGGCAAACTTTAAAGGTAATCGGATATATTTTGGTACATAATCTAGCATTAATATCTAGAAAAATATAAAAAAAAACCTAACTCATTTACAAAGATATACATATCAAATTAACAATCCAACCGTTAAATTTGTTTAGATCACTAATAAAAGTGTTATGAAAAAATTTGAAGATAATCGGATATATGTTGACACTTATTCTACTATAATATCTAGAAAAATATCCAAATCCTAATGCATTTACAGAGATAGGCATATCATATTAATGATTCAACCGTTAGATTTGTTCAAATTACAAAGAAAAGTGTTATAACAAAATTTGAATGTAAACGGATATTTTTTCGTGCATAATCTAGCATAATGTCTAAAAAATATCCAAGACCTAATGCATTTACAAAGATAGGCGTATCAAATTAACGATCAAATAGTTAGATTTGTTAAAACTGCTAAGAAAATTATTATGACAAAATTTGAAGGTAATCGAATATATTTTGGCCATAATCTAGAATAATATCTACAAAAATATCCAAAATATAACTCATTTACAAAGATAGGCGGTTCAAATTAAGGATCCAACCATTATATTTGTTAAAATTACTAAAAAAAATGTTATAAAAAAATTTAAAGGTAATTGGATATATTTTAATATATAATCTAGTATAATATCTAAAAAAATATTCAAAAAAATAGGTAATTGGTCCCAAAAAACTATATAAAAATTAATAAAATAGTAATATTAAGATTTGAGCACACAACCACTTGAATATACAAAATTGCCTCAACCATGGTATTTAATGCAAACTTCCATTTGATGTTGACATTTATTAATATTTGAAAAAATAAGAAAAAAATATGCATTTTCCACAGCTTAGTAAAACTGTGGGTAATAAAATCTATTTATCCACAATTTCAAATCTCTGTGGCAAAAAAGTATTTTTACCCGCACAAATTTTAAATCTATGGTAAAAAGCAACTTTTACCTGCAGAAACATAGCCGTGACAAAATAAAGTGTTATAAAAAAGGTTTATATGCCACGAAATTCACAACTGTGGTAAAAACCAAGCTTTCACCACAGATTTTTCTATGTTGCAAATAAAAGCATTGCCAAAAATCACTTTTTTTGTAGTGATAGGTTCCTGTGTCACTATCTTCTTGGTGCTTTTTGTGAACAGCATGCTCATCAGCATAAGCATCTTGGGCTGAAAGTGGCAAAATAGGCACATCTAGCACGTAGAGCAACTTTTTCGATTTAAAAACAATTTTCAAATTACGATACCAATCAAGATAGTTCAATTATGTAAGTTTGTTGGTTTGCAAAATGCTATGAAGGTTTAGATTGGTTGACATGATGCAGATGACCTAGATGTAAATATAGAGAAGATTTGATGCAAATAATTAGGTCTTTAATTAAGCGCATTATTATTCTACTATTTTACTCAAACTAATAGCCCCTACTATTGATTCAAAAAAATCCGAAGCTTTCTTAGTAGACCGGTATCCAAATTTCTCAAGAATAACCTTAGGTTTACCCAACAAGCCACCCTTGAATTCAATGACAAGTATCCAATACCAATTACATCGTATGTAACTACCGGATCATTAGGTGATTAACATCTTTTAATTTGAAAGCTTTTTGGGCTACCCTAATATTTTCTCTAAATTTCTTTATGCTTGAGTTAGCCCAACTGAGATAAAGAATTTAGCTAAACTCGACTCATTAATCAAGAATTTAATTCCATAAGAATTTAATTCCATAGCTTGAACATGCCCGATGTCGAGTAGGCTTAGGTTAGCCCAACAACCTGGTCTCGAAAAAGGACTCTCGTTCTTACTATATTAATAGAAGGAATTAAGTTTAATATTCATTGTGGGATTTATTCCTTTAAGTGATTTCATCAAATGACATGCATAAATATATCAATAAATCACATAAATTGATAATCATAATAATAAAGCGATTACATGGTATGGTTATGGACTTTCCCTAAATTAATTTTCTTTAGTGAAAAAGGAAATTAACATGGTTAACCCTATATGTTCATGCATGTTTTAAGTAGAAGGTCTTATCCTCTCACCTTGTTTTGGTCGTCATCTCCAAAATTAAAATAATTCTATCCCTATCTAACCTATGTAATCTAATTACATAAATTTCCAAAATAGAGAAACCTCAAGTTACATTCGAGGGGAGTTAGATGAGAAGATAATTACACAAGAATTTTAGAGAATGTAGGACTCGTAGGTCCAATTTAATAAAAACCAAAACTCTAAAAAATGCATGAATAGATATATTTCGGTTTTAGTCCATAACCATCCACCATGCCATTAATTATGCTTAAACAAAAATTAAACATACAATTTTATTATTCCAAAATCTCTATTTTGGAAAATTAAAACAAAACTTAGATTTAATTTCTAAAATCAAATTCTAAAAATTAAATTAAGATAAAATCTAAAATCAATATTTTAGATTTAATTTCTAAAATCAAATTCTAGAAATTTGATTAGGATAAAACCTAAAATCAATATTTTTAAAATTTTATTAATTGCTAAAATTATATTTTAGGAATTAAATAATAATATATAATCTAAAATCAATATTTTAGAAAATAAATTATTTTTTAAAATATAATTTTATCTCAAATCATGGGTCTCATTTAAAAACTAATCGTAATTAGATTTAATTCTCAAAATGAGAATTAATATTTTTTGTTACATATCTAAAATCACTATTTTAGATAATTAATTTCCAAAACTAATTTTAGAAAATATTCTTGGTTAGTCCCAAACCGAAATTTCTGGAAGGCTTTGGTGCAAGAGAAGAAAAAGAAAAAAAAAAAAAACATTATCGTGGGCCAGCGAAACAAAACCAAAGAAATGGATTTTTTTTTTTTTTTCACTAACCCACAAAATAACTGAAACTCATCCTGGCCATGATGTATAACATCCTGGCCAGGATGAACCACTACTCCCCAGCTCGAGCAGCAGAGCCCAAGTGAGCCACGGCTTGGGGCCAATTATGCCTCAAGCCGCGGCTTGGCTTCCAGCGAGTCATGGCTTGGGCAGCAAAAAAACATTTTTTGTTTCTCTTCTTCTATTGATCGTCTTCCAGAAACGATTTCTTGCAATAACTCTTTGTTTTTTTCCAGCGAATTCCAAACCATAAATGAAATCAGAAACCATTTTTTTTTCTTTTCACAGGAAAAAATTTTATAACTTTTATAGAACGAAAACACTGCAACAAGAACCCACGATTGTTGAAATAGTTTTCAAATATCAATGGAACAGAAAAATAGTGCAGTCTGCAAACTCTTTTTAGAACACACTAGAGACCCAAAATTCTTAATCAAACGATTCATAGAAATGTTTTCTATGATCTAAACATATGTGTGAAAAATTTCAGACATAGGCAGACAAGATCAACAAAAAATATTTTTTCCAGAAACATGATCATAGCATGAAACGAAAAACAAAGACAAACATGAAACAGCTTTCATGGTGAATAAATGTCCATAAATCACATATAAGAGGCTCTAATACCACTGTTAAATCCATTCGTGCATCATATATGCATTACGCAGCAGAATATAAGGATTCTATGCAAGAAGACCGCATGTATGTGTTAATACAGATTAAAAGCTAAGGACGAAATACCTTTCAGTGATGTCTCTGCAAATAAAAAATTCTCTTTCTTTTGTCTATGGCGCGATCCAGCACAAAACTAGAGCTCATCGTCGTCACCACTGGAGTCTAAGTGTAAGAATCCCTCTAATAATATCCATACAGAGGAAGACTCAAGAAACCAGACACTGTCTCTGTGCTAGCAGAGAGTGACGGCTAGGGTAAACTCACAATGAAGAAGGGAAGGTCTTATGTATGTTCTGTGTTTTTCCATCTCAAAGCCGAGAGAACCACTCGCTACATATATCAAAGATATATCCCAATATTGTGTAGAAAAACACGTAGCTATAAATTCTAATCCAATTAGAATTTACTAATTGTAATTAGAAACCATAATTCTTAACAATCACAATTTGGCCTAAAATTATAACTAATTATAATTTGACCACAATAACTTTTCCTTCTCATAATTAACCCCATAATGTTATCAAATAGCATATTGAGTACTTAATCCTCTATTGTGTATGACCTATTAGGTTTCCCGATCTATTGGTAGCGAATATGAATTAATCCAAATGTCTTTGAGATTAATAGTCCTTAATAATTTAGAATTAATCTATTAATTTTAAACATGATTAGTTTATTAATTCATCAATTAATAAATCCATATTTAACATATCATGAGCGGTATCTAGCAACGCATCATGACCACCCAAGAGTCCAGGAAGTTAAGTGGCCTGACATGATCCCTTGAATAATAAACAACAGTTCAATAAACTCCTTTCACCATACAATATCTCATTCAGTTTAGAGAACGGAATTAGTGCCAACTCCCTTCGGAATAAATATTAATTCTGGTCCGAATATATTAGCACTAGTAACAAGAATTCACTGCTCTACATGTGTATCAATTGGAACTGTTTCTAATACACAATAACCTTGGCTAAGGATTTCATGAGTAGTAATTCCAACAAGTGGCCAAGAGATATTTGCCTCTACAATTAGGAGTGGTGAATCCTTTATTGACCCTCTCAACTATTTTCGTTTACCTCACATTATATATAATATCCATCCCATAGGCAGCTCTTGTTCTGACTTCGGAGATTGGAATCAAAGTACAATGTTCAGCAAACAAAGTACCTAGGAGATCTCAAATCTAACGATACTTGCACGTTTGCGATAACGAGATTCTATCACTAGCACTACATAGTTATCCATGTGATTATCTCATAGTCGGTCAACCAATGTACTTATTCTATTAGCAAGCATCCACATGTTAACTTTGAGTATCTCAATACTCATAGATATAAGGACCACTACCTGATTAGATTAAGAAGTCTAACACGTGCTAGTCTTAACGCATTAATAATGTCCTAGATCATTAATACTTCGACTAGGGATTATTTAAGTACTAACGCTATACAGTGTAGTAGGAATCTCACATTGTGATCTGTATCATAATTTCCTCAACACAGTGCTATACCAAGGGCATTTGTCTAGCAGTTATTTTACATGAAAGTAAAGAAAACAAACTGAAAGATAAACAATACCTTGTATTATAAAACAAATGTGACATATACAAAGTATAAGCGATTATCTCTAGAGCACAACACTAACACCATCTGCAGGTCACATATATAAGAACTCAACAAAAGAACAAGTGAAAGATATACAAGTGCTCTAATCCATTCCATGTAAACGTATGCTATAAAACCCCACTACCTAGGCCCAGCAGGGCCGGGGATGTCTCTCCGTCCAAAGGACAAGGGGTCTTTATAACTAGATCACACAACAGAAAATAAAGGCCATATCTTAAAATTGAACTTATTACAACCCAGAAATACAGGTACAAATCCAAAATAAATTGATTACTACTATCTCTCAAAACAACACATAAAATAAATAACATAAAGTCTTCAAAGTAGGCAACAAATCTAGCTACTTATCTCCACAGTAGGATCGACTTGAAAACATGGCATAAAAGGTGATGATATAAAAATCTCAGTAAGCCCGTGTGTGCTTTAAGTGTTTCAAGCAAAAAAGTTCATGTATGCAAGTTGAAAAAATTTCATGAAAGAAAGTGCTAGCAATCATTAAATAATGTTAAAAATAAATAGTGGCATTTTACTTTTCAAACCATACATGTGCATAATAAATACAACCACTCAAACGGGTAGCCATGGGTTACCACACGTTGGGCTCCATGACCATATAACGATCAGAATGCCACACTTTGTGCAAATTGACAAAAGGTAGGTGTACGGCTTACTGAGTGAGATACTCCTCCTTCTCTACACCCAAACTTACCAGTTGTCCACTCCGGAAACACACAGTCCACATGACTGAAACTTGGTAGCTCGGACTGACATGACCTACTGGACTGGCATCCTATTCGGGAAGGACTTACCCCTCAGAGGTGGCCACCTACTGAGAGACTTACCCTAACCCTTCAAAGACTAGTCCTAGTAGTCTACCATTATTGAGTACTCAACGTTGATTGTCCCACTTTCGAGAAAACTGATAATACATTACTTTATTTGGAAATAGCAATTAAGGGTTTCTAAAATTCTTGTCAAAGTTGTGTTTTAGAAAGAGTTTAGTATTTGTGCAAAACTGCTTGTTTAAATTTTCAACTGATTTGCTTAACTGAATTAAAAAGGAAACAATCCTTAATTGCCTTTACAAAATGAGTGTCCATACACATCGCATTTGGCTTGCCATAGTAACATTTTGTCTTCAAATAAGTTTATGCAAGAGCTTACCTGATCCTTTACTTGATCAAATTCACAAATCTTCCAAAGCTGACCTAACCCCGTCTGGGGTAAACACAAGTCATAAGGTTATACTTAAGCTATATTCGCTTACATAAATAATCCTAATTCAACTTATTATAATCATGACCCTAATGTCCTAAGCTTTAAGGCTACATAATAAAGGATTTTATAAAATAAGTCTAGCTTGATAAGTTAAAATAACTAGTGATAAGTTAAAATAACTAGGCATTGTAAAATAATTACTAATAACTTATAGATTCAAATAATAAATCTTCAGTCTTGTTATTAATAAATAAACTAGGGTTTAATTATTGGAGAATCCTAAGTCCTAGATGAGATTAATAAATGGTAATTCTTAAATAGTAAAATAAATAATAAATTACTACTACTCTCTTAATTATTAATTAATACTTAATAAAATTAATAATAAATAACTTTCATTTTGATTAACAAATAAATATAAATAATATTTATGAATATATGGTCCACAAGGTCATTAATATTTTACTTATTTATATAAAAGGTTATATATATATATATATATATACATATATATATTATTCATAAAAGATATCATTTATTTTACTAGTAAAATATCACTATTTCATTGAATATTCCAATTCCAAAACTTCCTAAGAATTTCAAAATCTTTGGAGGAAGAACATAGTAATAATTTTCATTAGAGTAATAAAATTTGCTAATCAAAATAACCTAGGATCAACAAGGTCATGATCATAATTTTTCTATTGCTAACAAGATTCATGAGCATATACTCCAACATCAATCAACAAACTATTCTATTCATGAACATAGGCTTAAATCCATCCTACTATCACATGGCCAAATATCTACTGAGCATAATCATACTCACGGCTTCAATGAAAATAAGAACATAACATCTAGCACGCTTAAATGTTCATAATTTATTAAGACATGGAGAGCATACATCGATTCTCAAGAAATTTCATAAAGCTTAATCATGATCAATCATTCTCATGCTCCAATCTCAACCCCTTCATACATATGTATATACTCAATCCCCCCTTCATAATATATCCTCTCTATCAACATCTAAGAGACATGAATTTATAATTTAAAAGAAATTTTAAGGAGAAATACTTGGTTGATGATTATTTCAATAGAGATTTAAGAAGGTCCACGTGCCCAAGAGAGGAGAAAGAAAAACAGCCATGGTTGTAGCAACCATTTCGGCACAGAGAGAGAGAGAGAGAGAGAGAGAGAGAGAGAGAGAGAGCATTAGTATGATATGTTAAAGGTTGAAGGGAAGAAGATGAACAAAAGAGTTGTTCTTGGTTACCTTGATGATGTTTTTGAGACTTTAAGGGAAAAAACTGGTTTTGATCCGAATGCCAATTTTTGTTTTAGAGATTTGATGTTATAAATCCCAGAAATGGACTCTAGGGAGTATGTAGGTGTATTCTAGAGTTTTTGAAAGGGATTGGAGGTGTTTAGAGTGGTCTTTGGCTTGAAGAAAGGTAGTGTCTGTTCTTAGCGTTCTTGGTGAAAATGGAGAGAACTAGAGGAGGAATGTTAGATGAATTACTGAAGAGGGCTGGCTAATTAATTGAGGAAGTTTAGCAATTTTAGTTTTCAATTTATGGAGGAAGAGAAAAAATCTAGTTGTTTGAAATTTAAATGGAGAAATTTAATGAGTGTTTTGAGGTAAAAGATATGGTAATGGTGTTTGATTGATGGAGGTTTCTTGGAGCTACAATGGAGCCGACTGGATTGCTGTGTTTTGCTAAAATGAATAAGGCTTGAAGGAGCTTTAAGGCTAGCCAAATTTTTGAGTTCAATAGCAGAAGAATTTCTGGTTATGAAGCCTAATCCAAGGGTGTTTTCATGGAGCAAATGCTGGAAATTCTGAAATTCAAATGGAAGTTTGATTGGAGTGATTGTAGGAGGAATTTGAGGCGTGGTCATGGAGTCCAATTGTGCAAGGTAAGTGGATGGATAATGGAGTTCAGTTCATGGCTGAACAAGGGTTAAGTTATAGAGGTTTTGAGGGTGGTTTTCGGCCAAGGCTTGAAGGGAACAAGGCTAGAAATTTTCTGGTTATGGTTCGAATGATTGCGGAATTTTCTGTGCAGTTTTTTCTACAATATTCCAGCCTGATTTGCAGAGGTTTTTTAGAGATGTTTGAGGGTCCTTTAAGTCTAGTTTCTAGCATTCCTTATGGAGGAAAAGTAAAGGTAATTTATTGATTTGAAGGTAGAAGAAACAGTTTCGATTTCAGGCTGCTATGCAGCGAAACTGCCCAGATTTTTTTTTTTCTGGTTTGTGTAGTTTTGTACAGTCCGGTTTTTGCACAAGAATTTCAGTCTTCAAGCTATATAAATTGGCCATTTTTTTGGCAGCAATTGAGTAAGAAAGATGGTTGAGACTTTCAAAGGTTAGGCTGCTCAAGAATCTGGAAAAATTTCAGGTTTATTTCATGGAGGATATGCACACTATGAAGTGAAGTTTGAAGGCTCAACCATGGAGATTAAGTTCTCTTGGGAACCTTCCTTAACTCCTTCCCTATTTTCAGTCAAATCTCCAACCTCTAAGAATCATTTTCGAAATTCAAAGACGAAGAATCCTTGCTAAATTTTCTAGAATTAAAAACATGGATTTGGATCAATTTTGAACAAGCTTAACTAGTGAAGAGGTTAGGACAAGCTAAAGGTAATAGAAGGACAAGAATTCTTCTAAAATTCTTTTTAGGACATAAGGATAGGATTAGGACATTCCATTCACGTCTCCCTTAGGACAACACTCCTATTTTTTTTAATTTTTTTTTTTTATGGAATGCAAGAAACGAAAATCCAACCTTAATTAAAATAATCATTATAAAACTTAAATGATGAGATTTGAACTCATGACCTTCGAGATTAATTCCAAAGCTCTAACCACTAAATCACAACAACTTTTATTCTTATTTCCTCACCTAAATATTCTTCTTATTTAATCCTCAAGCTATCTTCCTATTTTGACCTCAAGCAAAATTACCATTTTACCCTTCCTACTGAATAGGCATAACTAAGCCTTTTAGCCTATAAATCATAATTTTAAAGCACACAAAATAATTCAAAAATATATATATATATTCATGCAAATTAATATGATATGCATCCCGACCCCCTTACTCTAGGGTTGACTTTAGGTGATGTTTCACATATGCTCAGTGTTAGAGTATAATTAATAGATGGAAGATAACATGCAGAAAAAGTGTATAGCAAAGGGATTCACTCATGCATATATGAAGAAAATGATTTTACAAGAAAAAGTCAGATGTCCAAGCCGTCCTTATTTAAATTACATAGTGTATCAAAGAAAATAACTAAAACAAATTGCAATAGTTCAAGTGTTGGACTTACTAAACGCATAAATAAAAGAAAACCACCAAGAGTCCTCATGGTCCTAGCACTCTTGATAGTCCCTCATAGTCTAATCGTCATCTAAATTCTCAGAGCGAGATTCATATAGCCAACCCCTAGTGTTCTTAGAAAAAATATATGTTATTATCATCCAGGAATCTCAGGGCCTCAAACTCTCTTCCCGGTCTATTAGGGTTCTCCCTACACTCCGTGGGTCCATTCAAACACTCTCCCATCTTATTCTTTCCTTGGATTTTGGCTATTTTGGCCCACTCACGCTGTCTAGCATTGTACTCCTTTTGGTCACTCTTGGTTGCCTCAAAGTCTAACTTTCTTGAGTCTTCACTACCTGCGATCAGATTGATTTCCTATACGGGTGGGACTGGGGCAAGCTCTACTACTTATACGTCATCCTTATTACTCTTGTATTCTAGTATTGATAAGGGCAAAATTCATTTATATTTTCCTAGTTATTTGAGGGTGTTTGTGATACATTTGTTATAATAACTAGGCATATTCTTTCATATTTGATATTTTACTCTTGGAAAAGTGTTTTGGACTTTTATTATAGATAATGACGAAAAAACATAAAAATCGTCGCTATTAGAGCGGCTGTGACCCATGGAACCGGCATCGCCCCGATCTGGAAATAGGGAAAATTTTAGTTGAAAAACAGAACACGACTGAGCCGATACCAGAGAATGGTCGGCGCCAGCCGTGATCCACAGAGCCGATACCAGCTCTGCTTTGTCCCGTTTGGTAATTTCTCAAGAGTTTTGGTATTTTTCAATCTCTACTTGGCCGAGAACTCTTAGGGGATGAATTTTAGCCTCTTAGAAGCCTATTTAAACAAAATAGACAACAGACAAAAGTATGAATTCAAGGATCAAATCAGAAAATCACTTATTGAAGGAAGAATTCATCAAATCAATGAGCACTGTGTTGGGTATCTCACGTGTATCATATATAGCGCAGCGAAAAACTAAGAACGAAATACCATCCCAGGATCCGCATATGTGTGAAAAACAAGACATATATATAGTAAACAAAGGAATAGAGATAACAACTTTCACCTTTCTTTGTTTGTGTGGAAAACAAAACTTTCCTTCTTCAAGTATGATAATTGTGGCACGATCTAGCAATCCTCTTGAAGAATCTCCATGAGAGTTGAATATCCAACCACTATAATCACAGTGTGTAATTATCTCTAACAGTAATCCATAGAGAGGATACACTCAAGCACCAAGATTTTCTGTGCTAGTAGAAAACAACAATGGTGGCTGGGGTTTTCCTTGTTCTTCTTGTTCTTCAAAAAACCAGAGAAATAAAGAAGAAGAAGTCCCTTGGTGTTCTCTTGGAGAGACACACAAAAATTGAGAGAGTGTCAAGAGTAGAGAACAAAAGATCATATCATATATCCACTTGTGTGCCCTTTAGTTTTTGTAGAATTGGATCATATGACCTTTGGTTTTGATGTTTTGTTTTTCTTCTGTGACCGTTGAAGTCACACGAAAAGCTCAACAATAAAACCACTTTGGTTATATCTCATATAACCAAAAGCCTCTACAAAAACCACATCTGAGAATTCCAAATAATTCTCCAATTGCAATTGGAACCCATCAAGTTCTCAAAATTACAAATTGGCCCATCAATTATAACTAATTATAATTTGGCCACATCAACTTCTCTTTCTCGTAATAAACCCCACTATGTTATCAAATAACATTTTGAGTATATATTCCTCTTTTGTGTATGACCTATTAGGTTTCCCGGTCAATTCCTTTCACTATACAATATCTCATTCAGTCTAGAGTACGAAATTAGTGCTAACTCTCTCCAGAATATATATTAATTCTGTCCCGAATATAATTATACTTGTACCAGGAACCCGCTACTCTCAATGTGTCTCAATTAGAACCTTTTCCAATACGCATATGCCTTGGCCAAGGACTTATAAGTAGTAATTCTTACAAGTGGCCGTGAGATATTCGCCCCTACTATTAGGAGTGGTGAATCCTTTATTGACCCTCTCAACTACTTTCATTTACCTCACAATGTACCCACTATCCATCTCATAGATGGCCCTCGATCGAGCTCCGGAGATTGGAATCAAAATACAAGGCTCAGCAAACAAAGTACCTTAGAGATCTCAAGTCTAAGGATACTTGCACGTTTGCTATATTGAGATTACATCACTGGCACTAAATAGCATACATGTGTTAACTATGAGTATTCCAATACTCACGGATATAAGAACCACCGCCTGATCAAGATCAGGAAGGCTTAACATATGCTAGTCTTAACACATTAACGATGTCCTATCTCATTAATACTATGACTAGGGACTATTTAAGTACTAACACTATACAGTGTAGTAGGAATCTCATATCATGATTTCTATCATGATTTCCTTAACACAGCGTCGTACTAGGGACTTTATCCAATAGTTATTACTCAAAAGTAATCAAAATAACTGTAAGATAAATAATGCCTTTTATGCAATAAAATGTGTCATATACAACATACAAGTGATTGCCTCTAGGACATAACACTAACACATTGTTCAAGAGAGTCTTCAAGGGAGAAGAATGAGACTTGTCTATGAGTTCTTTCTTTTACCTTTATTTTTTTTTCTAGGATAATGATGTACTCAATGTTTTCGTTGTAATTTGACAATATTTTAAGATTTATGCTTTTTGTATTAATTTAGCTATTTGATCAATTTTCTATCATTCTTGGTGTTTGATTAGTTGTGATTATGGAAGAATTGATGAAGTTAGATTTGCTTCTAATTGACTTGGGAAACGATGTTAGGAGTTGATTTAATTTTATTAATTTCATATTTGTTATTTCTTAACGGACTTGAGAAATGAAATTAAGCCAAAGAACCTAAGTAATCAAATATTAGTTAATTTCACCTAGAGTATAGAGTTATTAACTAATTTCATGTTTATTATGAGGAATTGAGTTCAATGCATCTTTTTAGTTTTGTTGATTTGATTGGAAAATCTATTAATTTAATCAAGAGATGGTGATTTCATGGATTGGAAAAAAAGTAGAGTCTATATGAGTGGAATCCATAAAGTACACAAGGTAGATGCAATGGTAGCTTTAGAGGCTAAGATGGAGGCTCTTACACAAAAGATGGAGCAAATGCTTGATAGGAGCTAAATTGGTTATACTTCGCTTAGTTATTTGAGGCTCTTTTGTAATACATTTTGTGAAATAACTAGTCATATTCTTTCATATTTGAGATTTTACCCTTGGAAAGGTATTTTGGTCATTATCTCAGGATTTTGGGTAATACAAAGCAAAACCATCGCAAAACAGAGCAGAGGCGGCACCGGCTGTAAGGCTGGAACTGGCGCCGGCTGCATTCTGGAACCTATGTACACAATGCGGAGAAAAATCGACGGACGAGTGGAGAAACCAAACCAAGGTGGTGCCAGCTCCAAAGGACCAAGGCAGCGCCGACTGTGGTCTGTCCCTGAGGTGGTGCTGCGATCTTTTTACGCGTTTTTGAAAATCTGAAGAGTTTTAGTAGCTTCCAACTTCTATTCAGCCAAAAACTTTATACCTACGAGTTTAGGCGCCTCTTAAGCCTATAAATAGATGGAAAACACAAGGGAAAAGGGGAGAATTCATTTATCATCATAGAAAATCACTCAGTCCAAAGAGGAATTCTTCAAGTTCAAGGAAAGTTGTACAAGAAGGTTTTCAAAGGAAGAAAAAAGAGGCTTGTCTATGAGTTCTTTCTTTTACTTTGTTTTCTTTTTCTGAACAATGATACGTTAATTATTTTATTGTAATGCAACATTGTTTTAGATATTCATGATTTCTAGAGTTATTTGATCTTTTGATTAATTGGTTATTATTCTTGGTATTCAATTACTTATGCTTATGACGAGATTAGTTAGTTGATTCTATCCATTGACTTGTTGGACCAAAGGGGGTTGATGGGTGCTTCGATTTATTAATTTCATATTCTGTTGGCAATTGACTTGCTGGACCAAAGGGGGTTGATTGTTTAAGAACTGGTAATTGAAGATTAATTGATGTCTTCCGAGACCAAGGGTTCATTGATTAATTTCATGTTCTAAATTCGCCGAGACCAAGGGAATTTAATTAATGATTGTGTTTAATGCATCTTTTAGATGAATTAGTTGAGACGGACCAAGTGATTCTAATTTATCTAGAAGATAATGATTTCATGGATTGACCATCAAAGTGAGTCTACCTTTATCCTTCATGGTGTCAAGAGAATGATTGGTTATGATAATGGTTAAGTTCTTTAAGATCATGTTTGTCTAAACAATGGCTTGAGTTACATAAATCTACATCATTGACACAGACATATACATATTTTTATTTTTATTTTCTTTCTAATTTTCCTTTTTATTTGTTTTTTTTCACTTTATCGAGTCGGTTAAATAATGAAAGAAGGGTAATTAATGTCTACTTGTTCCTTGAGGATCGACACTTGTTTTAACCCTATGCTCAGTTAATAATGAGTACGCTTGCTCATATGTGTGATTTGGGTTTAACGTTTTAATTTGAACTTGATTAGGAATGTGCTTAGTTTTGTATGATTTTCATACCCAAGTCTGAACGCATCAAGTTTTTGGCGCCGTTACCAAGGAACAATAGCATGAAAACTCGAATTTTGTTAATTTAACCATGTAAAAATGTAAATATGTCAATAGGTAAATATGTATATTTGTTCTTTCTGCAAAACGGTGCTATCTTTTGTATTTCATGTATTCGTGTATAACCTTGTAACCTAACCTAACTTAACCAACTAACTTATACTAAGTTTGAATTACTAACTTTGTAGCCTTGTATTTGTGTTATTTTAACCATTAATTATATCTCTAAACTTGCTTCTTGCTTTCTTAGGTATTACCCTTGGTACATGACCCGAAAATCTAACAACAAGATAGTCGATTTTGACCCTAAAATCGAAAGGACGTTATCAAAAATTTACTGAACAATTCAAAGGAATCTGATTGTCGAGATGGATGGTGCTCAACAGAATAATGCTGGGAATGATAGGAGAGTTATGGACGACTTTGTGAAACCCGCAATCTCGGGCATAGGCTCGAGTATCACTAGATCTAGGGTAGATGCCAACAATTTTGAAATAAATTTCAACATTATTCAAATAGTGCAGAATATGGTTCAATTTGACGGGTTACTGGAAGAGGATCCCAATGCTCATTTAGCCAGTTTTTCTTGAGATTTGTGATACCTTCAAGATGAATAGTGTTTCTGAAGATTCCATTAAATTACGACTCTTTCCTTTTTCCTTGAGAGATAGAGCTAAATCGTGGTTAAAGTATTTACCTACAGGTTCCATCACAACTTGGAATGCCTTAGCTGAAAAATTTTTGGCCAAATATTTCCCTCCAGCTAGGACAGCCAAGCTTAGGAATGAAATCTTCGCCTTCCAACAACTAGATTCTGAGCCCTTATATGAGAGTTGGGAGAGATTTAAGGAAATGTTAAGAAAATGCCCATACCACGAATTCGAGCTGGGGATGCAAATGCTGATCTTCTTGAATGGCCTCACGTTTGCAACACGGCAAGTGGTGGACTCTTCTACAGGAGGTTCCATCAACCATAAGACCCCGGAATAGGTATTTGAGCTTATTGAAAATTTGGCTTCTAATAACTATTCTTGGGGAAGTGCAAGGTCAAAGGCTCGTATGCAAGGAGTACACAAAGTGGATGTTGTGGCAACATTAGAGTCTAAGGTAGATGCCTTAACTCAAAAAATGGAGCAGTTGGTGATGCCTCAAGGCTAAGTGTTAAACATCAACTGCGATTTCTGTAGAGAAGGGCACCCCAATCATGAATGCCAAAAAATAGGGTCACTCCAAGAAGCTTTAGAACAAGCGGCCTTCACAGGTAATGTCCGGCCAGGTAACAATCCATATAACTCTACCTATAATCCTGACTGGAGAAATCACCTTAATTTCTCTTGGAGCAATGGGAATCTACCTAGGCAAAGTTCTTTCAATTTTTGAGGTAAGCAAAGGAATCCAAACTCCATAAACAGCACGGCAGCACCTCAAAAACCACCAGTGGAAGAATTTATTAGCCAATTGGTAAATACTACGGAGGCTAAGTTCCAAGGAGTCGATGCGACAACAAGGAACCTAGAGGCTTCCATATGCAATTTAGAAAACCAGATTGGTCAACTAGCTAAACTCATGGAGGATCGTCAAGCAGGAACACTATCAGGGAATACCGAAGAAAATCCACGGGATCACAACCGTGGAAAACCTTGAAGCAGTTCTTTTCTCTTTTCTTTACTTTTCATTTTGTGTTAAGGACAATTTTTAATTTATATTATTTTTATTCAGCATCCGTGTGTTTTTGCATTTTCATTAAAAAAAAAATGAACCGGACAAAACAGAGCCTGCGCCGGCTCCAAGATCCGGGCCGGCGCCGGTTCCTGTCGGGAGGAACATAATTAAAGGGCCATTTTGGCCACTTTTTCTTCAAAACCTCCCTTCTCCCTCGCAAATCCTCTCAAGCCCGCGCCGGCTTCACATCCATTAGTGCCCAAAGTTTAATTTTTCAACTTCTAAACACCTCTATAACATCTCTTACCTTCTTTTTTATTGATCCTACGGATCAAACACATCAAAAGTTTTGATTTTTCACAACAATAGCACATTCAATCCATAAGCAAAGGGAGTAGATTCTCACAAAAAGCTTGCATCTTTTGCTTGCCTATGCATATAAGAGCCTAAAGGTATGATTTTTATTTAAGTCCTACAGTTAAATTGATGGAATTGATTTTTTCTAATTATAGGGACGGTTTTGGCCAAAAATTGGGAATTATATATTCTATGATTGTGCATTCCTACTTGAGTTTTATTCATTGGATTACCTTAGGAGTTATTGAGCCTGCATTACTTGATTCATTCTTGTTATCATTCAAGAATTCATATGGCTCGGGCTAGAATTATGGTTATTAGTGACACTTGAATCTATTGAAACTGCATTATTGATCACATAATACCATTGCCTTCATTCACATGATCATGTTTACTAGCATGCTTTGAGGATATCAGCACAAGTTATGCTTTACAGTGGACTTTTACATGCATTGTGCAGGTTGTGTTGCATTGGGTGAAAGTGGTTGATTGAATTGGGTGTTGGAGTTGATATACATTGAAGGAGTTGTGGTTTTTGGATTGTGAGCTTGGTTGAGGGTTGTGTGAAATTTGAGATATATCTGTGTAGGGGTAGCTATACTCTCTTCAGTGATTGAGCGTACCTGTTCTCTCTTGTTAGTACTCCATTCCTTCTGTGACCATGTCTAGAGCGAGGAGTCAACCATCTAAAAGGGTGAGACCTTCTTCGTCCTCAGTCCCATCATCTGTTGATCTCTTATCTCTTAGACCTATGAGTTTGTCGATGCCTCATGTGAGGAATGGTATAGTATGAGAGCTTCAAATAAGATTATTGTTGAGCGTACTTTCTCCCCCATCTTAGAACGGGCACTTAAATTAGAAATGATATTTAAACGACTAGGTTGGGGATCCATAGTGCAATTGAAAGGGAAGTTTTGCCCAAGCTTGTCAAGGAATTCTATGCTAATATGACGGACAAGAGTAATAAACATCTCCCGCATATTGAAACAAGAATAAAAGGAGTTGATATTGTTATCACTCAAAACCAATTATCTCACCTCCTCCAGGTTTATGACGATGATACTTGGCAAGGGATTGATGTGAATAATCAAAAGATTCTTTCGGACCCGAATTAGGATGTTAGGGGGAGGTGAGCAACCCTAGGCTTATATAAGCATAATGCCTTCCAAGCTAACAGTTTCTATTCCAACAATGACTTAGCAACCAACTTTCGCACGCTGGTGTACATGTTTGGGTTTAATGTTGTTCCCCATGCTAGTGGTTTCAATGAAACTAGGCTTATTGACACTTATATTCTACACCGGATGATGAACACATTACCTATCCCTCTTGCTCCTTTGATCATCCAATCTATTAAGGAGGTTGTTCATCACCGTCTCTCCACAAAAACCTTTATTTTTCCCTTAGTTATAATGAAGATTCTAAAGGACTTTAGGGTGAGTCTTGAGGAAGAACTCATGGAGGCTACCACTGAGCATGATATGGTCACTGAGCACACTCTTATGAGTTGCGGATACAAATATAGCCCGGAGTTGAAGAAATGGCTCACTCCCTTCGAGGTCCAACATCCCGGTCAGGAAAGGCCACCTACAGCGGAGGAGAAGCAGCCACCACCACCGGCACGTGCTAGAGCTAGCTGTTCTCAGTCCCACTCCCGGATTAACTTTGAGACCACCGTACTGGGGCGCCTCGACCAGCAAATGGAGGTGGTCCTGCGCTTGTAGGGTACTATGGAAGATATGGCACGACGGCAATCTACTATGGAGCAGCAATTGACTGAGTTGAGGCAGTAGCCTTCGAGGCCACATGATGGTGCAGGCCCCTCTACACTCACTGATGAGGAGGAGGATGAGGATGCTGCGGAGGATTGATGATGTGTTCATGCTCACTTTTGTTTTTGTTTCCTTTCTCTTTTCATGTTTTTGTTTTAGTTAGTTTGGCTTTCCTGTCGTTGTATTTATATTTCATTTGTCTTTGCTTTATTTTCTTTTCTAGTTGTTATGCTTTAGTATTTTCTTTTGTATTTTTTAGGTACGTTGATGCTGCCTCCCTCTTCACGCATTCAGCTCTTGTACACCACAATGAATGGAAGTTTATTTTTCCTATCTCTTCTCCTTTATTTTGTTTGGTCCCATGGTATTAGTTGTTTTGGTTATATTTATTTGGCCATTGAGGAAAATATCCAGTTTAAGTGTGGGGGAGTGGTTTGATTGACAATTCATCTATATATATTCTTGGAATACATATTCTTGGGAGCGGGATTTTTCAAAATTTTTCACCAGTTTCTGATTTTCTGGAGATTTCAAGCTGTATTTTTTTTTTTTTTTAGTGCATGTCTTTATGATAGATTATAGAGCATATGTTCTAGATCATTGATGGCTTATGCATGACTTTTTGCACTCACTTGGACAAAGTAGTTCTTGATCAAATGCTTTGCATTATTCTTAAATCTATTTTTCTCTGAAATTCATGGAACATTTTAGACTTACTTGAATACCTCTCGATGCGAAATAAAAAATACATTCATAATTTAACTCAGGGATGATGGTAATAGGCCTTCTTTAGATAGTTTGAGCTTTTCAAGCCTACCTATTGTTATATTATCCCTAGTGCCTATTTTGAGCCTAAATTGGTGATTTTTTTCTTTAAAACCCGTCACAATATTTTATCCATTACTTGTGTTGAGAGTTTGTATAATTTCCAAATCTTTATACTCTTAAAGGATGAAAGTATATGTACATTAGAAAAAATGCAAGGATGGAGATCATGACTTGTTACTTTCAGTCATGGATCAATTACAAGTGGAGCTAGGAAAAGAAAGGAAAATGGAATGGAAGGAAGAAGTTGAAAAAAATTGAGAAAGAAAGGAATGGTGAGTTGAAAAAGATGAGAAAGAAGAAAAGAAACGAGAGGAAGTGAAAAGAGAAAACAACTAGCTGCTATAAAGAAAAGTAAGTGAAAAAGAAAAGAATGGTAGCAATGAAAACAAAAGAGGAGTAAAAGAAGAGAGAACTGAAAAGGCATTGGAAAAAAGAAGAATGAAAAAGATCACAAAAGGGATGGTGAGTGAACTGTAAAAGTAAGTTCATATAAAACACTTGACACTATTGCTAGAAAATTGAGTGATCTTGTAAGGAAAAGAGTTGATGATAAGAAGAGGTGAAGAAAAAAAGAAAAAGAAGAACAATGCAGCTTGAAATGCATAAGGGTTGTTATATAAGGTTATGGGTTTATTGATTCTTGGAATAGCAGAGCAAGAAGAGTTGGGAATTATAGGTTTATTTTGGTTACCCTTTTCTTGCTTACTCTCAGTTTTTCTTTGACTTTTGATTTTTCTATATCATTCATTTGCTAAGCCGTAGTACAAACCTTTAGCCTTACATTGCAAGATTAAAAGTCTTACTTGATCTAAATAGAATCATGATATGTCTCGGATTAGTGGAGAGAGTGTATGAAAAGTAAGCATATGGAATGCATACTCTTTTTGAACTGACTTCTTTCCAATGGTTTGAGAATATTGTAAAGTATTGAGATGGTTCTACTAAGTCGTTTATCACTACACAAGTCTTACATTAGCTGTGAAAGATTTAGTATCATATGTTTTATGTTCATGAATAAAGAAAGCATTGAAGATATGGTTTTGGAATTGATTGAGGGATTTGATTAAAACCTTGTGTTTTTCCTACTTGTTCTTGATACTTTGCTTGAGGATAAGCAAAGAGTTAAGTGTGGGAGAATGTGATAGGAGCTAAATTGGTTATACTTTGCTTAGTTATTTAAGGCTCTTTTGTAATACATTTTGTGAAATAACTAGTCATATTCTTTCATATTTGAGATTTTACCCTTAGAAAGGTATTTTGGTCATTATCTCAGGATTTTGGGTAAAACAAAGCAAAACCGTCGCGAAACAGAGCAAAGGCGGTGCCAGCTGTAAGGCTGGAATCAGCGCCGGCTGCATTCTGGAACCTATGCACACAATGCGGAGAAAAATTGGCGGATGAGTGGAGAAATAGAACCAAGGCGGCGCCGGCTCCAAAGGACCAAGGCGGCGCCGGCTGTGGTCTGTCCCTAAGGCGGTGCTGCGATCTTTCTACGTGTTTTTGGATATCTGAAGAGTTTTAGCAGCTTCCCACTTCTACTCGGCCAAGAACTTTGTACCTACGAGTTTAGGCACCTCTTAAGCCTATAAATAGATGGAAAACACAAGGGAAAATGGGAGAATTCATTGATTATCATAGAAAATCACTCAGTCCAAAGAGGAATTCTTCAAGTTCAAGAAGGGTTGTACAATAAGGTTTTCAAATGAAGAAGAATGAGGCTTGTCTATGAGTTCTTTCTTTTACATTGTTTTCTTTTTCTGAACAATGATATGTTAATTGTTTTATTGTAATTCAACATTGTTTTAGATATTCATGATTTCTAGAGTTATTTGATCTTTTGATTAATTGGCTATTATTCTTGGTATTCAATTACTTATGCTTATTACGAGATTAGTTAGTTGATTCTATCCATTGACTTGCTGGACCAAAGGGGGTTGATGGGTGCTTCGATTTATTAATTTCATATTCTGTTAGCAATTGACTTGCTGGACTAAAGGGGGTTGATTGTTTAAGAACTGGTAATTGAAGATTAATTGATGTCTTCCGAGACCAATGGTTCATTAATTAATTTCATGTTCTAAATTCACTGAGACCAAGGGAATTTAATTAAGGATTGTGTTTAATGCGTCTTTTGGATGAATTAGTTGAGACGGACCAAGTGATTCTAATTTATCTAGAGATAGTGATTTCATGGATTGACCATCAAAGTGAGTCTACCTTTATCCTTCACGGTGTCAAGAGAATGATTGGTTATGATAATGGTTAAGTTCTTTAAGATCATGTTCGTCTAAACAATGGCTTGAGTTACATAAATCTACATCCTTGACACAGACATATACATATTTTAATTTTTATTTTCTTTCTAATTTTCCTTTTTATTTGTTTTTTTTCACTTTATCGAGTCGGTTAAATAATGAAAGAAGGGTAATTAATGTCTACTTGTTCCTTGAGGATCGACACTCGTTTTAACCCTATACTCAGTTAATGATGAGTACGCTTGCTCATATGTGTGATTTGGGTTTAACGTTTTAATTTGAACTTGATTGGGAATGTGCTTAGTTTTGTATGATTTTTATACCCAAGTTTGAACGCATCAATGGTGATGCCTCCTTCCCAAGGACAAGTAATGAATGTTAGTTGTGATTTTTGTGGGGAAGTGCATCCTAATCATGAGTGCCAAAGCATGGGGTCATCACAAGAGTCTTTAGAACAATCTGTATTTGTGGGCAGTAGATGACAAGGTAACAATCCTTATAATACCACTTACAATCATGGTTGGAGGGACCATCCCAACTTTTCATGGAACAACAAAAACCTACGCAGACTTCTTCTAATTTTGGAAATCAAAGGACTCAATCCTCCTTACCTTACAATGTACTACCGCCTAAGCCATCATTGGAGGATTTGGTTAACCAAATGGTAAATACTACAGAAGCACAGTTTCAAGGAGTGGATGCAACCACGAGGAATTTGGTGGCATCTATGCGCAATCTAGAAAATTAAATTATGTAATCGACAAAACTTTTTGGAGACTATCAAGCAGGATATCTTCCGGGGAATACTAAACAAATCTACGTGATCACGTCCATGGGAAAAAATGATCTTTACTGATTTGGTTTTTTTTATTTTGGGACATCTGTTTAATTTTTGTGTGCTTTCATGTTTTTTTTTTAAAAGAATGATGGCATTTTCTTTATGATTTCATGGTTTCTATTAATGTATTTTCAATATTTAAAACAAAAAAAAAATTTATGGCCCGGACAGACCTGGGCCGGCGCCAGCCCGGCTACAGGGAGTCGACGCCGGCTCTTGTTGGGACCTTCTCTAAAAAGGCCGATTTGGCCATTTTGTTTTTGAACTTTCCAACTTCCTTCAAATTTTCTCTCCTCCCGACGCCGTTTCTTTAGTCCCAAACACCACCAGTTCCATTTTTACCTTAAAAAACATCAATCTAACACAAAATCTTCTTATTTTTGTTGAATGTACCGATCACAATTCCAGAAATTTCAACTTTTTCTTCAAAAACCTACTTTCAAATCTCTCCTTTCAAGTAAGGATGGCTTCAAAAATATTGCATATTTTGCTTGCCTATGCATTGGAGAACACAACAGTATGATTTTTCTTGCAAAATTCTTGCTATTGAAATTTTCCTATTTTTGGACAAAAAATGCATATATTAGAATTGTTAGTTAAATTTGATTGAATTGATGGTGTTATTATGACTAGACTAGCATGCGAGTATGATTGACGAATTATTTTTACAACTACATGCCCATATTATGATCATAGATTGTCTATTTTTGGGTTATGGCAATTGTCTTGTTGATGAATTCATGATAAATGGATAATGTGCATAGCCATGATGCATTTTTCTTGACTTGGGATGCAGACATATTTTACTTACTTTGATTAGATTGTGTATTCATTGGGAATCATGTTGTGGTTTCAATTGTGGCAATCTATTATTTTTTGTAGGTTTTGAAAGGAGATTGGGGTTAATTGATAATGTGAATTGAGGTTGTTGTGGATTAATTAGAAATTATGGATTGTTGGAGATTGTGTGTGGAGTTGCGTTGTGGTGGTTTGATCCCATTTGGCATTATTGTTAGATTGTGGTGGTGCCTCAATCATATTCTTTATTGACTATCTTCATATCCCTTCATCATACCTAGAGAGAAGGGCTAATCTTCTAAAATGGTTAGAGCTTTATCTTCCTCTACCCCTACATCTATAGACCTGTTGTTCCTACACTCTGCTGATTTTATTGATCTATCCTGCCAAAAATGGTACACTAAGAGGGCTACTAATAAAATCATTGTCAAAAGCACCTTTACACCCTCTTTAGACTGTGCCCTCAAGTTAGAACTCATATTTAGACATTTGGGGTAGGGACAACTAAAGGAACCCTATTGCCCTATTCTGATCAAAGAATTCTATGCTAACATGGTCCAGAAATGGAAAAACCACCTTAAACCATTGAGAACAGGGTAAAGGGGGCCCCTATCTTTATGGATAGAGAGATACTCGCTGCCATCCTCCTTGTTAACAATTAATGTCCTTAGTTAGCTGTAGATCACAACAATCAAAAGATACTATTTGATCTTGAGTAGAGAATAAGTGATACTAGAGCTACTTTGAGGATGTACAGGAGAGGTCTGGTAAGGCATAGGTTTTTACTCTAATAATGATCTAGAAGCCAACCTACTTACCTTAGTCTGTATCTTTACTTACAATGTTGTTCTAAAGGCTAGTTGGTTTAATTAGTCCCGCATGATTAACCTGTATATTCTTCATAGAATGATGCACACTCAACCTATCCCGCTAACTCTATTGATTATCTAATACATGCGAGATGTGGTCTATTCTCGCCTTTCCACCAAAGCCTTTGTTTTCCCCTCGTGATAATGAAAATTTTGGAAGCCTTTAGCATTAGTTTGGAGGGGGAACTTACTGAAACCACCACGGAACATGATCTAGTTACTGAGCAAACACTAACTAGCTGTGGTTATCAGTACAACATAGAAGTGAGATGTTAGTTATGACCTTTTGATGTGCAGCACCCAGGACAAGTTAAGCTTCCACCTGAGAAAGAAGATCATCCTGCACCAACACCTCGAGCTTGCGCTAGTAGTTTATAATCCCAATCTCAGGTTGACTTTGAAGCTGAGGTGAGAGGTCAATTAGATTAAATAAGAGTTAGCATGGAGACACAAACGGAGATATTGCTACAGCTTCACGAGTCCATGACTGCCCTCACTAGAAGGCAAGATGCTCAAGAACAACAATGGGCATAGTGAATGCAAAGATTTCTTGGAACTTAAGGAGGTAATGGTAGCAATAGGGCCAATGACAAGGATGATAATGATAAGGATGATGATGTTAAGGATGACCATGATGATGAGGATTGAGCATTCTTCCACTACTCTGTATTTCTTTTCTTTAGCTTTCTTTTCTATGTATATGTTCATGACTTTTCTTATGATTTCTTTTTAGTTGATTTTCTTATCTTTTCTTTTATTTTGATTATATTTTCCTTTTCTAGAGTTATGTTTTCTATTTTTGTTTTTCTTTTGTTTTATTTAGGTACAATTCCCCAATGACTCCTTGTGATGGATTCATATATGTTGGAACTAATCTGCAATGGAAGTACTTTCTTTTCTCTATTCTTTCTATTTATTTATTTTGGTCCCTATACTTTGATTTCATTGTTATATTTTTTGCCATTGAGGACAATGTCCAGTTTAAGCATAGGGGGAGAGTGTAGCATTGAATTTTTATAGTTTTTCGTGCTTTTGCAAGGTTGTAGTTATCTTTCTTACTTGGATATGAGTTTTGTCATTCATATGGTGAATTTTTATCAATAAAATTAGTTCATTGAATAGGATATGTTAAGACTTGAGAATTTAGGTTAATCTTCTTTATGCATTAATATTTGACTATTATTTGACTTATTTAGTTTGAATGTGGATAATATGATGATTGTGGGAAAAGTTGTTGCTAAATCTTGTATTATAGGTTTAAACTTTACCTAACTTTGAGTTGCGATAAAGAATGTGAGGAGAAAAAAATCTTTGAGTAGAAAAATTGGGGGAAAACATTGATTTTGAGTTGAAGATTGAGAGAAATGAGATGATTGTTATTTCATCTTTGAGGGTGAGAAAGTACATTTTGCTTGATTATGGAAGCCAATACGGATAGTGAAGAGAAATCCACTTTCTTGAGGCTATTAATTCCTAGAAGTAAAGGAAAGAAAGAAAGATTGTTGAAAAAATGATAAGTGATGACTATAAGGGGGTCAATACAGTGCATGAAGAGAAATCCATTCACTTGAGGCTATCAATTCCCTAACTCATTGAAAAAATTTTGAGAGCAAAAAATTGGAGTGTTTTCCTTATATCATGACTTGAGTTGTACAATATTTGGATTTATAATACTTGAGTTAGTAGATAGCTTGACTTGTATGATTCCTATTATCTATATTTTTGCTTGAAGAGTGAAATAATATTCTTAGACTAGAGTATAAACTTGTTTAATCCGACTTTGAGGGCCTTGATATGTCTTGTTTAGTACTTTACTTTGTGAATATTTTCAAAGGGTTGAAAGAATGGCAAAGACATATCTAAAGTTTGGAAAGTAGTTGTGGCTTTGTTCTAAATGAACTTTTTAAAAGTTTGTCTTGTTTTCCTTTATTTTAAAGGGCTTTGCTTGAGGACAAGCAAAGGTTCAATTGTGGGAGAATGTGATAGGGGCAAAATTCATCTATATTTTTCTAGTTATTTGAGGATATTTTAAGATATATTTGGTACAATAACTAGGCATATTCCTTCATATATGACATTTTACCCTTAGAAAAATGTTTTGGCATTTTATTGCAGAAAAAAATGAAAATAACTCGTCACTGTCAGAGCACAGTCGGCACCGGCTCTGACCTATGAAGCCGGCACCGGCCCCATTCTGGATAAACAAAGGATTTTGTGGAAAACCACAAAGCACGACCGGGCTGACCAAAGCACAGTCGGCACCGATAGGGCCAAACGAACGACGCTGCCCAATGTTTGCGAACTTTTTCTTTCATGAGTAGATTTGGTAATTTCCCAATTGTTTTGGTATTTTCCAATCTCTACTCAGCCCAGAACTCTTAGGAAATCAATTTTGGCCTCTTGGGAGCCTATTTAAACAATAAAAACACAAGACGAATGTGTAAATATAAGGATTAAAGTTGCTAATCAATTACAAAAAAAAGAGGAGATTCATCATTTAAGGGGCATTATTCACGAAGGTTTTCAAGAAGAAGAAGAAGGGCTTGTCTATAAGTTCTTTCTTTTACCTTTGTTTTCTTTTTCTAGAATAGTGTTGTAATTAATGTTGTCATTATAATTTAACATGTTTTCAAGATTCAGGATTTCTTGAGTTAGTTTAGTATTTTGATCAATTAATTATTTGTCATGGGATTTGATTACTTATTTTTATTACGAAATTGATTGGTTGGTTTTTGTTATTAACTTTCTTGAAAAATGGGTTGATAATAACTTCAATTAGTTAATTTTATATTTGTTATCTCTTAACTTATTTGAAAAGAGGTTAATTGTTGAGAACTTGGGTAATCAAAGGTTAGTTGATGATTGCTAGAATATGAATTCATTGACTAATTTCATGTTTTAAATTACCTAGAATATAGGGGCTAAGATGATGATTGATTTTAATACATCTTTTGGGTAAATTGGTTGAGGCAAAATATGTTCACTAATTTAACTAAGAGATAGTGATTTCAAGGATTGCAAATAAAGTGGGTCTATTTTAAATCCTTCATGCGACCAAGATGATAATTGATTGTAATATTTGCTAAGTGATTCATTGTTATGTTTTCAAGAGTATTTGTCTACATTGCATATTTTTACATCCGTAAGTTGTATATATATTTTTCTTTATTTTCTTTCTATCATCTTATAACTTTATTGGATCAGTTAAACAATGAATGAAAAGTGATTAGTGTGTACTTGTTTCCTTGAGGATCCATACTTGTTAATTCCCTATACTATACTTGCAATAAGTATACTTACTCATATGTGTAATTTGAGATTAATGTTTTAATTAAAACTTAGCTAGGGATGGATTTATGTTTGAATAATTTTTATACACTCAAAATTTATGCATCATATACAGAAATCAAGTCTCCATCAAAATATACAACTAATATAAACACTAATTTTGCTCACGTCATAAATATCAAGATTATTAATTCAACTGCCCCACACTATATTAGATAATAGGTACTACAAAAGATATGACCGAGGAGTACTTGATAAAGAGGGTAGATTTGGCTAGTTTTCAAGAGATCTAAAAGTCAACCTTTGGGGAAGTTTACACGTTTCTCTTTATTAGACAAAACATAAGATTAACCAAGGAAAAAGGAAAACTGAGATCAAACTTGTCTCAATTAGTCTAAGAGGAGAAAGGAATAAAGTAATCCAAGAGAGAAGGAGAGAAAATGGAGTTTACCTCATTTTACTTGAAGCAGGGTCAAGGTAATTGCCTTGAAGTTGCCTATACTTGTGTATACATGAAAAAGAAAAAAAAAATGAGGCCGAGAAGGTAGTGCAAGCCCTAATGTATTTCAGTTTGAGTAGGAAGAGAAAGTAATTCATGAGAGAGAGAGAGAGTTACTAAAAATAAAGTAGTGTGTGTATGTCTCTTATTTCTTTGGTGGAGACCAAAAGAGGGAAAAGAGCAATCGAGAGGGATTTAATATCCCAAGGGTGTTTCTGTAACACCCCATACTACGTACCCTAAAAAAGGCGGGGATGTCGCCCCGTCCCGAGGACAAGGGGTCTTTAAAATGAGGTATATAATATAAAGGCAAACCTAAGAAATCAACCTTAGATAAATAAAGGAAAACTCCTATTACATCAGCTCAAACTGGAGCAAAACTAAATAACAACAAACATCTGATCCAGAAGCATAAATTAACAATTGTCTCTCAAACATAATGGAAATAACATAAGCTTCAATTATTACACATCCCACTTGCACAGCATAATCAATCTCCTGAAAACATGATATGAAATAGTGTGAGATTAACATCTCAGTAAATCTTGTGTGTGCACATGGTACTTTGAACAGTTCGTGTTTGCATAGCTGAAAACATTTGTAGAAATAATTGGCAAGTCATAAATAATTTCTCTTTGCAAGGAGTGGATTTTTTTCATTGTCACGCTTTGTACAAAATAACTCATCCACTCGAATAAACAGTCATGTCACCACACTTTGGGCTCCATGATAAGAAAAATGGTCAAGGCACCACACTTTGTGCACCTTGCCAGGATCAGGTTACCAAACTTTGGGCGTTCTGATCAAATGTGAGTGTACAGTCCACCGGGTGACATACTCCTCCATCTCTACACCCAACAAAACCATCCGGGTATCCATGCCAAGAAAATAAATAATACCTTACCAGATACAAATGCTAGCTCGGACCGGCCTGACCAACCAATACTGTCGCCTTCTCAAGCGGAGCTTATCTTTTGGAGGTGGCCGCCTGCCAGAAGACTCACTCACGCCCTCCAAGACTAGTATTGTTAGCCTACCCTTATTGAGTACTCAACGAACATATCCGTCAATTCCAGATTCACAATAATGATTCCATACCTTGGCTTTGTAAAACGTGGTTTTCTTAAAAAAAAAAAAAAGAGTTTTCTAAAATATTTAAGAGAAAGAACAGTTCTTGATAAAGGCATTAGGTTGAAAAAACCATTTAGAGAATAAACATCCACGTTTACAACCCAAATAATCATAGCTCAACAATAGCTTTACAAAACTTTACAACATTCGACTTGCCACCACATACATTTAACAAAAGAGTTTATGCAAGGACTTACTTGATATGCCTCAGATAAACAAGATAAAATCAAAGCTTGCTTCCTTCAAAAACCCTCCTGATCTAGAATCACATAATATCATGATTAGGGTCTCAATCAACTCAAGCATGCATTAAACTCATTTATTCCCATAACAAATCATGATCCATTATCTAACTTCAAATAAATCACTTAATCCTCAAAGTACATACACCATGACCATATATCCATCAAAGACATGAATAATACATCAAAAAGGTCTTGTCTTAACCATCACAATTCACATCCATCATTATCATATCAAACATAGCATCGCTATCTATTGAACATGCTTAATCCATTACTCGACTCCAAATATTCATCTATCCCAACTAAGCACATTTATCATGCTATCATACTTCCATAGATATCATCAATCCCATTAGATCTTAATTTTGACATCAAGGGTAAGAATCCCCTTACCTTACAACCACAGGATTAACAAGGTCTCAGTGCTCCTATAGTAATCATCCCGAGTTCATTTGAGAAGAGGAGAAAAGCTACCTTTTTTGCTCCTCTTGACCAAAAATTGAGAAACAAGATGAAATCAGCCTCTATGTCACGTAATTCAAGGGAAGAAAAAAAAGAAGAGTCAATGGAAGAAAGGAATCAAGAGGTTGAGAGGTCTTTTGCTTACCTTAGAGAGTGCTCTTTTTTTTTTTTCCTAGGATTGCTCTTGAGTTTTCAAAAATTGTAGAGGAGGTTTGCTAGAAATTTTCATGTAGTAAGGTTGGATTAGGCGGCTGCTATGGTTTAGCGTTAGAAGAGTTGGATTTAGGGTTAGAAGGTGATGCTAAGAAGGACTCCTAATGGCTCTAGGTTTCTTTGGCAGCAATGACGAAAAACTGCAGCTTGCTGCACTTTTATTGCTGCCGAAATTGAGAGGAGTTGAGAGCAGAAAAACAGTTTGAAGTTGCTCTCCTAAGCTGGTCGAAAACTGCTCAAGGAAAGGGTTGTGTGTGTTTAGGTTTTTTGCCAAAACAAGGAAGAGTTTGTGTGGGTTTTGACAACCAAATTCTGTGCAAAAGAGTGCTTTGCTGTACGAAATCTATGAGCAAAAGAGAGGATTTTCTGGATTGTTTTGGCTGCTATTCTGTCTGCAATTCAGAGAGAGAATAATGAGTGCTTTAGGCGTTGTAATTGGCCAATTCTATAAGGAGTTTTAGTAGGGTTTGAAGTGCAGAATTTTGTGCATTGCACTAAGCAAAGCTGGCCGAAATTCCTGTGCACAAGCTGGCCGAAATTCCTGTACACAAGCTGGCTGAAATTCTGGAAATTTTAGTGGATAAAAATTCTGATTTGGGTAGCTAAAGTAATTTGATTTGGAGAGGAGTGTTCTAGGTGATTTAAGCTAGGTTTAGAAGAGTTTGATTGCCCTTAGGATTGCAGGATTTTCGTGCAGCTTGTGCATGCACAAGGCTGACTAAAATCTGCAAGATGAGAGGAATAAAAATCTGGTTTGTTTAGATTTAGGATTAATCTTAATTTGCAAGAGGATTTAGGATAAGATTCCCTAGTATTGGAAAAGTTTATGTTGAGCTAGAAGTCCCCCAAAGGTGGCGGCACTAAGCTGGAAAAATTTCCAGATTTTTTTAGCTAGGTTTCTATGTTCAAAATCAATAAGATATCTAACTAGAAAATTAACAAATTAATTCCAGCTATCTATATAAAATTTGATGAATTAAAAATAAGCTGGAATTTAATTATTCTAGCTAGGGTTTTTCGAAAATTAAAGAGGATAAAAGCTGAAATAATATTAATCTTTATCCTTATAAAAAAATCCTTGAATTTAGGAGATAAATATGGAGACTTATCCCTTAAGAAGATGGCGTTGGAATTTTAAAAAGGAAAGCTGGGTTTTTCGGCCAAGCATGAGGAAAATCTAGGAAAAAGAATTCAAAAAGAAAGCTAAGATTCGCAAGAGGTAAGATTTGAACTCAGGTCACCAAGAAATAATCACCAAACCTAACCACTATTCCAAATCAACTCCGATGTTACTATTTCTGTAAGAAATTCTTTTCACCCTAATTCTCATCCCTCCATTTCCTCTACTAAATTTCACCTAAAACAATTTCCAATTATTGCAACAACACAATTATTTCCCATCAAATAAATTAAATGCAAGAGCAACCTTGAAAATTACATGCACCCATGCAAGAATAATTTTAAGATAACACATGAGATGCGAAATGCTATGCAATGAATGACTTTTTCCCCATAGGTCAAAGGTGGTTTTGGGCGGGGTATTACAGTTTCGGTTAATTGTAAGAAGGGAAGGGTAGATTTTCATGTGACTGATGGAAGGAAAATGTTCAAATTTTGTGGAGGTGATTGGGGAGAAATATCCGAGGGAAAGAAAGAGAGGTATAGTTCGGTTATAGTGGTGTGCAAGATGGAAATGTGAGTAAATAAGTTCCAGCTTTGCAAAGACAGGAGAAAAGTTGGAGGATTCTTGGTCTTCTCATGGAGTAAGGGAAAGTAAAAAAGTTTTGTTGAGTGTAAGATTCTTTGATTTGTTGAAGAAAAACGAAGAAGATTAAGGAACAAGGTAGCTTTGATCTGCTGCTGCTGGAGTAAGTCGAATGGCCTTGTTTAGGTGTAGATTATGGCTGAACTACTGGAAGGATAAAAAGGGAAAAAGTGTGAGTAAAAGTACTAATTTGATTCCAACATAAGATCGAAGCTCAGTCTTACGGTAGTTGTGGTGGTTTGGCTTGAGAAAGGGAAGGCCGAATGCTATTGCTCTATGTGTGTTTTGCCTTTCGGCTTAGTGTGCTGGGAGGAATCCTTACTTGAAATTCCTTGCTATTGTGTAGGTGTGAGCTAGTAAAAAATAAGAGGGAAGGAGTGCTAAATTCTTTTGAATTTTGATTGAGAGAAACGGATGGGGAAACTACCATGTTTGAAGAAGGAAGGTGTTTTCAATTAAAGGTTGCTTATGAATATGGTAGCTTTCTTCCCATTAAAATGTCCTCTTATCTTAGTTGAAACAAGAAGGAAAGTACATTTATATACTGGTCGAAATTAGGGAACTAAACAACTCTCATAATGAGCTGGTTGATAGATAAATAATAGAGTAATTGGGGAATTCAAAATTCAAACAATGAAGGGAATCATTTCAGCTATGTCCAACAACTACTTCCATATTCCTTGCTACCATTTAGAGCTAATAAGTAGGAAGTATAATAGGTGTAGCCGACTAGCAGCTTGCCTAAAATGTGGAAGTGTGAATACAGTAAGGGAGGAAGATAGGTACATGGATGACCAGAAAAAGAAATAATAATATACACCTTCCCTAAGAGTTCCTAATTTTGGATCCCATAGAAAGGAAATAGAACTCCAGCTTTAGAGACTTAAGGAAAGGTATTATAATGGGGAAGGAAATTGGGATTATATGATATCTTTGGTGGAATATTCCTCCCCTCTAAAAGGAAGTGGCGGCTAAGAGGCCATATAAATGGAAAGGGGTCTTTAAACAATTCCAAGAATGTTATCCTATGTAAGAAAGGAAATAAATATTATCTAACTGCTAAAACAAAGCATGTGAAATATAGGAATTTGAAGGAAATAAAGGAATAGAATTATCCCAAAAGGTGAGATAAACTTAGAATGCAATCCTCTTAAATAAACTCCTCCCTAAATCAGGGAATTCTACCTTCCAAATAAAAAGGTAGCAGCCAAGCTTTGAGTGGGTCATCAAAGGGAATAAAAAGGAAAATCTAAAAGATGTCCAAGCAAAAAGTAGCATTCGAACCCTTAATTAATCAATTGAAGTCACCAACACTCTTACCATTCGACCACAAGGCACTTATGACCTAATCTAACACCAAGATCTCCATGTACCAAAATCCTCTCTTTAAGTTCCTTTTAAAGTAAAAATTAAACAACAATATAATCTAACATATAGTCAAATATTATATGTGAACTAAACAAAACAACTTTGCATATTAGCTAATCAATTAAATTACACACAAAATACCTATATACCTACAAACATAATTCAAACATATAACATGTTTCATAAATAATTTAATACATGGTCTCTACCTCTCTTACTAAGGGTAGTTGAGGATAGGGTTTTATAGATGCTATATATTAGTTTCCATGTCCAATATTTTTTAATCTAAGCATGAGAATATGCCTAATACATATGATATTAATATATCGTTACCCATCATGTTTGCTGACAAGAGCTGACCCGCAAGGCAGGAAACTGTTAAGGCAATCATGAATACTATGATGGTTGAAGGGACATCAGTTCACGAGCATATTCTCAAGATGATTGTTCACTTTGAGGAAGCTAAGGTTCAAGGGGCAATAATCAATCCTGAGAGCCAAATTAACATGGTTCTTGAGACTTTGCCAGATTCATACTCTTAGTTCAAGTTGAACTACAATATAAATAAGTTAGGTATGTCTTTGACTGAGTTAATGAAAGAACTGTATATTGCTGAGAAAATCATGAAGCTTATGTCAAAGATTGTGGTTACTCGTTCTGGTTCATCTACTAGAACTAAGGCAGCCCAAGAAGTTCCAAAAGAAGAAGGTCCAGCCTAAGAAGTCTAAGCCTAATCCATCCAAGCCTAATACGAAGCCCAAAAGGAAATGCTTCAAGTATGGTAAGAAGAGGCACTTCAAGAAAGATTTTCGAACATTTTAGCCAAGTCCTCCTCAGGTATTACTCTTTATTTAAAGTCTATTTTGATGGTTAGATCATCATTAACTTATATTTTGATTTCAAAGCCACTGACCACATCTGTAACTTCTTGTAAAGGTTCAACAAAATAAAAAGACTTACTAGAGGAGAGCATAGACTTCGAGTAGGTAACGGAGCACAAGTGTGGGTTAAAGCAGTAGAAGACTTGGAGCTTTTATTTTATTGTAATAGGATTCTAGTCTTAAAAGATATCTTATATGTTTCTAGTTTTAAAAAAAAATTAATTTCAGTTTCATGATTAATTAATCAAAGATATTATGTTTCTTTCTATTCTAATATTTCAATCAATAGAGATGGAAATGTTATTTGTTATTAAAACATGCATGGAAATCTCTTTTATGCTCATCCTATAAGTCGTTAAATAATTAATACTTAGACAAAACTTAATAATAAGAAGAGAAAGGCCACGTTAAACGACGCGTATTTATGGCACTTAAGATTAAGGCATATAAACCGTAATTAAATTCAGATAGTAATCCAATATAGATCTTTGAACTCATTAACATTAGAGAAATAGCATTAGTGTGAATCTTGCCTTATGGACACAAAAGGCAGAAAGAGCCAAGAAAATACTAGAGTTAGTTCATACTAATGTCTGTGATCCTTTGTGTACACTTGCTAGAGGAGGTTACGAATACTTTATCACGTTTACGGATAATCATACACATTTTGGTTACATTTATTTGATGAAAGGAGTTAATTGCACTATAGTTTGTTATTGGAGGGTTCATGTCAAGCTACTTGACTTCCTGGACTCTTGAGTGGTCATGATATGTTACTAGATACCATTCATGATCTGGGAATATAGGTTTATTAATTGATGAATTAATAAACCAATCATAATTAGAATTAATAGGATTAGTTCTAATTAATTATGAATTTTTAATCTCAAAGATGTTTGAATTAATTCATGTTCGCTATCAATTGATTGGAAAACCTAATAGGTCACACACAATAGAGGATTTATATACTTAAGATGTTATTTGATAACATAGTGTGGTTAATTGCGAGAAAAAGAAGTTGTTGTGGCCAAATTATAAGTAGTTATAATTTATGGACCAAATTATAATTATAAGAACTTGATGTTTCCAATTACAATTTGGAAATTCTAACTGTTTTAGAATTCTCAGTTGGACTATTTTTCTAGCAAATTTCGTGTAATATATAGAGGATATATGCACAAAATCTCTGGGAGTGTAAGACGCAAAAAACAACTCCAAACCCTTGGGCAACTCATGACATTCTTTCTTCTCTCTCTCTCGTTGATATTGATCATAACGTAGCCGCCATTGTTGTTTTTGCTAGCACATAAACATCTTGGTGCTTGAGTGTTATCCTGCGTGTGGATTTCTGTTAGAGATAATTATACACTATGATTATAGTGGTTGGACATTCAACCCTCGTGGTGTTTGATCAAGAGGATTGCTAGATCGCGCCTTGACTTGAAGAAGGAAAAATTTTATTTTTCAGATGCTCAGCAAAGAAAGGTAAAGCTGTTACCTTTATTCTCTTTATGTCTTGTTTTCCACACATATGTAGATCTTGGGATGGTATCTCGTTTTATTTTGTTAGTGTGCCATATATGATATGCATGAGAGATACCCAACATTTAAGGCCAAAATAGAGCATCAAACAGGTAAGATAATCAAAAGCTAAGATGGATTGTAGTAGAGAGTACCTTATTGGTAAATTCAAGGACTACTTAGAACATCATAGAATAGTATCTCAGCTAACTACGTATGAGACTTCCCAGTGGAATGGAGTAGTTGAGAAAAGAAATAGAACTTTAATGGAAATGGTCAAGAGTATGATAAGTCATGCAAATCTCCCTTGTTTTTGGGGGGGGAGGGGGGGATATTTTCTAGAAATAGCAGTATATATCCTAAAATTGGTGCCTTCTAAATCAATACCTGTGATACATTATGAGATGTGGATTGGACGCAAGCGTAGTATAAATCATCTCAAGGTATGGGATTAACTAAAGAAAGTAAGATAGACCTAAGATCAGAATTGTACTACTTTGTAGGGTATTCAAAAGGAATAAGGGATGGATAATTTTATCATCCTTAAGAGCAAAAGGTGCTTGTAGTACTCATGCTAGATACTTGGAGGATGAACAAAGTGTATCCACTAAGGTTTCTAGTAAGATGAAATTGGAAGAAAAGTTGAGTGATACTTGAACTTCTAGCACCCCAATTAAGGAACCTAAAGAGGCACTACTAGATGTTCCTGGATAGACTGGGCTACGTTGTAATGGAAGGATATCTAAAGTTCCAAAAAGATGGACTAAATAAGCCTTTCAGGTAATCTCCAACCATCAGAAATAGGATCTCGCTAAAAATGATGGGGCCATTACTAATGTTGATGTAGACAAACAATAAGCAGTAATAGATGTCAAGATTAAGTCTATGTATCCAAATCAAATTTGGGATCTTGTCACTATTAGACGTGAAATTATCACATTTTTATAATATTTTTTCTTAGCTTTTGTGCATAGTTTTGTGTAATAAGGGGTGATTTTCTACTCAATATGTGTTTTCTTATGTTTTAGATTTTTAATGAAATATGAGTAAAATATTGGTTTAAATAATGCATTTTTATACTGGGAATGATTGCCTACACATTTTAGGTTTCAAAATATGTATTTAATGGTGATTTATGTATTTCTATAGGGAGACGACCTAATGCAAGGCCATTCATCAAGCCATACAAAACAAAAAAGTTCCAGGAGACATGCACAGCCAAGTGCATGCCCATACAAGTGCCCATGCAAAACAAGAGAGATTTGTTTGCTGTTAGAAGTTTGCAAAAATTGAAGAAAATTGAGCTCCGCAATATGCATGGGCAGGAACATGCTTGTGAATGTCCCCATGTAGATGCATGGCCAGTTTTCATGGCCGTGCGTGATCCCTTGCCATTAGCGAGAATTTTTGTTCAGAATTTATGCATGGCCCATACCTATAAGCTGTGTAAGCCTCCTAAAGAGTTTAGAAAGTCCTAAATAAGTTCAATGATGATGTAAGCTTCCCAAATTCAATCAAGGGCGGTTATGAAGGTTCTATAAAGGCAAAGGATATCCAAATTCAATATATCTCTGAATATACTTCTCTGAAACATAATTCTATTGGAGAAAAGCATCAAAGTAGGCTAGGAGGCAAGAAGTCTTGAGATTGTGACTTCACAATAGAAAACATAATTCTATTGTGACTTTGCAAAGATTATCTTTCAATCTTTATCTTGTTCTTTCTTATTTCCAAAATATTTTTACATTCCTTTGTATTCAAACAATTAATATTTTTTTCTATGTTTTATTGTTAGTTTCCTTTATATTTTATACTTTGTGATTCATGTATTAAAGATGTTGTCTTTCATATTAAGATTACTTCTTAAGTATTCATGCAAATTTTTATTTCATACTTATTAATTATGTTGGTTTAATTCTGTATATTAATAGCCTTTTAATTCACATAGTTATATTACTAAGATAATGATAGGAATCAAATTAGGCATAAGACCATTTTCAAGAAGGGGGAAGAATGACAGAATCACACTTCATGGTTCCATGGGTAAGAGCACTATTCAAGAGGAATCAAGAGAATTTTCAAGACAACAAATTTAACAAACCCAAGTCCAAGAAGATTGTGAAGAGATGGATAGTAAAGAAAGGGCCAAAAGACGCACAACAAGCAACAATTCATGTAGAGGATCAAGCCAACCTTTAAACAAGGATTGGAGGCCAAAGGAGTATCAAGAAGAGCTCAAAATGATCAAAATTTCACTTGGAAGATCAAAGGAACACATGGAAAAGAAATGGAGGTCAAATGAGTAGGGATTGAAGTGCAACAAAACCAAAGAGGCCACCCAGAGTCGACCCTACGCCAGCCTAGAAGGAAGGACCCGATGCCAGCACGGATCTGGCTCAGTAGACAGAATTGAGCTGGCACTGGCTCTGTGTGCTAGAGCCAGCGCCGGCCCTAGTCGGGCCGGTCCCGACTATTTGCTATTTTTCCTATTTTCAGCCTTTTACTTATGTAATTTAATTTTCACGACTTGTATTATATTTAACCTGTTTTAAGGCATGTAATAGGGTCTCAAAACTTATTTTAAGGCCATTTAATAGTTAGGATTATTTTACTAATTGATTTAGGGCAAGACATCTATAAATATGCTATTATAACTCTTGTAAACACAACTTTTGATATTTTGAATAGAGAAATCTTTTGTTCTCTCTAGAGAGAGTTCTTGAGGGTGTTTCTCTTGAGTAATTCCCAAATCAATTAAGACTATTCTTAGGCTTTAGTCCAACCTAAGAATCTAGTCTCTAATCTTCCTAAGATAGATCATTGTTCTTTCTAAAGTGGGTCTTAGATTCCTAGCTAATCTAGGGTTCTTTTAGGAGTTCATTTGGTTGCCTAAATTTTCTCATCCCATTTGTTCTTGATCCTTCTTGGGTTAGGGGTGTTTGGGTGTTAATTTAGTTGGCTTAGTTCATTAAATTTTGGGTTCTAGGAAGCTATTTTACTTAGGTTCTAGTCTTGAATTAGGTCTCTTGGTATTGAACTTCAAATCTCAAATTGGTGCTTCTCAACATCAAATCAGATAGTTGATCTCTTAATTAAATTGTCTAAGTAGCACCTAATGACTTGGTTTTGTTTCGAGGTTAATTGGCTTAACTAAGTTAATATGGAATTATTTGATAATTAAGTGCATATTTTCAGATTAACTGTGTATTTAACTTGATATTAATGATGCCTTGCGAGTTTATCAATTTTATTGTTAATTTATGACAATTGATTAATTAAAGGATTAATATCTTTAAGAAAAGGTTAATTAGTTTGGTATAAATTGAAATAGAGTTGGGGATTTTAATTTATAGGTTAATCCACTTTTGTAAGGATAGGAATTTAATTCATTAAGACCGATTCCAAAAACTAATTGCTCAAAGTAATCCAATCAATGATAAGTTTCTAAATCAAAATTATGGGCATAAGACCATCCTAGGAACTGAAGTCTGGTAGCAGATGGAAGGTTGTCCTCCTTCAATTTGGTTTCCAAAACTCCAAAGACATCCACACTATGCTTACGGAGCAGCTCATTTACTCTATGCTATTTGAAGGTCTTATGGACCCTCTTATGTTCTAGCAACCGACTATTATTGGGGAGGCATCAGTGCCCTGGGGGCACTAACCATATAAGTTTTAGCTATCGTGTACTTCTTCCAAACAGTGTAGAGAAACTTAGTCGCCTGCAGAGTTGCCTGTTCAGCCTTGGCTGTGGCAGTAAGAATTTTTACAGAGATCTCCCTTGGCATAGGGGTATCTCTGGGCAAAATATCTGGGTGAGTGCAGGTTCGATCGTGGGACTGTGATCGATTCTGGTTCATATATCTACCTCGGGACCATCCCCTGCTCTGTCTAGAACCTCATCTCTGATTGTTTCGACCCCGGTTGGCAGTTCTTGGAACCTCCGTGTGGAAATGGACTTCTTTCATTTGGTTTTGTTTCAGTTTACCTTAGGGAGGTACCTATTTGTGCGGGGATGCTTCCGTTACTGCCACGGCTGGTTGGGCATCAGGGTCCTCATTGTCATTCATTAGTGTTATACCCTTATCCATCGTGGGGCTATGAGGCCAAGCTGAAGCCGATGCACTATGCCAAGGTCACCTCAGTTGTTGGGATGTTCTAGCGTCATACAGCTGTTTATAGAGAAGGGTCTCCTCCGGGTACTGCACCTTGTTAGCCATGCGGTTCTGAAGCAAGTGCCCAAATTTACAAAGTCATTTCTTGCCTTCTCTTTTATTTCCATGTCTGAATATTCTGGTATTCGCTACTTCATTCCATCCAAATTTTCTACCTAACCATGTTGACTGGGCAGCGTAATCGATTTGTCGGGGTTTGTTTGTCGGATATTATGGTGTACACGGATGTCATGGCTATTTCATATATTTACTTTACTTGAGTTGTTGACCTGGTCCACTATCCGCCATTAATGCTCTTGTCTTTACCTTATTTATGTGCCCTGCTTTCATCACACTGAGCCTATTACCTACTGGGTGGTTGCCAGTTTGTTGGTGGTGGGTGTCCTATGTGGGGTGGATGAATTGTACTATTTTGGCATTTGAATATGTATCAGTTACATGGTTAGCAAAATTCCACTTTTCTACAACACTAATTTTGCTCAACTGTGTGAGATTTAGTTGAAGTTTGGGTATGAAGGATTATCATTACTGGTTCTTTTGGGTCCTATGCTTACTCTATAGTTCATGAGCGGAGCTCCATTTAGTTTTTCTCCTAGAGATAGCTAAGTGTTGAAATCCCTCATTAGGACCTAAGGGCTCTAGACCTGCAAAGCTAAGTGTACCAATTCCACCCAAAGCGGTCGTCAAGCACCCACTATGTTGTATGCATAAATAAAAGAGTACAATATAGTGGTAAAGAGAGTCTTGCTATGGATCCGGCACGTAATGGCTTAGATAAAGGACGAGACAACCTATAGGTCAACTTGGTCACTATTCCACAGCAGTAAAGTCCCTGTCTATTAGAGTTGGACAAGGAAAGTTTTACAATAGTGACTGGCATCCCACTGGGTCTTTCCCGTTTCGATACCTCGTCATTCCAATCATGTTCAACAAGATTCGGGTAAATAACTACAGATTGCTACTTAACAGAAAGCTCCTATACTGGACGATGGACAGCTCGATCACTCTCGTATGTGGGCAGAATTCAACTCATCTTTGCCGTTCTCCAAGGGATAGATTGTTTCTACTTATCCATCCTCCCATCCCCTTCTGCAGTGATCGATCAACTCAATAGGATGGCCCGGGATTTCTTATGGGACAAAAAGAACTCATTAGTAGCATGGGTTAATATATGCGTGCTAAAAATGAAGGGGGGCCTGAGCCTCAAGGATCTGCGTATTTGGAACTATGTCATTTGCCAGCATCTCAAGCTCCACTTTCGGACCCTCAATGCCAAGGATTTCTCTCATATATCCTAGATGGTTGAATTGGCAAACCAATAAGTGGAAACATTGCAATTACAACATCAGTTGAACCCCACTAACCTGTCACTAATTGATAGACTCAGGGATGCTCGAAAGAAGGCTCAAAGGTTAGCAGAGGCAGAACTCAAATTCTATCATCAATTGGCTAAGGCCAAATACGTTGCCAAAACAGATCCATGCACTAAATTCTTTCATGATATGGTAAACTGCAACAGAAAGAAACTATTTATTACCTCAGTCACTAGACCCGATGGGACACAGACAACTAGTCTGGGAGAAGTCGCGTAAGAGTTTCTCCAGTATTATATGAGCCTCCTGGGACAAGCTAGCTCCATTCAATTTTTCTCCTAGAGATAGATAAGTGTTGAAATCCTCCATTAGGATCTAGAGGCTCTGGACCGGCAAAGCTAAGTGTACCAATTCTGCCTAAAGTGGTCAGCAACCTCTGTAGGTTAGATGGGTCTCCCACTATTACTTGGACGACCAGTCCCTATGGAACATTAATAGTCACAGGGACTAGTCCCCATTATTCTAGAAGCTATTGAGCATTCGGGGCACAATACTCAACAAGGAAACTGAGAAGTACTGGGCATCCGCGCTCTTGCAGTCATGGGCCAATTGAGAGCCAAGCTTGATACCACAAAGGTGTATGACTACTTCGGTACCCATCACACAAAGGTCCCCTAGGCAATAACCATCTAGAAACAGAGCCTGATCCCAAGGCACTCATTCACCATTTGTCTCAGTGTTAAAGGTCGACTTAAAACCAAGGACATGCTACCATTTTAGCCTGAAGATACGATCTGCCTACTTTGTAAGTCGGAGTTGGAATCAACCAAACACATGTTCTTTACTTGTGCTTTCTCTAAAGCAGTATGGACGGACATCAGGGCCTGGTTACGACTACCACAGGCTATGAACTCACTATCACGCAGCCTGAAATGGTTCAAACGAAACAACCGTGGGACCAGCTGGGTTACCAAAGCAAAGTCCACAGCCTTGTGCACCACTATCTACTACATCTGGACTACTCAAAACCGCATTCTGTTTGACAACTACCAAAGCCAACCGAGGGACATTTTTACAAGGATCAAAACACATGTGTACAGAGTAGCCTTTACCTTGTACCCTCATGTTTTAACCCTTTTTAAGCCTTATGTAAGCTAACTAGTTAGTGCCCATGTTAGCCTCTAACTAGTTGAACTCATTGTACATACAACTCTGGAATATTAATACAAATTTACATTTCATCAAAAAAAAAAGATAATTCTAAATTAATTTTATGGTATATGCCTAAAAACTTGGTAATTTTTTATTTCGTCTCGAAGTTTTTTTTTTCCTATTTTGTTTCTTTGTTTTTTAATTATTTTAGGAATAGGATTTGGTAGTTTCTTAATTTGATTATTTCCTAACTTATTTTCCTCTATGTCTTTGTAAATACTTGTAAATAATTCATCAATAGATTTAATTAGGATAAGTGTACACAAGATGATTTTATATGAATGGAGGTAGTTATTTTTCTTCTTGAGTATACTTCTCATATTCCTTATGAGATCGATACCTTACTTGCTACTATGCTATGCTATATTTTTAGGAGTAAGATTTAAAATTTGTTGGTACATAACAACTGTATTTTTTTCTAAGAACCTATATTTTTTATGCCATAATCTCCTAACAACAGTCACTATACCTGAAGGAATTAAACCTATTAGGTACAAGTAAATATACAAGAGAAAGAATGGTGCAAATGGAAAGGTGAAGACCTATAAACTTGGGTTGGTTGCAAAAGGTTATACTCAAAAAAAAGTAATTGATTTGAGAGAAAAAAATAATTGATTATGAGGAGACATTTTCACTTGTAACCATACTTAAGTCCATTCGTATTTTCTTAGTAGTCACATATTATTATAACTACAAGATATAGCAAATGGATGTCAAGACAGTCTTTCTTAATAGCTATCCTAGTGAAGATATCTACATGATCCAGGCTGAAGGCTTTATTGCAAAAAGTCAAGAACATATGATCTACAAGCTTAAGAAGTCCATTTGTAGACTTAAACAAGCATCGTGAGTATGAAACATGCATTTTGATGAAACTATAAAGTCTTATCGTTTCACATAAAACGTGAATGCACCATATATGTATAGGAATATAGATGAGAACAATGTGTTATTTATGGTACTTTATGTAGATGACATTCTACTCATTATAAGTGATGTACGGACATTATCATCTATAAAGGTTTTGCTATCAAGTTAATTTAACATGAACAATATAGAAGAAGTTAACTAGATTCTTAGTATAAAGCTACTTATAAATAGGAAGCAAAGAATGTTGATTTATTCTAATATGCTTATATTGACAAGATATTGGCCAAGTTCAACATATATTAGTGCAAAGAGGCAATCATACCATTTAGATATAGATTGACCTTATCTTCTAAGTAGTGTCCTAAGATACAAAAAAAGAAGGAAGGAATGAGTAGGATTCCCTATACTTCGGCTGTAGGAAGTCTAATGTATTACATGCTTTGTACTAGGCTAGATATCTGTTTTGCTATAGGCATAGTTAAGAGATATCAGTCAAACCCAGGGAAAGAACATTAGCAAGTTGGGAAGCATATACTCAAGTACCTGAAGGAAATGAAATATTATATACTTGTCTATAAAGTTGATGATTTAGTTCCTATCGATTACACTAATTTAGACTTCTAGTCAAATAAAGATGAAAGAAAATTCACTAGTAGATATGTTTTCACTTTGTCTAAAGGCACTACTTTATGGAGAAATGTTAAGTAATATTGCATTGATGAATCCACCATAAAGGTTGAGTATGTGGAAGCTTCAAAAGTTTCAAAAAAAAGTAGTTTTGCTCTGGAAGTTCCTTACAAAACTTGGAGTTGTGCTATAAATGGATAGGCCTATCATCGTATATTGTAATAATTTTGAAACTGTGTCATAATGTAGAGAACCAAGGAACTATAGGAAGGGCAAGCAAACTAAAAGGAAGTATCACCTAATCCATGAGTTCATAAAAAAAATGGTATATAGAGGTTGATCAAATTTCCTCTTCAAATAATCTAGATAATCTCTTTACCAAGCCTTTAACGGAGAAGATGTTTTGAAAAAACTTAGAGGTTATAAGGATAGGCACATATGGACTATCATAGTCTATAGCACGAGTGAAAAATTATCAGAATGTATGCCTAAAATAGACTGTGTATATCTGTATTTTGGAAAGTGATAAAATATTTCATTCATTAATGATTATTCATTTATATATATATATATATACATATTAAGGTCCAAGTGTGTTATTAAGTGATCTATGTGATTGGGTCGTTCTTGTAGGAATTCCCCATGCAAAACTAGATTTGCACAGCAGAAAGAAAACGGGAATTCCACAATGAGGATCACATTTATGCATTAACGAAATCAAAACAAGGAAGAGTAATTACTTATGATGTCTATGTAGTTCAAAAATTTCCTCTGCTCTGAGGTGCAATCCAGCAAACATAGAGAATGTCTTCCCTGTTGTTCCGTCAAAACACCACAATCTAAGTGTAGGATTGTCTCTAATATAGTCCACACAAGAATGGTGCTCAAGAATCACCATAGTTTTTTGTGCTAGCAAAACTCAACTAGCGGCTAGATTTTTTTCCAGAAGAAGAAGAATGCAGAAGAAGCTCTCAGTTTATTTTCAAAATAAAACCTCTGTGTGTGTGTGTGTGTGTGTGTGTGTGTGTGTGTGTGTATAGTTCGTCAATTTTTGGTAATCAGAATCCATAACAAACATGGATTCTTAATCACTAATTGTTATTATGAGTTTTTTGTTAATTATAATATAGCTCACAAATTATAACTAATTATAATTTGACCATAATAATTTCTTCTTTTCACAATCAACCTTATAATGTTATCAAATAACATATTGAGCACTCAATTCTCTATTGTGTGTGACCTATTAGGTTTTTCAGTCTATTGGTAAAAAAATATGAATTAATCTAAACATCGTTAAGATTAATAATCTTTAACAATTTTAGAATTAAGTTATTAATTCTAATATGGATTGATTTATTAATTCTCTAATTAATAAATCTATATTTAGCAAATCATGAGCGGTATCTAAAAATACATTATGACCACCCAAATGTCCAGAAAGTCATGTGGCTTAACATGAACCTTCTAATAGAAAATAACAGTGTAATAAACTCCTTTCACCATACAATATCTCATTTGATTTGAAGTACAAAATTAGTGCCAACTCCTTCTAGAATAATTAATTCTGGCCCAAACATTTTAGTACTTGTTCCCAAAATCCACTATTCAATATATGTATCAATTGGAACCATTTTCAATATACAATCACATTGGCCAAGGACTTCTCGAGTAGTGATTCCTACAAGTGGCCGTGAGATTTGCTCATGCTATTAGGAATGGTGAATCCTTGATTGATCCTCTCAACTACTTTCATTTGCTTCATGTTGTACCCAATATCCATCCCATAGGCAGTCTTGTCAAGATTCTAGAGATTGGAATCAAAGTCCAACACTTAACAAATAAAGTACCTTGGAGATCCAAGTCTAAGGATACTTAAACATTTGCTATGACGAAATTCTATCACTGGCACTAAATAGTTATGCATGTGATTATCTCATAGTCAATCATCCAATATATGCTTGTTCAGGTAACAAGCATCCACGTGTTAACTTTGAATATCACAATACTCACGGATGTGAAAAACCACTGCCTAATCAAATTAGGAAGTATAACACATGCTAGTCTTAGCGTATTAATGATATCCTATCTCATTAATACTATGACTAGGGATAATTTAAGTACGAACATTTTTCAGTGTAGTAGGAACCTCATATCATGATCTCTATATGATTTTGTTAACACAGTGTTGCGCTTGGGCCTTTATCTAATAGTTACTATACACGAAAGCATAAATAAAACAAACTACAAGATAAAGAATTTCTTATTTTATTTAATAATGCACAATATACAAAATATATGTGATTGCCTCTAAGACATACACTAATAGTACTTTCATAGTAAGGTGTAGAACATGAATTACTAACATACAAGCAAAAACATTCTTGAGCGATTGAAGAAGTTGGGTACTTTTTAAGGTTTAGATCATTATACTATAGTTTCTAACTAAGGAATGGTTTACCTTTAATCAATGAATAGTCCTTTCATGCCAATAGTGTAACAATATTTGGAATACATAGAATTGGACCACGCGATAGTAATCTTTATAAAAATTCTATAATAAATAAGGATTAGTCTATCACTGCTACTGTATGGATGAGTGCCTTAAGACATGAATATAAGTTGGTGATCTAGTGGAGTTAGACTTGTGCACTTTAATGTATGATGGGTGAAGTCTTAACACCAAGCCAATAACATTGTACGTTAGGTAGATGACTCTAGTTAATTAATATAGACTTTATAATTGAGCTTCTATACTTCACTTAGTGAATATATCATCCCCTTGTGATTATCTAGGATAATCTAAATAATTTAGGGCCCTGAGAATGTGGCTTAGTATATGTGCTTTTAGGCAACTCCCTAAGATAAGTGGGTACATATTAGAAGTCTTGGATTATCAAACTAATGTTAAAGGATGGCAAATGTCATTAAGAAAGATGTTAGTACATGTTTTCTATCTCAATGATAGGTGTTACGTAGAAGAGTATTTTCGTCATTACACTTGTAGGTCGAAAACACAATATTTGCAACATTATTCTCAAGGTTAATATTTTCATATGGTGATAAATGGAATATTTAAAATGATAAAATACAATTATTTGTTAGCATAGGTATTTTAGTCTTTTTTGTAACCAAGAATAATGTCTTTTGGTCCCCAAAGTAGCTCAAGTAACCTTAGTAATTTAATTTACTATATGGGCATTTTTGGTGAAATTAATATTGAAATAATTATTTTAGGAATCCAATAATTATTTAGTTAGATTATAATAATATATTAGGCCAATTTAATTTAATTATTTTATTAATTAATTATCTTAGATAATATTTATATTAGGCCCAAGTGAATAAATTAATTAATAAAAAGGCTATTTAATCGATCTTGAGCTGATTAAGAAAAACCCGGGCCCATTAGGGTTTAGGGACGGCTATTGGTTTAGTCGGAAACCAAGTAGCCACCACTTAAAAAAAGGAATTAAAAAAGGAATAAAGAGGCCGTTGGTTTAAATAGAAAAAGAAGGAGGTTATTGTTTGTTTTTAAGTCTATATGAGTATGTGCATATGTTGACTACTATTCATAAAAAATGATAAAAGACAACAGCTTAGCTCTTTCCTTTAAGCCTACTGTCGTTCTTCTTCTCTCTTTTAACAAAAATAGCTCTTCCTACTTTCTTCCATAATTCTTCATCCTAGTTTTACTTTCACCAATAGATAGTCCATTAGAGGTTAGAGAATACTCTAGAAGATTGAAAGCTAGAAATCTTGGTGCACACGTTTGATGCGACAGAGTCGATGCTTGGTTAGGATTCCCGCAGAACAAATGATCGTAACAAATCAAGATGTTCCATCAACCCCAATCCTTCCAGTTGTCGAATCTAAGTGCCCTAAAAGTATGTACTCCTAGACTATTGAACAAAAAATTTTTAAATTGTATGTTTCTGCTACATATTTTATTTTCCCGTGATCCTTCAATTCATTACGTGAAACATTTGTTTCCATACTTGTTGTTAAATAAAAAATAATTTGGTTCTTAATGTGAAATTTGTGAACTTGCAAAACACCGTCGGCCTTCATTTCCTAAATCTAAATACAAACCACAAACCATTTACTTTAATTTAAAGTGATTTATGGGGACCATATGATACACTAGATTGGAATCATTTAAATGGTTTGTCATATTTACCGATGCTCATTCCAGAGTTTGTTAAGTACACCTATTAAAGGAAAAGTCAGAAGTTGTTCCGTATTAACAAATTTTCACTCAATGATTCTGACCAAATAAATATTTTTCGCACTAATAATGAGACTGAATATTCCAACACTATTCTAGGGGACTACTTTCAAAAACATGGCATTAGGCACCAGAGTTCTTATAGCGATGCCCCTCAACAAAATGGGATTATTGAAAGGAAAAATAAACATATTCTTAAGGTAGCTCGAGCCCTAATATTCTCCTCTAACATGCCTATAAGATTCTAGGAGGATCCAATTTAACTACCACCTTTCTTATCAATTGTACGCTGAGCCATGTTCTTTCATGTCATACCCCACTCGAAACTGTCACAAAAAATTTTCCTCACCAAAGACTAGGAACTACTCTACCTTTAAAAGTGTTTGGATGTACAATATTTGTTTATATTCATTCTCATGCTCGAAGCAAACTTGATCCCAGTAGAACTTGCAAGTGTGCTTTCAATGGGTATTCTCCAACTCAAAAGGGATACAAATATTATGACCCAACTACAAAACGAGTGTTTGTCAGCAGCGATGTAATCTTCTTCAAAGGCACACTATTTTTTTTCATAAAACTTCACTTCAGGGGGAGAACATAGATGAAGCTCATTTTTTAGAAACTAATTGTAGTATGAACTCAGGATCAGTCCCAAAACCAGTCTCTAAACCAAAAAAACTCCAACACCAACATTGAATCCTCCAATATCAAACCAGAAAACTCCAACACCAACACTGAGCATATTCTAACCTCACTTTCTAGTATATCACCTCTAGAAGGTAACTTAGACTTAGGGGGAGATGTAGGAAATCAAAATGTTAAGGAGATGTTAATTTATTCTAGGAGACCAAAATCATGGTATAAAGAGCACCTCACATCTAAACCACCAAAAGAGTCAAAATAGATGATAGCTCCAGACATTTCCGAGTCATCAAACATGAAGTCCACAGATCTTGACCTTCATATTGCTCTCAGAAAAAAAAAATAATAGTCATGTACTCTACGCCCTATTTCCAAGTTCTTATCATACACAGCCTTGTCATCACGTTTTCAAGACTTTACTACTAACCTTGAGAAGACAGGTATTCTAAAAGACATCTACGAGGCTCTACAAAATCCAAACTGGAAAAAGGCTATCATGGAGGAAATTAAAGCTCTAGAGAAGAATGAGACTTGGAAACTAATTGAACTACCTAAGGGAAAGAAACTGGTTGGCTGCAAATGGGTATTTACAGTAACATATTCAACAGATGGAAAGATAGATCACTACAAGGCCCATCGTATTGCAAAGGGGTTCTCACAAACCTATGGCTTGGATTACATAAAAACCTTTGCTTCAGTGGCAAAACTAAACACGGTACGAGTTCTTTTGTCTTTAGCAACAAATTTAGACTGGCTGATTTAGTGGCTAGACATTAAAAATGCACTCCTGAACGACAAACTAGAGGAAGAAGTTTTTATAACTTTACCTCTAGACTTTGAAAAAGAATGAGAGAAGAAGCAGGTATGTAGACTCAAAAAGTCTCTCTATGGCTTCAAACAATCACCAAGGGATTAGTTTGGCAAGTTCACTAAAGTAGTGAAGGATCAAGGGTATAAGCAAGTGTTAAGGATATGCCCTAGACCTAATTTGTACTTATACTATTGTCGTTATGTATTTTGTAATAATACGAGGCATTTCATTCCATGAATAGTGTATTTAGTTTTGTGGTCATCAAGTACGTTACTTGATAAGTAAAACCCTACAATCAATACAATGACTATTCTTAAACTGTCCCTGATCGATTATTATTAGTGGAACAATAATAAATTAATATTAGTATGTTTGTAACTTGATGGCTATGTTTTACTAGTCATGGATATATGTGATATCAAGTCAAAACATAAATAAATGTTAAAGAACATTGTATTGGACATGATGTACTGTGAGAGTACTACATGGAACATGTCAGAAGTATTTTCTAGCCATAATGATATTAAAAGTCCTTCGACCTAAATTCATTATAGTTTCCTACTTGATAAATTTAATATTTTGACGTTGTCTAAAGTTATCTTTAACCAGAAAATAAATTCCACCACTGTTGAAAATAGAATAAACCAGGAATAGGAATATGATTGATAGTGAAGGAATTTGTCCCTCTCAATTATAGAAGAGATATCCATATGCCCCTTGATAAGTTAGACTGTTAAAATGCATGGTCGTGCTTAAATATATCAATTTGAGATATTGATATCGTTTGTTTGAACAGTCTACTATGAGATGAAGAAATAATTGATTAAGCTTAATAAGGATAGCATGCTCTGTGCCTTATACTTAATCTAGATATCGTGTGACAAAATGACTAAATATAAAGTTATGGTTTGGTCCAAAGAGATCATTGATCTGCATTTAACCTAGATAGATATAATATTTTGCTAGAAATCACTTATAACTTGTGGGCTATTTAAATATGATTAGGGCACACTGCCAGTGTTAAATGAATCTATAGGGTCACACAATAAGCGAACTCGTTAGGTTATTTTTCTAGTGACCAAGTTCGATGAATCTGGAAATACGTCTAAGTTAATCGAACATAGAAATTTGACCAGATACAATGAATCTGGAATATGTCCACATTCAATGTATCTGGTGATGTCCAGATTGTAAGAATCTAACTCAGTTAATTAATTAGTTAAATTACCGAAATAATGGCAAAATCTTATCATATCAGTTTTAATTTAATTTGAATTTAAAATAAAATATGATAAGATATTTTCAAAGTTGGACTCCAAGAGATTCGGGTGATTCTAAAAGAAAACCCTAGCCGTCTTCTCATGGGTGCTCTCTGTTAAAAATATTCGTGCCTCTATTCACCAGAAAAATTTAAGCCTCTCAAACCCTAAACGCTAGCACTCTCGGGGTAACGAGTTAGTTCGTCGTGTGTATCTGATAGGGGGCATTTGCACATTGCAGTATCTGGTGATCGTTCGAGTTGCACGTATGACAAAAAACCGGAATCTAGAGATCTTGATTACACTGAACATATGTAATTCTGAAATCCCTAGATCATTTTAATCGTTTGGCTTAGATCCTCGAAAAGGATTCGTGGATGTTTCCCACGTTTAGGAATCCACGAATCCTAACAGCAAGGGCACTCGAATCATACTATGTTTGTTCATATAATTGATTATGGGAAAATGATAGTCCTAATTGTGTATGTCGATGATATAATCCTCACTAGAGATAATATTAGTGAAATGGAAAGACTCAACAGGATCCTAGCTTCAGGTTTTGAAGTAAACAACCTGGAACAAATTTGATATTTTTTGGGAATAGAGATTGCTAGATCACAAAAGGGAATTAATATTTCCCAACGAAAGTATGTTCTTGATTTGCTAACTAAGACAAGTATGCTTGCATGTAAACCCAACGATACTCCAATAAAGGTTGAGAAGAAAATAGTGGATATATATGATGTAGTTGACAAAGACAGATACCAAAGATTATATGGTATGCTTATTTATCTCTCTCACACTAGACCAGATATTGCCTTTGCGATTAGTGTAGTCAGCCAGCACATGCACTCTCCAAAGGAAGCTCATCTAGAAGTAATGTATAAATTCTCAAGCATATTAAAAGATCCCCATGAAGGGGGTTGTTGTTCAAGAAGAATGAAAGCAGAGAAGTAGAAGTTTTCACAGATGCGAATTGGGTAGGATCAACAAAGTATAGAAGGTCCACCACTGGACACTATTCCTATGTATGGCGTAATCTACTCACTTAGAGGATAAAAAGCAACATCTTGTTGTCAGAAGTAGTACAAAAATAGAATTTAGAGTGGCAGCACAGGGGATATTTAAAGGATTGTAGTTGAAAAAATTATTAGAAGAGTTACATGTCAAAGTCAATCATCCAGTAACTCTTCTATAACAACAAGGCTACTATAAGTATCGTGCATAATCCAATCCAACACAATCAAACTAAGCAAGTTGAAGTTGATAGATATTTTATCAAGGAAAAAATTGAGACTGGGACTATTTCTGTAACATACTTTCCTATCAAGAAATAAACGGCTGATAATTTCAGTAAGGGGCTTTCTCGACAAGATTTCAACGATCTCATTTGCAAGTTGGACATGATTAATATCTATAATCCAACTTGAGGGAGAGTGTTGTAATTCCTCCATTTATTATATTATTTCCTTAGTTAGATAGTTGTCCTTTTATGCAGGAATATGATAGCTATAATTTTGTGATTAATTATCTGTAATAAGGCATTAATTGTTAGTCACCAATTTTGGGAAGATTTTAGGAGATTTTCATTTTTTTTAGGTAGCTCTAAATTGTATAAAGATGACTCCTTGTAATCCTCTTTCTTTTTTTTTTTAAGTAAACCAATAGAAATACAGAATTATTTCCTGTTTTCAATAGTTATATTCAGGTAACATCATATAGTAGGGCATCTACTATTGAATTTCGATCATGCAAAACCAGTTTCCATGCAATGGAAAAATAAAAAAGAAAAAAAGAAATCAATTCAAAGGATCATTTGTATGTAATTAAACGGATTAGGAGAAGGAAGAAATTTTTGTTACCTAAAAAGTGCAACTTTTAAATTTTTCCTTCGCATGCGAAACCCTTTCAAAAAAATATCCAAGCACGAACCACTAAATTCCAATGATATAAAATTTTCTAATATAATCCACACGATATTGGTACCTAAAAATGCACAAAAACGATGCTAGTCGTTTATAAAATTGTAGCTGTAGAGTTTTTAATTTAGAGAAGAATAGGGAAAAAGATTTCTTTGTAATATTTGTTTCCTCTAGAAGCCTACAAAAATCAAAGCACGGCTACTGAAGATAGTGGTCTAATTATATAAGACCCAATTGCATTTAAATCCACAGAATTCCTTGTTTTCCCTTATTTCCTAAACCTTTTAGGAAATTAATGAAAGCCTTTTCATCCTTTTCCTGAAGCTTTTTAGGAAACAAAACAAAACAAAAACAAAGCCTTTCCAAATTATAGGCTTGAGTTTTTAGAAATTGCAATATGGCTCTCGAACTATAACAAGTTAATAATTCGACCACACGGTTTCGATATTTACAATTATTGACTCCAATAATTATAACCAATTTATAATTAGCCCATAACATTGTTTCTTCTCACCAATTAACCCATAATGTTATTATCTAATATCTTAGTACAAATTCATCTATTGTGTGTGACGTATTAGGTTTTCTAGTCAATTGGTAGCTAATATAAATTAATTCTAATCACTATAGAATTAATAATTCTTAATAATTAGAATTAACGTATTCAGTCTAATTAGGATTAATTTATTAATTCTCTAATTAATAAATTCATATTTAGCATATCATGAGCAGTATCTAGTAATACATCATGACTACCCAAAAGTCCAGAAAGTCAAGTGGCTTAACATGAACCTTTTAGTAGCAAAACATCAGTGCAATAAACTCCTTTCATCATACTATATCTCATTCGGTTTTAGAGTATGGAATTAGTACCAACTCCTATTAGAATATAATTAATTCTAGCCCAAATTTATTAATACTTGTTCTAGAATCCATTACTTAACATGTGTATCAATTGAAACTATATTTCCAACACATAGTCGCTTTGGCCAAGGACTTCTCGAGTAATGATTCCATATAAGTGGCCATGAGATATACGCCCCTACTATTAGGAGTGATGAATCCTTTATTGACCCCTCCCAACTACTTTGGTTTGCTTTACATTATACCCAATGTCCATCCCATAGGCGTTCTTGTAGGGACTCCAGATATTGGAATCAAAGTACAACGCTCAGTAAACAAAGTACTTTGGAAATCTCGAGTCCAAGGATACTTGCACATTTACTATAATGAGATTTTATCACTGGCACTAAATAGCTATCCATGTAATTATCTCATAATTAGGTCATCCAATGAACTTGTTCAAATAACAAGCATCCACGTGTTAACTTTGAGTATTAAAATACTCACAAATATGAGAAATACCGCTTGATCAAATCAAAAATTATAACACGTGCTGGTCTTTGCTCATTAATGATATCATATCTTACTAATACTATGACTAGGGATAATTCAAGTACTATATGGTGTAGTAGGAATATCACATTTTGATCTCTATCATAATTTTCTTAACACTATACTATGTGTTTGGGACTTTATCTAACAATTTTATATACATATACACAGAATGATCAATTAAACTGAAAGATAAAGAATGTCTTTTATTAATAAATGTATCATATATAATATACAAGTGATTGCCTCTAAAGCATAACACTAACATCTACGTTATATTAAATTAAATTAAAAAAATAGTTCAAAATACCCTTCAACTATTTGTTCCTAAAAAAATATTCCTAACCTTTATTTTTAGAGAAATTAGCCTATTTGGTCCCTAAAGTTTGGTGTTTATAATGTTTTCGTCCTTAATGTTTTTTCTACTATTATAGTCTTTAATGATTTTTTTTCTACCATTCTGTTCCTTAATTTTTTATTTTTAGGGACCATAATGGCTAATTTTTTAGGCAGAAAAAATAAAACATTGGGGACCATGGCTGAAAAAAATTATTAAAAACCATAACGGCAGAAAAACATATTAAGGATAAAATATTTCAAACCCCAAAATTTTAGGGACCAAATAGACAAAATTTTCTTATTTTAATATTTTATATTCTTATACTATTTTTGAACCTTTATTTATACACAACCACTGGTCAATGCAACAGTCTTCAGCTAACCAAGCCATGAACAAAGCATGTGAATTTATTTTCAATGATATTTTTGGTACAAATACATGTTTTTTAGTGTTGGAAAAATTAACAACAATTGGCCACAATCAATCAACTTATAATTAAAATGCTAACTACTAAAACCACACATATGAGCAACTCTACACATCATATAGTATATGGAACAGTAAGTATCACATCCATAGGAACTTAGGCTCCCACCTTAATTTATCCAAGTCTTTTTTGTTTAGCTAATAAAATAAAGAAAACAAAAAAAAATAACCTACTAACATAATATGCTACAGAATAAATCAAGTTCACCCAAGAAAAGTCACAAGGAATGTCAAAGAATAAGAATAAGAAGTAAAGACATGTAATGAAGAAATCCTCCAAATCTATGTCAAGTAAAGAAAATATCTTAAATCTATTTGGTTCTAATTCAAATACCAATGAGTTCAACATAAATTCCACTCTTTCTCTAGTTATGAAATTCTATTCTTACCTTAATCAAAGGGTACCTTTACCTCCCTAATTAAATTCAAGAAGTATTAAGATTAACTCAATTAAACAATTATTGTCCCCATCTCTAGGGAACACTAAAATCTTTATGGAAGAAATCAATGACCCTATCTCTATGTGAAATTAATCTCTCTTTGATTACCTAATCTTTATCTTTAACCTCTCTTTCGAATTAATTATGAAATAACAAGTATTGAATTAGCTAGTTAGTTTCTCTCTCCTAACTTCTCTCTCAAGTTAATTAGAAAAAAATCAATCAATTCAACAAAGTAATAAATTTAGATAATGAAATATTTAGAATTTGGCATCACTAGATCAAAAAAAAAAATCCAATTTAAGAACGTAAACTTAGGGTTTAACCCTCAAATACAATTAAAATATGATCAACTCAAATTATCAATAAATTACAAAGAAGAGAAAAAGAAACCACTTATAGACAAGTAAGCCTTCTTCTTCTTCCTTGAAACCTTCTTGATCAACCTCCTCTTCTTCTCCAAGAATTCTCCTTGATCCTCCTTAATCTTGGTGTTTCTCTATGAGTTTTCTAGAAATATTATATTATAAAGCTAAAATTACTTTGTACAATATTATTCTCTTATATTTACAAGAATTTTAATTGCCAAAAAGTATATACAAGAATCCTAATTCGTTCCCAAATCAGTTCCCAATAGAGTCCTAGCAAAAGGTGCCAAATTCTGCGTTGAAAAGAATTTCGGCTGACATTACATCAAGATGGAGCTGGCGCCGATTCAAATGCTTGGGCCAATGCCGGCCTAGCTCTGTCCGCCTCCGAGATTGCTCTGTTTTGGCCCTGTTTTCCAAAATTAAGCTAGGGCCGGTTCAAACTCCTTAGGGCAGCATCGGGTCAGTCTAGAATTGTACAATTAAGCTCCAAATTCTTCAATTTCTGCATAAAATAAAATTAAAAAAAACCATTCTATGTGCAAAATATTAAAGTGTAAGGGAATTAATTAGTTATTACAACAAAATATCACAAAAACACCTCAAATATTTAGGAAAATATAGGTACATTTTGACCCTATCACATTCCCCCACACTTAAACTTTTGCTTGTCTTCAAGCAAACAAGAATTTAACACACCAAGTAAATAGCTTATTAACCAAAATGATTTTTTTTAACACGGCTAATATAGTAAAGATATTATCTTTCTTTCAACTTAAGGATTCAGCCAACACTTACCCAATCAAGCTAATTTCATTCAAACTCATGTATTAAGATAGATATCACCAAGGCCCTTGCAGTTGAGTAAAACAAGTTCATATCCATTCAGTGTATTTCACTACATTCCTCAAGTCAAGAATGCAAACATTTTGATTCATATAAGTTAGGAATAATAATCAAATCAAGGTCTACAATTTCAAACTACTACAATTGAAATAGCAAACTAGGGCATTCTCACCATTTTTTTTCATGGAAATTCATAGCCTCAAGTGAGTGGATTTCTCTTCACTCACCATACTGGCCCCCTTAATTTTTCAATTCATTTTTTTCCACTCGCACTATTATTTTCTCTCAGCTCACTTTGTTGGTTTTTTTTTTTCTTTTCTTTTTCTTGCCAGAATGGGCACATGCATCCCTTTCTACATTATTTTTTTTCAACACGTTTTCTCAACCTTGCCTCTTGTCCTATTTATTTAAGCTTAGAATAAGGACTAGTTTAGAAAATCATAGTACCAAAATGAACCAAAATTCCATACTTATATTTCATCACAAAATCAACATCAATCCTCAAGAAACAAAATGTCACAATATCTACAGAGACATAAATAAGATTAATCCAAATTCTCAAAACTTAGCCTATATCACATCAAATATACAAGTTTGCATAAAAACAAACTCAATCAAATAAGTCTTAAACCAAATTCTCATGCCAAAAGTAAAACCATAACAATAACATAATAGTCAATTTGCAATTTTGCTTTCAAATTTTTAAAATTTTAAAATTTTTTCTCATAGTAGCTCAAAATTTCAAGAAACGCCATGAAAATTGATAAAAACTTAAAAAAAGAATATCACCATAGTACTCCCCTACATTTAAACTGGACAATGTCCTCATTGGCCAAAAATTAAGACAATAAAGCATTTCCAAAGGGATCAAAAATAATAAAGGAGTAGAAAGTTAAGCAATACTCCCCGAGTTCAATAAGCTCCCTTAAAATGTTTAAACTTAGATAAAAGATAAAAGCTTGTCCAAGAAGAAATTATTTAATCCTGCAAAACAAGACATGCCTAAAAGCTTAAAGAAAATAATAACAAAATAAAAACACTGAAAAAAAGAATACTAAAGCGAAAGACCATTAAAAATTCTAGATAACAAATAAAGCCACGACTCACTCTCCCACATTTAAATTGAAAAATACTTTCCTTATTAGGGGAAAAATGAAAAGACACCAAACTAGAAAAACAAAATTAAACACAACCAGACAAAACAAGGGCATAAAGACCGAAATAAACACAACTTCAAAACAACCCAAAACACAGAAAAACACTTTTTCCACTCATCATACACCTTATCAAACCTAGATAAAGAAAACTAATGCACAATGGAGAAAATAGGCATAATGAAAGTTGGAAGAAAGGAGGTTTTTTAAAAGGGTAAGGTTCATAAAAATTATGAATGCCAACAAAATTAAACACATGGACCTTGTTCCCAAGCATTTCTTTAGACATATTAATCAAATTATTGATACATGAATGCAATGGACATCTAAGGAGTGCATCAATGCTTACTTTTCCCTCTAACCCTTCTAATAAATAGTCACAATAAAAATTCTCCTTCAAACCTAGCATTTGAGCTCTTAAAGATAGGATCAAGAAATCCTTGCTTTTCAATACATCTATAACTATCAAGTTACCTCCCATGTGTTGGGGTGAAGGGTAAAATTTGCCAACAACCTCTAAGGACTTCTTATTATGTATTATTAAAAAATCCAACTCCTTGAGGCATGTTAAACTCAATGCATCATCAATGGCATCATTAAGCTCTATGAATTGAGAGGTACCTACAAAAGAGAAATTAGAATTAGAGCATAAAATATCATCAAAGTGTTCTCTCATCACATTTTTCAAATCTCCCCATAGCCTCTCTTCCTTTTGAGGGTTTGCCTTTTCAAATACATAGGCCTTATTACTCAAAGGACACAATTGTTCTCCAATTTTCTTCAAGAATGGCTAAAAAAGACACCGTTGCATCTTTTTGGGGGAGAACCGACTCATCCAATGCATCTGGAGCTTGCGTATCACTATAACACGTGACATTCTCCCTTGAACTTCCTTAATGATCTCAACTAGTTGTGTTCTTTGATAGCTCAATTGCTAGGAAACTTCTTCATACCACTTAATTGATAAATTTGTATTGCCAATAAAAGAATTTATTGATTATTCCAGTTATGTCTCACTAATAGCATTAATATGTACTTGCAATTTTGAAAATCTATTGTTATTGTAGCTTCTTTGATATTTTGCCATGAATAATTATCCATGATGATGTCAACCTTGTACTCAAAGAAAAAAAATCAATTAAAAAATTAAAAAAAATAAAAAATAAAACCATATACTAATACAAAGACCTAAATATGCACAAAGTACCTAAAAATTACACTTAGTGATATGTATAAATGCAATAAAGGCTAAATTAATAAGAATTGAGTGTTTCTGACAATGCCCATCCCCGGAAACGGTACTAAAAATTTAATGCGTGTTTTTTAGCAATCAAAATTTTTTAATTAAACTACTAACCACTAAAACCACCTGTACGGGCAAGTATACCCATCATATAGTATAAGGAATACCAAGTATCAAATCCACAGGAACTTAGGCTCCCATATTTCTTTACCCCAATCTTTATTGTTTAGCCAATAAAATAAAGAAAACAAAATAAATAACTTACTAACATAATATGCTAGAGAATAAATCTAGTCACCCAAGAAAAGTCACAAGGAATATCGAGAAATAAGAATAAGGAGAAAAGACATATAATGAAAAAAATCCTCCAAATCTATGTTAAGTAAAGAAAATATCTTAAATCTATTAAGTTCTAATTCAAATACCAATGAGTTCAAGATAAATTCCACACGCTCTCGAGTTATGAAATTCTATTCTTGGCTTCATCAAAAGGTATTTCTACCTCTCTATATGAAACCCCACCTAAAGCTAACCCTAGAGTAAGGGGGTCGGGATGCATATCATATTTTTTTGCATGCATAAATATATTTTGGAATGATTCTATGTGCTTTAGAATTATAATTTATAGCCTAGAAGCCTTAGTTGTGCTTATTGAGTAAGAAGGGTAAAATGGTAATTTTGCCTGAGGTCAAATAAGGAGATAGCAGGAGGATTAAATAGGAAGAATATTTAGGAGAGAAAATAAGAAAAATATTTGTTGTGTTTTAGTGGTTAAAGCCTTGGAATTAATCTCTAAAGTCATAAGTTCAAATCCCACCAATTAAGTTTTATCATGATTAAATTTCATTTTTTATATAAGGTAGAATATTTTCAACCCTTGCATGCCATAAGAAGAAGTAGGAGTGTTGTCCTAGGGGAGACATGAAGGGAATGTCTTAATCCTATTCTTATATTCTACAAGAATTCTTAAGAGATTCGTGCCCTTTTGTTCCCTAACTTACCTTAAATTCTTCACCAATTAAGCTTGTTCAATTTAACCAAATCCATATCTTAATTCCAGAAAATTCAGCAAGGTTTATTGACCATGGAATTTCGAAAATGGATCTTAGAGGATAGAGTTTTGGCTAAAAATAGGGAAGGAATTAAGGAAGTTTCCCAAGTGAATTAATCTACATGGTAGAACCTTCAAACTCCACTCCATAAGTATTCATCTTCTTCATGGTAGCAAACCAGAAATTTTCCAGATTCTTGGACAGTCCAACTTTCAAAAACTTCATCCATTTTTCTTACTCAAATGCTGCCAGAAAAAAGACCAACATACTCAGCTTGAAGACTACAATTTCTTTGTCAAAACCGGACTGCATAAAGCTATGCAAACCAGGAAAAATTTCTAGACAGTTTCGCAGCATGGCAGGCCAACAATTAAAGCTGATTCTTCAGCCTTCAAACCAGTAATTCACCTTTGACTTTCCTCCATAAAGAAGGCTGGAAACTAACCTTAAAAGACCCTCCAATACCTCTCCAGAGTCTATGCAAATCGGTTAGATCATAGCAGAAAAAACTGCACAAAAATTCCAGCAAACCATTCGAATGACCAACCAGAAAAATTCCAGCCCTGCTCTCTCTTCAAGCCTTATCCGAAAATCACTTCAAAATTCTGTTAAATTAACCTTAGTTAGCCATGAACTGAACTCCATCACCCTCCTCCACTGACCTACATGATTGGACTCCATAGCCACCCCTTGAATTCCTCCTTCAATTACTCCAATCAAGCTTCCAATTAAAGTTAAAAAATTCTAGCAATTGCTCCATGAAAACTCCCATGGATTAAGCTTCAAACAACCAGAAATCCTCCCACCATTGCAATCCCAATTTCAGCCAACCTATAGCTCCTTCAACCCTCATACATTTCAGTAAAATCACAGCAAAACCAGTCGGCCATTGTAGCATCCAAGAGCTTCCATCAATCAAACAACATTACCATATCTTCTACCTTGAAACACTCCATTAATTACTCCATTTGAATTTCAAATAACTAGCTTTCCCTTTTCTCCCTAATCTGAAAATCAAATCACAAGAATTCATTAATCATTCGGCCAACACTTTCAGCCTTTCGTCCATCTCCCTCTCCAATTCTCTCCATTTCTCCAAGAACACCAAGAATACACACTACCTTCCTTCAAGTCTAAGACCATTCAAAACACCTCCAAACCCTTCCATTAACTCCAGAACATGCCTACTCACTCCCTAGAGTCCATTTTTGGATTTTATAACATCAAATATTGAAAACAAAAATCCGCTAACGGATCAAAAACCAGAATTTTCTTGAAGTCTCAAGAACGCTATCAAGGTAACCAAGAACTATTTTGTTCATCTTATTTCCCTTCAATCCTTAACATAATATACTAATACTTTCTCTCTCTCTCTCTCTCTCTCTCTCTCTCTCTCTCTCTCTCTCGGCTGAAATGGTTGCTACAACCATGGCTGTTTTTCTTCTTCCTTCTTGGATGATTCAAGCCTGCCAAGCATGTGGATCTCCTTGAATCTTCATCGAGATAGTCATCAACCAAGTATTTCTCTTTAACCTTCTCTTTAATTCTGAAATCATGCTTCTTAGATGTTGTTTGCAAAGGATGGAATATGATTGGGATTTGAGTATGTGTCTGTATGAAGGAGTTGAGATTGGAGCATGAGGATGTTTTGCCATGGTTAAGTTTTATGATATTTCTTGTAGATCGATGCATGCTCTTCATGTCGTGAGTAAGTATGGATGATTAAGCATGCTAGATATTATGTCACCTTTGGTGAATAGGGTATTATGCTCTTGTTTTCATTGAAGCCATGAATATGGTTTTGCTTTGTACAGATTTGACTATGTGATAGTAAGTTTAGATTTAAGCCTTTATTCATAGATAGAATAGTTTGTTGATTGATGTTGGATTTTATGTTCATGATACTAGTTAGCAATGGGAAAATAATGATCTTGACCAATTTTATTACGTTAATTAAAATTAATATTATGATTTCGTCCAAAAATTTTAAAAATCCTAGGAAGTTGGATTTGGAATATTAAATGGGATAGTAATGTTTTAGCCAAATAAATGATACCTTTTATTAAAGGATATATATATATATATATATATATATATAATAAATCAAGCCTTTTATATATATAATAATAGTAGGTAAAATATTACTCTTGTAGGCTATATATTCATAAATACTATTGAAATTTATTTATTATCTATTGATCAAAATTTAATAAAATTTATTTATTATTAATCTTATTTATTAATTATTTTTTAACTATAAATTATTAATTAAGAGATTAGTAATAAGTTATTATTTATTTAATATTATCATCTAGGACTTAGGATTCTTCATCAATTAAACCCTGGTTTATTTATAACAACACTAAAGATTTGTATTTGAACCCATAACTTATTAGTAATTATTTTACAACCCCTAGTTATTTTCATTTATCAAGCTAGACTTATCTTATAAAAACCTTTATCATCTAGTCTTAAAGCTTAGGACATTAGGGTCATGATTGTAATAAGTTGAACTAGGATTATTTATGGAAGCAAATATAACTTGAGTATAATCATATGCCTTGTGTTTACCCTAAGCGGTGTTAGGTCAGAAGACTTGTGAATTTGCAAGCAAAGGATCAGGTAAGCTCCTGTATAAAACTTTTTTTATGACAAAAGGTTACTATGGCAAGCTAAACGCGAAATGTATGGACACTCATTTTGTAAAGGCAATTAAGGACTGTTTCCTTTCTTGTTTCAGTCAAACAAATCATTTGAAAATCAACAAGCAGTTTTGCTCAAACACTAAACTCTTTCTAAAACTAACTTTGACACGAACTTTAGAAACTATTAATTGCTATTTCCAAATAAAGCAATTCTTTATCAGTTTTCTCCCGAGTGGGATGATCTACGTTAAGTACTCAATAAGGGTAGGCTAGTAGTTCTAGTTTTGAAGAGCTAGAGAGAGTCTACTAGCAAGAGACCACCTCCAGAAGATGAACTCAACTTGGAGAAGCGACAGTACTACTTAGTCATACCGGTCCGAGCTAGCAAGTTTCAGTCATGGGAACTGTGTGTTTCCAGAGTAGACAACGGGTATGTTTGGGTGTAGAGAAGGAGGAGTATCTTACCCGGTAGGCCGTACACCTACCTTTTGTCAATCTGCAAAAAGTGTGGTATTCTAACCGTTATATGGTCATGAGGCCCAACGTGTGGTAACCCATGGCCGCCTATTTGAGTGGTTATTTTTATTGTGCACATGTATGGTTAGAAAAGCAAAACGACACTCTTTATTTTTAACATTATTTAATACTTGCCAGCACCTTCTCTTATGTAACTTTTACAACTTGCATATATGAACTGTTTTTCCTGAAACACTCAAAGCACACACGGGCTTACTGAGATTTTTATCTCATCACCTTTTATGCCATATTTTCAGGTCGATCCTGCTATGGAGATGGGTAGCTAGATTGTTGCTTGCTTGAAGACTCTATGCCATTTATTTTATATGTAGCTTTGAAAGATGATAGTGAACAATTTATTTTGGATTTGTTCTTGAATTTTTGGATTGTAATAAGTTTAAATTTTAAAGTATTGTTTATCTTCATTTGTGTGACCTAGTTATAAAGACCTCTTGTCGTTTAGATGGGGCGACATCCCCGGCCCTGTTGAGCCTAGGTAGTGAGGTGTTATAGGTGGTATCAGAGCCTAGGTTTAGGCAATTATTAATCGGGTTTGATCTGCCTTATTAAGTTCAAATCTTTTATCTAACCTGTCTTGTTTATGCTGTAAGATGGTTGGAATGCTTAGAACCGCGTGGAAAGGGTAACAATGGCATCCTCCTATCCCTATCTACTCGGAAGACCTTCCAGTGCCTCAACCTACACCTCAGCCTGCACCGCAGTCAGTTATTCCCTTGGATGATAGCAGTGACGATGAGGTCCCAATCTATAAGCTACATCCAATACCTGTGATAAATTTGGTTTCTGACAGTGAAGATGAGGAGATTGATGTGGCGTATGTTCTGTTGGATTGTATGCCCTTTTAGACTAGGTTTCTGATGTAAAATCGAATATTTTAATAAAAGAATTTATTTTCAGAAATTGTTTGTGAATTTACTTTTTGTTTGTGCACAATTTTCGTTTGGAATAGACCCATTGTATTTAAATAAGTGATCCATGTGAATAGTAGTCTTTCACAGTAAGGTATAGATCACGGGTTATTTAACATATAAACATTTGTTCTTAACCTATTGATGAGACTGGGAATCTCATCATATTTAGGTTATTATGTTATGAATTCCGAATGGGGAATGGCTTATCTTTAGCCAGTGAGTAGTCCACTTACTTCATGACATAAGCGTATTTCGAATACGTAGGACAGGACCTGTAGTAGTGGTTTCTAAAAGTACCATATGATAGAAACCTAAACTACTACCGTTACAGCATGGACTAGTACTCTATGACTTGAGTATGAGATGGTGGTCTGACGAAGCTGGAAGCATATGCTTTGATATGCTATAATTGAGGTTCTATAGTAGAACTAATATACTTGGGTATTGGGTATATATAACTAGTTAGTTAAGACAGACTTGTACAATATAGTTTCTGCACTATATCGCCCCTTGTGGTTGTCCGAATGGTCTAAAATGTCCAGAGCTCTAAGAAACATGACTCGGATGTTTGCTTTAGAGTAGCTCCCTTGGAAAGTGGAAACACTCCAGGAAGTCGTGGATCATTAGACTAGAAGCCTAAGGATGGTAGATGTTATTTAGAGAGGTGTTAGTACATTTTTTCCTCTCTAAATGTACGGCGATGTGTAGAAGGGTATTTTAGTCATTTCACCTGTAGGTCGGAGACTTTGCTAACGCAGCATTGTCCTTTGGGTCAATATTTCCTTATGGTGATATTAGGAAATATTTAAAATGCAAAATACAGCTATTTATATGACAAGGGGTATTTTGGTCATTTTAGTAGCCAAGGCGGTGTGTCTTTTGGTCTCCAGTATAGACCGTGAGTCCTAATTAAATATGGGTTAAAGAATTGATCTTAAATTAAATAGAATTTATTTTATTTAAGTAGCTTGATTTAATTATTGGGCTAGAGTAAAATAAAAGTCCATGGGGAGAGGGATTTAATTAAATTAGTATGGTGGGTTAATTAATTATTCAGGGTTTTGGCCCAGTTTGAATAATTAAAGATTAACCTGGGACTAAACTAATATAGGCTTAATTAATTGGACTAGTTTATTTGAGCTGGAAAATTAATTATTAATTGGGCCATTTATTTGGTTTTAGTTAGAATAATTAATTAAGCCCAAAAGGTTAAACTAAGAATCCAATGGCCCGATCCAGTTTAACCTAGGGATTTTATTTAGGTTAAACAGGAGAAAAGAAAACAACGTTGTTTTTTTTCCAGGGTTTTCCTCTCTGTGAAAAAAACCAGACGTTTTTTTCTCTCCCTCTCCAGAAAATATTCTTTGGCCCCTAGGTTGTTTCACCAAAATGATATTAGGCAGGCCATATACTGGAAGATCGAGAGCTAGACATTCACCTATATGCAAAGAAGAAGTAGAAGGCTTGCAAGAATTGCATCAGAGGTTTCCACGAGCGTGCCTACCCTAGTTCCGCATATTCCAGTTCAGCCGATTTTGAGGACAAGAAGAGGTAATGAGGGAAAAATTATGTTTTTTTTCTTTTTTTTCTTCTTCATGCAGGTGTGCTGCATTTTTTTCGTTGTTCCTTGGCTGGTTTTTTGCTATGTTTCGCTCGCAATTTTATCTTCATGTTCCCCACCCTCCTAGTCCCGTAGTAGACTTGTCAGCGGATAGTGATGATCCAGGGGAGATAGATTATGAATCTCCACCTAGACCTTCCTTCATACCTCCACCCAACCAGGTTAAGACCGGAGAGAGTTCTAGGCGACCCGGGAAAGAGCCAATGGAGGGGTTTGCAAGTAGGGCTGGCATAGACTTCACTAAGAATTCTGGGGGATGGTTAAATGAGACTAACTTTGAAGATTCGGATGAGGACTAGAGGGGCTAAGAGCTGTTATGATCAGGATGTTTATTTACTGCTTTCCGTAAACTTCTATGTTAAGGAATTTCATTTCTGTTTGCTGTTTTAATTTCAAATTTATGCAAATAAGAGTACCTGAGTACTTTAAGATTTGAGAGAAATTTATACACAATTCTTTATACAAAACTTACATTTGATTTCCTTTTACTTAAATCTGTCTGTGAATGTATGCTCAACTGAAATGACTTAATCATTGAATGCATAAACTCATCATTTGGGTATGGTTTAGAATGGCACCTAAGCGTCGTGTAGCCACATTAGACAGGAGAGTTCTGGAGGCAGAACCTATGGCACCAGAGGTTGAAATAACCCAAATACAGTCACCCAATCGGGGAAATAAGAGTGAGCCAGATTTGGAAATAGGGTCAAAAGCACCTGTTAAAGTGACAATGGGGCAAGCATTCAGCAAGATGGTAAAGATTCTACAGACTTTGACTGAGCGGAGGAATCCCAAATGAGAGGATAAAGCCTTGGAGTGGTTTCTAAAATTTCAACCGCCCATCTTCTTGGGAGAAACTGAGCAGGATTAGAAATTGGAGCAATGGATAAAGCAGATGGAAGACATATTCGCTACGCTTCAGTACGCTGAGGAGCGAATGGTGAAGCTTGCTGCATTCCGTTTGAGGGGCCCAGCTCGGGTATGGTGGCAGCGGGTCTAGGACGACTGGGAGATGATTGATCAAGACTGGACGTGGGCTAATTTTGTGGAAGCATTCAGAGCTGAGTATATCCCTCGGTGGATAGTGAAGAAGCAGGAAGATGAGTTTCAGAGTCTAAAGCAGGGAGGTATGACGGTAGCTCAATACGCGGCACAGTTTACCCAGCTATCAAAGTACTGCAAGAGGCTGGTGGACACTAAACAGAACAGGACCAGATAATTTGTTAAGGGGCTAAGGCAGGAGTTGAGAAGGGTGTTGGCACCTTCTCCACCAACGATCTACTCAGGGGCCGTAGATGCAGCCACCTGGACAGAAAATGAAAACCGTAGCAGAATGGCATCGAGACCTTTCCAACTGCCAAGGCAACCATAGGGACCTTTCCTGAGGCAGCAATTCAACAAGCGCCCCACCAACCAGCAGTGGCAAAATCGGGGAAAGCAAGCTCGGACAATACCAGCTGGTCCTACGCAGAATCTTCCATTATGCCGACAATGTGGAAAGAGGGGCCACACAGAGAAGAACTGTTGGTCTAAAGGAGGTGAGCGGAAATGTTACCACTGCGGGGACCCGAACCACCTGTGGAACGCCTGCCATAAGCTTCACCGAGTCGGGCAAGGGAATCGAACCAATGCCACGGGAGCATCCAGGAGTGGAGCGCAGAAGCCTAAAGTGAAGGCAAAAGTATTCGCTCTCAACAAAGAGGAGGTTAGAACTGATGTGGCAGTGGTGGAAGGTACGTTTACTATCCAAGGACATTCCGTTAATGTATTAATAGACCCTGGATCTATCCATTCCTATTTAAACAAGAATTGTGCATATCATTTGGGTTGGGATAGAGTAGAATTACCCTTTACTTTGTTGGTGAGTACACCTTTAGGGAAGATGATGCAAGCAAATCAATATGTGCGAAATTGTAAAATTGAAGTGGGGAGAGAAAGCTTAGAGGGAGATTTGATAGTACTGGATATTGATAATTATGACTTGATATTAGGAATAGATTGGCTAGCGAAGCATGGGGCTAGGGTAGACTGTAAGAATAAATCAGTTCAGTTCATTAGACCAGGGTGTGATGTGTTGGAATTCAACGGCAAGAAAGTGAAGGAATTGAAGTATTTGATAGTTGGGGCTAAGGCCCGAAAATTATTGAAGCAGGGATGTCAAGGATATTTAGCTTATGTGATAAACAAGCCGAAGGACTAGTGCACACTAGAGGATACTGAGGTAGTAAAGGATTTTCCCAATGTGTTCCCTGCGGAACTCACTTCCTTACCTCCCAGCTAAGAAGTTGAATTCACCGTTGATCTAGTTCTAGGAGCAGAACTAGTGTCCTGGACTCCATATCGGATGGCACTGGCGGAGCTGAAAGAACTGAATGAGCAGTTAGAAGAGTTGGTGAAGCAAGGTTACATTAGACCTAGCACGTCACCCTGGGGAGCACCTGTGCTGTTTGTGAAGAAGAATGATGGGACTCCGAGGCTGTGCATCGACTATTGGAGCTTGAACAACCTGACGATCAAGAATAAGTGCCCCCTACCGCTGATTAATGAGCTGTTCGGCCAGTTGCAAGGATCCAGTTGTTACTCCAAACTGGATCTGAGGCAAGGGTACTATCAAGTGAGGATAAAAGAGGAGGATATCCCCAAGACAACCTTCAACACAAGATATGGTCACTATGAGTTCGTGGTAATGCCATTCGGGGTAACCAATACACTAGCAGTATTTATGGATTTGATGCATCGAGTGTTCCGACCCTACTTGGACAAGTTCGTGGTGGTCTTTATTGATGACATACTCATTTATTCCAAGAGCCTGGAGGAGCACGCAGAACATTTAAAGCTGGTATTGGAGAAGCTAAGGGAGCACAAGCTTTTTGCCAAGTTTTGCAAGTGTGAGTTTTAGCTGGATAGTGTGGCATTTCTTGGCCGTGTGGTGACTAAGGATGGAATTAAGGTAGACCCAATGAAGGTTAAAGCAGTTTCGGACTGGAAGCAACCGAAAACATCACCGAGATTCGAAGCTTCATGGGATTAGCTGGTTATTATAGGAGGTTTATCAAGGGATTTTCAACGCTCACATTGCTTATAACCGGACTGCTGAGAAAGGACGTACCATTCGTTTAGAGTGAAAAATATGAGAAGAGTTTCCAAGAGCTGAAACAAATATTGATGACAGCACCAGTGTTAAGTCTGCCAGAGGGAGATAAGCCTTACGCACTGTATACCGATGCTTCGAAAGAAGGTTTGGGAGCAGTTTTAATGCAAGACCAAAAGGTGATCGCCTATGCTTCTCGAAAGTTGAGGCCTCATGAAGTCAATTACCCCACGCATGATCTAGAGCTAGCTGCCATTGTGTTCGCTTTAAAGAAGTAGCGACACTACTTGTACGGAGCTGAATATGGAGTGTTCACTAATCACAAGAGCCTGAAGTACATCTTCACCCAGAAGGACTTGAATCTGAGGCAGGGAAGGTGGATGGAATTTTTGGAGGAGTACAGCTATCCAATTAACTATCATCCCGGGAAGGCCAACGTTGTTGCTGATGCCCTGAGCAGAAAAGTCAGTATGGCCAGACTAAGGGTACAGGAGATTCAAGTGATTCAGGATGTGTTGGATAGAAAAGCGAAAGTGCAAGGGGAGAAATTTGTTGTTAGCAACTTGAAGTTGATACCCGATCTAAGGTAGGAAATTATTGAAGCTCAGCAAAGTAATGCATAATTTCATCGTTTCAAGGACAAGGAGCTCAAACGACAAGACAGTGAATTCCAGCAGGACGAAGTGGGAGTTTTGTATTTCAGAGATCGATTGTGTGTACCCAAAGAGCATCAATTGAAGGACAGAATTTTGGAAGAGGCGCATAAAAGTAAGTATGCCCTTCATCTGGGGGAAGTCAAAATGTACCAGGATCTGAAAAAGACCTATTGGTGGCCCGGTATGAAGCGGAACGTGATTAAATATGTCTTGACATGTCTCACCTGTCAGAAGATCAAAGCAGAGCACAAAAGTCAACAGGACTGTTACAATCGTTGCCAGTACCTGAATGGAAGTGGGAGGAAGTGACCATGGACTTCGTTACCAAACTTCTTATGTTAAGGACCCAAAAGGACGCCATATGGGTAGTGGTGGATCGACTGACCAAGTCAGCACATTTCATACCAGTGAACGTAAGAGATTCCATGGAGAAGTTTGCCTAGTCCTATGTGAGAGAAATAGTCCGTCTGCATGGAGTGCCTTCCAGTATTGTGTCCAACCGAGACCCGAGATTTACATCTGATTTTGGGACAAGTTTCAAGAATTAATGGGTCGAGTCTGAAGTTCAGCACGACGGCGCATCTGCAAATTGATGGACAGTCAGAAAGAGTTATACAAATATTAGAGGATATGCTGAGAGCGTGTATACTGGATTTCAGAGATAAATGGATCGAATGCGTGCTATATGCATAGTTATTATACAATAACAGTTATCAAGCTTCGATTGAAATGGCTCCATATGAGGCACTATATGGACGCAAGCGTCAAGTACCACTATACTGGAGTTGGTCAGAAGATGGTCATATAAGCAAATCCGGAGAAGTCTGTGTTCAGAAAATATTGGACAAGGTTAAGTTAATCAGGGAAAGGTTGAAAGCAGCCCAGAGCCGACAAAAGAGCTATGCAGACAACAGGCGGAGAGAGTTAGAATTTCAGGTGGGAGACAGTGTATTCTTAAGACTGACACCGAATAGAGGAATTCTGAAGCATCCGAAAGGTGGAAAACTGAATCCGAGATATTTTGGACCGTTTCTGAAAAAGGAGAAGATTGGACCGGTGGTATAACGACTGGATTTGCCAGATGGGTTGATAGGAATTCACGACGTGTTTCATGTGTCGCAGCTAAAAAAAATACAATGCTAACCCCGATCATGTTTTGAATGACGAGCCGTTGGTGTTGCAACCCGACTTGAGCTATGTGGAAAAACCCGTAAGGATATTGGACTGAAGTATCAAGACTCTCTGGAACAAGAAGATACCGGTGGTAAAGGTGCAGTAGGAGCATCATGGCATGCGAGATGCCACATGGGAAACAGAAGAGTGGGTAAAGTGGAGTATCCTGATCTAAGATAAAGGTTTGCTTGAATTTCGGGACGATATTCTCCTAAGAAGGGGAGGATGTGAAACCCCACCTAAAGCCAACCCTAGAGTAAGGGGGTTAGGATGCATATCATATTTTCTTGCATGCATAAATATATTTTGGAATGATTTTATGTGCTTTAGAATTATAATTTATAGTCTAGAAGACTTAGTTGTACTTATTGAGTAAGAAGGGTAAAATGATAATTTTGCTTGAGGTCAAATAGGGAGATAGCTTGAGGATTAAATAGGAAGAATATTTAGGAGAGAAAATAAGAACAAGAGTTATTGTGATTTAGTGGTTAGAGCTTTGGAATTAATCTCTAAGGTCTTGAGTTCAAATCCCACCAATTAAGTTTTATCATGATTAAATTCCATTTTTATATAAGGTAGAATATTTTCGGCCCTTGCATGCCACAAAAAGAAGTAGGAGTGTTGTCCTAGGGGAGACATGAAGGGAATGTCTTAATTCTATTCTTATGTTCTACAAGACTTCCTAAGGGATTCATGCCCTTTTATTTCCTAACTTACCTTAAATTCTTCACCAATTAAGCTTGTTCAATTTAACCAAATCCATATCTTAATTCCAGAAAATTCAGCAAGGTTTATTGACCTTGGAATTTCGAAAATGGCTCTTAGAGGATAGAGTTTTAGTTGAAAATAGGGAAGGAGTTAAGGAAGGTTCCCAAGAGAATTAATCTCTATGGTTGAACCTTCAAACTCCACTCCATAAGTATTCATCTTCTTCATGGTAGCAAACTGGAAATTTTCCAAATTCTTGGACAGTCCAGCTTTCAAAAACTTCATCCATTTTTCTTACTCAAATGCTACTAGAAAAATGACCAACTTACTCAGCTTGAAGACTGGAATTTCTTTGCCAAAACCGGATTGAACAAAGCTGTGCAAACCAGGAAAAATTTCTAGACAGTTTCGCAGCATGGCAGGCCAACAATCAAAGCTGTTTCTTCAGGCTTCAAACTAGTAATTCACCTCTGGCTTTCCTCCATAAAGAAGGTTGGAAATTAGCCTTAAATGGCCCTCCAATACCTCTCCAAACTCTATGCAAATCGGTTAGATCATAGCAGAAAAAACTGCAAAAAAATTCCAGCAAACCATTCGAATGACCAACCAGAAAAATTCCAGCCTTACTCTCTCTTCAAGCCTTGTCCGAAAATCACTTCAAACTTCTGTGAAATTAACCTTGGTTAGCCATGAACTAAACTCCATTACCCTCCTCCACTAACCTGCACGATTGGACTCCATAGCCACCCCTTGCATTCCTCCTTCAATTACTCCAATCAAGCTTCCAATTAAAGTTAAAAAATTCTAGCAATTGCTCCATGAAAACTCCCTTGGATTAAACTTCAAACAACCAGAAATCCTCCCACCATTGCACTCCCAATTTTGGCCAACCTATAGCTCCTTCAACCCTCATACATTTCAGTAAAATCACAGCAAAACCAGTCGGCCATTGTAGCATCCAACAGCTTCCATCAATCAAACAACATTACCATATCTTCTACCTTGAAACACCCCATGAATTACTCCATTTGAATTTCAAATAACCAGCTTTCCCTCTTCTCCCTAATCTAAAAATCAAATCACAAGAATTCCTCAATCATTTGGCCAACACTTTCAGCCTTTAGTCCAGCTCTCTCCAATTCTCTCCATTTCTCCAAGAACACACACTACCTTCCTTCAAGTCTAAGACCATTCAAAACACCTCCAAACCCTTCCATTAACTCTAGATCATGCCTACTCACTCCCTAGGGTCCATTTCTGGATTTTATAACATTAAATATTGAAAACAAAAATCTACTAACAGTTCAAAAACCAAAATTTTCTTGAAGTCTCAAGAATGCTATCAAGGTAACCAAGAATGATTTTGTTCATCTTCTTTCCCTTCAATCTTTAACATAATATACTAATACTCTCTTTCTCTCTCTCTCTCAGCCGAAATTGTTGCTACAACCAAGGCTATTTTTCTTCTTCTTTCTTGGACGATTAAAGCCTTCCAAGCATATGGATCTCCTTGAATCTTCATCGAGATAGTCATCAACCAAGTATTTCTCTTTAACCTTCTCCTTAATTCTAAAATCATGTCTCTTAGATGTTGTTAGAAAAGTATGGAATATGATTGGGGTTTGAGTATGTGTTTGTATGAAGGAATTGAGATTGGAGCATAAGGATGTTTTGCCATGGTTAAGTTTTATGATATTTCTTGTAGATCGATGCATGATCTTCATGTCGTGAGTGAGTATGGATGGTTAAGCATGCTAGATATTATGTCACCTTTGGTGAATATGGTATTATGCTCCTGTTTTCATTGAAGCCATGAATATGATTATGCTTAGTACAGATTTGACCATGTGATAGTAGGTTTGGATTTAAGCCTTTATTCATGAATAGAATAGTTTGTTGATTGATGTTGGATTTTATGTTCATGATTCTTGTTAGCAATAGGAAAATAATGATCATGACCTTGTTAATCCTAAGCCATTTTAATTGACCAATTTTATTACGTTAATTAAAATTAATATTATAATTTCCTCCAAAAATTTCGAAAACCCTAGGAAGTTGGATTTGGAATATTGAATGGGATAGTAATATTTTAGCCCAATAAATGATACCTTTTATTAAAGTATATATATATATATATATATATATATATATATATATAATAAATCAAGCTTTTTATATATATAATAATAGTAGGTAAAATATTACTCTTGTAGGCTATATATTCATAAATACTATCAAAATTTATTTATTATCTACCGATAAAAATTTAATAAAATTTATTTATTATTATTTTTTTTTAATTATTTTCTAACTATTAATTATTAATTAAGAGATTAGTAATATGTTATTATTTATTTTAATATTATCATCTAGGACTTTGGATTCTTCATCAATTAAACCTTGGTTTATTTATAACAACACTAAAGATTTATATTTGAACCCAAAACTTGTTAGTAATTATTTTATGACCCCTAGTTATTTTCATTTATCAAGCTAGAGTTATTTTTTAAAAACATTTATCATCTAGCCTTAAAGCTTAGGACATTAGGGTCATAATTGTAATAAATTGAACTAGGATTATTTACGGAAGCAAATATAGCTTGAGTATAACCATATGCCATGTGTTTACCCCATGCGAGGTTAGGTCAGCTTTGGAAGACTTGTGAATTTGCAAACTTAGGATCAGGTAAGCTCTTACATAAAACTTATTTGATGACAAAAGGTTACTATGGCAAGCCAAACACGAAGTGTATGGACACTCATTTTGTAAAGGCAATTAAAAATTGTTTCCTTTCTTGTTTCAGTCAAACAAATCATTTAAAAATCAACAAGCAGTTTTGCTTAAACACTAAACTCTTTCTAAAATCAACTTTGACACGAACTTTAGAAACCCTTAATTGCTATTTCCAAATAATGCATTGTTTTATCAGTTTTCTCCCAAGTGGGATAATCTACATTGAGTACTCAATAAGGGTAGGCTAGTAGTACTAGTTTTGAAGAGCAAGAGTGAGTCTACTGGCAGGAGGCCACCTCCAGAAAATGATCTCAACTTGGAGAACTGACAGTACTACTTAGTCATGCCGGTCCGAGCTAGCAAGTTTCGGTCATGGGGACTGTGTGTTTTCGGAGTGGACAACCGGTATGTTTGAGTGTAGAAAAGAAGGAGTATCTTACCCGGTAGGCTGTACACCTACCTTTTGGCAGTCTGCAGAAAGTGTGGCTTTCTGACTGTTATATGGTCATAGGGCCTAACGTGTGGTAATCTATAGCCGCCCATTTGAGTGGTTATTTTTATTGTGCACATGTATGGTTGGAAAAGTAAAACGCCACTCTTTATTTTTAACATTATTTAATGCTTGACAGCACCTTCTCTTATGCAACTTTTACAACTTGCATAAATGAACTGTTTTACCTTAAACACTCAAAGCACACACGGGCTTATTGAGATTTTTATCTCATCACCTTTTATGTCATGTTTTTAGGTCGATCCTGTTGTGGGGATGAGTAACTAGATTGTTGCCTGCTTGATGACTCTATGCCATTTATTTTATATGTTGCTTTGAGAGATGATAGTGAACAATTTATTTTGGATTTGTTCTTGAATTTTTGGGTTGTAATAAGTTTAAATTTTAAAGTATTGTTTATCTTCATTTGTGTGACCTAGTTATAAAAACCCCTTGTCCTTTGGATGGGGCGACATCCCCAGCCCTGTTGGGCCTAGGTAGTGGGGTGTTACACCCTAATTAAATCCAAGAAGCATTAATATTAACTCAATTAAACAATCAATATTTCTATCTCTAGGTTACACTAAATTCTTTAAGGAAGAAATCAATAACCCTATCTCTAGGTGAAATTAATTGATATGGCTTCATCATGTATATATTTTCTACTATTTTTTTGCTTTCATGGAGACAAATTCTTGTTCAAATCACCATTCACCACTCCACTTTCACCTTATTTTGCTAGGAAATGGAAAATATCAAGTGAAGGTGAAAGAAAGAAGAACAAGGAAAAAAAGGAGGAAAATGGAAGAAATGAAGAACATGAACTATTTTGTCCAAGAGGTTGGAGGCCAAAGGAGTTCCCTAAGCCACCTATTTTTGTTCGTGTATTTAAATTTTCCAGAAGGTTGGTAGCCCAGGGAAAGTTCCCTACACTGCCAGGTTGCCTCCAGGTTTTAGTTGCATAGGCTTAGTTTTGTTGGTCAGCTAGGGAACTTCAATATCTCTAACCCGCCTAGTTTTTGTGCTTTTTGTTCAGTTTTTCCAGAAACATCACGGCCTAGGGAACCTTCCTTAGGCCGCCTAGTCTTATACATGTATATGTAGCAGTTGTGTATGGCAGCCTAGGGACCTTTTTTTGTTATCTGCCTAGCCTAGTTTTCTAGAAAGTAGGTGGGCTAGAGAAGTTGAACTTCCCTAGCTCGCCTTGGTTCTGGAAAAATATGGCGGCCCAGGGAAGTCTGGGCCAGCCACTTGTGGAAAAGACATAAGTTTGAGCGTGTTTTCAGATCTTACTTGAAAAAACTCCTATAAAAGCACTCTTTACTCACCAAATCAAGAGAGGAGAGTGGGAAAGTCTAGGGTTTCTCTCAAGAACCCTAGATCTTGTAAGTTTGAGTGCTAAGAATGGGGAACGAGCAAGAGATCCAAGAAGAGAAAGGGAGTTTACTTGAAGATTTCAAGAGGAGGAAGAAGAAAAGCTTGTCTATAAATTTATCTTTCCACTCCTTTTGTAATATCCCTATACATTTATCTTTTGATTAGTGATATTTAAAATATGAAAAATTGAAGAAAGATAAAATGATTAAGAAAAACTAAGTGACACATTCGACGTGATTGTTTAATTTTAGAAATTAAATAAGAGCGAGAATAAAAGATAAATAGGTAAAGTAAGTTTATAATTTTCTCTCTTTTACTCTCCCCCCTTTCTCTCCTACCAAACAAAAGAAAGTAAAAAGAAATACTTTCCCTAATTGAAATTTTTGTTCCTTTCTCCATTTCTCTCCTTTCTTAATATTTGATTGGGATGTAAATAAAGAAGAATTATGGAGCGAATATAAATTTAGAAGTAAATACATAATTTACTTTTCCTGATTAATTAGAGAGAAATCAGAAAGGGAACTGAATATAAAAGAGACCACTCTGTGTAGATTTCTAGCCAATTAAAAATATGATAGATTGGAAAATAAATTAAATAAGACAAAATATGGATTTACTTCCCTTCCACCTCTAATCAAATAAGATGGAAATAAATAATTTACTTCTTCAAATAGAAGAAAAACTATTTTTTTGTTCGAGCAAAAAGAGAATTATTTGAGAAATAAAAGTAAACTTATATGTAAATGAACAAAAACTCAAAATTAATTAGAAGTTAATTATGGATGGCCCACAAGAGGAATCTTTTATTACTTGCATTTTATCTAAATGTATATACTAAATGTGAAGTGGGGATAGAAGAGTCATAATATATTTTTCAAGTAATTTTTTATTTTTTTCTTTCTTCTGAATATTTCTAATCAAGTGTCCAAATTTAATTGAGATTTTAAAATTCAGAATGAATGGATAAGATTTTATCAATCGCACTATATTATTCTCTTGAAAGGCCTAGATTTATTTGGTCTCAAGGGTGGTTTGGTAATTTTATATACTTATTTATTTATTTTTGTGTCTTTCTCTATATTTGTATGTCTCTTTGTGTTTTGAGGGTGACTATTTGTTCTTATTCAAATGCACGCACTAACCCTTTGCCTTTCTACTCTACTCTAGTCTCACTGTTCTTCTGGAAAATTCTGCCCTCCTTCCTATAGGAATATTATGTTTTATTATATTCTCCCCTCATTTCTACTCTGCTCTTGTAAAATTTACTTCGACGGTGATGGAGCTAAAGATGATTTGAGAAGGTAGGAAAGAAGCCAAGAAGATGATGACTGACCATCGAGATGAAAAAGATAGTAAGGAAGATAATGAAGAGGAGGAAGATGGTGAGGAGGAGGAAGATGGTGAGGAGGATGAAGAACATGAAGAAATCAAAGGTAAAAAAAGGCACTGGTGAGAAAAAAAGTAGTAATTCCAATTTCCTTTGGCTTCTACATTTGTAGCTGTTGAATTAATTTTGTGAAGGATAGGATTTTTTTTATCACAGGCAGAATTATGCCATTATTTTTTATTGGAACTCATTCTCATGAGATGTTGGATATTGCAAGTAGCGACAGCATTATGCATAGGAATGGGCAGTTTTGCAGATCCTTATAGCACATTTTCTAGGTTTGTGTTTTTTTTTTTTTTTCTTTTGGGAGATCAGACTAATTTTGACATTACAAGAATAGTTGGATTTGAATTTAAGTTAATTCTAAGTGGAAAACTTATGGGAAATAGGTAGGAATTTCTAGCATAGACTTGGGTTATTGTTGGTTAGAGTAATGTTGTAAAACCCACCTAAGCCTACCCTAGAATTAGAGGGATGGTTTGCAATTCATGACATATTGCATTATATTTTTTGGATGAATTCATGTGTTTTAGAATTATTAAATGTGGTCTATATGTTTTATTTATGTTTGATGAGTATTGGGGGCAATTAGAGAATTTTGCTTAGGAAAGAGAGAATGAGAAGCTTAGGATAAAGAAGGGAAGAGAATTAAGTTGGGAAAATAGAAAAAAAGAATTAACATGGTTAAGTGGATAGAGCTTTGTGGTTAATTCCTAAGGTTTTAAGTTCAAATCTCATCAACTAAGAATTATTTTTTTATTATTCTAACTAATATTTGAATTTTATTTCTTGCATTCCGTGAATTTAGGAATGTTGTCTTGAGTGAGCAATTACAATAGTAATTTTCTAACCATGTGACCTTGTCCTAAAGAAATTCTAGAGAAGTTTTATTCCCTATTATTTTAGCAATCCATGTCTTAACATATTTGCATTTTAAAATATTTTATTTCTTGAATTCTTTATATTTTCTTATAAAATGTTCTAAATTATTATTGACTTGGAATTTAAATTAAACTCTAGTTTTTGTGATCATTTGGCCGAAATCTTGGAAGGTAATAAGAGAGATAGGAAAATATTTGATTTCGAAATTAAACCACCAACTTTCTCGCCTAGGAAAACTTCATTTTTTGTTATTCTTGTATTAGTGAAAAGCTAGAAATCTTTTTAGTCTTCTTCCTTAGTTTATCTCGAAATTTGGCAGCTTAGTACCATTTCTTTCCTTGCAAAACAAACACTCTTTTTGTGAGCAAAAAGCTGGAAAAATTCATGGTGAATTTCGGATCTCACTTAGCCTTTGCAAGCCAGAAAAAAAATTCCAGCAAGCTGGAAAATCATTTAACCAAGAAAACTTTGAACATTTAACACCAAGAACTAACTCTTCAGTGGTTCTTGTTCTTCATCAAGTTGTTAGCTGGAAAGCTCCATTAAAGGACCTTGAGATGCTCTTACTTTGTAGCTACAAAATCAATTCAAAATACTTTGAATTTTGCTAACAACCACCCGTGATTTTATCACTTATTCTAGCTAAGATAACCAGAATTTTACTCAGCCATTTTAGCTTCTTATAGCAAGCTCTTCTTCACCATTCTTCCTTCACTATTTTCGGCCACGCATAGCATAATAGTTGAATACTCTTTCTTCTTCCTTCAACCTTAGCCATCAAACTCCATTAAAGCACATCAAACTTCTCCTAACTTCTCTCCATTCAAAATATTTTGAGTTTGAAATTGAATTCCACACATTGCTCTGTCAAACACTCACCATTCTAGCAATCAACTCCACCAAACAAACCAGAAATTCCGTGCACCTTCACAAAGCCATTTTCGGCCAGCTCTTAGGCTAGAGCAACCTCCATTTCTCTTCTACAATGTAGGCAAACCAAGTGAACCTCCATTGTATAGCTAGAAACCTTCAAGCATAGAACACCATTAGCAACCTCAAGGATCTCCATTAATTCCTCAACCATTTTTCAAATTCAAAACTTGTAAAACTCCTAGACTTCCTCTCTTCTAGCTAGACTGAATCACCACATCAAACAAGTCCATTTGCCACTATCAATCCAAGAACACTTTTATCTTCTTCAAATTTTCTCTCTTGTTCTCTCAAGAACACTAAGAACATACACTACTTTTCTTCAACCCTTTAGCCACTTCTAATCATACCAAACCACTCTAAAATCCTCAAGTCAACTAAAGAGTAACCTCTAGCACACTTTATAACACCAAATCAATCTAAGTTCTTCCTTCACTCAGAATAAACAAGCATTTTTTCTACTTTTGATCAAGAAGAACAAAAGGTAAACCAAGTCCAAAACATTACTTCATGTTTTCTCTTCTTCTCTTTTATTTTCTTTTCTTCTTACTCTTCTCTCAATCTTCTCTTGGCCGAAATGGTCAGTGGTCATGGGCGGACCTTTTCACTTTGTTCTCTCAAAGGTGTTCACCAATGCAATTAAGGATTTTGATTATCGAATGTCGTCTTCAACTTAAAAATGATCATCAAGACAAGTATTTTATTCTAACTCCTCTATTCTTTTTGAACTCAAGATGTGTAGGATGATGGTAATATAAATGAGTTGATGTGATTTATGATGATCTAGGAATGTTGGGGAAAATATTTATGATGTGAATAATTTTATGAGATGTCATTATGACTGCTTTAAGAATTACTTTTGGATCTTGATTTTTAATATGAAGATGGTCTAATGAAATTGTTGATTGCCAGTGAGGCTATGACATGCTTGTTTGGAGATATGAAAATAGAATTTATGATATTAAAGCATGAGATGATTTTTGCTGTTACTTTAATATTTTTAATATGGCTATCAATAATTATTATTGTCTTGGTAGAAATTGATATGGTATTAAAAATACAACTTTTGTTGAATAAATGTTGTTATTACCTTTACTTGTTTAACTATTACTTTATTTATTAATAACAAAGTTATTACTCCTTTAAATTGATATTAGCAATATTATTATTTTTTTAATTGTAAAATTAATGTTATTATTCTTATTATTACTACTGTTATTAAATTATTATTACTATTAACATTATTATTTTTAATAATAAAATTACCCTTATTATTAATATTATTATTGTAACACCCTACTACCTAGGCCTGACAGGGCCGGGGATGTCACCCTATCCAAAGAACAAGGGGTCTTTATAACTAGGCCACACATTCAAAATAATAAAATAAAATAATACTTTAAACTTATAATTTATTACAAAACAAGAATTCGAAATAAATTCATAAATGAAATTATCCACTCTCAACTCCCCAAAGCATTACACAAAATAAATATCAAAAAAATCTTCCAAGACAGGCAATATCTAGCTACTCATCCCCACAGCAGGATCGACCTGAAATCATGGCTAGAAGGGTGATGAGATAAAAATCTCAGTAAGTTCGTGTGTGCTTTGAGTGTCCAGTGAAAACAGTTCGTGAATGCAAAGTATAAATCTTTATAAGAGAAATACTGACAAGCAATAAACATTAGTCAAAATTAAGAGTGGTGTTTTGACTTTTCCAACCATACTTAATCAATAAAATCAACCACTCAAAAGAAATGATCATGGGTTACCACACGTTGGGCCCCATAACCGGTCAGAATGCCGATACTTTGTGCAAACTAATAAAAGGTAGGTGATCAGCCTACCGGGCAAGATACTCCTCCTTCTCTGTACCCAAACAACAACTGGTTGTCTATTCCGGCAACATACAGTCACTTGACTGAAAAACTGCTAGCTCGGACCGGCACGACCTACTGGACTATCATCCTATCCAGGAAGGACTTACCCCTTAGAGGTGGCCACCTACTGAGAGACTCACCCTAACCCTTCAAAGACTAGTCCTAGCAGTCCACCCTTATTGAGTACTCAACATAACGTATCCCACTTGGGAAAATGAAAAAAACACAGTTCCACATGAAAATGGCAATTAAGGATTTCCAAAGTCTTTGTCAAAATCAGTTTTGGAAAGAGTTTTGAGTTTAAGTAAATTTGCGTATTGATTTTCAAATAATTTGTTTGACTGAAATAAGAAAGAAGTCAATCCTCAATTGCATTTACAGAAATGAGTATACACTCTATATTTGGCTTGCCATAATAAACATTTTACATTAATCAGGTTTTATGCAGGAGCTTACCTGATCCTTAGCTTGAGATAAAATAAAGGTCTTCAACAGCTGTTCTAACCCCGCCTGGGGTAAATACAAGCCATAATTAATCTCAAGCTAAAATCTACTTTCACAAATAAAGCTAGCTCAACTCACTACTACCATGATCCAAGTGTCCCAAGCTTTAAGGCCAAATAATAAATAAAAATGGTTTATAAGCTAAGTCTAATTTGATATTTAAAATAATTATTGTTTCAGAAAATATGTACTAATAAGTTGAAGGTTTAAATCTTGCTAGGAATAATTTAGAGTTTATTTGATGAAGAGTCCTAGGTGGTATTAGGTAAAATAATGATTTATTAATAATTAATTTTTTGAAAATAATTGATAACTAAAATTAGTTGAAAATAAATTTTAATAGGTCTTGATTGAAAGATACTAAATAAATTTTAATAGGTTTTAATTAAAAGATAATAAATTTTAATGATATTTATGAATATAAGACTTACAAAATTAATATTTTACTTATTATGATTATTTACATAAAAGGTTTATTTGATATTATTATATATAATATCTATATATTTTATTTCTTGAAATAAAAGCTATCATTTATTTGACTAAAATATTCTTATTATATATAATAATCCAAGTCTACCTTACTAGCAAAAATTATAATATTAAATATTTTATTGATGAAATAAATTTCGCTTATGGACAACTAGATCATGATCATATTTCTATTGCTAACTATAATCATGAACAGATACTCCACTTCAATTCATCAACTCATCCAAATCATGAATAAAAGCATAGATCTAAATTTACCAAGGCATGATCCAACCTCTACTAGCATAAACATAATCATGGCTTTAACAATCATACATGAATATAAATCCTATTCACCATAGGTGACATAATCTCTAACATACTTGATCACAAATACTACTTATGACATGGAGACATGCATTAAACCCTAAAAACACCATACAATCAACCAAGATAACCAACTCATGCATAAATCCCATCTCTATCATATACACACATTTATTCATGCTTCAATCTCAACTCATCACAACAATACATGCTCAAATCCTATTCATAATCCATCTCCTACCAATATCATCCTAGAGACATTAATCTAGAATTAAAAAGGAGGGTTGAAAAGGCTTACTTGATTAATGAGTACCTTGAAGGAGTTTTGAATGGATCTCAACTCCTAGATGACTAGATCCGTCCAGAGAGATGAAGAAAGCATGACCATTGGTGAAGAATTCATTCGGCCAAGAGGGAGAGGGTATTCGGCCAAGAGAGAGAGAGAGAGAGAAGAGAAAAAGAGAGTCCATTAGCATGCTTATACACATATATATTCATTAGAGATTGAGGATTAGTGGAGATGAAGTTGATTGAACAAACTTACCTTGAAGGTGTTCTTGAGCCTTCACAAAAATACTGATTTTTTATCCAAAAGAAAGAGTTGGATTTTGGAGTTTGATGTTAAAAGTGGTATGAATGGATTCATGGTAGTGAGTAGATGAAATCTAGAATTTTTCTAAAGAAGATTGAAGTGGTTTGGAGTGGTATTAGACGAGAGAAGTGAGTAGGTGTTCTTGGTGTTCTATGTGTGCTTGAAGGTTGAAGAGGATGGAGAGATTTTGATTTGAAGCTGCCGAAATTCTGTGTAGGAGGGAGTACAGAATTGTTTGAGAGGTTTTGGGCAATTGAATTTCTAGTTTGGGAGGAAAAGGAAAGGCTGGTTGTTTGAAATCCTAAAAGAATAATTTTGAGAATAAAATTTGGAAACAAAATATGGAAAGAATATCTTTGATCAAGGGAGAGCTTTTTTTGGAAGTTGTAATGGCTGACTAAAAGCTAGGGATTCTATTGGATGAAAGCTGGTTGAAGAAGCTTAATGGTGGCCGAAAAGAGGGAGTACAATGGTGAAGGAAAGGTCTGGTTGTTTAGGGGACATTTTATGGAAGTTTGCTAAATTAGGTTTGCTGGAATTTTAGTCTCCAATCAAGGCATGATTGGAGTAATTTGTTGGAGATATTTTAGGGCAGCCATGACTGGTTTTCGTGTAGAAGGTTGGGGAAGACAATGGGGTTCAGTTCTTGGTTGTTCAAGAGAGGTTTGTGCAGAAAAAGGGTGAAGTTTCAGCCAAGGCTGGAAAAGGAAACAAAGCTAGAAATAAAATCATGTACAGTTTTATCATTGCTAGAATTTCCCTATGCAGCTTTTGCTGCCATTTTCCAGACAAATTGCAGAGAGTTTGAAGGGGCATTCAGAGGTCTTTCAAGGCTGGTTTCCAACCTTCTTCATGGAGGAAAAACGTGGCTAAGGAGTTGGGAGAAAACTGGAAGAAAATAGCTTGGTTTAAGCTCATATATGCTGCGATTTTGCCCAGAAAATTTTCTAATTTTTGCACAGCATCTGTGCAGTCCGAATTTGGCTAGAAAATTTTAGATTTCAAGCTGGTCAAGAGGGCCATTTTCTGGCAGCATTTGGGAGGGAATGTTGGCTAAAAATTTCGACACCTTGAAGGCACAAAAAACTGGAAAAATTTCAGATCACTACATGAAGGAAAATGAACATAGCTAGAGTGAAGTTTTGAAGGTTCACTAGGGGGATTAATTCTCTTGGAACCTTCCTCATCTCTTCCACATTTTCGGTCCATAAGATGTCTTTCACTTAGACATTTTGAACCTTCAAAGCCACAGCACTTTACTGAAATTTCTGGAATGAAATTGGTTTGAATAAATTGAATAACTTAAGAAATTGAGAAGTAAGGAAAACCAAGGATCAAGAATGGTATGAATTCCCTTAGGAATTTTTGTAGGGTACAAGAGTAGGATTAAGGTACTCCTATCATGTCTCCCCTAGGACATCACCATTACCCTTCTCTAGAGCACTCAAGGACGAAAATCTAACCTTCCCAAGCAAAAATAAAATTTAATCATGCTAGAGCTCCAATGATGGAATTTGAACCCAAGACCTCAAGAATTAATTCCAAAACTCTAACCACTAAACCACCACAACTCTTGTTCTTATTTTCTCTTTAAAATATTTTTCCTATTTAATCCTCAAGCTATCTCCCTATTTTCACCTCAAGCAAAAATTACCATTTTGCCCTTCTTACTCAATAAATATAATTAAGCCTTCGAAACTATGAAACACCAATCCAAAGCACATAAAATCATATAAAAATATATTTAAACATGCAATAAAATATGATATGCATCCCAACCCCCTTACTCTAAGGTTGGTTTCAACTGGGGTTTCACAATTATTACTAATATTATTATTTTTAATAAATATTATTAATATGATTATTATTAATAATAAAATTATTATTTTTAATAGTATTATTAATGTTATTAATGTTATTATTATTGTTATTTTTATTCTTAATATGATTGGTAGTATTATTATCATTGTTAATAATAATATTATTACTATTGCCATTGTTGTTGTTGTTGCTATCATTATTATTATTCCTATTATTTTTTTTTATGTTTATTACAGTCATTGTTATACTTAATAATGGTATCAAAACTCTATTTTAAATATCAATTAATCTTAGTTGACCCATTATTTAGCGTCATTAAACCACCATTTATTAATATCCTATATTTATTAATTAGTCACTATTTTCTAAAAGAAAATATGTGTACAGTTTACCAGATATTATATGTGATATGAAGTTTACTGTTTATAAAATTAGTATTTATGTTATGAACTACTAATGATTGTTTTTATTTGCTAGATTAATCAAGAGTTCATTATTTTTCTATGTCAAACATTGTTGCCGCATGTTATTTAATTGATATTTGATGTTACTATCAAATATTAGTTACTATCACTAGTTGGAAATTTTGGGTTTTAGATATATAGTTATGAATGTTCGGTGTTTTGGGATGTGCTTTCACCTTTAGCAGACTGTGTTAAGCATAAAGATAGTAGTTCGACCAAACTAGTTTTTAACTTACTTTAGCCAGTTGAACTCTTTTGATGCTATGGTGATGTAAGTATTGAAAGGGAGTTTGCCAGGGTAGGTGGAACATAGGGGAATACAGTTATGAAAATGTTTATGCGCTTATGATACAAGAATTGTCGGCCAATAGTAACATACACTTTGTATTTACTTTAGACGGGGCTAGTTATCTTTGATCCATATGTTGGAAGATTTTATCCATGAGATAAAAAAAATCAAGTAAGTCCTTTGCATAAACTATTTACTGAACTAAAGTGATCCTGCAAGTCAAATGTGATGTTCACTGTAAAGTTATTTTTTAAGTTGCAATTATAGATATTTTACATCTTCTATCAAAACAAAATAGGTTTAAGCAAGCAAAGGTTTTCCAAAATAAAATGTTAAATTTTCTTAAATCAGATATTAAACTCAGACTTTGCGGAACTAATAAACTTTAGGGGGTGAACAAGGTTTCTAGTAAATAAATGCAAACTTTCAAAGTCTTTTGAAAACTTGTAAGAAGGAGCTGAGAAATATAGGTGTTTGAAAACCGATTCGCTGTGCAGTTTTAAATGTGCACCCACAGAACTTCCACAGCTTCACTAAATGATAAGATTTGAGACTATATTAAAGATGGAAAGATAAGATAACAACACCCTATTCATTTTATAAAAGCCTTTAATCAGGTCAATGAATGCAAGAAGGAATGAAGTGTTTTTAAATATGCTAAAACAGTGAACTTTTAGTAAAAAAAAGTACAGATTAAATGAAAGAAATAGACCCGTAGATTTATAGTAGTTTAATTATCAAATGATCTACATCCACTACCTTAAGTTCCCACTTAAGTATTTCAACATAATCACTAAAACCTTTTTCTCAAACTAATGGTGGTACGCAACACTAATCTTACAATAGAGGATCAGCACTCTTGGTTTTACACTCAACCTCTTTACACGCAACAATTAAGGCTCACCACAACTGGATTTTACGTCCTAAACCTTGATACACAATAAATCATAGAGAAAATGCAGAAATAGCTCACATATTGAGTAGTTATACACTAGCTAGAGTTCTTTTTCCTTTTTACCTTTTGGAATAATAAATCTCACTTTGAAGCACAATGTAGGTGAGGGATTTCTATTTTTCGAAAGTCTTAGAGTGTTTTTGAAAGTGCTAGCACAAATCTCTTATTAAAAATCGTGTTTAAAAGGCTTTTATAGGGGCAAAAAAGTAAGATGCCAACGGCTAGTAATGGCTATTTTTCATTATCAAATTTTTCCAAAATTTTAGATTCTCAAGATCGAAAATTATGCATCTGAAATATGAGTCCAAAACACCAATTTATGCAGAAATATATTTTGAACACCTACAATTCTTGGATGTGCATTTTGGATTCAGAGGTCTATCCAAAATCACTCAACAAAAAAATCTGGATTGAGAATACCCTCTTTTTTAAATCATTTTAATGTGCTTCAATATGAAATAAATTGAACCGAGGTAAAGAGACATAAGAAATACAAGTAACACCTTATCCACAATTTCCTAGTCTAAGATTCTTCAAAATTTTCATGGTGTGCAACTTCTTTGGATTGGATCATTCTTCTCAAGCTTCATTGACTATGAGTTGCTTAGCAATCCTATTTGCAAGACTTTGAAAAACCGAGGTCAAACATGTCATATCCAAAATCCTATAATATATAAATACACATGTTAGTCCACATCAATGTTTGTCATAAATCAAAATACAGGAGGATGCCCTTTGGATTAATAATCTCCCCCTTTTTGAGTGATAACAAACTTAATGGATTGTGTTAAGAAGAACAATGTAAGCTTGTATGAATCATGTGAGACCAAGGGATAGAGAAGGTTATGATCAATTTAAATACGATTTCTTATCATAAGACTCAAAGAGTGTTTATGAGTTTTTTTTTTTTTTTTAAATTCAAGCATAGTCTCATAAACAAGGCTCAATGAGCCATGGCCTAACCAAGCTCCATATTCTTCTTCCTTCCTTAAAAATGACTATTTCACAAAGAGATAACCAAATAGTAATTACTCACAAAGGAATGTGAAACTTAAGTATATAAGTATGTACATGTGGAGGTGTAGAAGATAGGACATATACAAGAATGCTCTCTCTAGGTATGCACATATAAGTAGTAGATAAAAAGATGTTAACGTTGGAGTGCATTAGAAACTAAACTGGGGTTTGAGATTTTGGACTTCCAAAACTTGTATCCAAAACAAGTTAAAATAAGGCATAAGATAACTTTTGTAAAAGCATTTTTAGACTAATATATTGGATTAAAAAAAAACTTTTTAGAGTCCAAAACTCCCCTTGCGTCTGTGTAGGGTTTTAAAAAAATTTCCAAAAAAAATACTAACATTTTATCAAAATCAATTGAAAGATTCACAGAACAGTCCTACCATTATTCACTATTTAGCCAATAAAATCATCACAACACAATTATCATAAGCATCCACTCAATTTTCTTATTGTATTTCACACAATCACTATGATCTCATCATCCATTAAGTACAACTTCACTTCATTCACAACATAGCAACACAGCACAGTTAACTCGGCTAATCATATAGTCACAATCCATACCATATATCCATAGATTATACCCAAATGTTTCTCCCCATTTGTTATCAATCAAAAATAACACTAATCAATAGAGAAACAACCAGAAGTAATCAAAATAGAGGCTACAAAACATCAACAGTATTATCAATTCAAAAACACAATAAAACTGTTCAGGAGAATAAAAGTCCATCATAGGAAGTCATCAGTCAGCTTTCTTCATGGGCCAGAGCTAACGAAATAATGATAGTCTCAAGCTTGGCACTTGCACCCTTCTTTGTGTGTTGTCCAGTAATTCTGCTAGACTTCATTTTGACTATAATATGCTTCTATCTATGACCTGATAAGCTACAAGTTGTAACTGATTTGTCTTTCTTAAGTGCAACTGGGTCAACAGAAAGTGCAGTAGTCATCTCTTCTGTAGGCTGAGACGAAATAGGTTCAACTGTAGTTCTGCAGTTGGTGGAACTAGAATCGTATCGATAGCAGGTTTCTCAATAGCAGTAGGTTTTCCATTATCCTTTTCAGGTAAGGGAATGACGGTTCATTTTCTTGCTCCTAGAGAGTGTCTTTGAGACTCCTCCAGTATCCTTTTCAACTTTGGACTGCCTTTCTTCCACATCAGTGAGTCGAGTGCCCATATGGTGTAATGCAATCGTGATTTGGCACTTAATCCATCTAACTTTTTAGACAAAAGATTCAAAGCAGCTAAAATGCTCTGGGACAATCCACTTTCTTCAACTTTTTGCTTACCTTTACTAGAGGACTCAACTGTGATTTCAGCTCTACGTTTTGTCCCAGTTGATGTAACAGGTACAGCTTTCTTTTCTTCAGCTTTGATCTTAATCAGCTTTTCCTTTTCTTCTTCTGTAGCATCTCTAAGCAGAATCCATTGATTGTCCATTTGGACAAAGCCCATTTTCTCAAATGAATCCATGTTATAGACATTCATCATGGAATGTCCAAGGGAACTCGTACTGAGATCCACATTGAAGTGTTTGAAGACCTTGGTCAGAAGGTTTCCATATGGCAAGGCTTTGTTCGAGGTATTCCTTGATTGGAGCATTAATTTCACAGCTAAAAATCCAAAACTAATTTGCTTGCCCTCTGATAAGGCCAACATCAATATCATCTGCATGATGTTTACTGAGGTTTTGTGCCTAAAATTGGGTGTTGCCCTGGTTGAAACTATGTGGTGTATAATTCTCCCAATTCCATTTAGCCATTTTATGTTGCGACCATTTGAGTTTTTAAAACTCTTGCCTCCAATAAACTTGGCCTCAAATCTCTCCAAATCAAACAAGTTAAACTCTTCTGGAAATTTATTCATTTTAAAGAACTGTATTCCACCAGCTCTAACTCTAAAAATTCTATTTAGTATGCGATGATAAAACTCCAGGTTCACATATCCTACCCGCGTGGTATACCATTGAACTATGAACCCATCTACTGTTTCCTCACATCTCTCTTTTTTTATATTTGAGTAAAATTCCCAGACCAACACAGTGTATGGTTTTTCATTAACAGACAACAATTCTCCCTAGCTAACCAATTCAAACATATTTAGCATTTCATATAATTTAAGAATGCCATAGGGTTAACGCGATATTCGACAACAATAGTTCTATTTCTCGACACCATTCATTGAATTTAGACTCACACTTAGAGTCAAAGAAGCGAGGTACTTAAGTGTCTGAGCTTTCATCTTCAGGGTGTTTTTCTGATGATGCACTTTCAGAGGCTAGTTCTTTAGCAACTTCTTTACCCTTCTTTTTTGTGAGCGACTTGGTGGTGGCAACAGATTTCTTTTCAGCCACTTTGTTTTTCTTGATTTTCTTTTATTTGGGCTTAGTTCCTTTACTAATTTTAGGGATTTTAGCCATGGCAGATGAAGGGTAAAGATTTTAATTATCTGGTTTTGCAGAGAACACAAAGATTTGCAAGAAGAGAATGAGATAGGTTAATGACGATTTCAGATTTTGAAAAAAGAGAGAAACTGAAATAGTTTTGAAGGTCTTTTTAGGATTTCTAATGTATTTGAGAAGATATGTAATATCAGGTACATGGAAAAATGTAACTTTTCAGATATATGAAAGAGCTATTCTAGAAGGGTGTGAATATTTTGAATTTCAAAAAGAAGGATTTGGACCCAAACATTTCCATCCGATTTTTCTACCTAAGAGATATGTCATGCACGATTTTTTGGCTATTACCATTTTGGACTTGAAGCCCAGTCCAAAATGTCCATCCCATATGGATATAGAGGTTATTAGCTAGAGATGTGATTTTAGTGAAGGGTTTTGGATTCACGTTGTCCAAGAGCTACATCTATAATCTTCATTTTAAAAAAAATTCAGAATTCTACAAGAATAAACAACCAATATCTGGCAAAATCGTTAATTACACAATCTAGGAATTCCCAAACCTCTTCGCAGATGATTAAATCTTTCTTCAGCTAGTAGTTTGGTGATTATATTTACAAGTTGATCGTTAGTTGGAATATATTCCATACAAACATCACCCGTAAGCACATGATCTCTAATAAAAAGATACTTAATTTCTATGTACTTAATTCTAGAGTGCTGAACAGGATTTTTGGTCAGATTAATAGAACTAATATTATCACACAAAATAGGCAAGCAGTCAAAATTTAGGCCAAAATCAAGTAAAGTATTTTTTATCCATAAAATTTGTTCACAACAACTTTCTGCTGCTATGTACTCTACTTCAATTGTTGAGAGTGAAACACAGGTTGCTTCTTGTTGTACCAAGAGACTAGAGAATGTCCGAAAAATTGACAATATCCACATGTACTTTTTCTCTCAACTTTGCAGTCGACATCCGTGTATCCTACATGATCAAAAGAGTTAGTTCATAGATACTATAGACTATAATCATATGTTCTAACCAAGAACCTAAGGATGCATTTTACAGCATATATGTGGGATTCTGTAGGACATGTTTGAAATCTTGCGCAAAGGCAAACCGAGAACATGATGTCAGGTCGACTAGCAGTGAGATATAGAAGACTTTCAATCATATCTCTATACTTTGATTCATCCACTTTCTTACCTTTTTTATCTTTGTCAAGCTTTAATGATGTGCTCATAGGTGTACTGATTTCTTTAGCTTCATTCATTCCAAACTTTTTAAGCAATTCCTTAGCATACTTAACTTGAATTAGGAAGATCACATCCTTAGTTTTCTTGATTTGTAACCCGAGGAAGAAGTTAAGTTCCCCCATCATACTCATCTCAAATTCTTGCTACATAGTCTTTGCAAATTTCTTACATAAAGAATTATTAGTAGCTCCAAAGATAATGTCATCAACATATATTTGAACAATTAAAAGGTCATCAAAATTTTCAGATTTAATGAACAATGTAGTATCGATTATACCTCTTAAAAATCCTTTTGAAAGATGAAACCACTAAGCTTTTCATACCAAACACATGGAGCTTATTTTAAGCTATAAAAGGCTTTAGAAAGTTTAAAAACATAATTAGAAAAATGTTTATGTATAAAGCCAGGGGGTTACTCCACATATATTTCCTCTTCAATTAAACCATCTAAAAAGGCACTTTTAACATCCATTTGATAGAGCATGAAACTTTTAAAGAATACAAAAGTAAGCAGCATTCTAATGGACTCTAATTGAGTAATAAGAGCAAAAGTCTCGTCATAATCAATGCCCTCTTCTTGATTGAATCATTGGACAATAAGTCTAGCTTTGTTTCTAATAACTACACCATGCTCATCAAGTTTGTTTCTAAAAACCCACTCTGTGTCTATCATAGGATGATTAAGTGGTCTAGGAACAAGTTTCCAAATTTGATTTCTTTAGAATTGATTTAATTCTTCTTGCATGGTCACAATCCAAAAATCATCATGCAAAGCCATGTCAATGCAACTAAGTTCAATTCTTGAAAGTAAGGTAATATTATCTATAAAGTACTGTCTTATTTTGACTCCACATCTGGGGCACCGATAATCTGCTCTTTTGGATGTCCAGCTTTTTACTTCCAATCCTTTAGTAGGCTTTGATCAATGTGCTCTTCACTTCTTTGCTCACTTTCTTCAACTTGCTATTCTTCCAATTCCTCTTCCTTGGCATGGATGTCAAGTGATGGAGCTTTGTGATGTTCACTGCCTTTTTCCTTTGTGGTTCCTACATCATCATCTTCTTTTCTAGGAAAGTATATGTTAGATTCATCAAATACAACATGTACGGATTCTTCCATACATATAGTTCTTTTATTATACACTCTATATACTTTTTTGTTGGAAAAGTATCCAAAAAATATAGCCTCATCCGATTTGCTATCGAATTTTTCAAGATTATCTCGAGTGTTAAGAACAAAACATTTGTACCCAAAAACTTTGAAATATGAAATAGATAAAATTTTGTCAAATATTAGTTCAAGCGGTGTTTTTCTTAGAATAGGCCTCATCATAACATGGTTGACAATGTAGCACGCTATATTCATAGCTTCAGCCCAAAGTATGTTAGAAGAGAGTTTTCACAAAGTATTGCTCTTGTCATTTCTTGCAAAGTTCTATTTTTCCTTTCAACTACACCATTTGTTGAGGGGTTCTTGTTGTTGAAAAGTTGTGAGAAACACCACTCTCATCACAAAATTTTGTAAACTTATAGTTGTAAATTTCTCTACCATTGTCACTTCTTATTGATATCCATTTGCACCTAAGGGATTTGAATATGTTTTAGCAGTTTTGAAAATTCATAGAATGCCTCATCTTTTTGTGCAAGAAACATGGTCTAAGTGAATCTTAAAAATTCATCCACTAGTATATAACCATACCTTTTACCAACCAAGACTAGTGGTCCTTATTGGTCCAAATAGATCCATATGTACAAGTTCAAGAAGTTTTGATGTTGAAATCATTTTCTTGTGTTTAAAAGAGGTTTTGGTTTATTTTTCAAATTTGCACGCATCACACAATCAATCTTTGTAAAACTTCATTTTAGGTAGCCCACTAACAAGCTCTTTTGAGTATAATCTATTTAGCAAATCAATAGACACATGACCTAGTCTTCTATGCTAAAGGAAACTATCATCATTATTTACGGAAAGACATCTTATATCATGCTCAATAAGATCATCAAGATAGAGCACATAAATATTTCCACTCTGTTTGGTAGCAAAAATTGTTTCATTACTAGAGCTATCCATAACAGTGCAAGAATCCTTTTCAAAAATAACTTTATAGCTATTGTCACACAATTAGCTAATGCTAAGCAAGTTGTATTTCAATTCATCAATTAACAGTACTTGTTTGATAATAGTAGAAGATCTCTTACCAATATTATCTATTCCGAGTATCTTCTCCTTATTCTTATCTCCAAATGTGACAAATCTATCATTTGTGGCTTGAATATTTTTCAAAAATGCTGCATTACCGTCATATGTCTAGAGTATCCACTGTCCAAGAATCATTTTGTGGAGCTCATCTTTTGTGGCAAGAGTACTTATACATAGGAAGGAGAAGTGACTTTTGGTACCCATATTTTCTTGGGTCCATGGGGGTTAGTGATGGTTTTTTTAATTCTCCAAACAATTTTTATACCCGATTTGACTCATTTCCTAATGTGACACTTAGATGCATTATATCCATAATTACCACAATAAGTACAACACATATTATTTATATGTGAGTAGCTAGCTTTCTTAAAATGGAATTTTTTACCTTCAACTTTGCTCATATGCCCAAAACTGATACCATTTCTATTTCTAGCTACATGCTGCATTCCAAGCAGTTTATTTAGATTGTCTTAGCCATTGTGAACTTCTTAATACATATGGCAAGATCATCAACTCTCTTTTTCATGTCATCAAAATTACTGAGCGTAATTTCAAGAGAAAAAATTTTATCAGACAAGCATTTGTTCTCAAATGTTAAACAATTCAAGGAAGTAGTAATAACTTCTTTTTTAATATTTAGACAATAAATGGAATCAAGTAAAGCTTTATTTTCGCTCATTAGCTTGTCATTTTCATCTAACAAGAAATTGATCTTCATTTTCATTTCGTTGTTTCTTCTAGACAGCTTTTTGAGTTCATGGAACATATCAATGAGAAGCTTACTCAGATCATCTGAATTTTCACAAATAGAATCATGTAATTCAGTTACAGAATTAGAAGGAGTAAGCTTTACCTTTTCTCCCATGGCCATGAAGCATATGTTGGCTGTTTTGGGTTCAGTTCACTGTGTTCTTCATTTCCATATTCTTCTTGATCCCACATTTTGATTAGCCCTTTCCTTTCTTGGCTTTAATGCCCTTTCTTCTCTTCTTGTTGTGCTTGGCTTCTCTTTCTTTAGCTATTAGACAATTAGTAATAAAATGCTCTGCACTCTTGTATTTATAGCACTAAAGTTTGAAAAACAAAGTTTGTCCTTTCCTTTCTGACAAACTTCTTCCCTTTGCTGAAGTTGCCTTTACTAAACATTTTTTTTTGAATTTTCTGGCAACCATGGCCAATCCTTTATTGTCCAAATCAGTGCTACAATCACTTTCAAATTATTCACTGATAACTTCATTATTTGCAGCTTTTAAAGTAGTTCCTCTTTTGCCTTTATTATCATCATCATGTTCTTGAAACCTTTTAAGTTTCATTTCATATGTTAAGAGAGATCCAATCAACTCTTCAGTTGGTAGAACCTTTAAGTCCTTAGATTCTTCCACAGTCAAGGTTTTAGGCTACCAGCTTTTTGTCAAGGCATCAAGTATCTTTCTATTTTGTTCTCCAAGGGAATAGACTTTCCCATAAACCTTTAATCCATTCACTATATTCGTGAATCTGGTGAATATGTCAGTAATGTTCTCATTTGGTTTCATGATAAATAGCTCATAGTTATGGACTAAGAGTCCTAATTTTGATTCCTTCACTTGATTTGTCCCTTCATGGTGACTTCAAGTAATTTTCACATATCATGGATTAAATCACAACCACTAACTCAGTTTTATTCATTTGCATCAAGAGCACAGTATAGTATGTTCATTGCCTGAAAATTCAGTGTCATTTTAGCATTATCCTAATTGTCATACTCATCACTCTGTTTAGGCACTATTCTGCCTTTAACAATTTTAGATGGAACAAATGGTCCTTTTTCGATTAGATTCCATAGCTTAAAATTGATTAAGCATACATAGATCTTCATTTAGTTTTTCCAGAATGTATAGTTGCTTCTATTAAACAATGGTCGTCTATTTGTCGAAGACCTCTCAATATATGGTAAGGATGAGGTGTTTGCCATTTTGATCTTTTCTACAAGGCTATTAAGCCAAAAACAGAGTAGACCAATACTCTAATACCAATTGATAAACCTTAGGGGGTGAATAAGGTTTATGGCAAACAAATATAACTTTCAAGATCTTTTGACAACTTGTAAGAAATAGCTAAAAAATATTGGTGTTTGAAAACTAATTCGCTGTGCAGTTTTAAATGTACGCCCACAGATCTTTCACAGCTTCACTAAATAATATGATTTGAGATTGTATTAAAGATGGGCATATAAGATAACAACACCTTACTCATTTTATAAAAGCCTTTAATCAGATCAATGAATGCAAGAAGCAATGCAGTGTTTTTAAATCTGCTAAAACAGTAAACTTTTAGTCAAAAAGGTATAGAGTAAATGCAAGAGAATAGCCCAAAGATTTATAGTGGTTCGATTCTCAAATGATCTACATTCCCTACCTTAAGTATCCACTTAAGGATTTCAACACAATCAGTAAAAAAAAAAAAATCCAAATTAATAGTGGTAGACAACACTAATCTTATAATAGAGGATCACCACTCTTAGTTTTACACCTAACCTTTTTACACACAACAATCAAGGCTCACCCTAACCAGATTTTACTCCCCAAACCTTGACACACAACAAATCATAGAAAAAATGCAAAAATAGCTCACAGATTAAGCAAATATACCTAGCTAGAGTTCTTTTGCCTTTTTACCTTTGGAATAATAAATCTCACTTTGAAACACAATGTAGGTGAGAGATTTCTATTTTTCGAAAGTCTTAGAGTGTTTCTGAAAATGTTAGCACAAATTCCTTACTGAAAATTGTGTTTAAAAGGCTTTTATAGGGGCAAAAAGCAATATGCCAACGACTAGTAAAGGCTATTTTTTGCTATCAGATTTTTCTAGAATTTTGGATTCATAAAATCGAAAATTATGCATCTAAAAGGAGAGTCCAAAATATCACTTTATGCAGAAGTATAGTTTGAACACCTACAGATTCTTAGATGGGCATTTTGGATTTAGAGGTCTTTCCAAAATCACTCAACAAAAAAATCTGAATTGAGAATACCCTCTTTTTGAAATCATTTTTATGTGCTTCAATATGAAATAAATTGAACTATGGTAAGGAGACATAGGAAATACAAGTAACATCTTATCTACAATTTTCTATTCTAACATTCTTCAAAATCTTCATGGTGTGCAACTTCTTTAGATTGGAATTTTCTTTTGATCATTCTTCTCAAGCTTCATCAACTATTAGTTTCTTGGCAATTCTATTTGCAAAACTTTGAAAAACTGAGGTCAAACATGCCATATCCAAAAATTCTATCATATATAAATACACATATTAGTCAACATCAATGTTTGTCATAAATCAAAACACGGGAGAATGTTCTTTGGGCTAACAAAAACTATAAATGCAATTTCAAGATAACACACTTTGTTGAATTGCACCTAAGGTAACCATGACGTTGAGTACTAATATAGGTAGGCTGATTAGAGCTAATCTTGGAAGGCTAGGGTAAGTCTCTCAATGAAGGCCTCCATCGAGGGATAAACTCTTTCTGGATAAGGTGATAGTTCTAGTTAGTTAGGCTGGTATGTGCTAGCAACTCAGTCTGTGTAGACTGTTTCTTTTCCAGAATGGACAATTGGTAAGTTAGGGTATAGAGATAGAGAAGTATCTCACCCAGTGGGCCAATCACCTACTTGTATTGTGATGCAAGGTTTCACAATAGGAGGTCATGATGCAAGATTTCATGGCCATGACTATGATGTTGGGTTTCATAATCAACTTTGTTTGAGTGGTTTATTTCTTTACAAGCTGTACGTTTTATTTTTGCAAAAGCTGATAAAATACCATTCAAGGTTTAAAGATGAGTTTCTGGACTTGCAAACTTCTTATTCTAACTTGTTTATAATTTGCATACATGGAAGGTTTTCTTAAATTGTCATGAGCACACACAGGACTTAGGTTGTTTTGAGTTTTGAAGATTCATTTTGATTGTATTTGCTTCTTGAGAGATTTTAGTTATCATTTAATTGTTTTAAGACTTGTCAAGTGTTATTTTGGATTGTAATAAGTTTTAAACTTGGATTATTTCTTCTATCTTTTTATTTACCTAGTTATAAAGACCCCTTGTCCTAAGGATGGTGTGACATCCCCACACCTTTTGGGATACCTATGTAGTGGGCTGTTACAAGTGATATCAGAGCTAGGTTTAGACGACTATTAATAATATTTGGATTTATTACATTATATTTTATAATTTCTAGTGCTAACCTGTGCTTTTCTATTTGTAGGATGGTTAGAGGATTCGCATCCATTACCTGAGCTTGGCCTTTTATGTGTGGTAGGGCACTTGTTTTAGTTTTTATAGTAGACCCATCCTCCTCTGACACGGAACCCAAACCTGGGTCGGATTGGTTTGAGATAGAGAGCAGTGATGGTGAGATGGAGGTTGAGGTCCCTAACTTTACTTTGCTCGAGGATGTTAAGGAAAAGAATATGGAGGTTGAGGTTACTAAGCTAGAGTTACCCGAGCAAGAGGGAGGTATTAAGGATGTGCAGGCAGTGGACCCTAACATACCAGTGGTTGATTTAGTCTCAGATAGTGAGGCTAAGGAGGAAGCTCCTGATCTTGACTTAAGTGGTGAGGGAGGAGAGGAGATGGGTGGTGCTGATGGTGAGGGAGGTGAAGAACTGAGTGATGCTAATGATGAGGGAAGAGAAGAGATGGATGATACTAATAATGAAGGAGAAGGGGGGATGGAAGAGTCTAATGAGGAGGAGGAGGAGGCGGTCGTGCCTCCTCAGACTCAACCAATAGGAGAGTTTAATATTACCCCTTTTAGTTTTGACTTTGAGGACTCTGGTGAAGAGGGACCCAATCAGAGGGATGGACCTATCCCGAGTATGAGGGCACTTAGAGAGTTAGTCTTTAGGGCAAAAGACAAAGGAAAAATGAGGATGGAGGAAAGTCCTTGGAGGAGTGAAAATGATGGTAGCACACTTAAGTTTGGACTGGGGTTAGACTTTCGAAAGAGTAGAAGAGGATGGCTCGAAGAACCTATTTCCAAATACTCGAGTGACGACTAGAGCAGCAGGAAGACTTAGTAGATTTGTGATATAATTTAATGATTAGGGAATTTGTTTATTGAGATCATGGCATTATTTACTTTCTTGCTTATGAGTATTTGATTTCTGTGGAGATATCATATGTGATATCCAATTTCTTTGTTTTAAAGTATGATTTATTTTGAAAACAACTTTTGAGTATTTCACTTCTTTCAAAAATACTCCTATATGTTCAATGAATGAGTAAAAGCTATATATGTTATCTTTGCACTATATGTTTGCATGCATATATATGCATTTGACGACCTATAATTATGGCGATAATGATTGATGATGGCACCTAGATGTAAAGATATAGTTAGAGGCAGAACTAGTCATGACGGAGAATCTTCAACACTTGAATTCGAGCCAGTAGAGCACTTGAAGCCAAATGTGGGAAAGGAGTACGAAGAAGAACAAGAGATTGAACTTAAGGAATCTACTAAGGTGACAGTTGTACATGCCCAATTAAGACCCCATCACCGAATTCAGTCAACTAAGGAAATATAGTTATTGGAAGAAAAAAGTTAAAGCCACAAGTGATGACTAAGGTGTTAGATTTAAGCAGAAATGACGTGAGTTCAAAAGTAGTAATGGTGCCTGGTTAATTCTTTATTTCTCCTAAAAGAGTATGTGATGTGTTTGGATTTGGGCATAAAAATCATACAAAAACTAAGCACATTCCCAATCAAGTTTAAATTAAAATGTTGGACCCAAATCACACATATGAACAAGCGTACTTATCATTACTGAGCACAGGGTTCAAACGAATGTTGATCCTCAAGGAACAAGTAAACATTAATTACTCCTCTTTCATTGTTTAACCGACTCAACAAAGTGAAAATCAAATAAAAAGGAAAACTAAAAAGAAAATAAAATAAAAATATGTACATGTCAAGGATGGAGAAATATGCAACTCAAACCATTGATTAGACAACCATGATCTTTAAAAACTTAACCATTATCATAATCAATCATTCTCTCGGCACCATGAAGGATTAAGGTAAATTAGCATCACTTTGTCTGTCTCAACTAATTACTACATTCTAGATAAATTAACATCACTTGGTCTGTCTCAACTAATTCATCCAAAAAATGCATTAAACACAATCCTTAATTAAATTTTCGTGGTCTGGCAAATTTAAAATATGAAATTAATCAATGAATCCTTAGTTTGGCAAACATCAATTAACCTTTAATTACTCAATCCTCAACAATTAACCTCTTTGGTCTAGCAAGTTAACAGCCAATGAATGCGAAAATTAATCAATTGCAACCATCATCAACCTCTTTGTTCTAGCAAGTTAACAATAGAAACAACCAATTAATCTCGGAATATGCACAAGTAATTAAATACCAAGAAGAACAGTCAATTAATCAAAAGATCAAATAACTCCAAGAATCATGATTATCTAAAACAATGTCAAATTACAATAGAACAATTAAAACATCATTGTCAAGAAAAAGAAGACAAAGTAAAAGAAAGAACTCATAGACAAGCCTCCTTCTTCTTCCTTTGAAAACCTTCTTGTACAACCCTCCTTGAACTTGAAGAATTCCTCCTTAGACTCTTTGGGCTGTCCTTCTCGGGGGTGGTGCCGCCTCTGTTCTGTTCTGTGATATTTTTATCTTATTTTACCCCTAAAATCTGAAATAATGCACAAAATACCTTTCCAATGGTAAAATTTCAAATATAAAGGAATATGGCTAGTTATTTCACAAAATGTATCACAAAATAATATCAAATAATTAGAAAAAATATGACTAATTTAGACCCTATCAGTATGCTCTTTGATCTTTGTTCTATATAGCCAATATATTGTGTAGTGTACTATCCATTTGAGTAGTGATAGGCTAGAGTATAAGAGTCGAATCCATCAACTGCAAATAGTTATAGATTTTCTTATTAATTGTTTCAATGGCCCCTATCATGCAAGGAAGCTAGGATTTATAATAGGTTTGATCTGAGAGATGAAATTTTGGCTGGAGAAGTAAAATTTATCAAGAATCTAACTCATTTTTCTTTTGTGGACTGTGATAGCATATTAGACTAGGAATGATTGTCGAAGTAAGAAGTTAAGTTAGTTTTGGAGATAGAATAATGCATTTTTGTGGATCAGATAGATATGATTAAATTTTAGAAAAGGTAAGGAGAAGGAAATGTGGTTCATAATACTAGGAGCGAAGGTTTATAAAGTATTGTTGAATGAATACTAAGGATATCTAGCCAGTGTTGTAGCCCTTGGGACCCAAGAATAATAGTATAGGAAAATGATAGAATTTTAAAGCTATGTATAGGTTATGGAATAATGAATAGTTTGCTCGTCAAGAATTTATGTTGTTATTCCTAAGTTAGACTTGAGATAGAGATATCATTAAGTGTGAATTTTAGAAGGAGATATACCTGAGATTGCAAAATTGCAACTAACATTAGGGATGGGTACTAAGGATAGGTGATGATGCCATACTGATTGACAAGGACTCTAACACTTAAGGATTAGATGCATAGGATTTTCAATCTAGCTTTGATAATTTTATGGTGACTTTTTAGATAATACCTGATATATTTTGAAAGCTATTAAGGACATGGAACAATTGAAATTGGTATTAGAAAGTGGAGGTAGCATAAATTTCTATTAAGTTTGGTAAGTGAAAGTTTTATTTGAACATAGCTCTATTTCTGGAATGAGAGGTAATCAAGAACGGTTTTAAGGTAAATGTAGCTAAGATAGAGGCTGCATGGAATGTCATCAGGTATTGTATCCAAACTGGATCCTAGTTTCACTACAAGATTTTAGACTAAGTTTCAAGAGAAAATGGGATCAACTTAGAAGTTCTGTACTACAGTATATCCTCAAAATTGATGGCCAGTCGAAGAGACTTATTTAGATATTAGAGGACATGTTGAGGGCATGTATATTGGACTTTGTTGATAAATGGACTGAATGCGTGCCCTATGCAAGAAGGCCTACAACAACAACTATCGATCTTCTATTGGTTTGGCCCTATATGAAGCGCCAGAAATGTCAAGTACCATTGTAATTGGGACCATTGTAATTGGGATGAATAGAAGATAGGCAGATGAACAAATTCAGTAAAGTTTGTGTTCAAGAAATGGCAGATAAGGTAAAAGTAACAAGAGAAAGACTAAAGGTGACTCAAAGTCAGCAAAAGAGCTACGCAAATGATAAGAGGAGAATGTTGGAACTGTCACCTATAGATTGGACTTACCAGATATTTTAATGAGATTACAAGACCTATTTCATATATCTTAGCTGAAGAAGTATAATCCTGACCCGAGACATGTCCTGAACAATGTGCCTTAGCTACTGTAACCTAACTTGAGTTACATGGAGAAACCGGTTAAGATTCTAGATTGAAGTATCAAGACTCTTCGAACTAAGCAAATACCAATGGTAAAGGTGTTATGGGAGCATCACGGCATGCCACATGGGAAACGGATGAGTGAATGAAATGAAAGTATCCTGACTTGATATGAAGGTACACGCTGAATTTCGGGATGAAATTCTTCTAAGGATGGAAGGATGTAAAACCCCACCTAAGTTTATCATAGAATTAGAGGAATGGGTTGCATTTCATGACATATTGCATAACTAAATATTTTCTGGATCAATTCATGTGTTTTAGAATTATTATATATGGTCTATATGTTTTATTTATGTTTGATAAGTATTAGGGGAGTTAGAGAATTTTTCTTAGGAAAGAGAGAATAAGAAGCTTGAGATAGAGAAGGGAAGAGAATTAAGTTGGCAAAATAGGAAATAAGAATTAATGTAGTTAAATGGATAAAACTTTGTAGTTAATTCCTAAGATCTTAAGTTCAAAACTCATCAATTCAGAATTATTTTTTATTATCCTAACTAATATTTGAATTTTATTTCTTACATTCCATGAATTTAGGAATGTTGTCTTGAGCAATCACAATGGTAATTTTCTAACCATGTGATCTTATACTAAAGAAAATCTAGAGAAGTTTTATTCTCCATTATTTTAGCAATCTATGTCTTAGCATATTTGAATTTAAAAATATTTTATTTCTTAATTTTTTTTTATTTTCTTATAAAATGTTCTAAATTATTATTAGACTTGGAATTTAAATAAAATTCTAGCTTTTTGGGAACCACTTAGCCGAAATCTTGGAAGGAAATAGGAGAGATAGAAAAACATTTGATTTCCAAAAATTAAACCACCAACTTTTTCTCCTAGGAAAACTTCATTTTTTGTTATTCTTGTTTTAGAGAAAAGCTGGAAATCTTTTTAGTCTTCTTTTTGGGTTAAACTCAAAATTAGTCAGCTTAGTACCATTTCTTTCTTTGCAAAATAAACACGCTCTTTATGAGTAAAAAGCTGGAAAAATTCATGGTGAATTTTAGATCTCACTTAGCCTTTGCAAACAAAAAAAAAAAAAAAAAAAAATTCTAGCAAGCTTGAAGATCATTTAACTAAGAAACATTTGAACATTCAACACCAAGAACTAACTCTTCAATGGTTCTTATTCTTCATCAAGTTGTTAGTTGGAAAACTCCAATGAAGGACCTTGAGATGCTCCTACTTTGTAGCTACAAAATCAATTCAAAATACTTTGAATTTTGCTAACAACCACCTATGATTTTATCACTTATTCTAGCTAGGATAATCAGAATTTTACTCAGTCATTTTAGCTTCTTATAGAAAGCTCTTCTTCACCATTGTTCCTTCACTATTTTCGGCCACCCCATGGCATAATAGCTAAACCCTCTTTCTTCTTCCTTCAACCTTAGCTATCAAACTCCATTAAAGCATCTCAAACTTCTCCTAACTTCTCTCCATTCAAAATATTTTGAGTTTGAAATTGAATTCTATGCATTGCTCTATCAAACACTCACCATTCTAGTAATCAACTCCACCAAACAAACCAGAAATTTTGCACACCATAACAAGCCATTTTCGGCCAGCTCTTAGGCTAGGGCAACCTCCATTTTTCTTCTACAATGTAGACAAACCAAGTGAACCTCCATTGTATAGCTAGAAACCTTCAAGCATAGAACACCATTAGCAACCATCTATCTCAAGGATCTCCATTAATTCCTTAACTATTTTTCAAATTCAAAACTTAAATAACTCCTAGACTTCCTCTCTCCTAGCTAGACCAAATCATCACATCAAACAAGGCAATTTGCCACTAACAATCCAAGAACACTTTCATCTCCTTCTAATTTTCTCTCTTATTCTCTTAAGTATACCAAGAACACACACTACTTTTCTTCAACCCTTTAGCCACTTCTAATCACACCAAACCACTCTACAATCCTCAAATCAACTAGAAAGCAACGTATTTTCTCCTTTAACACACTTTATAACACCAAATCAATCCAAGTTCTTTCTTCGCTCGGATCAAACAAGGATTTTTTTTTCTTCTTTCCATCAAGAAGAACAAAAGGTAAACCAAGTCCAAAACATTAATTTATGTTTTCTGTTCTTCTCTTTTATTTTCTTTTATTCTTACTCTTTTCTCAATCTTCTCTCGGCCAAAATGGTTGGTGGTCATGGGTGGACCTTTTCACTTTGGTCTCTCAAAGGTGTTCACTAAGGTAATCAAGGCTTTTGATTATCAAACGTCGTCTTCAACTTAAAAACTATCATCAAGACAAGTATTTTGTTCTAACTCCTCTACTTTTTTTGAACTCAAGATGTGTAGGATGATATCAATATAGATGAGTTGATGTGATTTATGATGATCTAGGAATGTTAGGGAAAATATTTATGATGTGAATGATTTTATGAGATGTCATTATGACTGCTTTAAGAATTATTTTTGGATCTTGATTTTTAATGTGAAGATGGTATGATGAAATTGTGGATTGCCAGTGAGGCTATGACATGCTTGTTTGGAGATGTGAGAATAGAATTTATGACATTAAAGCATAAGATGATTTTTGTTGTTGCTTTAATATTGTTGATATGGCTATCAATAATTATTATTGTCTTGGTAGAAATTGATGTGGTATTAAAAATACAACCTTTGATGAATAAATGTTGTTATTACCTCTACTTGTTTAACTATTACTTTATTTATTAATAACAAAGTTTTTACTCCTTTAAATTGATAATAGCAATATTATTATTGTTGTTACTATTAAAATTAATGACATTATTATTATTATTACTATTACTACGATTATTATTATATTATTATTACTATTAACATTATTATTTTTAATAATAAATTACCGTTATTATTATTATTATTATTATTATTATTATTACAAACATTATTATTATTAATAACATTATTATTTTTAATATATTATTATTATTATTATTATTATCATTATTGTTATTCTTAATCTTATTGGTAGTATTATTATCATTTTTAATAATAATAATATTATTATTGTTGTTGTTATTTTTATTACAATCACTGTTACACTTAATAATGGTATCAAAACTCTAGTTTAAATATCAATTACTCTTAGTTGATCCATTATTTAGCGCCAATAAACTACCATTTATTAATATCCTGTATTTATTAATTAGTCACTATTTTTTAAAAGAAAATATATGTACAGTTACCAGATATTATATGTGATATGAAGTTTATTATTTATAAAATTAGTATTTATATTATGAAGTACTAATGATTATTTGCTAGATTAATCAAGAGCACATTATTTTTCCTTGTCAAACATTCTTTTAGCATGTTATTTAATTGATATTCGATGTTACTATTAATAGTAGTTACTATTGCTAGTAGGAAATTTTAGGTCTTGGATATATAGTTATGAATGCTCGGTGTTTTAGGATGTGCTTTCATCTTTAGCAAAATGTGTTAAGCATAAAGATAGTAGTTGGACCAAACTGGTTGTTGACTTGCTTTAGCCAGTTGGACTCTTTTGATGCTGTGATGATATAAGTATTGAAAGGGAATTTGCCAAGCTAGGTGGAACATAAGGGAATAGAGTTATAAAAATGTTTATTCCCTTGTGATACAAGAGTTGTTGGCCAATTGTAATATGCACTTTGTTTTTAGTTCAGACAGGGCTAGGTATCTTTGATCTAGACGTCAAGAGATTTTATCTATGAGATAAAAGAATCGAGTAAGTCTATGCATAAACTGTTTGCTGAACTAAAGTGTTCTGCAAGTTAAATGTGATGTTTACTATAAAGTTATTCTTTAAGTTGTAATTATGAACATTCTACATCTTCTATCAAAACAAACTAGTTTTAAGCAAACAAAGGTTTTCCAAAACAAAATGTTAAATTTTATTAAATCTAGTTTTAAACTCAGACTTTTCAGAACTATAAATGTAATTTCAAGGTAACGCACTTTGTTGAATTGCTCCCAAGTGGGGTAAACATGACGTTGAGTACTCAATATGAGTAGGCTGATTAGAGCTAATCTTAGAAGGCTAGGGGAAGTCTCTCAGTAGAGACCTCTATTAAGGGATAAACTCTTTCTGAATAAGGTGATAGTTCTAGTTAGTCAAGCCGGTTCATACTAGCACCTCAGTCCATATGGACTGTTTCTTTTTTCAGAATGGATAACCGGTAAGTTAGAGTGTAAAGATGGAGGAGTATCTCACCCAGTGGGCCGATCACCCACTTGTATTGTGATGCAAGGTTTCATAGTAAACGATCGCAATATAGGTTTCATGGCCATGACTATGATACAGGGTTTCATAGTTAACTTTGTTTGAGTGATTTATTTCTTTACAAGCTGTACGTTTTATTTTTGCAAAAGCTAATAAAATACCACTTAAGGTTTAAAGATGAGTTTCTGGACTTTCAGACTTGTTATTGTAACTTGTTTAAAATTTGCATACATGGAAGGTTTTCTTAAATTGTGATGAGCACACACTAGGAAGTATTTCTCACCGCCCTTTTATATCATATTTTTAGGTCGATCCTACTTTGAAGGTTGAATTGCTTTGTGTTGCCTTAAGTTTTGAAAATTCATTTTGATTGTATTTGTTCCTTAAAAGATTTTAGTTATCATTTAATTTTTTTAGACTTGTATAAGTGCTGTTTTGGGTTGTAATAAGTTTTAAACTTAGATTATTTTTTCCATCTTTTTATTTACCTAGTTATAAAACTCCTTATCCTAAAAATGGGGCGACATCCCCACGTCTTTTGGGGTACTTAGGTAGTGGGGTGTTACAAACGTGACCTGACCTACTGCATATTGCTCAGACTATGGCAAGAATGAAGCTTTAATTTAACTTATGAGTCAGGCATAAGAGTAAGGGCTCTTGATTCATTAATTTTTTTATTATCTTCAGGCTCTTGTTTAGTTAATTTTTGTACGATCTTGGACCATGAATGCTTTAATCTAACCTTATTAGATTTAGCATAAGTACTTGTTGGATTTAGGGATAGTGGGCATGCTATCCTATGTAGCATACAACATATTGGTGCCTAACTCCATAATATATCTATTACCACCTTAGGAAGTTAATAGACCTTAAGGGTGGGTTGTAAAGAATAGTTAAGCTATACTTATTTTGTAACTTCTTTTGTAGAACAGATGCTTTTCATGGAAATATTAAATTTCCAAATGAAAATAAGGTGTATTGTTCTATTCCTCCACCTCTTTCATCTCCTTCAAACACAATAAAATGAAGTTCTAGTGAAGGCATAGGTTTTGTGGTTTTGGGTGTTCATTTGATTTTCCTCAACTGTGTTTATTTACTTTATCTTTCTTGTTCAACCATCCAGTTTAGTATGATAGCTGCCAAGTATATGGTCTTTTTTGTTTTATTATTTTAGTCCACTTTCTGTTATCATATTATCAGATGGCTTTGAGGGTCTTCTTTTTGGATTTTTGTTCCATCTAATTGATACTTAGATGTGCACTATCTGAAATAGAAAATATTGGAAAAGAAGGTTCTTTTTTATGCTGTTTTGAAACTCAACATTTACAAATTGTCCCTATAGGATCTCTCACGTACTCAATCCCTTGTCTCTATTTATTTATTTTTTTATATTAGTCAGCATTTTGTTAAATAGATTAATCTCTTTTTATTTTTTTCCCCAATTATTGGCTTTAATTGGAGAATATGGATATGCATATATGGGGTTATATGATGAATCTCTTTGATAGCATGAGCAAATCTGCATCAACTCTGTGTTTTTTTAAAGTAAATTTTTTATCTTATTTTATCTTTCATTCTTCTTTATTTGCTCGTTTTCTGTGTGAAATATAAGTACTTTTCTTTCTCTCTTCAGATAAATCTTGCTTGAAAGTAAGGATATTGAGTGGTATTTCTTTTGCCCATAAGATGAAGTATTCAAATGGTGAAAAAATGAAACACATAACTGAATCTAGATATTAGAAAACCACAAGAAAAGATTTATAGGTACAAAAGGAGACTGATTAAGCAAATTTTGGGGTATCTTCAGTGCCGATGATTGTTTGGTCTCAGTGGATTATTATGGATTGAAAGTGTTTTTAAATGTTTGGTATTTTAATTCTACTTGAAATTTTGCCTGTTATTCTGTTATAATTGAGAATGTTTTCTATTTTGTTTCATGGGGTGTACTTAATTTGCTGATTAATAAATACAAGAAATGTAAAATATATGAGAAAAGAAGAAAATCTAGTCCTTTTGTTTGCCTTGTGTTATTAGTTTTTTTGCAATGTTTAATTTATTGTATTCGTGTGCAATAAAAATTCAAAATTTTCTAAAATAGCAATGTGAGTATAATGTTGTTTTTCTAAGGATCTAGAATGGAAAGAAAGTTGAGATTTTGAATTTTTATTTGCATTTTTCTGGTTATGGTCCTCTTATGTTTGGAATTCAAGGAAATAGTGCTCATTTCGCTGTCGTGAGATGTAAGAGGGATATTGCAAATGTTAAGCATTCTGATCGGGTTACATATTTTAGTTATATGGAATTTGATTGTTTCTTGGTAATATGTTAGTATTAGGAATAATAAACAGTCTTAATTGGACTAAAGTGGATGTAAAAGGATTTAGCGCATGCGCAATCTTTGGAATTCTTCATATGCAAAGGAAGCATTTGGAGAAGTTGAGGCCACCTTCAGTTACCAAGCTTTTCTTGTGTTGGAGTTTAAATTGACTTGATTGAGTGGTGGCTAATCAGATATATATCGCCACTATTAGATAAAGCAATTCAGATAACCAAGTTGAAAATAGTCATATCAATTCCATTCCTGACTTTTGCTTTTGTAGCCATTCTATTTAGTTATGATCCAATTATTACATCTTTATGTGCTTTTTGTCCCAATCTGTCCCCCCTCCCCCCCCCCCCCTCCTAAAAAAAAAATAGTGTTGAAAGGCATCAAGAAAATAAAAATAATCCCATACTCCTACATGCTTGTTCTTTTCTCTTATCAAGTAGGAACACATTGAAATGAATTTCTCAGAATCTTTTTGTTAGTAGTAATAACTAATTCAGTTGGACTCTTATGGAAATGTGAGGTTAGTTGCTAAGTTCTTGTTTGATTAGAACTTGTCCTTTCTAAAGTGCAAGGTTGCCTCATGTATTCGTAGAGTTTACATGGAACTCAAGCTACATATTGGCTTAAGAAATGATTACTATTGTTTTTTGGGAGACTGCTCATGATGCCTGTGATTGCACGTGTAGTATAGATTGTGTTGAAGTTTTATTTTTCTTCTTAGGCAGCCTTCATTTACATTTTGGTCAGAAAGGGTGAGACTTCTCAGCAACAACTAAGTTATTAACTGGAAAAACTAATGTTGGGGCCAAATGAAAAGAATGCACTAATGGGCTTGACATTAAATTGTGTTAGAACATTGAAAATTAGGGATTTTTCTTGATATAATTGTCCTATAGCCTCTAGTCTTCTTCAATATATTTAAGCATGTGTTCCTTTTTCAACTTAGTTTTACTTCGTAATTGGCCAATAAATGTCAAAAAGAAATTTCCATCTCTAAACTTCGAACTAAGATTCTCCTTCATTAGTGAAAATAACAATATCTACATTTGTAATTATTTTGTTGTGTTAACTATGCATAGTGTGCGAGATATCTCTATTTTATGTCACTGAATATGTGAACTATGTCATTGTTGACAATTTGTAATAAACTTTTCCTTCTTTATGTATAGCTCCTAAATCTTTGATAATTTTTACCTTGAATGCTTCTTTAGATGCAACAAATTTTTGCCTTTTTATTAAGTATAAAGAGAGAGATGCTCACCGGTGCTAGAATTTTGCTCAATAGGTATAGTAACAAGGAAACAATCTTATTACCACATGACTGCAAAGAGAACAAGGGAAATACTTGTGTTAAGAATACTTCCAATAGGCAAACTTCACTAATACATTACCAAAGAAGAGGAGATAAGCACACCAAAAGTTAATGCTAGTGCCTAATTCACAATATGCATTAATGTTATAAATCAGATAGTGGCTTACGCTCTGAGTTATATTTAGCAGAATCACTAACTTCATTTGTTTTGACTTCTCTTGGGCATTGAGATATAAAAGGTTTTAACTACAAATAAACAAATCAACTATAGATTAAAAAAGTAGACAAAGGAGTCCAATTTCATTTGTTTTACACATTCAAGTAATATACTTCACACTGTCATACTACCTAGTCACTATTTTGGTACATAAGAAGACTTGAATTTTTTTCACCAAAATATCATGGATACAAGATACTCTGACCAAACAAAGACACATGTATGCATAGTGCAGCCTCATCCATATGCTACTCAAATCTGAGTGCAGAGAAGGCACTGAATTCAAGCAAGTTATTATTATGTTGAATGATCTTTCTACTCAAGAGCTTGGTGCAAAAATCAAGGATAATGGTATTACATCTCCTAGTGCTAGGAATTCTCTGTCTACCCATATCCTTGTAGACTGATGTTTCAGATTTTGTTGGCTCATAAAAAAGGTTTATCTCTTTTTTCCCTCTCAGTTCGCTAATTGCTTTTGAGCTTGAGATTTTGTCTTTTTTTTTTTTGTTGGTCTTTGCAGAGTCTATTGGATGTGATAGGAGTAGAATTTAAGACGTTTATGGAATTCTTAAAAAGTTTAACCATATTTGGAAAGAAAGCTCCTACAAAACGTGTTCAAGAACTTATTGAGATCATTGAAGGCTAAGCTAATTTAGATGCTCAGTTCAATGTTAGTGATTGTCAAGTTATGCTGAATTCTTAAAATCATCTCTTCCCCCCCCCCATAAGCATAGTGGTTTGGTTTCTGGCATTTGCAATTTAGCACATTGTTGGCTATATCAAGCATTAGTATTCCTCTTTTGGTTTGCTCATAGCGTCACTTTTTGAAAAATTTGAATTGCAATGGCTTATGAGTGTAGGTAATAGATGGAAACCATATTAACAGATTGATATCATGTCTGTATATGGCTATTCCATTTTTTGAGGTTGACATTTCTTTTTAACTTTACCATTTCCATGAGTTAGCTACTGTTCTGTTGAACAAATTTTTGTGTTGCTTGCAAAGGGGTGCATCCAATAGTAAATTTCTCAACTATTTGAACAAGCACACATTCCCTGTGTTTTAACCAGGTAACCATGCATGTCCATGGAAATAATTGATTATTTAATTTGTAAACTATAACTGTTGTTACTTGGTACTCAATTTTGCTTTTTGTATAACTATGTAATTGAACTCAGTAGAGTTTAAAAAGTGACAATATTATTGTTAAAGCTCAAATATCGTAATGTAGGCAGTTTGATTTTGTAGCTAAGGATTTTTTTGTTGTTGCATTTTTCAATGTGATTTTTGTCTTGCATTTGGACTTCTTCTAACATTTTATTGCTCCAATTACATGCTCCTAAGATAGTCCAAGGCATCTTTGTAAACTTCAACGACTTCTACTACACAATGGAAGCAAGCTCCCTTTTGTAGCTTGATGTTGACTTTTTAGATTACAAGCAAACTCTTACTTAGATAGAATGCGTTTTCCCAGAAGTGCACTTCATGAGTAGGAGATTTATCTAACCTTTTGATGAAATTTATTACAAAAGATGATAGAATTTTCTTTGGACGCCTGGGGTATGTTTGATAAAATTTTATTAGAAATCATTTGAAATTTTGGAAAATTAATGTTGGCTTACCTTGAATTTTAGCTATTTTCTCCATTAAATTTATGGATATAGAATATCTCAGTTTTCATATAGGTTTTTGGTAAGTTTCTATTTTATTTCCCTTAACTTTCCACTAAAATTTCCTTCAAGTTTCTGTTTTGATTCTTAATTGTTTTCTAGCATTTCCTGCTTCCTTTTTCTTTTGCATTTTCTAGTTTCACCACCAGTTATGGATTTTAGTTATTTTTTGACACAAGTGTTCTCCTTCTATAGCTTAAAATCTTATATCCTTTCATGAACAAATTTACAATCTATAGAGTGCTGAAAACTTTATTTAGCTACCATGTTGTTAAAATATGGTTATTAAAAGAAGTGATTAGATGGAAATTGTACTTATATATATGCTTTAATGAGTTAAATGATTATGTAAAACTTTTCATATTGATTAAGAATATTAGTTTGTACATGTAATGATGATAACTTATGTCAAATAAAAAAATTGTTGAGTATTAGTTCATTTACTTTTTGGTGACCTTAAGGGTTGGATGACAGCAAGAATGCTAAGAAAGAGGGCTACAAATAGGTGCTTAAGGGAGATAAAAAGAATATGCAATTCTATCATCACAATTATGTACCAAAGATCACGTAAAGCCCTAAGTGGATCATATGAAGAAGATGGGAAGCATCAGGACCTAGAATAGGGAAACTTGAGTTACTGCAAATTTTCTTGATGGGCCAGCCAAACATTAAGGGAACGCATTCTCTTACACTTGTTCTTTATTGCAATGAAAATTATTTTTTTCCCCTTAACATTAGTACGTCATTTAAATTCTTCCAAGTAACTTAAGTCAAGTTTTCTTTTCATTTCTTTTTTTGAATACTTCTAATAATTCTTGTAATTCTTATAATTTAGACCTTTAAAGTTTGTAATTAAGGATATTGATCTCTAAGAAGAAATATGATTTATTATACGATCAAATTTATATACATTTTATTTGGTGAAAAGGTAACTTTGGATAATATATTATAACTATAACTCTCCGCTTCACATACTCACTATTCAAAAAGTTGCTATGTATGTGATGAGAAGCAATATAGACGAGATATAACGTCAAATTTTATTCTTCATCAAATATGTAATCTTAGTAATATAAAATTCTATAAAATTTTTAATTGATACAACGGGCAAAATTTTCGCATGTAGTGTGGAGTCGTCAAATAGTATCTAACCAAACAAGATAAGGCAGAGACGAAGAGCCACCCCTCGCCCCCAAACAAATTTTAAAATATTTGTTATGCCTTAGAAAAATTAAAACTAAAAAAAAAAAATCCATTTGAATTTTATCATTCACCATTCAAAAAATTTTCAAAAATTCTTTAATATATTTTTTGTATAATTTGCCTAATAATTTTAAATTCCTGATTTCGTCTTTAAATTAAAATAAATAAAATTTATTTCCTGTAATAAAAGTTAACCCTCTTCCCTCCCCCGTTGCCCTTTCCCCTTTGCCCTTTGCCCTTTCCCTCCACCTTTCCGAACCAAGCGCTGGAAGGAAATGAGGAAGTAGAAGAACGACGATCCAGGCAATTTGGATGCAAAGATGGGCCGGAAGATAGCCCAGACACCTGGAAATTGTAATAATAATGCACATAATTTAGCTTAAATATGTTGCATCCTAAAATTTTGTGGATTACATCCAATCGGAATAGCTCCCCACTGCAATGTTCTTGTGACGGGTGAAATCAACGTACCTAATTGTAATGAATCTACTCCTGATAGCATGGCATAACTAATTATTTACTCTATATAAAAAAAAAGTTCTCACCTCATATAGACAGTTTAAAAATTCTACACATAATCAACAAAAAAACTTACGAACTGTATTAAATACAAAATATACAAGTAAACCAGTTAGAACTCTCTGGGTAAAATATCGATGCATTAATTTTTACAAACTGTAAATTGTTTGGGATGTGCTGATTTGGAACTTTTATAGTGTTAATTTTTTAAATATATTTTCTTTATTTTAAAATAATCGTTATTTAAATTTTGTACAAAGATTAAAGAAGTTAGGCGGGTCAATTATGGCTTGTGAGTCGATTTTGGCCAAGTTCGAACTCAACCCGAATGTAAGCTATGAATTTATATTTTATTTAAAAAATATAAATGATATCATTTATGTCTATTTTTACTTAATTTTCTCCTTTTTTTTTTCCATATTGCATTCCATCAGACATAGCATTAGTCTATAGAATAAAACGGTTGACAATTTGGATTTATATTAAATAGATATCTAAATCCATATATTATTATATAGATATAGATGATCAAAATTAAGCTAAAGGATATAAATAGATGTATATTTAAATTTAATTAAACAAATATCCATTAGATTCCAAGACATATTCAGTTAAATATAAAAAAATTCAACCAATATCTATCAATCAAGGAACGTTTCACTTATACATGAATTTCATTAATAATTACTCTAATTAATAAGCCTAAGAGGATACAAGAAAATATTTTTTTTTTATTTAAGCAATGACTTTTATTAATGTATGGATTCAACTATTAATTTTCTTAATTAGTAAGAGTAGAGTAGTGAAAGAAAATATTTGTTTATTTTAATAAAAATATAAATGTATAAATAAATATCTAAAATTTATTTATTTCTATGGATTTAAATTTAAATAATAAAGGAATATAAATAATTAAATCCTATTTAATTATGTTCAAGTTCAAATGAATACTCTTCCTGCCACTGTTATATTTCTGACAAAGGAAAAGAGAGAGAGAGAGAGAGAGAGAGAGAGAGAGAGAGAGCGGGGTTTTTCGCTTGTACCTGGATTGAATTCAATAACCAAATTAAAAACAATTTGGAGTCCGTGGTGTACACTACACTCCGTACCATACTCGGTATTATTACCATTATATAATTCTGCCTTTGACTCGAGTCATTTGCAAATTCTGGCTTCTTCTTTCACGCCAAAGGCACTCTCATCCTCTCACTCTCGTTCTCACTCTCACTCTCTGCCTTTTCCGGTGGTCGCCGGCGATTCTCTCCAGTTTCTCCTTCTTTCTCCTGGCATTCTTCTTCTCTCTAAGGTATGGATGATCGATGAATTCTTTGTAGCTATTTGTCTATGTGGATGGTCTGTTTATACCCAGTTCTTTCTGTAATCTTACCTTGTCGGTACAAGGTGAGCGGTATGCACTTGAAAATTTTCCATTTAATCGGGAATTTTATAGCAAGCAGAAACCCTCGCAAATCTAAACACTTCGTCTTAACCACCTCTTGCGTTAGCCTAATTTATATATCGCACATGCATTCAGGGAAGGAACCAGGACGTTGGGGTTGGAGAGGCAAGTTATAAGGATATATTGAAGGACAATGTTATGATTTGTGAAAAAAAACTTTTGGGGCGAGGCGAAATATAAAATTTTAAATAACTTTTTTTTAAAAAATTTTATTTTTTTGAGGCAAATTAGAAGACTTTAAAAAATGTTGGTCCGCCCCGCTAGTTCCGTCTGTGCATGCATTCATCTCCGTGCTGATTTTCCTCTCCGGAATACATCCAAAATGGTGTTTCTCTATTTGCCTTTGTAGTCAATTGGACCTTTTACCCCTGATTTTTTTGGTTTAATTGAAGGACTGAACTGAATATATAAAAAAATACTTTGGCAAAAATGTTTTAATTTGGATTTATATGCTTTTGTTAGGGCATGATATGCATGGACTTTAACGCTACAATTATTCATGTCTGTACACTCGCTCAGTTCTGTTGGAGAGTATGAATATTTTTGTGTTAATAATTTAGAAGAGATGTAATTGAATGGATATACTCAGGGAGGGTCCCTATAAATGTTTAGCGATGAATTACATAAAAAACTACTAGTGTTGTTATCCTTCTTTTCTGAGAAAAAGGAAGAAAAAGGTGAAAGGAAAATAAATTGAATGTCAAGTATGTATTCATATGATTTCAGTTATACTAATTTTATTTTGGGGTATCTATTTATTTGAATATAATGTAGCTCACAATGACTTTTTGTTGTTTCAGTAAATTTATGGGACTGGAAAATTCCCATTTTCCTGTAAAACTGCATCCATACATCTCATCAAACGGATGGCTGAGAGATTTTTGGATGATGGGATTATGCTTTTGTTGTTTTTCTTTGTGTGATAACTACTTGATGCGGAAAAAATTTAAATTTTTTGGGCACTTGTGTCAACCTGTTTGAATCCATGCAGAAATCAAACTATGTTCTCTTATTGTGTTTTTGGCTGCTGAAGTTCATCTTTATGGTATTGGATGGAATTTATTTGTTGTATTATTTAATTATGCCTGATAAATTTGTGTAAAATCATCTTTTCCCTCTTTGATATTGAAGGGTACAAAATTTTAGATTGTTGTATGTGGCTTTTCCTGTTTTCATGTGATTTTTTGTCCTCCTGATAGTTGATCTTTTTGTACTTTGAGCCGCATCTTTTTACCTAGATGACAGTTTAGGAAGAAATGCTTGGACTTGATAACAACTTTAGCCTTCACAGATGCACAATGTGTTAGGATGCATTTTGATCTTTTGGATCTGCACCTCTTTCAACAGTATGCTGACTTGTTTCCGAGTGTTATTTACAGCTTAGAACCATTTTGTTGCTTTTATGATTGTGCACTTTGTGCTCTGCTTTTCCTTGCTGGTGCATACCCAGATATCATCCTAGTGAAATGCTTAAATGAATTTGATTTTCAATTGTTGTTTGCGCTTGATTGTTGATGTTTGATTTTCTCTTCTGTAGAAGTTGTGATTGCCTGTTTTGGATTGTGCAAAAGAGGGAAAGTCCATCTTGATTGTAATGTTGTGCAATGTCTAATTGTAAGGTTGGTATGACTTTCCATTTGTTAATGCATGGAGCAGGGGGACATGAGGTTCAACAGGATGTGGAATGTGCTTTTAATACCATCCATGGCTAACTTTGCGGCCTGTTATTAATAAAGTTTCTTCCAGAGATAGTACATTCTGTGCTGTTTCGGATTGTAATTGGTTTTGTGAATGGATAATCCTTTTGCTTGATAAGCTTTTATGGTCATGGAGGGATAATATCTTAGTAAAAGCATTTAAATGATTTTTGCTCTTTTGAGTGTTTAAGATATTCCATGAACTATATATATGGTAAGAATTGTAAGACTGACAATGTAAGATGCATTTGGAGTGGGATGTTGGAAATTCCTCCATCCTCCTTTTATATATATATATTTTGTGTCCCGATTTGTTACTAATACTATGCTTGCATGGCATGACAAGCCTTTTTTTATGCTGGCTTTGGATAAAAGGTAGATCCCTTGATGAATATTTGGATGGGGTTTAACAATTTAATATTTTGTGTTTATGCCAAGCAAGATTTTTCTCTATGTTTCTTTTGTTTTGTTTTATTCTCTTTTTGTTCATGAGACCTAGGCATTTTTTTTAGTAGTTTGTGTTTGGTATTTGCTATTTTAGTGAATTGGATATGCTGATTTTCCATCTCTTTTCCTAGTCATACTAAGCAGATATGAGTTCGTGGAAAGGGGGTGGAAAATCTTCCAATTTATCACCCAAGGGTAAAAACATATCTGAAACATCAAGCCCCAGCATCGACCACATGAGCCATGGTGTAGCAGATATCAGATTGGACGCTACTCGGGATGAGGGTTGGGAGGTTTATGCCAGGAAGTCCAAGAGTAGGGCTGGAAGCAATGCAGGCAAGCAGTGGATTTCACAGAACTCCAATCCTAAAGCATGGGGTCATCCAGATGTTGTCCAGAAGTTGGGCATGCGGAACAACAGTGGGTCAGGAAAAGGCACTGTCAATATCTGGCCTACTTTGCCAGTGGATGCAAGGAGACCATCTGGTAGAGGAAATGCTAAATCCCAAGCTTTCAATCAAGTTGCTGAAGGTAATAGTTCGACATCAGTATCTGTGGTTCCTCCACTGTTGAAGCATGGATGGAATTGGTCTGGTAGAGTGGTATCAAATCAGTCCCCAGAAGAGGTTCTTGTGGTACCTCAAAATCTGCAGAATTGTGAACCTATTGTCATTGACAATGCTAAATCTCAGGATGGAGATGGCGACCATGATGATTATGATTCAGACATCGATGATGACTTTGATTATGATGATGTGCTTAGTGAAGAATTTGACAGTGACTCTAGTGAAAAAAGTCATGAGACACGGAAGAAGAACCGCTGGCTCAGGGAAATATTTGAGTGCATGGATGGTCTAACTGTTGAACAAATTAATGATCCTGAGAGACAGTGGCATTGTCCTGCATGTAAAGGTGGTCCAGGTGCCATAGATTGGTACCGAGGCTTGCAGCCACTCATCACTCATGCAAAAACGAAAGGTTCAATTAGGGTGAAACTTCACAGAGAGCTTGCCCAACTTTTGGAGGAGGAGCTCCAGAGAAGGGGCACTTCAGCCATTCCTGCAGGTGAAACATTTGGAATGTGGGAAGGACTGGATGAAATGACAGAGAAGGAGATTGTGTGGCCACCAATGGTCGTTGTGATGAACACGAGACATGAGAAAGATGAAAATGAGAAGGTACTATCTTACTTTGAATGGTTGCACTTGGTAGGTGTAATTTTTTTGAAATACTGTTTACTGTAATGACATTAAACATTGAAATGCATCATACAGTGGATTGGCATGGGAAATCAAGAACTGCTTGACTGCTTCAGCACATATGCAGCTGTTAAAGCACGCCATTCCTATGGACCCCAAGGGCACCGCGGGATGAGCTTGTTAATTTTTGAATCGTCAGCTGTTGGCTACTTGGAGGCGGAGCGTTTAAGCAAACATTTTGAGGATAATGGAAGAGACAGGAATGCTTGGGACAATCAACGGGTACCATTATATTCAGGTGGCAAGCGTCAACTCTATGGTTACATGGCGGAGAAGAGAGATCTGGACAACTTTAATCAGCATTCCCAAGGTAGTTTCTCTTTATCATGGTTAAGATCCTGAGATTCAAAATGCACTTCTTTTATTCTTTGCTTTTGTGTTGTATGCGTTTCTGATTTGTCTTCTATTGGTTAGGGAAATCGAAATTGAAATTTGAGATTAGATCCTACTTAGAAATGGTTGTGAAGCAATTGAAGCAGATGAGTGAGGATAATCAGCTGCTTATTTGGTTCAAGAACAGGCTTGTCAAAGAACAGAGGCACTCAAAAGCTGTTGCAGAATCTTGTGGCGTTTTGAGTGAAAAGCTGAGGAAGATATCAGAGGAATCCCAGGTTGTGAGAATTAGAACAAAAAAGCATCATGAACAGAACAAAGAAGAGGTATGAATTACTCCTCTTACATAGGCACTGCAATGCTAAATTTAGGGTAGTCAATAATCTTAAAAATCTGGCTTTGTACTTGTTTGTTCCATGTTCTATAAAAGTTGATAGTTCAGTGCAGCACATCCTGGTGCATTATTTATACTCTCTTATCTTCATCAACAGGGGAAAAAGATTTTGGTTCTCACATTGATCTTTACCTTAGCTTGTCTTATTGGGTAAAATGTTTATGGTAGTTGCCTTTGTCTCTTCATAAGTTCACTGTTAACAGATGTTGATGAATCTCTATCAAGTGTTTGCTTTCACTTGTATGTGCTACATTTGTTGATTTACGTGGGAGTTACAATATGGTTCTCTTACTTTGTTACAATTGTGTCGAGACTGAAATTGGATCCCCAAAAGCCAATTATGAGCATTAGCTGTTATTTCCCAGATTCAAGGAAATATGCTAATACGAGTACTTTTTATTTGTCATTTCCTGAATTGCACCTGAAACTGTCTCCTGTTTTTCAATTTTAATTTTGATTTTGTATTGCCTCATTTTCTTTGTTTGGAGACAAATTTATTTAATTGAATTGTTGTAGGTCATTTTCCATAGTCATCAGCTTTTTACCTTGCAGTGTCCAAAGATTCTTGCCAAATTGCTTTTCACGGCTTTACTAAGAGATATTTTGCTTTGACACATTGTTGATAGTGCTAACATTCTTTGAAGCACCGTCTACAATTCTTTGACATATTCATTCTATTTGTTTTGGTTATGTTGCATACCACCTGAGTGTTGCTGCCTTGAGACATTGTTCTTCTCTTACAACAGTTTCAGTAATGCATATAGAACTTACATAACAAGGTATGCAACTTTTACTGTTGAATTTTTGGAGTGGTTGGTACCTATGCATCTTGCATGGTGATGTTATTGAAGGGGGAAGTGGGAAGCTGGCAACATTAATATGCAATTCACATTTGTGCAAAAGAAATAGTCTCTGTGCTATTTCTTTCAATTTTATCGATTTTTCTATTCAATTTTTCATCAAATATTCTAATGGTTATCGATAAGGATATGTCTCGGTTACTGATTAGAACATAAATTCTGAGTTATAAATAATGACTTCCTTTTTTTTTTTTTTTTTAATCTTGGAAGAAATGATTTCTGTAACATCTAATATTGCTAGTTTTACTTTTTTATTGCTTATAAGTGATGAAAGAATCAACATGTGAACACTTTTTCCACTCAATATAGGCAGTATGTATACTGCAGTATGTTAAGACTATATTTGGGCAGAAACTCTCCCAATCCAAAATTTCACTTTAATTTAAAATAATATTAATTTAAATAATTTTCATTTTTCGATAACTGTCATGTACTCAAAATACATCATATTCTCTCTCTTTAGCCCCACATATTTAATAATTCTTTATTACATTCAAACAAACTCATTTCAAACAAATTCCTATCCACATACACCTTATCTTTTCTTGTCGCGTTGTCATCATAACTTATAATAATAATAGCAGTTTCTTATTAGGGTGGAATACTTATTCTCTTGCAACATAATCATGTTCTTGTAGTAAGCAATACTATGCACATAATACATTGAAAATTGCTGCTAATTTGTCTTTTTCTCAGGAAATAACTTGCTGCTTTACTAGGTCTTACTTTTCTGCGATGCTAATTTTGCTGAGTTTATTAAACTTTGTGTGCTTTCAAGTCACTTAATTTACTGCTAACGTTGGAAACAGGAGTATAGTTGTCAGTGTCATAAGTGTTTAATGTTCCTCTTCATCTATATGATAATTTCCTTTTTTGGCTCATGCCACACAATAAGAGGACCTTATTTCTCACTGGCCCATTTGCCATGTTGCACATGGAAAAATAGTTACAAGCATTGTATCTTTTATAATAAGTTCTTTGCTGCTCTCGATTGTGTAGAATGTGTTCTACTCAATTAAGGGGACCTCATTACTCACTGGCCTGTTTGCTATGTTGGACTTGTATTAGTAGTAATAAATTTTGTTTTTATCTTTGGTGGAAATAAATTCTTGCGTCTCTCGATTGTGTTCTAAAGCAAAACTTCGTTGATTTTATCTCGTTTTCTCCATCTTTCTAGCATGAAACAAGTCTTTTGCGATCTCTGAAATTTAAAACTCTATTGTTTTAAACTACAGGTATTCAAAAGGGATTTCAATTTGGAAATTATAAAAGATGAGTTCCACCTTTATTCTATTGATCTTCAAAAAAAAAAATTCAAATCCATTTCTCTTCTGGTTAAATTCTATGCTAAATTCAAACGAATCAGAGAATACCTGTAAAAGTAATTTCACAAAAGAAAGATAATCCTGGTATTTGTTGCCATGGAACTGAGTCATTTTGCATCTGGACTCTTGTCCTGATTCCAGTGGCTGACATTTACACCTAGCTAATATCACTGATGATGCCTTTAATGTGAAGAAAGATTGCATGGCTTCTTGATATGCCAATGATTTGGATTATTTTGATTTAGATACAGAGTACAGATATTCATGCTTGAACTTGACGTTATAACAAAATTCATGTTGCATGATATGAGGGTCGCTGTCCCCCTACGATTTTTTCATTTCCGCAAAACCTTTTGCCATGCTGCTTCTGAGTTTAAAGGCTAATGTTGCACTTCAATCTTTTAGATGGATCATCAAGAGCAATTTTTTAAGGATCAGATCACGAAGCTTTATAATGCTAGGAATGCAAAGGAGGATGATTTTGAGAAGATCCAGCAGGAGCAGCGTGAAAAAATAGTTTATTCTCAGTTAAATCTTTCTTCTGTTGAGGATCCCGGACACAGGTAATATGCTTTTTTTCCAACTCAATAAATTTTCTTTCAGTAGGCTGGTTTTCCGTTGTCTGTGTGATTTTCTTTTTTTCTCAATTGCTTGGTCTTTCGTTGTAAGAAGTGTTGGATTTAATACCACGTGGTTATGCAATTATTGTTATTTAGTAGGTACTGGCAGCAAGAAGTTCACTTTTATGCTTCACTGTTTTTCCCTGGTTTATGTTCAAGAATATCAAGGACATACTCAGTCTAATTGTTCTTTTCCTTTCTCATCGGCTAAATTTAGGACTGAGGAAATTCAGAAGTTCATCGATTGCCAAGAAAAGGAACTGGAAGAATATGATGCCGAAAATGAGAAATTGAAGAAAGCACACGAGGAAAGGATGGTGGCCCTGAAGCGCAGGCATTGGGAGGAAGAGGTTGCTCTTGAAAGGGCATTAAATGCTGAACTTGACAAGCTTATGAAAAAATACACTCCTCAGAAATTACAGTCAGCTGACAACAACTAATGAAACATTTCCGTGATTATTGGTTAACTACTAACTATGAAGTGGTCAGAACCCTATAGAAGGAGACTTTAAATTAAGTCTATGGTCAGGACTTTACAGGCAACTTTTTCAGTCTCTGGTCACGAGCCTCTATTTGGTTATCTGTGATTATCAAATTCTTGTGTACTGGGCTCAACGTTAGCTGGTTCTGATTGCTTTAGCTTCAGAGTTTGCATTTACGTTTCTAGTGTATGCATTGTCTTGAAATGCAGATGTTTTTGCATTTCACTGCAAGGTGGAATAACATTACAAAAAAATTGGTGGTCAATTAGGTATTTAAAATCAATTAATTTAATATTTATTTAAATAGACACGTTTTGTATTTTAATATGTTTAATAATATATTTTGGTATTTAGAATATTGAAATTTTATTATAAATTTAAACTAAAATAAAATTTATTTAAATATGAAATTTAAATGCATTATATGTTTGTATAATTGTTAATAAAATATGTTATAAGATATATTATACTAGTTAATTTAACTTTCTAATTAAGATTTAAAAATTTGTAGATTTTAATATTTGGATTTTAATTTATTAAATCTGGATTCATGCTTTTTGTGTCCCCTAGAAAGTGCGGTCTGCCCCAAATTGATTGTCGAGGGTTGAGACTTGAGAAATGCTTCGGATCTAGTATTGGATATTCGCTCTATGCCGTTAATGTCTTATTTTGATTCAAAACAAAAATTAATTGAAGTATTTAATTATGTATAAATTATTATATTATCTTTGTTATAGGTTGATGGTAGGATTTGTAGATTAGTAGAGTTTGTATCTCTTAGAGGTTAGTTGTAGAAGTTTGAAAGAAAAATATGTTATTTTAAAAAGTTAAATACTTAAAAAAATTTCTATTGAACAAAACAAAAATCAATTCTTTGTCAAAAAGTTTTTTCTTTTAAAAATAAAATCAGAGATTGATTATTGATATCTACTTCTTTGAACAATAAGTTGGATACCATACTTTGAACAGTTTGAGCCATCTTTTAGGGGCACATTTTAAATTCTAAGAAAAGACAAATCACAAAGCATTCAAACTACATCTTCTTTCTTATCAGAAGGAACATTTTGCTTTCAGAATTCGCCTTAGGAAACTAAAAGTAAATGTTCAATAACAACTCACTAATGAATTCATCTCAGGAGACAAAAATTGAATGTTCAAAATATTATTGAATAATTTCCTTTCTTTTAAGGGTAAATAATTTCTTTGCTACTTCTACTTCTATATCTCTGTTATAAGCGATTGTTATAATCCTATATTTATAGAGTTGGAATTCTTAATCTTAAAAAAAAAAAAATCACTTATGACATAATCTACGCAAGATCTGTTTACATAATCTCAAAGCATTACTATATTTAAAAGTTATTGTGGTTAGCTTCCTAGCATCTTTATGACATTATTATTGTAAGACTACACTTTCTTCTTCCAAGACATGGGGATCACATTCTTTAGTCACCTAAGAATTTTAAAAGTATATACTGTTTTAAAACTTCTTATGTACAAAGATTCTTTGCCAACGACTATATCTCCTATTAAAAACGAACTTCTTATTAAACATAAATGTAACATCCCTCATTTTCTTCTTGTCGCACTGGGCCAGCTCAAGTGGGATGTCGCCCCGTCTGACTCCTCAAACTAAGAGTCTTTATAACGATTTAAATTTAAAGCAAGCGATAAAGTTGAAACTTAAGTAAATATATGAAACATGCTCTTTATTTATATAAACATATGAGTCACGATAGGTACATTGTCATAGCTTCCAAAATACATAAGCTAAAACATCTCATAGTCTATGTACAATGATCACTCCAAAAGATTTGCTATTCAGTGCTACAAAAGAAGTCATGGAATACCGTCGTTATTCTTCAGCTCCAATCCCTAAAATAGAAAAGACAAATACACGTGTGAGTGGTATACTCAGTGAGTCCCGTGTGTGCTAGTGTTTTCCTCAGAAGAGAGATGATTTTCAATTTCTTTACTGAAATAAATTTCACAACAGCGAAATAGCAGTAATTGGTAAATTTAGGATCAAGTTATCATGTACATTTGAAAAACAATGATTTCCAAACATATGGGCCATAATTTTAATAAATGCGGGTTCTTCCCCTTTTAGAAGTGCGACCCGCGTGCAAAGTTCAAGGAACTTCGCCTTCGGCTGCACAGTTCCTGGTGCCAGGGACTACGCCTTACAACATGTCACCCATGTCAGGCCGGAAGGGTGAGCAGCGTACAAATGTACCTCACCGTGCACTTAGAGATCTTTTACTTGCTTCCATTAGCCAGGGGTCCCAATCCTGACGTCAATCACCATCGAGGTGGCAAGGAGTCAAATGCCCCGAACATCCCATCCTTATTCCAGCGAATGACTCAAAAACAACAAGCGTTCACAAACGCATTCACAAACACAGCAATTGCCAGGCACTAAACGGCTAGCCAGGACGACTCATCTCAATGTCCTATCGCCCTATTTGGAGTAAGACAATCCCCAGAACTAGCCAGGTTACTTGGGGTCGTCTACCTCTAACATGGGCTAGTACAAAGATCAAAGTCCTTGCTGAGTACTCAACGCAACAATACCAACCCCGTGTGACTGATCAGGCCAGAGGGTTATCTGATCCCGCAGGATCTTCAATCAAAACATTTTGGGGCCAAAACAATATTTTCCAAAATCATATTGAAACTAGATAAAATGTTTTACTCACATATCAAAACGTGTTTCCAAGAGTAAACGGGTTATTTTTCCCGTACTCAATCACAAAAGTCATTTTCCAAGGACATTCGGGTCATCTTACCCATACCAGGTTCCAAAAGACTTTTTGAGGGTATTCGGGTCATTTTACCCTTACCCGATTTGAAATATATTCACAAGAGTTCCAATAAGGATAATTCGGTCATTTACCGAATACCCGAGTTCCAAGAGTTTTAATAAAATATTCCAATAAGGATATTTGGATTATTCTCCAAATACCCGATTCCGACATTTACCATTTTTCAGAAATCCCAAATATTTAATCCAAAAGGACTAAATTTCACAAAATTCGTGTTTTAAACATCCAGTAAGGTTTCCAAGCTGAATATGAAATTTATTCAAGTCCGAAATAGTATAAAAGCAAATGTCGCTCATGTAAACCTTAAACATATTCGAGGATTTCCAAAATGGCATAAAACATAGCATTTCATGGAAAATCAAAGCACACTAGCCTTTAAAAAGGTTTAGAAATCAATGGGACTCACCTTGAATACTAAGTCAAAGTTGCACTCGTGTATAGTCCTAAAAGGAGTTCCCTCGACTTGATTCACCTACACTATTAGTATATCTCGGTATTATTACATAATGGTTTCAAATGCTTAATGGTTTGGATAAGATTTCTATAATTTTCTTAAAGAAATAAATGGATTAATGCTTTGGATGGTTTTCTAGTTTTACAGCTTTACCATCCTCCACTATTTTTCACATAACATATTCAATATAATTCCAAATAAGTTGAGGTTACTTCCATAATATCCCTAAGATATCCCTCTATCAATTCCAGGTCATGAGTCATGCAAACTCCATCCCATTTTGTACAGTTTTTCAGTTGATTCCACTGTTCTGAGTTTGGAGTCTAGTTTCGTCACTTTCTAGTATTTTGTACATAACTCTTCCAATTCAGATCCAAATGAGGTGAAACCACTTCCTAAATACTCCTAGGACATTTGTATATCAATTTAAGGTCATGGGGTATTCAAACCTCTCTCCATTTCATTCAGTTTTCCAGCTAAACTTACTGCTCCGAGCTGGAGGTCCAGAATTACTGTTTAGAAGCTCAACTTGTTTTAATTTGTTTCTATGGTTTCTTCAACATATCCTATCACATTTAAACCCTACAATACCTTATTTAACATCCCAAAATCATTGTTCTGACAGGTTTTCATGCCCAGCACTTCTCTTTTGTTCAAACAAATAAATTATTCCCAACTTACCAAACCAGTAAATTTTGGCAGTTTTCACCCTTCTTGTTGTTCATGATCTCTTAGCCATTCAAAACCCTCACAACTTGTTCCAAATCCTTTCTAACTAGTCTAGGACATGTTTAGAGTCATTTATGCTCAATTTCCAGTCACATCTACTCAAATTTCCTTTAATATTTCCAAACAACACAAACTAGTGAGTTGTTATTAACAAATGGCTTTTCTTGTTTTCTTTATCACTTCCTTCCTTTTTCTTTTCAAATTTTCAGTATACCATCACTCCAATACACCTTAAATGAACTGAAAACCATACTCAACCCATCACTACACCAACCGGTCAATTCAACATCCATCACAACATCAAAATATTTTCATTGCTCAACATCAATAAATTCATTTGCATTTAGTTTCCAACTTCTAACATCATTCTTTTAGCTTTTGAGAAATGATCTCTTACCTTTCCAAGATGAGGGCAAAGCTGTATACTCCTTTCCTTCCTTCCTTCTCCTTTTTTTCTCCTTGCTGCCGGTTGTCTTCTCCTTGCTCCCTTGCTGCCGGAAATCTCCCTCTCTCTCCCTTAGTCTCTCTCTTGTTCTTCCTTTCCTCTCTTTACTTTTCTAGTTTTCTCCTCTTCTCCCAGCTTTCTCTCTTGACCGAAAATTCTCCCCCTTGCTCCTATTTATATAGCTTGTTCTTCTTGATCTTACTTTGGTCTTACTAAAAGGAATTAAGGTGAGTTGGTTATTCTAGAAGCTCTTAGGCTTTCCAAGAGAATTGTGGAACCATGTAGAAACTCGTAGAACTCCCTAGAAGGTCTCAAGACTAATGCATTCACTAACCTTACATGGCCATGCATAATTATGATTAACTTGGCCTAATCTAGTTTAGCTTAATTAAGCTTAATTAAAAAGTCCAAGAATGGTTAATCTTGGTCAAATATATCATGCTTGTGGGCCTTCTTCATTTACTTCTTGTGAACCCCTTAAAATATCTTTGCATAAAATAGATATAGCTAAGATATTTATAGTATTAATTGATATATATATATATATATATATATATATATATATATATAAATACTAATGGTAAAAATAATATAATAATTCAACATAATTATTGAATTTAATAATACTATAATTTAATATTACCAAGAAGTATTTGTATTAAATAATAGATATATAAAAATAATAGTAATGGATAATAATGATAGTAGAATAATAGATTATCATTAAACTACAATAATAATGATAGTAGAATAAAGTAAAATAGAATAGAATAGAATAAAATAAAATAATAACAATATTAGTAATAATACTACTAATACTATTATTAATAATAATGGCACTAGGGATGGCCATTCTATAACATTAGGAAAAATATTATTACTTTATAGCCTTAGTAATACTATTAATAATAAGGAAGGGAAAATATATCATTAATTCCTTTATATATATATATTTTCACTTTGAACGACAGGTTATTATAATAAACATCTCAATAATTACTTCTTTATCATTACAAATATGATTCAACTTCTTTAATATCCGTATTAAATATTAAAGTACCCAACCACCAATTCCACACTTTCAGGGTAGAGAAAATTTGCTAGTTTCACCTATAAAACAAGTACATCTTGATGTGAGCTTGAGGGGCGGATGTTCATACAATCAAGTGGCCTTGGACAAGTAAAACAAGATCAAATAACAAGGGTCCCAAAAATTGAAAAGAAAACAAGAAAAAGAGATATTCTACATACAAACAAACAACCCTAGGAGAGCTAAGCAACTAAAACCTTTAGATTGGAGGTTGAATCTACTATGACTATCCTCAATCACCTAAGATTTAACATGGAGCCAAGAACAAAAGAGTGAAAATTATAGGTACTCAAGATTCCCAAAGACAACCTTAGAAGAACAAGCTTTCTCAAATCCAATTTAGAGAATAGTTTGGATTATCCTTTGTGAATTTAGAGACACCAACAAAAGAGAGGGCTAAATTCTAAGCTAGGTCTTGAATTTGGCAAGAACCATAGAGGAACATCCTCTCAATTTTGTATATTCAAAATGTAATGTCCTGTCTTGTCAAGAGAAAAAGAGTATTTATATATCACAAGCCCTAAGCCTATTGGGACGCCTAAACCTACTCAAAAAAGGCCTAAAACAAGTTTTGTGACTTTAAACTCCGATACAATTCGTGGGAAATAAAAGAGAAATCGAAATAAGTCAAAAAGAGTTACATATATTGAATTCTACACATGGCACGGGCGTGTTTGAAGCTTGCATGGCTGTGCCAATATTGGGCTGCAATTTGCATGGGTTGGTACACAACCGTGCATCATTCTGTGCACTCAAATTTTTGGGAGCTATTTCCCTATGCTAAATGCACATTCGACTGCACGTTGGTGTTTCATTGGCATAGCTTGGATGCATGGTCCGTGCACAACTACTGAAGGTTGTGATTTTGGCCTGCATTTTTCACGATCAGTTGCATGACTGTGCATCCCTTATTTCCAGCTTGTATATTTTGCTCAAGTGCAATTTCTTGATCTTCTTTGGATGTTTCTTGATACTCTTCTTCAATTGTCATTAAATTATATTCCTTAAGTCCTTCACATGTCTTCCAAGGTTCCTCCAACTTCAAGTATGACTTCATGAATGATTAGAGACCTTCTTTGAACCTCTTTGTCCTTACCCTTGTCATTAGGTCTCGCACATTGGATTGAGTGTCTCTCCTATAACATCCTACTACTTACGTACCCAAAAAGGGCGGGGATATCGCCTCGTCTAGAAGACCAAGGGTCTTTATAATAAGGTACAAACGAAAATAGCTAAATAAATTAAAGCAATAATCTTATTACAACTGGAATCAAAACTTATACAAGTCTAAAATTTGAAACTAACAATCTTCTTTCAAAAGAAATACACAACAAAATAGAAATAAATTAAACTTTCATCTCTTATTCCTCCAACTTGCTCAATAAAAACAGTCCCCTGAAAACATGATATAAAAATGGTGTGAGATTGGCATTTCAATAAGTCCCATGTGTGCGAATGTGACATTAAACATTTCGTATATGTAGGTTTATCAAAACCACAAAATATGCTTGCAAGTCAAATTTTCATCCATAAACAGTCATTGAGTGGAACAATATACATTATATCCAAAACGATTCTAGAAAACCATCCATTCATCAATACAATAGAATCAGGAAGGGATTAGTAATGATTCAATAGTAATATCAAGTCAATATCATGATTATCATCATGATAGCTCCCAGTGTAACCGTTCAACACTGGGCAGTGGGTGATTCGCCCACTAGGGTGAGATATTCCTCCATCTCTATACCTAACACACCGGATGTCCAACCTGGAAAATATAGTCCGCATGGATCAACATGCTAGCTCGGACCGGCCTGACTAAATAGTATTGTCATCTCTTTAAGCAGAGTTCATCTTCTGGAGGTGGCCTTCTGCTAGAAGACTCACTCCAATTCTCTAAGATTAGTACTACTAGCCTACCTCTGCTGAGTACTCAATGCTCACCTGTAGGTGCAGAATCATTTTCCTTTTTTTCACAAGCTTTGAATACATTGGTTTTGCAAAACGTGATTTTCACATCAAGCTTTTCAAAACGTTTTGATCATAAAGGAAAGAAAACCATTTTCAGTTAAGAATTGAGATTTGAAAAAATCTTTTAGAGATTAAAATATCCATGTTCTCAATCTAAGTATCATAATTCAACAATATCATTTCCTCATCATTTCAATCATGATGTAGACATCATTGTACAAAAGACTTTTAAACATGTACGGTTTAGCAAAATAGTTATACAAGGATGATGCGTGTTTTTTAGTGTAGAAAAAACTACTAACAAATTTCACAATCAATCAAGCTTTAATAAAATACCAACCACTAAAACCATACATACGGGCAAGTATGCCCATCGTGTAGTATAGAGACTAGCAAATATCGAATCTACAAGAACTTAGGCTCCCACCTTACTTTATCTAAATCTTTATTGTTTAGCCAATAAAATAAGAAGAGAATAAAAAAGTAGATAAATAAAGATAAAAATAGATATAACTTAAGGATGCAATTTCATGTAACTAGACAATTATCTTGAAACATAATATTGAATCACTTAGCATGCATCACAATCAATTGTCGTTTTGGCATCATGAAGGATTTAATATAGACCCACTTCGTTTGCAATCCATGGAATCACTATCTTCTAATTAAATTAGTAAACATATTCTGTCTCGACTAATTTATCCAAAATATGTATTAAAATAAATCCTCATATAAACCCCTATATTATATGTGATTTAACACATGGAATTAGTCAATGAATCCATATTTTAACAATCATTAACCAACATTTGATTACCAATATTCTAACCAATTAACCTATTTTTCAAGCAAGTTAAGAGATAACAAATATGAAATTAATTAATTGAAGTCATTACCAACCTCTTTTTCAACCAAGTTGATAACAAAAATTAATCAACCAACTCCGTAAGAAAAACAAGTAATTAAATACCAAGAACATAAATCAATTGATAAAAAAAATCCAATTAACTCAAAATCGTAATCTCCAAAATAGTATCTAATTACAATAAAAACATTAAGCATATCAGTGTTAAAGAAAAGTAAACAAAGAATAAAAGATAAAACTCATAAACAAGTCCTTCGTCTTCTCTTGAAAATCTCTTTTGAACAATGCTCATTTGAATAGTGATTGAGCAGCTAGCTTGGATCATTCAAATAACACATTTCTCTTGTGCTTTCTTGTACTTTTATAGGTCTTTTGGATGCTAAATTCGTGGCTTAGGAAGTCTTGGCCAAGTAGGATTCAAAAAATTCAAAATCATTGAAAAATTTCTAATTTCTTGAACATAATATTTGCCCTCCAGAGCATACCTGGCACCGGGTACCTTCGACTCACCTGGCACCAAGTGCACTATGTTCTTTCCTTATTTTTGCTCTATTTTTTGTCTTTTTTCATCGGCAGATAGAATGGACCCAGCGCCAGGTACACTTGCCAAACCTAGCGCCAGGTCTATTCTGCTTTTCCCCTGAAAGTTGGCTTAATTTCTCTGTTGGACCAGAATGGGCCCGGAGCCTAGTCCATTGGTTGTTCTGGTGTCAGGTATATTCTGAAATTGTTCACTTTCTGCTTGATTTTTACTCAAATCTGCACAAATTTACTAAAAATACTTTTTACAAATAAAATGTCAAATAGGAAGGAATATGCCTAGTTATTACAACCAAAGTATCTCAAAACAACCTCAAACAACTAGGAAAATAATGGTGATTTCAGCCCCTATCACATACCCCAACACTTGAACATTTGCTTGTCCTCAAGTAAACAAGAATTAGATACTAAGTATTTAGAACAAGATAGAACAATTTAGCAAATTTTTCCTTAGAAAACTCATCTATAATAAAGACGTAACCTTCTTCCAACCTTAAATACAAACTCGTCATTCATTCAATCCTTTTAAAACCTTATAAATTCTTGTATTAAATCCAAGGCCATCAAAGTTAAGTTAAACAAGCTTATATCTAGTACAAGAAAATTATCCAACTCAAGCAAAAATATAGATAATATAAATCATACAAATCAAGCTATTTAACTAATTCAAGCATTATAAACTCAAATTTACTCAACCTAAGTAATGAGATAAGGAATACACTCCATTCTCTTTTTTCCTCTCAAAATATTTTTCAATGACTTAAGGAATTGATAGCCTCAAGTGCATGAATTTTTCATCACACACTGTATTGGCCCCCTTTTAGTCATCATTTTTTTTTCAGCATTTTTCTTTTTTTTTCTTTTTTCTTTTCTTGCCTTCGGGATAGCCTCAAGAGAGTGTGATGCTTCTTTATTTCTTCTCTTCCATTCACCGTATTGGCCTTTATTTTCAGCAAAAGGTCTATCTCTCTTTTGTTTTTCTCATCAGATGAAAGCAATTTTTTTCAACTCACATTCTTTCCAACTCACTCAACTGTTTTTCTTTTTATTTTATTTCCTCACATTCCTTATTCACAACTCAAAGTCAAGCAAACTTTAAATCTATAATACTAAAATTAATCAACAACTCTTCCCATATTTCATCATATCATTCACATTTAAACTTAAAGAATAAAATAAAATTTAAATACCAAATATAACCAAAGCTAACTTAAATTCTCAAGACTTAGCAAAAATCCAACTTAATACACAAGTTTACATTTTTAATAAAAATCAAACCATAATAAATGACAAATCTACATCCAAAGTTAAAAAGAAAATCATAACTTCATTATTGACAAATAAACTCAATTTAGCTCCAAAATCCCCACACTTTCAAATGTCCAAAATTTTTAATTTTTTCAACAAAATTGTTTGATACCAAGAAAACACCAAGATCATACCAAGAAAACACCAAGATCATTGATAAAAACTTGAACAAAGAATATTACTAAACCGCTCTCCCACACTTAAACTGGACAATGTTCTGATTGGCAAAAAATTAACGCAAGAAAACATCTCCAAAGGGACAAAAAAATGATAACGGAGGGATATAGTTAAGCAATATTCCCCAAGTGGAATAAGTTCCAAATAATATTAAACATAAAATAGAGAGAAGAGCTTGTCCAAGAGGACTTTATTCCGACCTACAAAAAAAAAAAAAAAAATACAAATAAAAGCACAAGCAAAATAATAACAAAAATAAAACACACCAAAATAAAAGAAAATAAACTAAAAATCCTAAGAAAGTAAATAAAGACACAACTCACTCCCTCACACTTAAGATGGAAAATATTTTCCTTATTACTAGGGGAAATAACACCTAACAATTACAAAACACAAAAAAAAGATACAAACTCTTTCCATTCATCATGATTCCTCATCAAACATTTGTAAAAGAAATTAATGCTCAAAATAGAAAATAGGCAAGATAAATATAGAAAGAATGGGGGGTTTTTAAAAAAGGTCATGTTCATGAAAACAATTTTTCTTAGTAAAACAAAACACATGAATCTCATTCTCTAACATTCTTTTAGACACACAAATATTTTTGCCAACAAATAAATGCACATGGTCTCTAAAGGATGCATCAAACGTGAAATCACCATTTAACCCTTCAAAAGATTTGTCACAATAAAAATTCCTCTTAAAACTTAGCATTTGAGTTTTCAAAGATGGGATCAAGAAATCCTTGCTTTACAATGCATTGTCTACAAAAACTAAGTTACCTCCCTTTAGATGGGGTGAAGGGTATATTTTCTCGACATCCTCCAAGGGTTTCGTAGGATGTATCAGTGAAAGATCCAACTCCTTAAGACATGTTAAATTCCATACATCATCATTTGAGCCATTGTCCTTAAGAGTGGAGAGGAACCTAAGAAATAATGTGACAAAGAGAGATTAGAATTATTAACACATAGAGGAGAATCAAATACCTTCCTTTCTACATTAGACAATTGTTCCTTATATCCTCTATCATTTCCTTGGAGATTCTTTTGTTCAAGCGTACGGGCTTTTATGGCATCCTTAGCCAACTTGGCTAGTTGTGTTCTTTGGTTAGTCATTCATTGGGATACTTCTTCAAGCCACCTAATGGAAGAGTTTGTGTTGACAATAAAGAATTTGATTGAAGCTTCAAGTGATGTCTCATTAAAAGCGTTAATCTGAGCTTACAACCTTGTCAACGTATCATCATTATAGCTCATTTGACATTGTTCCCAAGAATAATTATTCATGATGATGTTTTGAATATCACACTCAAAGAAAAACAAAAATTAAAACGAAAATAAAAAAATAAAAACAAACAAAAATCACGAAAAAATAGAGAAGAGAAAATACATAGACTAGAAATATTCACAAACTACACAAATACAAAGTTAGTAGTATATATAAATACAACAAAAACTAAATTAACAAGACTTGAGTGTTTTCAATAGTGCCCATCCCCGGCAACGTCGCTAAAAACTTGATGTGTGTTTTTTAGTGTAGAAAAAATAACCAACAAATTTTACAATCAATCAAGCTTTAATAAAATGCCACCGCTAAAACAATATATACAAGCAAGTATACCCATCGTATAGTATATGGACTAGTAAGTATCGAATCCACGAGAACTTAGGCTTCTACCTTACTTTACCCAAATCTTTATTGTTTAACCAATAAAATAAGAAGAGAATAAAAAAAAAAGAAGATAAAAATAGATAAAACTCAATGATCTAATTTCATAGAACTAGATAATTATCTTGAAAACATAATATTAAATCACTTTGCATTTGTCGCAATCAATTGTTGTCTTGGCATTATGAAGGATTTAATATAGATCCACTTCATTTGCAATCCATGGAATCACTATCTTCTAGTTAAATTAGTAAACATATTCTGTCTCGACTAACTTATCCAAAAGATGCATTAAAATCAATCCTCATATAAACCCCTATATTGTAGGTGATTTAAAATTTGAAATTAGTTAATGAATCCATATTCTAGTAATCATTAACCAACCTTTGATTACCAATTTTCTAACCAATTAACCCTCTTTTTCAAGCAAGTTAAGAGATACCAAATATAAAATTAATTCATTAAAGTCATTATCAACCTCTTTTTCAAACAAGTCAATAACAAAAATCATTCAACCAACTCTGTAAGAAAAATAAGTAATCAAATACCAAGAACACAAATCAATTGATGAAAAATTCCAATTAACTCAAAATCATAATCTCCAAAATAAAATCCAATTATAATCAAAACATTAAGCACATCATTGTTAAAGAAAAGTAAACAAATGATGAAAGATAAAACTCATAGACAAGCCCTTCTTTTTCTCTTAAAAACCTCTTTTGAACAATGCTCATTTGAGTGGTGATTGAGTTGCTAGCTTGGATCCTTCAAATCACAATTTTCTCTTGTATTTTCTTGTGCTTTTATAGGTCTCTTGGATGCTAAATTCATGAATTAGGAGGTCTTGGCTGAGTAGGATTTGAAAAATACCAAAATCATTGAAAAATTTCTAATTCCGTGCACATAATATTCGCTGCCAGGTACCTTCGATCCACTTGGCGCCAGTTGCACTCTATTCTTCCTCTATTTTTGCTCTATTTTTGGTCTTTTTTCATTAGCAGACAGAATAGACTTGGTGCCTGGTCCATTGGCTGGGTTTGACACTGGGTGCATTCTGGAATTGCTTACTTTCTGCTCGATTTTTACTTAAATTTGCACAAATTTGCTAAAAATACTTTTTACAAGCAAAATATCAAATAGAAAGAAATATGCCTAGTTAGTACAACAAAAGTATCTCAAAACAACCTCAAATAACTGGAAAAATAATGGTGATTTTAGCCTCTGTCAAGGGACTTACTTGAATATTCCCAATAATCCAAAGCCAAAGCTTGCCCTCTCTTCAAATTTCTTTCTTATCTAAAATTAATGATTCTACAATTAAAATCTATATATTAATCCACTATCTTTTCATGTATCATGAATCCCTATGATTACATTAATCACCTAATTCATCTATAGTATCTAGATGGATTAATTCATTAAAACACGTCTATTATCCTCCCTTGTCATGCTACTCATTATTATGCATGCATATAATCAAATCAAATCATCTATATAATGACTTCCATATTCAACTACCATCAACTCCATATATTAGCCCTATTTGCATCAAAATATCTCACCTTTAATAAACATGCATTAGATCTTGGTTATCATAGCAATATTTAACCATATTTTACTCCATATACACCTAGTTCAAAATATTGCACCATCAAACCTATCAACCTTATCTATTCATGCTTCTCATGCAAGACTTCATGCATAATAACACCATTATAAAATCAAACTTATGTAAATCAAAAGAGTTAAGCCTCAAATACCTCTTTAGCGACACAAATATAAGCAAAGGTGGTGCCTTTGGTGCTTCGTAGAATTCACTTGAAAGGAAGAGTTGATTGGTCTTCTAGGTTTCCTTGATTCAAAGTCACCAACAACAGGGGAAAAATCAGCCCCTTGACCGTGATTTAGGAGAAGAAAAGGAAAAGAATGGAACAAAATTTGGTGAAGATTGAAGGGTTACTTACCTTGGGTTTAGCTTTCTATTTTGGTGGTGTTTGAAGGTTGAGATGGCCGGATTCTTGGAGAGGGTGGCAGCTGAAAATTTCATCCAGTAGGGGGTGTTTAGGGTTCGATAGAAGGCTGGTTTGATGGAGGAAATATATTAGGTTTAGGGGTTTTGATGTTTGGGAAAGTTGTACTTTGATTTGGACCCTTGAACACAACAAGAAAAGTTCTTCTTGTTGTGGCCAAAATTGCTCAATTTTTTGAAGGGATTTATGGCTGGTTTTTGGTTGCTAATATGGTAGAAATAATGAGAGAAAAGGAGGAAGAGAAAGGATGATTTTTGGTTCTTGTATTGGGCAAAAATAGAAGAAGAAAAGTGACGTCTTTTGGTGTGTTGTTCTTATCTAAAACAAGAAAGAGTTTGAGAGCATCAAAGCTGGAATTTTCGTGTAGTTGTGAGTGTAGAATGGTGGCCGAAATTATGGAGAAAGGAGAGAAGAAATTCTGGTTGTTTATTTGGCTAAATGAAATTTAATTGTTTTAAACTACTTGGAATAGGTTTCTCCTATATTTTAGAGAGTTTGAGTAAAACTAAAATGTCCATTGAGTGGCAGCTAGGGCTTTGCTTTTTCCAGAAATTTTAAGTAAAGAAAATAGATTATTAATCCAAGAGATAATTTAGTTAATACTCTAATTTATTTTAGGCAAAAATAAGAAATTAAAGGATAATTATATTTAGAGATAAAATCTAGTTTTTATGCGATACAGCTGAAATTTCTTTCATCTTAACTTCTAATTTCGAAAATAGCCTAATTCTAAGAGATATTTATTTCAATTAAAAACTAAACATTATCTCTTTATTTCAAATTAAAATTCTTTAAAGAAATTAATTTTGGAGAGACTTTTCTCCTATTAAAAATCATAGCTAATATATAACTTCCAAGATAAATGTTTCTATATTTTATTTCCTTAATAAATCCTTAGGACAATAGCTTTGAAAATTTCAGATTTTAAAATATTTAATTTTCCTAGAAGATTAAGTTAAAATACTAACTAGAAAATAATATTAATTTAATTTGTTTTAATTCTTTTTATAAAAAATTTAAAATAATCACATTCTTATATTTTAGGAAGTGGGAACCTAAGGTGGCAGCTAGCCCTAGGAATTTTGGCCAAGTGGAGAAAAATCGGGGAAAAAGAGATTAATTAGGAAAAAGAAGGAAAAGGCTTGCAAGAGTTGGGGATTTAAACTCAAGTCACCAAAGAATACACATCAAACTCTAACCACTATTTCACAATAATTCTTTTGTAAATATTCTTCAAATAAATTCCCATAACTCCTACTCAACTTGCTTCATTACTATTCCATTAAATTCTACTCCATAAGAACAAAAGCTCTACCATCTCATCCAACACAACTATATCTAAATAAATAAATCCATCAGATATCCAGCACATAAATCACATACACTTCATAAAAATAGTTCAAATTTATCAAATACAATATAAGATGCTATGCTATACATGACTTTCCCCATGAACTAATGGTGGTTCAAATAGGGGTATTACATCCCTTTTCTTATGTTTGTTCTTCATGTTGATGAGGTGGAATCTCATCACCTCTCCCTTCTCGGAAAGGATTTGTCTTCAAATCAACTTCTTCCCTTACATAAAAAAAAAGAAAGATCACTAACATTGAAGATAGCGCTAACATTGTATTCATCGGGAAGTCGATCTTATAGTTGTTATCCCCATATTTCTCCAATACTTGAAATGAACCTCCCTCTAGGGTTGAGCTTTGATTTTCTTTGCATAAGGAACCTTTCTTTTCTAAAATGCACCCATACCCAATCTCCGGACTCGAACGCCACCTTCTTACGTCCTTGGTTTCTAGTAATGTTATACTTTCATTCTTTTTGTCAATATTAGCTTTGATTTTTTCATGGATTACTTTGATCATTTTAGCCTTCCTTTTGCCATCTAACTTGTAAGTTTTCCTGTAGGCAAAGGAACCAAGTCTAATGAAGTGGGTGGGTTAAACTCATAAACAATCTCAAAAGGTGAAAAGGAAGTAGTAGAGTGAGTAATGCAGTTATAAGCATATGAGGTAAGCATTCCTCCCATGCTTTCAAATTCCTTTTGATGATTGCCATTAAGAGTTGTGTAAGCATTCAATTAATCATCTCCGTTTGGCCATTAGTTTCTAGGAGACAAGCTGTAGAAAATAGAAGGTTAGTTCTAAGAAATGACTAAAACATGTCAAAAATGACTAAGAAATTTCGTATCTCTATCAGTGACAATGGTTCTTGGAATTTCATGCATCTTCACAACTTCTTTGAAAAACAAGTTTGCAATAAAAGAGGCATAATTAGTTTTTGAGCAAGTAATGAAATGAGTCATCTTAAAAAACCTATCTACCGTAACAAAGATAGAATCCTTTCCTCTCTTGGTTCTAAGATAAAATTCATGGAAATATCAATTCAATGTATGGTAGGGGTGGGTAAAGGATTGTATAGCCTATGAGGTAAGGATCTAGATTTTGCCTTTCTACAAGTGACATATTACTCACAAAACCTTTCAATATCCCTTCGGATTTTGGGTCAAAAGAAATGTTCTTTTAAGACACCTAAAGTTTTGGCAACTCCAAAGTGCCTCATCAAGCCCTCTTCACGTGCCTCCTTAACCAACAATAGTCTAATAGATCCCTTAGGCATATAAAGCCTATTTTCCTTAAACAAGAATCCCTCACTTCTACAAAGTATTCCAACTCCATTCTTCTTACAAGCACAAAAAGTCTATCAAAATCCTCATCATTAGCATACAATTCTTTTAATATTTCAAATCCAAGTAATTTTGCATCAAGAGAGTTAAGAAGTGTATACGTTCGTGATAAAGCATCTACAACAACATTTTTCTTACATTTCTTGTATTTTATGACATAAAGAAATACTCCAATGAACTCCATCCATCTTACATGCCTTTTGTTAAAGTTTTGTTGGCTCTTGAGATATTTAAGGGTCTTATAGTTAGTGTGGATCACGAAATCTTTTGGTAAGAGGTAGTGTTGCCAATATTCTAATGTCCTAACTAAGGCAAAGAGTTCCTTGCCATATGTAGAGTAGTTGAGGACTACCCCGGAAAACGTTTTGCTAAAATAGGTAATGGGTTTTTGGTCTAAATGCATAAATGGCTTGGAGGTTGTTTTTAGATCCTAGGTGGGATAGAGTTCGCATGGGGAAACATATGGATGTGTGAGTGCCCATGTGGCCCTCGAAATCTTGATTTTCCATGCATTTTCCAGTCAATTTTCATCCATTCAATACTATAAGAACTACATAGAAGAACAATTAAGAAGATAAAACCCATGAAATAACTAAGAGAAAACTCGAGAAATTTCAACAGAAATAAATAAACAAACAAATACAAAAAAAAGCAAAAAACACATTGGTTGTCTCCTAAAAAGCTCTTCTTTATAGTCATCTAACTAGATTAAGTCCCTTTTGAATTAGTCTGGAGGTTTGCTCGAGGGTGTTTCCTACTTCTTTAGCCTCTTAGCAAAGTTGGATTTCAAACTTTTAGCTTTAGGTTTCTGCACAATGCATCTTCACCCACAAGACAGTAAAAAGTAAAACATGTTCCCCCTTATTACATTTAAGTGCATCATGAACAAGGTAAGTTATGTTATCATCATTGACCTTGGAGTTAATTTACCATTCTTGACATTAATTAATGATTGAGAAGTAGGTAAGAATAGTCTTCCAAGAATCAAGGGAGAATTATCATAAATTTTCATGTCTAGAACAACAAAATCAAAAGGGTATGTAAATTTATCTATTTTTATTAGCACATTTTCTGCTATACCTCTAGGATATTTAAGGATTTACTAGCTAGTTGAAGTATCATCTTAGATGGTTTTGGAGCTCCTAATTTTAAATCCTTGAACATAAAAATATAATATTACATTTTTACTAAATCTCAAATCAACCAAGGCCTTAACAACATGCAAATTACCTATAGTGCAAGGGGGGAAAAAAAAAACTCCCCATTTCACTAAGTTTAGGAGGCAATTCATCTTAGACATCTATAGGATTTTTCTTGTCTAATACATCTCTTCCAGCTTCATTTTATTTGAAAGAATTTTCTCAAAAAACATGGCATATCTGGGAACCTACAAAAGAGCATAAACAAAGGGGATATTAATACTCAGTCGTTAAAATGTTTTAATAGATTTGCACAACTAGTTTATTAATCATGATGGATAGAGGATTTGAGGCATGTATTCTGGTATTGGCTCTCTTTTATCTTTCCCTTCCTGCAGGATCTCCGTTTTCTTAGCTTGCCTTAGGATTTCAACTTCTTTTTCTACCACATTTTCCTCCCCTTGAGCTCTCTTCTACTTCTCAAAGTTATAGCATATATTTACATTTTGGAGTTAGGATTAGTATTGTTTTGAAGAGAATTAGGCTATCATTCTAATATGAACTTTTCAGTCTACCCTATTTGGTTATCAAGATTATGAATTGAAGCTCCCTAGTTTCTCAACAAGGTCTTAATGAATTGGAAATAAGTCTTTGATGTGGTAATAAATTTATTCATGAGTTCTTCGAGGTTAGGTTTTCTATCCTGGGGACGTCTTGGTGGTTGTTGTGGAATTTCGGGTGGAGGTCTAGAATGATTTTGGTTATTCCAAGAAAAATTAAGGTGGTTCTTCCAACCTGAATTGCAAGTGTTACCATAAGGATTATTCTGTGGTCTAGGTGGATTCCCTATATAGTCTACAGTTTGGTTTAGAATTTTCTCACCTAGTTCCTTTTAAGTTTGTTAAGAGGGGAAGAACACATTTTCAATTTTCTTTGTCAGAATTTCTAATAGTTCTCCTATGGCTATTACAACATCTATTTGGTGAAGTCCCACAGGTTTCATAGTACTAGTCTAGTGGATTGCCATTTGTGGTTATTGATTGTTATCTTCTCAATTAATTCCTATGCAGTTTCTAATATTTTGTTATTCAATGTACCTTTTGCAGCTACATCAATCATGTATTTGGAATTAAAATCTAATCCATCACTGGAGGTCTGTACTTGAAGCCATGTAGGTAGGCCATGATGGGAGCATCTTCGTAGTAAATCCTTGAACCTTTCCCACGTCTCGTACAGAGTTTTTGAATCTAATTGTGCATAAGTTGAAACATCATTCCTTAGTGTAGTGATTTTGGCAAGTAGAAAGTATTTAGACAAGAATAGCTCAACCAAGATGTCTTATGCTATTATGGATATTGTACGTAATGATTTTAACTATATTTTAGCTCGATCTCTAAGAGAAAAAGGAAATAGCCTTAAATGCATAGTATCTTGTAAAGCACCATTAATTCTAAAATTATCACAAATCTCAAAGAAAACTAGTAATATGTACATTGAGATCCTCATATGACAAACATTCAAATTGTACAAACTATTGGACCATCTGCATAATATTTAGTTTGATCCTAAAATTGTTGGCCGTAGTAGTGGGGAAAACTATGCTACATTGCATTCCTATCAAGGACGGTTTTGTGTATTCTAATATAGTCCTATTGTTTTCCTCCATCTCTATTTATGAGGTTGAATCTATTTGCTCCTTATGTTTCTATAAGCATTTATGAAGATTTCTAAGAATCGTTCTTTCAATCTCTAAATCAATTTGGAGTAATTCGAAAGAACCGCTCCTAGTCATACAATAGGGTAAATTGTACAACTACAATGGTACTCACAAACAAGATCAAAGTGAAAAGAAAAAAAAAATAATTAAAAGAATAAAGCAGAATAAACACCAAAAAAAAAAAAAAATACAATATTATAATCCCAGGAAATAAATCCATAAATTTGATATCTACTCTCTATACTATAGATTCCATGGTAAGCACACCTATTATTGCTATAGTATATTTAGCAAAATTCGAACGTTGATCCCTCAAGGACTCTAAGTATTAGTACTAACTCTCTTTTTATTATATAATCTATTAATTGGAGTGAAATAATTAAAATAACTAACGTAAATCAAAATATACTAAACTAAGAATTAACAACACAACAATTATGTTTTCTTTTGAGTTGTGTAATTTTTACCTCTAGGTTGATTGATTCAAATTTATTTCTAACAAAACCCCCTAAGAATGCATTAAGACTCTACGAATGCTCTTTGGGTAATTTATTCATATAATTGATTTCTTTATACCATACGTGTAATCAGAGTATTAACTCAAGTAAGTAGCAAGAATTCAACTCATAAATATAAATCATGAATAATTCACAAGAACATAGTTATCTCATTAAATCAAAAGAAATCAACTTAACACATCAAGTCCAGGGTTCATTTCATCTAGGTCTTAAAATAACTTAGAACATAATATTAAATTTGAAAATAACAATCAAAGCAAGAAAACATAAAGATAAATAACTCATTCTCATGAAATTCTTTGACTCTTCAAATATATTAACTAGGATTTATGGACTCACCCATGTAAATGCCTTTGTTCTTCTCCAAAAAATTAAGTTGTATTCAATGGCTGTCCAAGTTGTGTATATGATCTTTCATTGATGGCTCCTCAAAGCCTTCTTTTTGGAGTTGAAATCTAGGGCTTCGAAATTAATTTTGGGTAGGACACAGCTTAGGACATATCCTTATGCAAGAGGTTTTCTTCTAGAAAAATTCATTTTGGTAACGAATGGGGTAACAACTATACACTGCTTCAGACACAACTATGTTTACACTTATGTGGCTCTTGGATTTTTTATTTTTCTTACTCTATTTTGCTTTGTTTAGACTCTATTTGAACATGGTCATATACACACCCTAGATACAGACAAATCTTCCCAACATACTCAAACTTACATTTTTCAACCATCTAACCAGCTCAAACCTGTCTAAAAACATTCCTAAGAATCCTAATCATCCAAATAAGCCCTATAATTACAATACGAATACAATTAAGTACCAATCATGTAAGAAGTTTAGAAAACAAGTAAACAAACCTTAAAATCATATTAAAAATATAGACTATTTAGCACATATCATTTTGAAAAACCTTAGGGATGGGTGAATAAGGTTTTTGGAAAACTAAAATTTTTAAGAGACTAAGAGATTCCAAGCAGGGACAGTTTGCAAGATTGTTCAAAAATAAATGTTGAGAGTAGATGCAGAGAAATGAGACACATAATGTATAGTGGTTTGATCTACCAAGATCGACATCCACTACCTTAAGCTCACACTTAAGGATTTTCAACTAAATTTCATTTACCAAACTTAATGGAATCAATCTGTACCAAATACAAGAGAGGATCATCACGTTTGGTTTTCCAAAACTTCTCAATCAACCAATAAATTAAGGCTCACCCCAGATGAATTTTACACCATAATCTTGGTATACAAAAGAGATTGAAAATGAATGGAATTGTAAATGCCCAATTCTTTGAGCAGATGTGCACTAAGAACAAGCACAAACACTTTTACTTTTAAGACACAATTTGATTTTACTTTGAAGCACTTTGATAAATAAGATTTTTGTTTTTTATAGAGCAAGAGTGTTTTTTAGAAAGATAGAGCAAAAATCTACAGTCAAATCGAGTTTAGAAACCTTATATAGAGACATAAATTAAAGTACCAACGGCTATAAAGAGGCTATTTTTCACTGTCAGATTTACCCACGTTTTGGACTTATGTTTCGGACAAAGGTGCATCCAAAAGGTAAGTCCAAAATGGCACTGTTTTAGACAGAAACGATTTGATACTGTTCATAGCATTTTGGAAGTAGTTTCTGGGTGTAGGGTCACCCAAACTGCTCAATCCAAAATTCTGAGGATTTTTAAAATTTTGAAATATTTTGTTTTAGTGCTTCTTGGTAGATTTAAACTGAATCAAAAGGTAAAGATTGTTGGGTATCTCTCGCGTATCATATACGGCGCAGCGGAAGAATAAGAACGAGATACCATATCAGGATCTGCATATGTGTGAAAAATAAGACATATATATAGAAACAAAGATAACAGCTTTTACTTTTCTTTATTTGTGTGGAAAACAAAACTTTTCTTCTTCAAGTATGATAATTGTGGCTCGATCCAACAGTCTTCTTGAAGAATCACCACGAGAGTTGAATATCCAACTACTATAATCATGGTGTGTGATTATCTCTAACAGAAATCCATACGAATGATTACACTCAAGCACCAAGATTTTTTATGCTAGCAGAAAACAACAATGGTGGCTGGGGTTTTTCCTGTTCTTCTTGTTAAACAAACTAGAGAAAGAAGAAGAAGAAGAAGGGTTGTGTTCTCATTGAAGAAGCTCACAAAAGAGAGAGGGTGAAGAGAACAAAAGATCATATCCCATTGTTTCTCTTGTGTGCCCCTTGGTTTCTTATGTTTTGTTTCATGTGACCCTTGGTTTTGTAGAATTGTTTCATGTGTGTCTCTTGGTCTAGCACACAAAAAACCCTACAAAAATACATCTGAGAATTCCAAATAATTCTCCAATTGTAATAGGAACCTATCAAGTTCTCAGAATTATAAATTGGTTCATAAATTATAACTAATTATAATTTGGCCACATCAACTTCTCTTTCTCGTAATAAACCCCACTATATTATCAAATAACATATTGAGTATATATTCTTCTTTTGTGTGTGGCCTATTAGGTTTCTCGATCAATTGGTAGCGAATATGAATTAATCTAAACGTCTTTGAAATTAATAATCTTTAATTAATTAGAATTAATCATATTAATTCTAGTCAGAATTGGTTTATTAATTCTTCAATTAATAAACTCATATTTCTAAATCATGAGCGGTATCTAGCAACACATCATGACCACCCAAGAGTCCAGGAAGTCAAGTGGTTTGACATGAACCCTTTAATAACAAACTACAGTGCAATTAACTCCTTTCACCATACAATATCTCATTCGTTCTAGAGTACGGAATTAGTGACAACTCTCTCCAAAATATATATTAAATCTGGCCCGAATATAATTATACTTGTACCAGGAACCTACTACTTTAGATGTGCATCAATTGGAACTGTTTCTAATACACATACGCCTTGGCCAAGGACTTCTCTAGTAGTAATTCCTATAAGTGGCCGTGAGATATTTGCCCCTACTATTAGGAGTGGTGAATCATTTATTGACCCTCTCAACTACTTTCGTTTACCTCATAATGTACCTAATATCCATCTCATAGGCGGCCCTCGATCGAGCTCCAGAGATTGAAATCAAAGCATAAGGCTCAGCAAACAAAGTACTTTGGAGATCTCAAGTCTAAGGATACTTGCATGTTTGCTATATTGAGATTATATCACTGGCACTAAATAGTTATCCATGTGATTATCTCATAGCTAGGTTATCCAATGAACTTGTTCTACTAACAAGCATCCACGTGTTAACTTTGAGTTTCTCAATGCTCACAGATATAAGAACCACCGCCTGATCAAATAAGGAAGTCTTAACACATGCTAGTCTTAACGCATTAATGATGTCCTATCTCATTAATACTATAATTAGGGACTATTTAAGTACTAACACTATACAGTGTAGTAGAAATCTCATATCATGATTTCCTTAATACAATGTTGTACTAGGGACTTTATCTAACAGTTATATTATTTAAAAGTAATCAAAAGAAACTGTAAGATAAATAATACCTTTTATGAAATAAAATGTGTCATATACAACATACAAGTGGTTGCTTCTAGGGCACAACACTAATAAAGATGACATAGAAATTTATGCAGAGAGATACCTTAACAAGGATTCCTAGTCTAAGGTTCTTCCAAAACAGATTCTTTTAATTTGCAACCTTTCAAGCATAATATTTATTCTTGATATTCTATTTTCAGATTCTATAGCTTCAAGAGTTGCTTTAGAAATCATTTTTGAACGTCTTGGAAGACCTGGGATCAAACATGTCCTATAACAAGTAAATCACATATGTTAGTCCTCATCATTGTTTATCATAAGTCAAAACATATGAGACTGCCCTTAGGGCTAACACATTTACTAACCAAGCACAGCTAGGCCATATGGGTGGTAAAGCTTGATTCTCATAATAAGTGGTATCAAAACCCCATTTTGGTTCATGGTTTGTGTTGGCTTAAGAGATATTGCAATACCTACTTCTAGAAGGATGATATATTGGGTGTTAGCCTTGAAGGACTACGTAGTGGTCTTATTCAAAGCCTTAGATGGCCAAGAGAAGGTGACCTTGTACCAATTGATTGCTAAACAACTACAACAATTTGGTTGAGGGTTGTGTTCTTAGAGGATATATGGGCTATTTAACTACCTTCTGTCTCAAACATAGGCAGTGTTAAAATGGATATTACAGTTATGAAACATACCATTATTGGGTTAGATGACATAAAAAAAAATAACTCAATCTTATTAAAAAGGCCGTGGCTCAATTAGAAGGATCCAATGATAGATATAAGTCTTATGTAAAGAACCTAAAACCAAAGGCCTACGGTGACGTCTAAAGTGCAAAAAGTAGGAAAATTTTCTATGGCTCCCTATATGCCTGTGTAGATAGGAATAGAACTAGAAACTTAGTGTTAGAGGATGGGCAAACTATATAAAAAGATAGATAATGTTATAATTTTTGAAAATTTTTTGAGAGGCAAAATGTAAATTTTAAAAGGTTTTTTTTCTAAAAAAATTTTAATTTTATTAAGAAAAAATATCACATTTTAAAAAATTTTGGAGAGTGGGCGCCACCCCCTACCTTCCCCAACTTCTTCATTAGCTATGGGTGAATAAGTTTTCGTTGGATCCTAGATTGTGGTAGAGAGCCAGAGCCACAAATTAGTTCTATCCAAAGTTAAGATATGGGAAAGCATGAAATGAGAAATAAAGTTTTAGTTCTTGCCCAACAACACCTCTTATTAGGTGGCTTGTGAAGCACTTAGAAAGCTGAAGCACAGTAGCACTATCCGAGACTATATTAAGTTCAATTCTCTTTTATTCGATGTACATGAATTGTCCAAAGAGGACAAACTATTTAACTTCATGGCTGGTTTATAGTCTTAGGTATATGTTGGATTAAGGAGTTAAAGAGTTTAAATACTACTTCAAGCTTTCACAATGGCTGATTGATTGTTGACTTCAAAATGGCCTTGGGACAAACGACAAGAGGAAGGTAGGAAAGAAAGATAGAAACAATAAACCAAATGATAGAAAAACCTTTAGTAAGAAGAAAAATAAAATAACCAAAGCATTAACCAGTGAGGCCATCAACAAGAAGGACAAAACATCTACCAACAAGTTCAAAGGTAGTGGTTGTTTCATTTATGGTGGTTCTCATGTCATAAAGAGCTGTCCAAAGAAAGAAAAGCTAAATCCATTGGTTCTTGATGATGATGATGATGGTGAGGAATAGGATAAGTCTCCAAGAATGAATCATATTCAGTTGGTAAATGCTATCACAACCAAAAAGATACCTGAATGACATGTATGATCCTACCCAGAATAAAAGCAGTTGTATATCTTCCCATTTCCTTAGGTATTTAGATAAAGCCGTTGCTTATACAATGTCAAGACATTAGGAGAGTAAGAGATGGTGTCATATAAGGACTTATTTTATTTGTGGCGTTTTATGGATGGTATCTATTATAATTTGGGGCATAACTTTGTATTCTATCTTGACTTAATAGTAACTAGAAAGAAAGAGGCTATTCGTGGAGGGTTTTTTTATTACTAGGTTAGGAAAAAGTCTTCATTTTTTTAACATGATCCCTAGGTGTGCCTTTGTGTATAAGATGGATCCAATAAACTTGAGGTCATAGACAAATGGATATAGTTAGAATGAGAGGCAACACTTATGTTTTTCAGGTGGCCTATGTTGAGGAAGGCTCAAATAAGGAGGTCTTTTCCCAGGAGAAATAAGTTCCACCTTCTCATTTGATTTCCTATTGACCTAATTCCCCCAACAAAGTTCCTATAGGTCTCAACTAGCAGCCTATACAACTATAACAACCCTCTTTTTATGTATAGTTGAATCAAATTCAACATATGCGAATACAACAGCAATAACGTAAATGACTTTGGCCAGGTGGCAACTACTTCAAGCAGAGATGACCTGAGGCCATAGTGTTACTTTGGCTTATCTCGAAGACCAAATCACTTGGATGGGGGGATAATATGGTGATTATTTTTCAGAATATGGGATTTAAGCATCCCTCCATCCTGGTCCATGCTCCAACAATTCTTCTAGACTAGCTCCTACTAATGATGACGTTGATGGTGAGGACATAGGACGTGATGACCTTACTGTAGCTGAGTAGATATAATGGTTTTTGGTGGGTAATGCCTTTAATGTATTTTGATGAGTTGTTGAAAAATCCTAAGATTAAAGACTTAGAAATTTCTTTACCATGGCTTGGTTTACTAGAGGATAAGCAAAAACTTAAGTATCGAAGAGTTTGATATGTACTAAATAGTCTATATTTTTAGGATGATTTTAAGGGATTTTTACTTATTTTCTAAACTTCTTATATAATTTATTACATGATTTTTGTATATTTTAATTTCAAAACATATTTGGATGATTGGAAAGTTTAAAAATGTTTGGAATAAGTTTGAGCTAATTGGAAGGATGAAAAACATAAGTTTAAGTATTTTAGAGAGCACATGGCCGTGTCTTAGGACGTGTATGTGCCTATCTCTAAATAGGGACTAAATAGAGTAAAACAAAGTAAGAAAATATAAAGTTTTGAGAGGTACACAAGTATACATATGGCCGTGTACCACCACTGCCTCACTTGTTTCTAGAAATAAAATTTATAGGAGCATACAAGCTGTACACACCAGTGTGGGAGGCTGTGTCTAATCTAAAATCAACTTAGAAACCCTATATTTCACTTATAAAGAGAAGATTTTGAAGGGCCGATAGGATATACAAGTTTGTAGCCAATGAGTGGCCTTTGAATATAACATTTTGGAGGAGAGCAAAGGCGTTTACAAGGGTTTGTATATGACCATAAGAACAATGGCATTTTATATTTCCATATCCTTTTAATTTTTTCATAAAGACGAGTTTAAAGTATTTTAAAAATCTAATAATTGTAATGTTTTTATTTCTTGAATTAGAATCCTATTGTTGTTATTTAATATTCATCAACTTGCCATGACTTTGCATTGATTGTATAATATAAAACAAATACAAATTTTAATTAGCTAGTGAATCAATATGAACACATTATATAAACTTTTTTTGAAAAAATTACATATAAGTTATTGTTGTAGAGAGATATGGAAAAGAAATAGCAACGGGAAACTAGGATGGCATGTGAATATTTGTAACATTTGATGATTACTCACTCCATTTGGATTTGAATGTCCCATTTTGTATTGAAATTTAACATTTTTTTTATTGAAATTTAGTATAAAATAGGACATTCAATTTAGGAAGGGGAGAGTAAATGCCTATATATGAAATAACAAAACAATAAAGACCAAACATATAAAATATATGAAATTATCTAATTCTTGAAAAACTTATATATTTAATAATAAATGAGAAAGGTAAAATAGTACAATTAGCATTATTTAGAGTTCAGTTGAGTTTATTATCAAAAGCTCTAATAAATACAATGTTTAGATTCAAACTATACAAAATAAATTTTACATCTTTAGAAATTCATTTGTTTAAAAATTTCAATCTTCAACCTTTAAACTTTAGATTTCAATTTTATCAAATAAATTTTAAACCAAAATAATGAAAATTAGAAGAATTGTTCATCAAGTAAGATGTATTTCCCAATCCAAGTTGGTGTTAAACAAGATGGACAGATTCCAAAAACACCAAAATTCCACAAATTTGTGAACTTAATTGACCAATATGCAAGGGGCAAGGGATTTTTACATAAAGATTTCACTAAACACAGTTGTCTACCCAACTGGAATATCTTATTTTACTTCTTTAGTCTAATTAAATATGTAACCAATACTATGCACATCATTAGAATTGTTTGTTACAAAATCACACATATTCCTACTTATATTACCTTATCTTTCTCTTCCCAAGCCGCTACAATTCCTCTCACATGCCTCATAGATTTTTTTTTTTTTTAAATAGATCTCCAATATCAACTTAGCCTAGATACTACTTCCCTTGTCATATTCTGCAACCCTTATAGCAAGTCGAATGAGTAGGGGACATATTGGCCTATATCATGCTGTGACATTGAGCTTGCCCTCTTTGTTGATAATCTCATTTCAAAAACAGCTCTCGATCTTACTCTTGGCTCCTACACCACTATTGCTATACATTTGTAGTGGTTTGATTTTTGACAACATAATTATTTTACACTTTGATGGCATGTGAACATAGAATGCCATCAAATTTCCAAGGCTTGTAACTACAACTAATGAATTTTGTTCCTTGGTCAGAATTGACAAAATAATGATTTTTTTTTCATTATGGCAACCAACTTCTAGTGGTAAAGCTATGACCTCTAGGTCAAGGGTTTAATGAATACTATGAGTAAAAGTATATGTGTGTGTGTGTGTGTGTGTGTGTGTGTATTGAAGATTGGTTTGCAATTTTCTAGAGTTTTCATTTAAAAAATTTGTCTACAATTATCTAGGAAGAGAAATTAAACACCACTATTATTTTTGAGTAAAAATACTATAACTTAGCGAAAAAATGGTCAAATGCAAAGATAAAATATGAACTTGTTAGCATATAGGTTTAAAGTAATAGGTCTATTTTGTGGGTAGAGACAAAATTTGTAATTTGTTCTTAAAGTTATAGACGTGTGTGTGTTTGTGTGTATATCCAAATTTCCAAAATACTAATTATCAAATTTGTGAAATTGCATATTCAAGATACTATAAAATAAGTCTATTTTTTTAAAATAAAAACTACCAATTTGGCGGGGGTTAGGTGGACCACTACTAATTTATTAAAGAGAAGAGTTACATGGAAGGGGACTAGACCAAAGCTCGTGCATTTTGAAACAATTTACAACAAAGTGTAGGTAGTTGCAGCCTATCCAATACACAAATACCTTGTGGTTTACATAGTAAAGTGGAAAAAGTAGTAAATAAGAGATGCCTTTTGGAAGAACAACCAAGATTAGCCAAATAAATAAATAAATAAATAAAATAAAAAATAAAAACAAATAAAAAACCTACCACTTGATTACCCTATTTTAAAAAACAAAATGACTTCATACCTCTTATAAAGTTATTGAATCAATGCAAAACGATAATAAAAATTCCAAGGAATTATGCTTGTGCCATCAAGATGGTGAACCAGAATTAAAGAATCAATTTGAATTAGGACTTTGCTTATACCTCGATGAAGACATATCCTCAAGAGCAAGAATTTTAGCTTCCAATTGGTTACATGACACAAATGACCAGCTACAACTTGTACAAAAGATCCTTCACCAGTCTGAAGAATCCTCTCTAGCCCTACAACCTTGGATTCTTTTCAGAGGCCCCATCTACAATAAGAACAAAATTTGACTCATCTACCTTCATCCACACAATTGGCTGAAATAGAGAAGGCTTCCTATTCATTCATTCTACGTCCATCGAAACCAAAGCTAGCTGAATCTCTTCTAACTAGCAAAATGTGTTTTCTTTATTTTTTCTTTTTTTTTTTGGTGAAACTACTTGCAAGAAACTATGGCTATGCCTCATAATTGCTGCAACTGATGGACATGAATCATTCCTAAGCACCAAATTTTGGTTCTTTCCACGATTCCCACCAGAAGCCTGCCACGAATGCATTGGCCATATTAGTATAAGCAGAGCCTTGCTTCTACCAACTACAGAAAAAATCAGATAAGTTGTCTCAAAAAATCTTCAAGCCTAATAGACTAATAAATCCCTCCCAAATCGGCCAAAACAAAGAGAAAGACATAAACACATGTTTAAAAGACTTTGCAGTAACATCACACAAGCAACATCGTGAAGCCATTTGAAATATATCATGACCGAAACTGACTCCACTGGAAATAAATTATTGTAAAGGCTCTGTTGAGAAAATAAAGAGGACAAAAAGACTAAAAATAATTTTATTAATATAACTCACAAATTGTTCTCACGAGTATAGCACTTAGAGATAGTGGTGCTTTTCTACCAAACACTCATACATTCACACGTCTGTGTCTACTCATTCCACACATCACTCACTTCACTTCTAACACACTTAACATTTGCAATATATTTATAGACAAAATCGAAACCGACATGTGATGTCAGTTGCTGTTGGAATTTTCTAGGAAATTATGCAAGTTGGTGAAGATTTTTGTGCAAGTGGATTCTAGAATGGCAGTGGAGGTTGGAAATTTTGAATTCTAGATTGTTGTGGAATGGTGGCTGCAAATTGCAGCTCTAGATTGTTCCCAAATGGCGGTCATGCAGTCATTGACGTCTCAATACTCCCCCTCAATGACTGCTTTCTTATTACTTCTTGTGATATTATACCGAGTTCTTTTCGAAATTCTTCAAACTTTACTCCATTGAGACCTTTGGTGAAAATATCAGCAATTTGTTTTTCAGTCTTCGCGTGTTTCATTTCAATTTGTCCGCATAGTACTTTTTCCCGTACAAAATGATAATGAACCTCTACGTGCTTTACTTTTGCATGAAATACTGGATTCTCTACTAATTGTATCGCTGATTGATTATTACAATATAATTGAACTGCCTTATCCACTGGCTGATGAAGATCTTCCAAGAGTTGTAGTAGCCACGAACATTCTTAAGCTGCCATTGTTGCAGCACGATATTTTGTCTCAGTGCTAGACAGTGGTACGATTAGTAAAGAATCCAGTATTCCATGCAAGAACAAAGCACGTAGAGGTTTATTATCATTTTGTGCGGGAAAAGTACTATGTGGACAAATTGAAATGAAACACGTGAAGACTGAAGAACAAATTGTTGATATTTTCACCAAAATTTTCCAAGAGTTGTAGTAGCCACGAACATTCTTAAGCTACCATTGCTGTAGCATGATATTTTGTCTCAGTGCTAGATAGTGATACTGTTGGTTGTCTCTTCCTACACCATGAGATAGCTCCAGATCCGAGATTAAAAACGTATCTAACAGTTGATCGTCATGTTTTGTAATCACTAGTGTAGTCGGCATCACAATATCCTGTCATTTGAGATGTATCTCTCTTTTTGTATAGCAAGACATAGTCTATAGTACCTTTAACATACCTTAGCATTCTTTTTATTGTATCAAGATGTGGCTTCTTCGGTGTTTGCATGAATCGGCTTACAACTCCAATTATATATGAAATATCTGGTCTTGTTAATGTTAGGTAGATTAAATTACCTACTTATTGTCGATACATCATTCTATCTTCAAGTTCCTTTCCTTCAGTTGAGCATATTTGAACATTTACCTCCATTGGAGTTGAGGTTGGTTTGCAGTTAAGCATGCCATATTTTTGTAGAAGATCCTGCGCATACTTCTGTTGGCATAAAAATATCCCATCATTTGCTTGTTCTATCTCCAAACCAAGAAAGTGTTTTAGTTCTCCAACCTCTTTCATCTGGAAGTTGAGAGATTTGACCTAATTTGTTCAATCTCTTCTTTATCATCTCTAGTAATGATTAGATCGTCCACATACACAAGTTTATGGCTAGCTTCCCTTCTCGAGTTTTGATGAATAAACTTAAATCAACTGGTGCCATCGAATATCCATTCTGAATCAAGAATTCTGCAATTTTCCCGTACCATGCTCGTGGTGCTTGTTTCAATCCATAAAGTACTTTATTAAATTTACACATGTACTTTGGATGTGCCTTGTTCTCAAACCCTTGTGGTTGTTGCATGTATATGTCTCGATCGAGTTCTCCATGAAGGAATACATTCTTCACATCCATCTACCATAACTTCCATGACATGCTTGCAGTTAGGGTAAGTAATACTTGAGCTGTAGTGATTTTTGCTACTGGACTGAACGTCTCGTCATAGTCTAACCTATACTTTGTGAGAAATCTCGTGCCACCAGTTGTGCCTTGTTTCTATCAATTGATCCATCCGGCTAGGTTTTTAATTTGTACACCCATTTGCAAGAGATGGGTTATATATTCATCGGCCTTAGTACTAATCTCCACGTCTCATTTTGCTTTAGTGATAGTATTTCTTCTTCCATCGCCTTTCTCCATTTCTTATGTTTAGATGCCTCTTCATATGTGTCTGGCTCTCTTGCAGCATTCTCAATTAAGGCTACATTTGTATATTTTGGATTAGGTCTTCGTGGTCGAGTAGACCTCCAAAGTTGTGGTTGCGCCTCCTCTTCTTCGTCCGTTTCTTCGTATTAATTGGGCCTTTGATCTTTTGTAATTTTATGTATTCCTGCCTGCCACTGACTCTTCAATGGTGACTCATTTGATAATGGTTCTTTCTTATCCTCTTTAGATGTTTCAGAAGTCAAATGGTCTTCTTCTTGTTCTTCTAGATTTTTCACTGATTTTTCAAAGATTTCTTCAGATTGTGGAAGCTTCTCGGCTTGGGATGACCACCAAGATGATGCTTCATCATATACAACATTTCTAGATGTGTAGTATCTACTTGTGCTAGGATTACAACAAATCCATCCATTTTGTCTGGAATCGTATCTGACAAAGATATAGCGAATTGCCTTCTTTTCAAACTTGCTCCTTAAATGATCAGGTACCAATACGTAGCATACATATTCGAAAACTCGAAAATGAGCTACAATGGGCTTCTTCTTCCATAATTTCTTGTAAGGTGAGATCATGTCGATCTTTGCTTGTGGTAGGCGATTTGTGATATATACTGCTATCTTCATGCATTCAGCCTAAAATCGTGGTTGAATATTCTTGGCATGCAGCATACTTCTACATGTCTCTGCGAAATGTTGATTCTTTCTTTCTACAACTCTATTCTATTGTGGAGTGTTTGGACATGTCAATTGTCATTAAATCTTCTTTTGTTTTAGAAATTCTGTAGATTCCTCTGAAGTGTATTCTCCACCGTTGTCTGTCCGAAGGCACTTTATTTCATAACCAATTTCACTTTCTGCTTTCTCCTTGAATGCCTTGAACTTTGTTAAGGCTTTAAACTTTTTTTTCCCAAGAAATCTATCCAAACATATTTAGAATAATCATTGATAAAAGTTATCATGTATCGATAACCGCCTGCCCATGGCTGCTTCACTGGGCTAAAGACATCTGAGTGGACTAACTCCAAAGGCACCTTGGCTTTGAACTTCGACTCCTCGTATGGTATTTGATGTGCTTTATTGATGCGTATGGATTTGTGTATAAAAAATCATATAAAAATAAGCATATTCCCAATCAAGATTACATTAAAACGTTAAACCCAAATTACACATATAAGCAAGCGTACTCATCATTAACATAGTATAGGGTTCAAATAAGTGTCGATCCTCAAGGAACAAGTATACACTAATTACCGTTCTTTCATTATTTAACCGACTCAATAAAGTGAAAAAGAAATAAAATAAAAAAATAAAAATATATACATGTCAAGAATGGAGAAGTATTCTACTCAAACTATTATTCCGACAAACATAATCTTAAAGTACCTAATCATTATCATAACTAATCATTCTCTTGGCATCATGGAGGATTAAAGTAGACTCACTTCTTTTCCAATCCATGAATTCCTATCTTCTAGATAACTTAGCATCACATTCCTGTCTCAACCAGTCTTACCTAAAAGATGCATTAAACACAATTCTTTGATTAAATTTCCATTCCTGGCAAACTTAAAACATGAATTAACTAATGAATCCATTCCTGACATACATTAATTAACCTTTAATTACCTTGTTATTAGCAATTAACCCATTTTCCAAGAAAGTTAAGAGATAACATATATGAAATCAATGAATTGAGACCACCATCAACCCATTTTCCAAGCAAGTTAATGGGAAGAAACAACCAATTAATCTCGTAATTAGCACAAGTAATCAAATACCAAGAAAATAATCAATTAATCAAAAGATTAAATAACTCTAAAAATCATGACTACCTAAAACAATGTCAAATTACAATAAAACAATTAACATATCATTGTTCAAGAAAAAGAAAACAAAGTAAAAGAAAGCACTCATAGACAAGTCTCTTTCTTCTTGAAGACTTTCTTGCACAACCCTCCTTGAATTGAAGAATTTCTCCTTTGATTTGAGTGATTTTTTGTGATGATCAATGAATTCTCTCATTCTCCCTTGTGTTTTCCATCTATTTATAGGTTTGGGAAGTGCTTAAACTCGTTGGTGTAATGTTCTTGGCCGAGTAGAAGTCGGAAAGTACTAAAACTCCATAGATTACCAAAATCGCATAGAAAAATCAAAGCACCGCCTTAACTTCAGGGCACAGTTGGCACCGCCTTGGCTCTCGGAGCCGGTGCCGGTTGTGTTCTGTTTCTCCAATTGTTCGCCAATTTTTTTCCGAATTCCGCACAATGTATTCCAGAATGCACTCAGCGCCACCTTGGCTACTGGAGCTGGTGCCGGTTCCACTTTGTTTTGCTCTGTTTTGACAATTTTTGTCACTTCGAAGTTCATGCAATCAGTGCATGGCCGGCGCCGGTTCCTCTGTCCCAGTCGGCGCTGCCTCTAATCTGTTTCATGATGTTTTTGCTTCGTTTTACCCAAAAAATCTGAAATAATGAACAAAATACCTTTTCAAGGGTAAAATCTCAAATATGAAGGAATATGACTAGTTATTGAATAAAATGTATCACAAAAGAACCTCAAATAACTAGGAAAAATATAACTAATTTAGCCCATATCATTTACCATACTGGCAGCCAGCACAAATTATATTGTCTCGAACCTCCAACTGTGGTAGACCCTTCAATATTGACTTTTTCATCATCATATTTAGTCTGGTATAGCTCACGTATCCCAATCTTGCATGCCATAAATTTGGTGTCTCATTCTTTTTAGCCTTATCTACGTATGCTGTCTCTACAAACATTACATAGATAGACTCTAATCTTTGTCCTTCCATAATTGGTTCACTTTTAAGTTTCAATTGACAATACACCTTCACGTCGTTTGGGCTGAATATGACATAGTTCCCTGCTAAGGTTAGTTGTGATACTGAGAGCAAGTTCTTTTTCATACTTGGCATGTGCAACACATTATCTAACTCCACTTTTGTAGAGTTGAATTGTGGTACTACTAGAGCTTTGCCAATATGTGTTATTGGCATTTTAGAGTTATTAGTAGTTACCACGACACGACCACTTTTATATTTCTCCATGCTGCAGAATTTTTCTTTTTCTCCTGTCATATGATTAGAGCATCCCGAATCTACTATCTAATCATTTTTATAATTGATAAGTTTATCACTTACCGTGACTAGTGCCAGATCTTCTTCATTTCTTGAATTGGGCTCGTCAGTGTCTCATTCTCTTCTATTGCAAAAGAGGCTTAAAAGTCCCATTCATCTTTACTTTCGTGAGTATGTGAAGATGTGACAACATTTTCTTTGGCTTGTTTACGCCAGCAGTCTCGATCGAAGTGACCTTTCTTTCCATAGTTGTAACACTCGTTGTTTCTTTATCGGCTCCTTATGTTGTTATTTTGTTGTGGTAGTGCTCCTCCTTGATATGTATTTTTCTCCGGATGCCATTTCTACCAAAAATCACATCTCTCTTTATTTTTGTCTCATTCCATTGGTATTCTGGCATTTTTCTGTCCTCCATGTACTTTTCATCTGCTATAAAGAGCTTTCTCTTCCTCGTTTGTTGATCTGATATAGGATGGTCTTGTTAAGGCTTCTTCATTTGCTAGCATGCTTTCCAACACATTGAGTATCGGTGGCTCAGGCCATTCTTGTGTTGCTATTATAATTGGGGTGTATTCTCATCATAACCCCCGAATTATAATTTTTCTCACGCTTGTCTCGTCAATAGGGCGAATAGGATCTAATTTTGAATTTTTTTCACTTAAGGATCTCATTTTAGCAAATATTGACTTACTGTCATTTACCTTGTGAGATTCCCAATAACTCGTTTTCAAGTCTTTGCACCTTAGCTTCATTAGTCTTGGAGAATCTCTCCACCAGAATATCCCAAGCTTCTTTTGACATCTTTGCATTTTTAATCAAATCTAAAAATTATTTTTCAACTGTTAAGGCTAAAATAGATAGACCCTTACAGCATTCTTGTCCCATTTGTTGTATTCTGTAACATTTTCCAGTGGTGGTGGTGTTGTTTGGCTTCCATCTATGAGCTCCCATAGGCCTTGTCCTCTCAAATAAAATTTTAGGCAAAAGCTCCAATCATTGTAGTTGTCCTCTGTGAGCTTTTCGATATTGTTTGCGTTGATGAAGTCTACCATCTTGACTTGGTAATGCCCTACACTTTATCCAAGTAAGTCTAATCCCTAACCACCTGACTTCACAGTCTCTGACTGCACACTGGCAAAGGCTTGACATATCACGTTCACTATCGAACTACTTTGAATACAGTCCCTGACCATTCTCTGACTCAATTTTGGAGCTTTAATGAATCTCATGAACTTTGCTCTGATACCAAAATATTGAGAAAATAAAGAGGACAAAAAGACTAAAAATAAATTTATTAATATAACTCACAAATTGTTCTCATAAGTATAGCACTTAGAGATAGTGGTGCTCTTCTGCCAAACACTCACACACTCACACGTCTATGCCTACTTATTCCACACACCACTCACTTCACTTTTAACACACTTAACATTTGCAATAAATTTATAGGCAAAACTGAAATCGACATGTGATGTTGGTTACTATTGGAATTTTCTAGGAAATCATGCAAGTTGGTGGAGATTTTTGTGTAGATTTTTTGTGCAAGTAGATTCTAGAATGGTGGTGGAAGTTGGCAATTTGCAATTCTAGATTATTGTGGAATGGTGGCTGCAAATTGCAGCTCTAGATTATTCTCAAATGGCGGTCATGCAGTCACTGACGTCTTAGGCGCCACATGAAAAACTTGTCATTAAAAGGTAATAATGCCTACTAAATGGATTCTAGAATAGAAGAGTGTAATTTTCGGGTCGAACAATATCTATGGTAGAAGAAGTGGAGAATTCCCTACTAGTTGTTGGCTACCAATAGATGATATTAAGCTGATCATGTCCCAGAGGAATTAGAGAGAGGACTTGTTGAGCAAGTGTTGCCTTCAATATAGTCAAAATTAAATTAACATTCCACTATTGGTTAACAGTACAATTTCTTGTAGTTAAATCGGAGGAAGTGACTGCTGAATTCAAGTCATGTAATTTTTTAAAACTCTACGAATCATCATACCGAAAAGATACTTTTCTTTTATTATATTTGAAGCTAGTATGTTTCTTCTTTACATGACCAACTACCTACATTCTTCTCCAAACATGCGATGGGCTACTTCCAAGTGGAATAAGTGATGGATAAAGAGTTGAAGGGTTATATCTATTCCACATGAAGAAGACCAAAGTGAGGTTTTAACAAAGCTTCATTGCAAAAGGCTTATTCCACTATCTCCAATGCCTAATATTCAAACCCTTCTCAGGAAAAGAAAGTAAAGTGACCTCTATGATCTTCAATGATTCCTTGATCCATACTCCAACTCCCCTATAAAAAATTAGCTCAGTAATGCTATAAACCAAAAAAGATTAAAAGAGGGAGATTAATACCCTAAAGTAAATGTAATGAAATAGACACGAGGACCAACTTTATAAATAAAAACCACCCACCATGACTTAATGGAATGAAAGACCACCCATAAATTCTACTCTTCAATTTTTTTAATTAAACATGTAAAAGAATTTCATCCTATAGCTTTTAGTTATTGGACACCCCAAATACGTCATGGGGAGGCCATTTCTTGAATACTCTAGTTGTTTGTGTAAAAATGTAACTTACCTTTTCCTAGCCTTAGTAAGGATGACGAAGGAACTCTTATTTATTTTGACATATATATTGTCCAAAAATTAACTCATATTCCAAAACCTCCCTCATGTCCTTGAGATTTTCTTTGCCCTTGTGGTAAAAATAATTGTGTCATCAACAAAGCTTAAGTGAAAAATGTTGAGGTAATGATTAGGCATCACATAAATGAGTAAGCTTAACATTAGATAGAAAATTATTCAAACCTCATGAGAAAATTTCTTGTGAAAAAATGAACAGTGCTGGGTTGAGGGGATCTTCTTGACACAAACCCTATTAGGACTTAAAAAATCCCTGACTATGTCCATTAAATAAAATAGAAAACTAGCAATTATTTAAGGAATTGGAAACTAGCTGAATGAAATATACAAGAGGGATGACCATGAGACAAGATTGAATGCCTTAGCCATGTCAAGCTTTTAAGATTAGATTTGAATCGGCGACTTTCTTGTCAACAAAGTGAACTAATTCTTATACTAACAAGATATTATAAAAAATACTTCTCTTTTTTGTAAAACCACTCTAATTATCTAAAAGTAACAAATGAGCTAATCTAGTAGATAGTATTTTAGTAATTATATTGTTATAGAAATTAAAGAGATTGATGGGACAAAAATAAGCAAATGAAGAAGGGACTTTTTTCTTTGGAATCAACACAACAAGGGCACTTGTAAATGCTCGAGCCATAGTTAACTGTATAAACAAATCTCTCATTTCCTGAAACACTGAGCCATTCATTATGTCCTGGGAACAAGAAAAGAAAAAACAAGTGAACCTATTAGCCCTAGAGCACTTTTTCTGCTAAGGAAGCTGACTTCCTATTTAACCTCATCTGAAGATAGTAAAGCTAAAAATTGAACATTCTCCTCTTGAGTCACAAGTTTAGGAATCAAATCAGACAACCAACTTCCTCTAATAGGGGGCTGCCCTCAGTTAAAAGATCATTAAAGAATGCTACAGCTAGTTCACCAATTTAAGCTGACTTTGTTACATAGTTCCCTCGAGAATTCCTAATCTAGTTATTTCCAATTGCCACCTTTTGGTCTTGATATAATTATAAAAGAACTTAAAATTAGTATCTCTTTCATAGAACTATTTAATCAATGTCTTGTCCTTCTAGTGGCTTTCCTCACAACTAAGATGATACGTATACTCCACTTTAGCTTTCTACCATGGTTGCTTGTCTTCTATGGAATTAGAGTTATCATAGTTAATCTCTGCCTACAACAAATTATCCTTTGAGGTTTGAACCGAGTAGAACACATTGCTAAAGACTAAGCCTTTCCATTCTTTCAAAGTCCCCTTGAAATGTAAATCTTTTGTTGTAAAACCCACATACTATTACCATAACAAGAGATCTCCCAAGCAAACAAGACCATAGAAAGAAAACCCCTATGCTTAATCGACATGGATAGAAACTTAAAAGGTCTTGGTGAAGATTGGAAAGGACAAAAGAGAACTGAAACCAACAACAGACTATGATCTGAACCATTTTGAGCTAAGTGCTTGATGGGGGCTAAATTAGTTATATTTTTTCTAGTTATTTGTAGTTCTTTTGTGATACATTTTATTCAATAACTAGCCATATTATTTCATATTTGAGATTTTACCCTTGGAAAGATATTTTGTTTATTATTTCAGATTTTTGTGGTAAAACGAATTAAAAACGTCGTGAAACAGATTAGAGGTGGTGCCGGCCAGGACAGAGAAACTAGCGTCTGCCATGCACTGGTTGCACGAACTTCGAGGTAATGAAAAATTATCGAAACAAAGCGAAATAGAGTGGAACCGGCGCTGGCTCCAGTAGCCAAGGCGGCGCCAGCTGCATGTTGGAATACATTGTACGGAATTCAGAAAAAAATCGACGAATGAGTAGAGAACCAAAATACAACTGGCGCTGGCTCCGAGAGCCAAGGCGGCACCGACTGTGCTTTGAGGAAAAGGTGGGATTGTGATTTTTCTATGCGGTTTTTGGTAATCTGTGGAGTTTTAGTATCTTCCAACTTCTACTCGGCCAAGAACATTACACCAATGAGTTTAGGCACTTCCCAAACCTATAAATAGATGGAAAACATAAAGGAAAAAAAGAAGAGAATTCATTGATTATCATAGAAAATCACTCAAATCAAACGAGGAATTCTTCAATTCAAGGAGAGTTGTACAAGAAGGTTTTCAAAGGAAGAAGAAGGAGGCTTGTCTATGAGTGCTTTCGTTTACTTTGTTTTCTTTTTCTTGAACAATGATGTATTAATTGTTTTATTATAATTCGACATTATTTTAGATATTCATGATTTTTGGAGTTGTTTGATCTTTTGATTAATTGATTGTTACTCTTGGTATTTAATTACTTGGGTTGGTTACGAGATTGATGGATTGTTTCTTTCCATTGACTTGCTTGGGAAATGGGTTAATGGAGGTTTCAATTTGATTAATTTTATATGTGTTGTCTTTTAACTTGCTTGGGAAAGGGGTTAATGGCTAAGAACTGGTAATTAAAGGTTAATTGATGTCTGCCAAAGTATGAATTCATTGGTTAATTTCATGTTTTAAATTTGCCAGAGTATGAAAATTTAATCAAAGGATTGTGTTTAATGCATCTTTTGGGTGAATTAGTTGAGACAAAGTATGTGATGCTAATTTGTCTAGAAGATAGTGATTTCATGGATTGGGAAAGAAGTGAGTCTACTTTAATCCTTCATGATGCCAAGAGAATAATTAGTTATGATAATGGTTGGATACTTTAAGATCATGGTTGTCTAAACAATGGTTTGAGTTACATAATTCTCCATCCTTGACATGTATATATTTTATTTTTCTTTTTATTTCATTTTCACTTTATAGAGTTGGTTAAACAATGAAAGAAATGTGATTAATGTATACTTGTTCCTTGAGGATCGACACTCGTTTGAACCCTATGCTATGTTAATGATGAGTACGTTTGCTCATATGTGTAATTTAGGTTTAATGTTTTAATATAAACTTGATTGGGAATGTGCTTAGTTTTTATATGATTTTTATACCCAAATCTATACGCCTAAGTGCTTAATTGAAATAGAGTTAAAAAAAAACTGTTCCAAATCTAATTGACTAGTACCCTCTCAGGTCTTTCTAGATAAGATCTCTCACCTCCTCGAGCCTAGGTATACTGACTGCTAGTTAAAAGGCAACTCTCAAGCTAACATAACTAAATAAAATTAACAAAGTCATTGATAGCAGGCAAAGATTGGGAACTAGAACCCATATATTCAAAAACTAATGTAATAATAGTAATATCCCCTCCCCTAGTAACCAAGGCCTATTGACCAAGAAATACTGCAATCCCAAATGATCTTTTCCTAAAGATCTTAACCCGGCACCGACCTAATGCTGGCAAAGTTTCTATCGTGGACATAACAGAGTTGATGCCAGCCATAATGCCTTAGTCGGCACAGGCCCACATCGGGGGATGTGCAATTTTAAGTGTTGGAAATAGTAACAACAAACATGCACAATATCAAATGTTAATTAAAATGCTAAAATACTCAAAGCACACAATTGGGCAAGTATACATATTGTGAAGTGTAGAATTTATTGGCAAGTATTGAAAATCATTGTGTTGGGATTTTATCATGCTTATCAAATAAGAACGCAATGGAAATAACTATGAAATTCATGCCCAAAGATTACGTGTTTGCAATTAAAATGGGAATAGAGGAAGGAAACGAAGATTACTTTCCATGGTAGAAAAAAAAAAAAAATTGTGCCAACCAAGGAACCAATTCCTCTACTTTGATCGTCCATCTCACACTACTACAATCCAAGAGTAGGATTGTCTTTAGTAGTAATCCACACAAGATTGAATTGCTCATAAAGCCCGCTTAAAGCTATGCTAGTAGAAGAGGAGTGGCCAGTTTAATTGGAGAAGAATAAGAGAAGAAGAGGGACCTCTGAAGTCACTCTTCTATTTTGATCATTCAATGCTCTATAGCAAAAGGAACGAATTTCCCATGTTTATATGTTTTAGGATTTGTGTTAATTGCAATTAAGTCCTCCAAGATCCAATGTCTACAATTGGGCCCTTGAAATTTACATATAATTACAACCAGGTCCCATGAATTATAACAAACTTATAATTCACCTATAAATATATTTTCTTCTCTTAATTAACTCTACAATATTATTAAATAATATATATTGAGCATTCAAACCTTTATCGTGTGACCCATTAGGTTTCCTAGTCTTGTTGGTAGCATAATATGAATTAATTATAATATATTTAGAATCAATAACCATAAATAAAATATAGGATTAATTTATTAATTCTCTAATTAATAAATTCATATTTAGCAATTCAAAAGTGACATCTAGCAATGACTCTTGATCACGCAAAAGTCCAAAAAACGCGAACCTTTTAATAGAAAATAACCAATGCAATAAACTCCTTTCACGATACTATATCTCATTCGGTCTAGAGCATGAAATTTGTGTCAATTCTATCTAGAATATTATTAATTTTAGCCCGAATATTTTAGTACTTGTTTAAGAAATCCATTACTCGATATGTGTATCAAATTTGAAACTATTTCTAATGCATAGTTGCCTTAGCCAAGGATTTCATGAGTAATGATTTTTACAAATGGCCCTGAGATATACGCTCTTACTATTAGGAATGGTGAATCATTTATTGACCCTCTCAGCTATTTTCGTTTACTTTACATTGTACCCAATATTCATCCCATAGGCGGTCCTTGTAAGACTCCAAAGTTTAGAATCAAAGTACAACGCTCGATGAACAAAATACCTTGGAGATCTCAAGTCTAAGGATACTTGCACACTTGCTATATTGAGATTCTATCACTGACACTCAATAACTATCCAAGTGATTATCTCATAGTTAAGTCATCCAATGAACTTGTTCATATAACAAGCATCCACATGTTAATCCTGAGTATCACAATACTCACAGTTATAAGAACCACCGCTTGATCCAATCAAGGGATATAACATGTGCTAGTCTTGGCGTATTAATAATGTCCCATCTTATTAATACTACGACTAAGGATTATTCAAATAGAAACACTACATAGTGTAGTAGGAATCTCACATCATAATCTTTATCATGATTTCCTTAACACTGTGTTGTACTAGGGACTTTATCAAATAGTTTATACGCATATTAAGATATAACAATCAAACTAAAAGATAAAGAATGCCTCTTTTATTAATTATTATGCAATATACATGGTACAAGTGATTGCCTCTAGGGCACAACACTAACAATCTCCTACTTGCACCCTAGAGTCAATCATTCATATATTAAATACCGAATGACTCAACATATTTATCATGTTTCTTCTGGGAAAGTGCTTTAGTAAGTGAATCAACTATGTTCTGATCCATGAGAATTCTCTCTATCTTTACATCTCACTTATCTATGATCTCTCTAATAAGATGATAGCGTCTGAGTACATGATTGGATCGTTGATGAGATCGTGGTTCCTTTTGCTTGTGCAATGACTCTATTGTTGCACAATACAAAAGTATCAGATCTACAATGCTAGGCACCACTCCAAGTTCAGTGACAAACTTCTTGATCCACACTACTTCTTTAGCTGCTTCGGAAGCCACTATGTACTCTGCTTCAGTTGTCGAATCGGTAGTAGTCTCTTATTTGAAACTTTTCCAACTTACTTCCCTCCCACCTAACGTGAACACGTAGCAAGATTATGATTTGTAGTCGTCCTTATCGGATTAAAAGCTGGCATCAGTATAGGCTTGATTCCTTCGGGTGGATCAACCAAAGTCCATACTTGGTTATCATACATGGAATCCATTTCTAACTTCATGGCTTCAAGCAATTTATCAGATTCTGAACTATTCAGAATGTCCTTATAAGTATTAGGCTTATGTTTTTCTATGAGCAATATGTCATTGCGGTCACTTATGAGAAATCCATATTTCTCAGGTGCCACTCGTATCCTACATGACATACAAGGCTCTTGTGTGTTAGAAGGTTCATCAATAGGTGTGGGTTCAGACGATTGATCAATATTTGTTTGCTCTTCTTGAACTTCACTAAGTTCAAGCTTGCTCCCACTATCTCCTTTTAATATGTGTTCCTTCTCTAAAAAGACATCATGTTTCGAAACAAAAACTTTATTTTTAGAAGGAAGATAGAAGTAATATCCGAAGGATTCTTTCAGATATCCAATAAACAAACATTTATCAGACTTACTTTCAAGTTTGTATTACCCTTTTCACAAAAGTAGGGCAACCCCAAATCCTTAAATGAAATAGTTTTGGTCTCTTATCAAAGAACAGCTCATAAGGAGTGGTATCAACCATTTTTTTATGGAACTTTGTTTAATATGTAAATAGCAGTCTCCAGTACATCTCCCCAAAATGATTTTGGTAGCTCTGCAAAAGCCATCATGGTTCGTACCATATCTAGAAGGGTTCAATTCATTCTCTCAAATATACCATTATGTTGAGGTGTATGTGGTAGAGTCCATTGAGATAATATCCCATTATCTCCAAAATAACTTAGAAACTCTTAACTTAAGTATTCACCTCCTCGATCGGATCTAAGAGTTTTAATACTTTTGCCAAGTTATTTCTTTACTTCATTCTTGAAGCCTTTGAACTTGTCAAATACTTCAGATTTGTATTTCATTAAATACAAATATCCATATGTGAATAGTCATCGATGAAGGTTATAAAGTAGTGATAACCTCCTCTTACTTGTATAGACGTTGGGTCACATACATCTGTATGGATTAGTTCTAATAACTCTTTAGCCATTTCTTTTTCAGAAAATGGAGTTTTAGCCATTTTACCAAGTAAACAAGATTCACATGTGTCATATGATTCATAATCAAATGACCCCAAGTCACCTAACTTGTATAACTTAGACACACATTTTTCATTTACATGGCCTAAACGACAATGCCATAAGTAAGATGAGATTGAGTTATCTTTTCTTTGTTTATTTACATGTATATTGAGAATTGGATTATCCATGTCTAGAACATATAAACCATTAATCAAAATTGCGAACCATAATGGATATTATTTAATGAAAAAGAACAACGTTTATTCTTAAAATTTAAATGAAATCCAAATAAGTCTAAACAAGCAACTAAGATAATGTTTTTCAATAAAACGGGTACAAAATAGTAGTTTTGAAGTCCTAAAATTAATCCAGAAGGTAAATTAAGATGATAAGTCCTCACAGCTAGTGCAGCAACTTTTGCTCTATTTGCAGCTCGCAGCTCCATATCACCCTTTTCTAGCCTTCTACTGCCCTTTAGCCTCTGCAAATTATTACATAAATGAGATCCATAATCGGTATACAATACCCATATCTCATTATTAAAGGCAGTATTAATCTCAATCATAAACATACCAGGAGTAGAAGTAGAAGTGCTTGCAAGATTTTCCTTCTCTTTCTTTTCCTTCACGGTCTCTAAGTAGGCTTTGCAGTTGCGTCTCCAATGGCTCATCTTGCCACAATGATGACATGGGCCTTTAGTGGTTGCTTCCTCCTTCTTCACGCCTTCATTGGGCTTAGTAGGATTTTTCTTCTTCTTCTTGGGAACTAGCTTCTTAAAAGATGAAGAACCTACTAGTAAGATCGCTTTATCATCCTTCTTCATGGATAATTCAGTAGTTTTAAGCAGATTGATAAGCTCAGGTATGGTGGTCTCAATATTGTTCATATGGTAGTTAATCACAAATTGTGAAAAACTACTTGGTAATGATTGTAGAATTAAATCAACACTTAAATCGTGATCCATTACGAAACTAAGAGACACAAGCTTTTCAATATAGCCCAACATTTGCAGCCCATGAATGGCTACTGAAGCACCCTCAACTATCTTAGAACGGAACAGTTGCTTAGAAATCTCATATCTATTAGTTCTAGCTTATTTATCAAATAGCTCTTTAAGATAGAAGATAATGGTTTGAGCATCCATATGCTCATGTTGTTTTTGTAACTCAGGAGTCATTGACATCAGCATAATACATGATGAATTGTCACTATCCTCCTTGTGTTTTTTGTGGACAGCATGCTCATCAGCAGGAGTATCTTGGGCTAGAGATGGTGGAAAAAGAGCATCTAGCACATAAAGCAACTTTTTCGACTTGAGAACAATTCTTAAGTTTCTATACCAATCCAAATAGTTTGATTCAGTGAGATTGTTTGTTTTCAAGATACTACATAGGTTTAGGTTTGTCGACATGATGCAAGTAACCTAGATGTAAAGATAGAGTAATTAGAACATGTATATGCTTATGATATGCAAGTAATTAGAAATTTAATTAAACGTATTTTTATTCCACTATTTTACTCAAATCAATTGCCCCCACTATTGACTCGAAAAAGCCCGTTGGAAGCTTTCCTAGTGGGCCAGTATCCAAATTCCTTAAGAATGATCTTGGGTTAGCCCAACAAACCACTCTTAAGTTCAGTGGTAGGTATCTAATACTAATTGCATCAAATGTAACTACTGTATCATTGAGTGATTAACATTATTTAATCATTAAAGTATTTAATACTATCCCAACCTTGCCTTTAATATTCTTTATGCATAGGTTAGTCCAACTGGGATAAAGTAATTAGTTAAACCTAACCCATTAATCAAGAATTAAATTTCATAACTTGAACATACTCAATTTCAAGTAGGCTTGGGTATGCCCAACACTTGGTATCAAAAAAGAGCTCTCGTTCTTACTATATTAATGGAAGGTATTAGATTTAATATTCTATAAGGGATTTATTCCTTTCTGTTGTCTTGTCGTTTGGCATGTATACAGTTTATCAATAAGCAGCATAAATTGATAAACATGGTAATAAACAATTACGTGACATGGTTATGAACTTTCTAAATTAATTCTCTCGAGCCATCAAGGAAAGTAATATGGTCAACCCTATGTGTTCATGCATGATTTAAGTAGAATGTCTTACCATCTCGCTTCGTTTTGGTTGCCGTCTTCAAAATCTTGTAAACAAAATTCTACCTCAATTTAACCTATATAAACTAATTACATAATTTCCTAAAGAAAGAAACCTCGAGTTACATTTGAGCGGAGTTAGATGAGAAGAGAATTACATAAGAATTTGAGAAAAGGTAGGACACGTGGCCCTATTTAATTAAAATAAAGCGATAAAGATGTATGAACAGATAAGTTTGGTCTTAGTCCATAACAATCCACCATGCTAATAAAACGTGCTTAAAATATAGTATAAAACATCCAATGCACAATTATCCAAAATTAGTATTGTGGAGAAATCTGGGTCCATAATCGAAGTTTAGAAAGTTTTGGGCCGAAATCAAATTTTTAGAAAATTATAGGTCTTACATGTAATTTTAAAAATATTTTAATCCAAAATCATGGGTTTCAAATAAATTCTAATGATTATTGGAACCTATTCTCAAAATTAGAAAAGAGAAAAAAAAACTTATTTATTATTTTTTTTATAAAATAGTGCAAGAATAGAGTGCACCTGGCGCCCGGTGGGTCGAAGATACCCGGTACTAGGTTTGCTCTGGAGGCACGCACAAGGGAAGAATAGAGCATACCTTGAAGTGTTGACTTAATTCTACAATCATTACTAAGTAGTTTGTCACAATTTGTGATTAACTATCATATGAACAATATTGAGACCACCATACCTGAGCTTATCAATCTGCTTAAGACTGCTAAAACATCCACGAAGAAGGATGATAAGGCGATCTTGCTAGTAGGTTCTTAGTCTTCTAAGAAGCTAGTTCCCAAGAAGAAGAAGAAAAATCCTACTAAGCCCAAATGAGGCATGAAGAAGAAGGAAGCAGCCACTAAAGGCCCATGTCATTCTTGTGGTAAGATGGGCCATTGGAGGCGTAACTGCAAAACCTACTTGGAGACCGTGAAAGAAAAGAAGGAGAAGGAAAAGCTTGCAAACATTTCTACTTCTACTCCTGCTATATTTATAATTGAGATTAATACTACCTTTAGTAATGAGATGTGGGTATTGGATACCGGTTGTATATCTCATTTATGCAATATACATGGTATAAGTGATTGCCTCTAGGGCACAACAATAATACTTTGGGGAATGGATAAAGGTACCATTACAACTCTTCTTCTATTATTTATCCTAATAAATTAATGGGATAAACTATCTACAATACACAAACTGAGATAATCAATATCACCTTACCCAAGATTAGCCATGAGAAAATCAAGGATGAAAAATAGAGTATACGACATGTACTTGTCAAGAATCTCCTAAAATTATTGAAGTACCAAACCCAAGATAGCTAAATTTCAATTCTAATACCGGAGAGGTCACGAAAGCATAATTCACTCTCTCTAGATTTGAATTTTCAATTCTTTAGCTAATTAAAAGGTATCTCTACCTCTCCAATTGAACCTAAGAAGCATTAAGTGCAAAACGTTTAAAATTCTAGAAGAACCTACTATCCCAATCTCTAAGTGATATCAAATTTTCAACAATTACCAAGTTATAATCCCCCAATTCCTTTCTCAAGTTAATTAAGAGGAAACAAATATTGAACCTGATTGATTGGAACCCAACTTGTAACAACATCTCTCGAATTCATTAGAAGAGAGTAACCCTAACAATGAATCCAATACAATAAAATTAAGTAATTATTCAATAGAAATTGAAATCCAACAAATCAAGAGTAGATCTAATACATGAGCTAATTAGGGTTCAATCCTTTAGGCTTGATTTGGTTGGATTATTTTGTAGAAGTAAATGTGGAGGTAAATGAGACATTTACCTCGTTTGGTTGAATGTAGATGTGGAGGGAAAGTAAATTAGGAGGGGTTACACACCCCCTCCACATCAACATTTTCTCCCCTCCTAATTTGAAGGGATTGGGAGAGAGAAAATTAAAGTATTTAAATACATTACCAACTAAAAAACAAAGAAAAGAGAAAGAATAAAACTTATAGACAAGCTTGCTTCTTCATTTTTTCCAAGCCTTTCTTGAGCAACTCTCCATTCTTCACCTTTAATATCCTCTCTTGTGTGTGTGTGTGTGTGTGTTTTCCCTAGAGTTGGCTGCCACTTATTGTCTTATAAGATTCTATTTATAAGTCTAGGAAAGCCCTAAAAGTCACTTAAAATTGTATCCTTGTTTCTAGTTTGTGAACTTGCACAATGCCGTCAGAGATAATCTGCATGATATGTTTACTCTTAGTATATACTTGCATGGTGTTGTCGGAGTTGATCATGGCGTCGTGCACTCTTAGCATCTCTTTTTAAGGCCTAGCCAACCATAGCTTTCTTTTTGTTGTTTTCTTCTTCTATTTCCTTTTTCTTCAATTTTTATCCTTTTCTTTATTCAATCCTCATTTATTTAATTCCACACAAAATAATATAAAATTATGAGAATGAGTAATTATTTAAATATTATTTTATAATATATATATATAGTACAATTTATATAGAAAATAAGTGCATAATGAGCACTTATCACTTCCTCACATCTGAACCTTTACTTATCCTCAAGCAAAATAAAATTATTACCAAATCAACAAATAGTGTACAAGTAAAATACAACTATTTGCAAATAAGAAAAATAGTTTTACAAGCAACATGAATGATTTTAAACATAGTATATTGGGAAAATTAACAAAAATAAGTCAATATATATGCAATAAGACCAAAATAGTAAAGACATTATTTCATCCTTCACTTTGGAATTCATCCCAGCACTCACTACAAAAAAAAAAAAAAAAAGCCTTTAGTGACAATATTTTCCTAGCTAAAAGTCTAATTGGGCTTCCGCGAGGAAAAAATTTTGTTGTGCCTTCGTCATTGAAGCATTGTCGCCAAAGCATTCTAGCGACCAAACATTGTGTTTTGTTGCCAATGTGAGCCTTTTAGCGAGGAAAATAGTTTCCTCGCTAAAGCTCCAACTTTTAGCTAGGAAAAATTTTGTCACAAAAATCATAAACTTTTTATCACCAAAACTTCATTTTGTCGCTGATGATTATGTTTTCACGACAAAAAAATTTTGTTGCGAAAGATTTGTCACTAAAGAGCTAATTTTATTTCACAAATTCATAAAAATATTTTTATAAATTTTTTGGAGGAATTAACGGCGACAAAATTTTTTGTAATTGACGAGGAAAGTTTCCTCGTTGAAGAGATGGAATTTTTCTCGCCAAAGAGAGTTTTGGCTAGGAAAAGTTTCCTCTAGAGCTTTTTTTTCCTCGCCAAAAAGCCCTTAGGCAAAGAAAAAATTGCCTCGGAAAAGTTTTGGCCACGCGCCACACCTATTGCACACAGTACTACTTCTTATTGCATGGTCTGTGTGAACCTACCATGTTGATTGCACACCGTACTGCTTCTTATTGCATTGTCCATGTGAACCCACCACACCTGATTTCACCACTTTAATTTTGTGAGATTCACAAGAGAGCACCACGCCTATTGCACACCGTACCGCTTCTTATTGCATGGTCCATGTGAACCCACCACACTTGATTGCCCACTTTAATTTTGTGAGATTCGCAAGAGAGATTCGAACCCTGGTCTGGCGGTCTGGAGTGTAATCTGCGTATTCAATTGTTGGGCCAAACTACATGTTTGGGTCATATCCTTTTTTTTTTTTTTTTTACTTAAACTATTTGTAAAGTTCTATTTGAATTTTGTTTAAAAACATTAGTATTATAAAAAAATAGGGTAAAATATGCTAACCACCCTTGAAGGTTTGCAAATTTTTATTTCTATCCTCGAACTTTAAAATATGTGATTTTAGCCCTCAAACTTTTGAAACACCTAAAAAATAGCCATTTCAACAATAAAAGCTCAAGTAAAATAAAACAATTTTAAGATTTAACTTCAAACCTTTTATGCAACTCAATAATCTTGAGATTACTTTTTTGCACTTTGTCGAATCTAACCTACAACAAAAATAACATATTTTACCATTCAATAAACAAAACTAAGACATAAAGATAAAGAAGAAAAAAAATCGATTTAGTTCTTGACGAATAGTAATTTTCTTGGCATCGCTATAGAAAGGAAGAATAAATTTGAAAGCAGAAGTGAATCACCAAAAAAAAAAAAAAAAATCTAAAAAAAGAAGTGAAAGACGCGCAAGTCACAGTAGACTTTTCCTATCATATATAGAAGTTATTTTGTAAAAATTAGAAGGATGACACCATATTGTGAGAGTTGAGTGAATGAAAATATCTATAAAATAGGTTATGCGAAAGTCATGTGCTGAACTTTCTGAGCACTTAATAGTCTTAAGGGTAAAATATGTCAGCCACCCTTGAATTTTCACAAATGTTAATTTCCACCCTCGAATTTTAAAATGTGTTATTTTAACCCTCGAATTTTTAAAACATCTAAAAATAACTCTTCCATCAATTAAAACTATTAAGTTCTCACGAAAATTCATCACATGACTTCCACATGACCAATTTTGTAGGTATTTTCATTCACTCAACTCTTACAATGTGGTGCCATCCTTTTAATTCTTACAAAATAACTTCTATATATGATAGGAAAAGACTACTGTGACTTGTGCATCTCTTACTTCTCTTTTTAGATTTTTTTTTTTTTTGGTAATTCACTTCTTTTTTCAAATTTATTTTTTCTTTCCGTAGAGATGCCAAGAAAATTTCTATTTGTCAATAGCTGAATCGGTTTTTTTCTTCTTCATCTTTATGTCTTAGTTTTGTTTATTACAGGGTAAAATATGTTATTTTTGTTGTACGGTTAGATTCGAAAAAGTGCGAAAGAGTAATCTTAAGATTATTGAGTTGCATAAAATGTTTGAAGTTAGATCTTAAAATTATTATTGATCAATGAAGAAATTTGAAGAGAAGAGATCAAGATTAAAATTGAGGAATAATATTTTAGAAATAAAAAAAAAAAGGGAGAATGAGAGCTAAAATATGGTAATTTTGTATTATACTTGAGCTTTTATTGTTGAAAGGGCTATTTTTAAGGTGTTTTAAAGGTTTGAGGGCTAAAATAACATATTTTAAAGTTCGAGGGTAGAAATAAAAATTTATGAAAGTTCAAGGGTGGTTAGCATATTTTACCCAACAAAATATAATAATCATATTAAGTGTACTAGTAAACCAAATTATTCAATATAATAAGTTGTTTTGTATATTTATATAATTTTAAAAGTCTATATGTTGTTAATTATATTATCATTTTTAATAAATTATATCATCACTTTTATTAAATAATTTTATACATATAGATCAATTAGAAAAAAAAGACACACACACACACACACACACACACACATATACACACATATATATATATATATACACAGATACGAAATATACATATATACACACACACATATATAAAAATATTAATAAACACACACACACACACATGCACACACACACACACACACACACACACATATATATATATATATATGTATATACATACATATATATACTACACACGCACACACACACACACACACACATAGAATAAAACAAAAACAATTAAATAAATTTTCTATCAATAATATGCGATAATTTGGACGTCTATGTACATTTGGATAAATTTAAATGGTAATTAATTAATTTATTATATATGTATATATATATATACATATATATACATATATATGTATATGTATATATAGATAGCATATATATATATATATTGATGTATGTATATATACATATTCATATATACATATGCAGATTAATACATATTGATGTATATACATCTATATATTCATATATATATATATATATATATATATATTCAAATTGATATATGTATATACATATTCATATACACATCTATATACTCATATATAGGGGCATAAAATTCCAGCACCATATGGGTAGTGGCTTTGTGTCTAACAGCAAGGAACTTGGTTCCCCAAGTGTGTTAGCTCTACTGGCTGTGCTGTTTATGTCCAGCCCCTATACCCATATGGATTGGAAATATGTGTATTGACTGGTATAAGTAAGGTATAGCATATAAGCATGCATTCATAAGAAAACATAGGTCTACTATATAGTGGCTCTAGAAATAGGCCTGGAAGCCTACCCTAAAGTTGCATAGTCTTCCTACAGATACCAATCATGTAGAATAACTAGTTGAACAAGTATTTTGAAGCAACAAGCTTCTACGAGTTTGAACTAATTTTATTTTTTGCAAAAATAATAGTTCAGTAAGTCTAAGTTCTATCTCATCAAAATAAGCTTTGTGAGAACTTAAATAAAGTTGAACAAGAGGAAGTCTATCTTCTACTAGTTCGTTAGAAAAGTTTTTGAGTTTACACATGTATACTCTAGCTTGGATCTGTAAAGAGATTAACTCCTGATCACAAGCTTCTACCGTGGACAAGTTTTGCAACTGGTCTAGATAGTAGTAAAAACAAGTAGGAGTTCTTATCATGGATTCACACATATGGATCATCAGATAATGTTCAAACCATAAGTAACTTATACAGACTCCACAAGTCTTTAAGTTCTTTAGACAAGTATTTGTTAAACATATATTTTAACAACAAGTAGAGAGCTTAGGTATCTTTGACCATGGCCACAAGTAATTATGCTTATTTTGCATAAATAATAGTTTAGTTTCTTTTCTTATCAGCTCTCAAATTCTAGGCAGTCTATTTAAATGAGCAAGAACCAGTTCGAAAATCTCACCTTGTTGGCGTCAATGAACGGTACTTTTGTTAGCATTCGTGGACTCCTAAACGCGGAAAACATCCACGAATCCCTCCCGAGGACCCAAGTAAACGATTAAGAAGATCTAAGGTTTAAGAATTACCTCTGGTTGCTGTAATCGAAATCCTTCGATTCTGGTTGCGCTGTTGTACGTTCAACCCGAACAATTACCAGACGCTGTAGTATACGAACGTCCTCTATCGGATACACACCGCAAACTCACTCGATACCCGGGGAGTGCTAGCGCCTAGGGTTTGAGAGGTTTTTTTTCTTTTCTGGTAGAGAATGGCACGAATGTTCTCAACCGAAAAATTAGACTATTGAAAAGACGGCTAGAGTTTTCTTAAAAACCCCCGAACCTATTAGAGTCCAACCTAATAATATCTTATCATATTCTTGATGGAAAACGAGAAAACAGGGGCATGCTCTGTACGTAAAAAAAAATTGGAGAAAAATAAAACGCGAGCCTTAAAGGCTATGCGGAAACGTGAAGATCATACCTTTGCATTCCTTAACCCTCCTAGGTTGCGTAGGAACAGATTGAACGGCTGGAATCGCCTCGCTTTGCACACTTGAAGGAGCTTTCGGTTGAACACCCGCTAGCCTTCTACTTCGCCTTGTTTGCATTAACGCTTAGCTCTCTAGCTCTCGGGATATTCCTCAGCCTAACCTCTAGTTGGTGAACACTATGGAGAAAAAGAATGGACTCAAAACTCCTTGGTTCAGTTGCTATTAGTTAGCAAAGAAGACAAGAAGAAAACACAGAGGGAGGTGGCGTGAGAGAGCAAGAGAGAGACGTGAGACCTCTTGTGTGTTTTGGGAAATCAGGGTTTATTTTCTACCAGAGACTAGTTTTATTGGTTAGCCAAAATAGGTCTCTCATTATCTGATAAACATATCCCCGGGATTTCAAAACACCCGGATGTTATCCTGAGAATCAGTTTGGCCTAACTCTAAACTCCTCTTAACCGTATCTAGAAAAACCCTAAGGTCCAAGCTATTGGGCCAGAAAAATATTTATTATTTTTCTTGGACCCAAAAAGTCCAAAATAATAAATATTAATTATTTATTTCCTGGACTTATATAAACAACCCAATAAATAATTAATGAGCCCAAATGAACCATAATAATTAATCTTTAATTATTTATTTCTTGGGCCTATATAAATAACCCAATAAATAATTAAACATTAATTATTTCCCCTAGTTTAAACCCAGGTTAATTTCTTAATTATTCATACTGAACCTAGACCCTGAATAATTAATTAACCAAATAAACTAGATAATTAATTTCTCTCAACTCCTATTTTATTCATTTATTTATTTTATTCCAGTCTAATAATAAATTAGACTTCCTGAATAAAATAAAATAAAATCCTCTTCAACTGAGACCAATTCCACAACCCAAAAGTAGTTAGGACTTACGGGCTATCCCGAGGACCAAAAAGACACATCGCCTTGGCTGCTAAAATGACCAAAATACCCCTGCTATATAAATAACTGTATTTTGCATTTTAAATATTTCTTAATATCACCATAAGGAAATATTGACCCCAAGGACAATGCTGCGATAGCAAAGTCTCCGATCTACAGGTGAAATGACTAAAATACCCCTCTACATATCGTCGTACATTTAGAGAGGAAGAAGTGTACTAACACCCCTCTAAATGACATCTATCATCCTTAGGCTTCTAGTCCAATGATCCACGACTTCCTGGAGTATTTCCGCTTTCCAAGGGAGCTACCCTAAAGCAAACATCCGAGTCATGTTTCCCAGGGCCCTGGATAATTTAGACCATTCGGACAACCACAAAGGGCGATATAATGCAGAAACTATCTTGTATAAGTTTGTCTTAACTAACTAGTCACACATACCCAACATGCAAGTATATTGGCCCTACGATAGAACCTCAACTACAGCAAATCAAAGTATATGCTTCCAGCTTCGCCAGACCACCAACTCACACTCAAGTCGTAGAGTACTAGTCCACGCTGTAGCGGTAGTAGTCTAGGTTTCTACCATATAGTACTTTTAGAAACCACTACTACAGGCCCTGTTCTACGTATTCGAAATACGCTTATGTCATGAAGTGAGTGGACTACCCACTGGCTAAAGAAAAGCCATTCCCCATTTGGAATTCATAACATAATAACCTAAACATGATGAGGTTCCCAGTCTCATCAATTGGTTAAGAACAAATGTTTATGTGTTAAATAACCCGTGATCCATACCTTACTGTGAAAGACCACCATTCACATGGATTACTTATTTAAACACAATGGGTCTGTTCCAAATGAAAATCGTGCACAAACAAAAAGTAAATTCACAAAAAATTTCTAAAAATAAATTCTTTCATTAAAATATTCGATTTTACATCAGAAACCTAGTCTAAGAGGGTATACAATCCAACAATCTCCCACTTGCACTCTAAGACTAGGTAAATCCATAGGTGCCCACCCCTATGGCGTCTAAGTGTCTCTTGAAGACTCTCTCAGCCAAAGGCTTGGTGAATGGATCTGCTAGATTGTTTTCTGAGGCAATATGCTCCACCACGACTTCTCGTCTCTGGATGAAATCCCGGATCAGGTGGTACTTCCTCTTGATGTGTTTCCCTTTCTTGTGGTTCCGAGGCTCCTTAAATTGCGATACTACTCCAGTGTTGTTGCAATACATCACAACCGGCCTGTCCATATGTGGTACGACTCCAAGTTCTGAAAGAAACTTCCGGAGCCAGACTGCTTCTTTGGATGCCTCCGAAGCAGCCACATACTCAGCTTCCATGGTTGAGTCATCAATACAAGACTGCTTAATACTCCTCCATGAAATTGCTCCTCCAGATAAGGTGAAGACATATCCACTAGTGAATTTTCTCTCATCCTTATCTGCCTGGAAGTCTGAGTCTGTGTATCCTGTAGGAACCAAATCATTAGCCCTGTAAACCAGCATATAATCTCTCGTTCCCTTGAGGTACTTGAGAATATTCTTTACAGCTTGCCAATGAACCTCCCCTGGGTTTGACTGATATCTGCTAACTAAGCCCACGGCAAAGTAGATATCTGGCTTAGTACATAGCATGGCATACATGAGACTTCCCACAGCCGAAGCGTAGGGAATCCTACTCATTTTGTCATTTTCTTCTTGAGACTTAGGACAGTCCTTCGAAGAAAATGAAAACCCATTTCTGCAAGGGATTAGAGCTCTCTTGCATGAGTCCATGCTGTACTTGGCTAGCATCTTGTCAATGTATGTCGCTTGGGATAATCCTAACATTCTCTGCTTCCTATTTCTAAGAAGCCTAATCCCGAGAATGTAGCTGGCTTCTCCCAAGTCCTTCATACTGAATTGACTAGACAGCCAAACCTTTGTAGATGATAATGTCCCTACATCATTTCCAATGAGTAGAATGTCATCCACATACAGGACAAGAAAAACCACATTAATGCCTTCAAGTTTCCTGTACACGCATTGTTCATCTTCATTTTGAATAAAACTATAAGACTTTACAGTCTCATCAAAACGAATATTCCATGCTCTTGATGCCTGCTTAAGTCCATAAATGGACTTCTTAAGCTTGCAAACCATGTGTTCCTGACCTTCAGCAATGAAGCCTTCTGGTTGGGACATATAGATGTCTTCGCTAAGATGGCCATTCAAGAATGCCGTCTTGACATCCATTTGCCATATCTCGTAGTCATAGTGACATACGATGGCAAGGAGGATGCGGATGGATTTAAGCATGGCTACCGGGGAAAAAGTTTCCTCATAGTCGATACACTCTTTCTGAGTATACCCTTTCGCCACAAGCCTAGCTTTGAAGGTTTCCACCTTCCCATCCGCTCCTCTCTTTCTCTTATATACCCACTTGCACCCAATGGGTTTTATCCCTTCAGGTGAAGCTACAAGATCCCAAACCTGATTGAGGTACATAGACTCAATCTCGGCTTTCATTGCTTCATGCCACAGATTTGCATCAGCATCAGCAATAGCCTCCTCGTATCTAGCGGGGTCTTGTTCCTGATAGTCGGAGACCAGCTCAAAGGCTTCTCCAGTCCATCTATCCGGAACCCTAGACACTCTCCCACTACGATGAGGCTCCATTTGCACAGGCTCTTGAGGCTGTGCCTCTTCTTGTTCCAAAATCGGGTCAGAAGAAGTTGATTCCATAGATAACTTCTCCTGAAGTTCCAATCTCGTTGAACCTTTAGTGGAAGTACTTTGATCATCTTCCAAGTATCTAGCATTGGTACTGACTAGTACCTTCTGCTCCTTAGGATGATAAAAGTAGCCTCCTTTTGTCCCTTTTGGATACCCAACAAAATAGCATAATTCTGATCTTGGTTCTAACTTGTCTCCCTTGATCGGTACATAAGTCGGACATCCCCAAATCCCGAGATGATTCGGACTTGGCTTATGCCCAGTCCACATCTCATAGGGAGTCCTAGGTACTGACTTGGAAGGCACCAAGTTCAGAATATATGCCGCTGTTTCCAGGGCATATCCCCAAAAGGACACTGGAAGAGTAGCATGAGACATCATACTTCGGACCATTTCCATCAACGTCCTGTTTCTTCTCTCAGCTACTCCGTTCTGCTGGGGGGTTCCCGGCGCAGAGAGCTGGAATACTATCTCATGATGTACCATGTAGTCCTTGAATTCATCTAGAAGGTACTCTCCACCACGATCCGATCGTAAGGTTTTGATTAATTTACCTGTCCAACACTCCACTTCAGCCTTAAACTCTTTGAACTTGTCAAAAGAGTCAGACTTGCATCTCATCAGGTAAATGTAACCATACCTCGTACAATCATCCGTGAACGTGATGAAGTACTCAAAACCTCCCCTAGCTGGTGTAAACAATGGACCGCACACATCAGTGTGAATAAGACTCAATACCTCCTTGGCTCTATCCGCCTTTGGTGTAAATGAGCTCTTGGTCATTTTTTCCATTAGGCAGGATTCACACTGAGGCCAACTTTCCAATCTCAATGAGCCCAAAGGCCCATCATGGATTAGCATCTGAATCCTGGTTGAGTTAATATGACCAAACCTTAGATGCCAAAGGTATGAATCATTGATATTGGTCTTTCTCTTCTTAGTTAAAGGTTCAGACAGAGCGTTATTTGATTGGTTGTTAATAGGGTTTAAAAAGAACAGATTACCATACATGTGCCCAGTACATAAAATTTCTCCATCTCTACTGATAGAAATACCAGAATGGAAAGATACAGAATATCCTTGATTAATAAGTTTTGCAACTGAAATCAAATTCTGACGAAAATCAGGTACATATAAAATGTCTTTTAAAACCACTATCTTATTACAATAAAAAATAAGATCCAGCTCTCCCACTGCAAGGGCCCAGACTTGTGCTCCATTACCCACTCGAAGCCAATGTTCGCCCTTCTTGAGTCTTCTTATCTTCCTAAACTCCTGCAAGGAGTTACAGATATGATCAGTGGCTCCTGAATCAACAATCTAAGTGGAAATTGATCCTACCATTGATATGGACTCTAGATAGTAAACATTACCTGTGGGGTTTTTCTTAGTTTGAAGATCTGGACACTCCTTTTTCCAGTGTCCCTTCTTCCCACACTTGAAGCACTTGCTCTTTGGTTTATCCTTGGGCTGGTTCTTGGGCTGGGCTGCTGCATTCCCCTTCTTCCTCTTGAACTTTCTGGGCTTAGGCCCAGTTCTTGAAGAAGAGGCCTTAGCAATCATGGCCTTAGACTGCAGTTTCATGACCTTCTCCGCCATCTGGAGCTCCTTCATCAGTTCAGTTAAACTCATGTTCAACTTGTTCATGTTATAGTTTAACTTGAACTGAGTGAAAGAGTCCGGTAGAGATTTGAGAACCATGTCCACTTGGCCCTCGGGGTCAATGACAGTCCCTAAGATTTCTGCCTCCTCGAAAGCAGCAGTCATCTTGAGTATATGCTCTCGGACTGATGCTCCCTCAGCCATCTTAGTGTTCACAATAGTTCGAAGAGCCTCCTGCCTTGCGGGCTGGCTCTTGTCTGCGAACATAATTGCCAATGATTGACTTATGTCATATGCAGAAGCCATGTGCTCGTGTTTTGACTGGAGCACATTAGACATGGAAGCTAACATATAGCAATGTGCTATTTCGTCAGCTTTCTTCCATGCCTTTTCAGCCTCTCGCTCTTCAGCGGTGGAACCTTCCCCGATAACAGGGTAGGTTTCGTAAAGGACATACTTATACTCCTCAGCTGTGAGTATTATGTCCAGGTTCCTTTTCCAGTCCACATAGTTTGGACCCGTTAACTTATTCTCCCTGAGAATAATGGCCAATGGACTAAAAGAACCTCCCACCATTTCTAAAAATCGAAAATAAAAGAAAGAATTTAGTTTGTGAAAACAAAATAAAAATTGTGCACCGAAAATAATTTGGCTCTTAGGAAAACTGACATAGCTTCTTGGGAAGATTAACAGTTTCCTAAGCTAAGTGTATTAACCACCACAAATTAATTTCCCTTCTAGGTAATGATCTAGAGGATAACTCCATCGTGGGATGGCCGTTTCCTCTCATTTCCTATGGACATACCTCGCACTATAACCTCCAACGTGGGCTGGCCGATCATAGTACGAGCCCCAGGTTATTAATTACATCCTTCCATTAGATCTAGATCCTTGTTGTATCTCCATCCTATATGGGTTCACTCCCAGGGTGACGCGAGGGGACCCACGATCTCTAATGAGGACCGTGATGGAAGCCGTGGGGCCGTTGGAACCCCTCTCCCACTTAATCTTTTAAAATAAAGTTTTTTCTGAAAAATATCCTTTTGAAATTTCCATTAAGTTTTTCTTAGCTCAAAAATAAAATATCTAAGTCCAATAAAATCTCTATGTCAAGGCTTATATCCTTTGAGAGATTTCCTCTATGGACTAATTTTATTTAAGTTAAAACTTAATGATTTCAAAAATTTTCCAATTAAAACTTTCTAGAGACTTTGGTCTCAAGCTTATTTGACAAAACCATTTTTCTAGTCCAAAACAAAACAAAATGGCTCTCTATTTTAATTTACAAAAATATCTAAATCCAATATATTTTCTATGTCAAGGATTAAATCCTTTGAGAAAATATTCAAGGATTAATTTTTGTACCAATTAAAATAACCATTTAGTTTTTAAAGAAAAATATTTTTTCTTGCCAAAACAAAAAGTTCCCAAAGACTTTGGTCTTTGAGAAAAAGCACACATAGGTACATAAAAAAATAGCATACTAGAAAATAATAAACGTTTTCATGCTTTTCTATTTTTGAACCTAAGTGTCCAAATAATAGAATTAAACACATTAATTAATGATCTTGTTTAATCCTAAAATCCTTTACTAATATTTTTCATACAAATATATTCCAAGAATATAAATATTGCAAAAATATTAACTTCGCCTGGTATGGGACCCAAAACGGAAAAGGAAAAAAAAATTAAAAAATGAAAAAAATAGCTGCCGGCCCACGTGCACCCGATGCACCAGATTAGGACCCATTTGCTCTGTCAGCTCACAGTGCTCCGGTGCACCAGCCGCACCAGATCCAAGCCCGTATGCCCTGCAGTCCACCGCGGCCGCTGTGCACCGCGCCGCACCGGATCTCACGCCAGCCACGACCCGTGGACTTCACCCGCGCCCGCTTCACCTCTGCACACGACCCGCGAACTCGCCCGGATACCCGCCGCTCGACCCGCGCACAATTGCAATTTGCAATTGCAATTTCATGCAATCGGCGCAATTGGCTCCCAATTCTCCCAACGGCTCGGCTCAGCAGCGACCGGCTCCTCTCACCAAATAGCAGCGGCTCGGCTCGAACGCGGCGGCTTATGAACAGTATCATCTTCTTCGTTTTTTCACCCGTCCGCACGCGAAATTGCAGAAACTCTTCTGCTTCATTTTTTTCAGCCTTCTTTGGCTTCTTTGGACATTTTTACTTACAAAAAACATCCAAACCAAAAACACAACCGCCTATACCTATTAAAATTGGGTTTACACGATTAAACCATTAAAACAAAAAATTTTACAGTGTCCTTCTATGCTTCAACGATGAAGCTTACATCAAGCCTATCCCATACCAAAACAGTGAAGGATCACATGTATAATCATCTTCTCCATTTTATTAACTACCATGATCCCTATATTGATCAAAACCAGTGGCTCTGATACCACTTTGATGGAAAACGAGAAAACAGGGGCATGTACTGTACGTAAAAAAAAATTGGAGAAAAATAAAACACGAGCCTTAAAGGCTATGCGGAAGCGTGAAGATCATACCTTTGTGTTCCTTAACCCTCCTAGGTTGCGTAGGAACAGATTGAACGGCTGGAATCGCCTCGCTTTGCACACTTGAAGGAGCTTCCAGTGAACACCCGCTAGCCTTCTACTTCGTCTTGTTTGCATTAACGCTTAGCTCTCCAGCTCTCGGGATATTCCTCAGCCTAACCTCTAGTTGGTGAACACTATGGAGAAGAAGAATGGACTCAAAACTCCTTGGTTCAGTTGCTATTAGTTAGCAAAGAAGACAAGAAGAAAACACAGAGGGAGGTGGCGTGAGAGAGCAAGAGAGAGACGTGAGACCTTTTGTGTGTTTTGGGAAATCAGGGTTTATTTTCTACCAGAGACTAGTTTTATTGGTTAGCCAAAACAGGTCTCTCATTATCTGATAAACATATCTCCGGGATTTCAAAACACCCGGATGTTATCCTGAGAATCAGTTTGGCCTAACCCTAAACTCTTCTTAACCGTATCTGGAAAAACCCTAAGGTCCAAGCTATTAGGCCAGAAAAATATTTATTATTTTTCTTGGACCCAAAAAGTCCAAAATAATAAATATTAATTATTTATTTCCTGGACTTATATAAACAACCCAATAAATAATTAATGAGCCCAAATGAACCATAATAATTAATCTTTAATTATTTATTTCTTGGGCCTATATAAATAACCCAATAAATAATTAAACATTAATTATTTCCCCTAGTTTAAGCCCAGGTTAATTTCTTAATTATTCATACTGGACCTAGGCCCTGAATAATTAATTAACCAAATAAACTAGATAATTAATTTCTCTCAACTCCTATTTTATTCATTTATTTTATTCCAGTCTAATAATAAATTAGACTTCCTGAATAAAATAAAATAAACAAAATAAAATAAAGTCCTCTTCAACTGAGACCAATTCCTCAGCCTAAAAGTAGTTAGGACTTATGGGCTATCCCGAGGACCAAAAAGACACATCGCCTTGGCTGCTAAAATGACCAAAATACCCCTGCTATATAAATAACTGTATTTTGCATTTTAAATATTTCTTAATATCACCATAAGGAAATATTGACCCCAAGGACAATGTTGCGATAGCAAAGTCTCCGACCTACAGGTGAAATGACTAAAATACCCCTCTACACATCGTCGTACATTTAGAGAGGAAGAAGTGTACTAACACCCCTCTAAATGACATCTGCCATCCTTAGGCTTCTAGTCCAATGATCCACGACTTCCTAGAGTATTTCTGCTTTCCAAGGGAGCTAACCTAAAGCAAATATCCGAGTCATGTTTCCCAGGGCCCTGGATAATTTAGACCATTCGGACAACCACAAAGGGCGATATAGTGCAGAAACTATCTTGTATAAGTCTGTCTTAACTAACTAGTCACACATACCCAACATGCAAGTATATTGGCCCTACGATAGAACCTCAACTACAGCAAATCAAAGTATATGCTTCCAGCTTCGCCAGACCACCAACTCACACTCAAGTCGTAGAGTACTAGTCCATGCGTAGCGGTAGTAGTCTAGGTTTCTACCATATAGTACTTTGAGAAACCACTACTACAGGTCCTGTTCTATGTATTCGAAATACGCTTATGTCATGAAGTGAGTGGACTACCCACTGGCTAAAGGAAAGCCATTCCCCATTTGGAATTCATAACATAATAACCTAGACATGATGAGGTTCCCAGTCTCATCAATAGGTTAAGAACAAATGTTTATGTGTTAAATAACCCGTGATCCATACCTTACTGTGAAAGACCACCATTCGCATGGATCACTTATTTAAACACAATGGGTCTGTTCCAAACGAAAATCGTGCACAAACAAAAAGTAAATTCACAAACAATTTCTGAAAATAAATTCTTTCATTAAAATATTAGATTTTACATCAGAAACCTAGTCTAAGAGGGCATACAATCCAACAATTCTAATTTAAATTCAAATTAAATTAAAACTGATATGATAAGATTTTGCCATTATCTCGGTAATTTAACTAATTAATTTACTGAGTCTGATTCTTATAATCTGGACATCATCCAGATACATCGAATGTGGACATATTTTCAGATTCATTGTATCTGGTAAATTTTCTATGTACGATTAACTTAGACATATTTCCTGATTCGTCGAACCTGGTCACCAGAAAAATAACCTAACAAGTTCGCTTATTGTGTGACCCTATAGGTTCATTTAACACTAGTAGTGTGCCTAAATCATATTTAAATGGCCCACAAGTTATAAGTGGTTTCTAGCAAAACATTATAACTATCCAGGTTAAATGAAGATCGGTGATCTCTTTGAACCAAACTATAATTTTATATTTAGTCATTTTGTCACACGATATCCAGATTAAGCATAAGGCACGGAGTATGTCATCCTTATTAAGCTTAATCAATTATTTCTTGATTTCATAGTAGACTGTTCAAACAAATGATATCAATATCTTAGATTGATATATTTGAGCACGGCCATGCATTTTTAACAGTCTAACTTATCAAGGGGCCAATGGATATCTCTCCCATAACTGAGAGAGACAAATTCCTTCACAATCAATCATATTCCTCTCCTTGATTTATTCTATATCCAACAGTAGTCTAATTTATTATCTGGTTAAAGACAACTTTAGACAATGTCAAAATATAGAATTTATCAAGTAGGAAACTATGATGAATTTAGGTCGAAGGACTTTCAATATTATTATGGCTAGAAAGTACTTATGACATATTCCATGAAGTACTCTCACAGTGGGTCATGTCTAATACAATGTTCTCTAACGTTTATTTATATCTTGACTCGATATCACAAATATCCATGGCCAGTAAAACATAGCCATAAAGTCACAAACATACTAATCTTAATTTATTATTATTCCAATAATAATAATCGATCACAGACAGTTTTAGAATAGTCATTGTATTCATTGTAGGGTTTTACTATCAAGTCACGTACTTGATGACCAACAAAACAAAACTCACTATTCATGGAAAGGAAAGCCTCATATTATTATATAAAACATAATGACAATAGTATAAGTACAAATTTACTCTAGGGCATATCCCCAACAACTTTTGCCCTTGGCCTTTCCTAGGCTCTGGTGGTGCTTTTCCCCAGCTCTTGGCCTTGCGTCTTTTGATCTGCAACCGAGTTCTTTAATGCTTATTTGAATATCTGTGGGTAGCACAAAGTGCGTGTCCCCAAAATAAGAAGTGTATAGGGAAGAAACTCATACTTTTATTTATTGCATAATAAGTACGAGTACAAGTGGTATAGGTCTTAGACGATCTTTACTCCCTACTAGAGGATTTTAGCCAAGATACACGAGAGATGTATAAGGGGAGAAGGATTTTTGCTATGTGGTAGCTACTTCATCTTATGCCATCCAGAGAAATGAAGTCTTTATATAGAGGAAGTGTTTAGACTGTGCGGATTTCAAATGAATTCTTTGAAGTCCGTAAGTGGGATGAAACATCATGGTTTACGCCACATAAAGTTGAGTGGAAGACAGGTGTATTGTCCTGTAGTGCACAGAAGTTAAAGATTCTTCTTTTTGTAGTGCGCTTTTTAAAGTTGGTCGGCTTCTTTTGAAAATCGAGATAAGTATCCATCTGGCTGGGATCTGCCACTAAGATGGTAGAGTTGGTGGAAGTTTATCATCTTTAGCTTGACTGGTAGTATCGGATCTGGAAATTGAGGCCATATCCCTTTCATGTTAGGGATATTTTTCTTCATAATGGAGAATATGTCCAAGATTTGCTGTCAAGTGTTGGAACGGAATAAACTGAGTGCCATATTCTTTGGGCCAATAGTATTTTTCTGTCATGGTTTTGCCTACTAAACAGAAATCAATCTGATCAGAGGCCGAAAAGTTCCATTATGAACCTATCATTTTGGCACGCCAATGTTTAAGTTTATATTCCAGAGTTGTACTAGCTTCCTATTCTGGATCTGGGTCGGAATCAGGGAGAAGTCCTGTTTCAAGAGTACTGATTTCGATATAATGTTTTGTTGGCTTAATTTTTGCTGCAATCCACTTAAGTGGAGAACTTTCAAGGAATAAGTGAACGGGACCTTCAAATTTTTGAAAACGTTTCCTAAGAATGCAATTCAAAAGATGAGGAAGATTCATAAAGTAGGTTACATCATCAATAATCAAGAAGTTAAGTAACCCAAAAGTCATTAAAGAGTAAGGAGTAATTTCTACTCCAGCAAAGTGAAGAGTAGGAAACATGCTAATGTCTATATTAGCTTTCTAAATGGAATAAACTAATTAACATTGGTAATAAGAAAGAACTGGATCAGTTCTAGAAGTCTGTACTCTGTATTGGCTAAATCAGCATTTGCAGGATCTTTTCTGCACATATTCTATTTCATAGAAGAAAGAAATGCCAACAAGTTTAGGAATGGAATTCCTATATGCTTCTTTGAGGAAATAAAAATGGGCCGCCATTGTAGAAGCACGAATGTACTCTACAATAACTTTGATTTGGCCAATTAAAGGAGATGGGAGTTTCTCCCAAACTTTAATCGGACTTTTGGCAGATTCCCCATATGATGGGTTGCCGAGACTTAAGTGTTTTTTACTTACTATTTCCATTGAAAATTTAGATTTATTAATTGGCTTAGACAAAGAAGATATCTAGTGAGTAGAAGTCTCTGAAGTAGAAGTTGTAACAGTTTGAACATAAGTTCTTCCCTGCTGGAATATAGAACCATAGGGCCTGTTTTTCAAGTTCTGGGAAATGAAGAAGTTTGGACCCACACACTGCCCCGTGGTTTCCAAAGCTTTTGACAAATCATAGAATCCTCTATAAGAGGTTCCTTTGAGTGCAAAGGGCTTAATTTCAGCCCAGTCTGCATATACTCCAGCATGTTCACTTGTAAAAAGTGTATAGCAAGAGAATTTCTTTCCTTGGGGTTTTTTAAAAATGCCAAGGAAATAGTTAGTCAAACAAGAAATCAAGATGACTTTTAAGTTGGATTGATCTGGTGGAGCAACCAAATTCTATAAGTTGTCAATTAGGCAATATTGGACATCATCCAACTGTTTTCTTAATTTTGACATAAACTGAGACTTGGGATTCTGGTGAATCACAAGTTCATGAGTTCCAAACCTCATTATTTTGAGTGATAAGGCTTTCTTCTTGCCTCTGTCTACCGTACTTGAAAATTTCAGACAATAAGACGAGAAAGTATGCTAGCCATTTTATTATTGGGGCCTTTAATATGCTCCCAATTAATTTTGAGTCCTTTCTTTACTAAGAAATCAATAAATTTGAGCCATCTTTTATAAGATAACCTCTTAGGAGTAATCTGAGATTGTTTTGCAAATTTCACTATTGCCTTGCAATCAGTTCTGATTGTAATTTCAGGTCTTCCTATTAAGCAAAATCTGAAACTATCTAAACAATAAAGTACTACAAGTATTTCATAATCCAAAGAAATTAGATGACCTTTTTCTCTGAATTTTCCAGAGGTATACCTGCAAATAGCTTCAGTAGTTTTAGGGGTATATTTATTTTTCTTTTTCAAAAGTACCCCACCCCATTCAGTTTCACATTCGTCAGTTTCCATAATTAAATAATCTAAATCTAACGGAAGAGTAAGTTCAGTCAATGTTTTACACATTTCCTTTATCTTTTTAACCAATTGGATATCTTCTTGATTAAAATGCCTTTGCCCTTTAGGAGAGGTTTTGTTATACAGAGGGCCAGTGAGTTTTTCAATATTTTTCAAATATGGTCTAGCATAGTTAAAGCGTCCAAGAAAACTCCACAAAGTCTTTAAATTTTCCATTTTATCTGGAAATTCTTAAATTTTTGCAGAGATAGCAGGTTGGAGTTTAATCCTACCATGGCTAATTTTTGCTCCAAGAAAATTAATGTTTTTCTTGAATAAAGCCATTTTCTTTTTGGAAACAATCAATCCATGCATTTCAAACAAAGAAAAGATTGTATGTAAATGTGCATGATGTTTTTTTTTTTGTTTTGCTGAAAACAAGAACATCATCAATGTAAGTACAAGTAAAAGTAGAGTAAGGTCTAAAAATATTATCCATTTTTCTTTGGAAAACTTGAGGTGCTATTTTTAAACCAAATGGCATTACTAACCATTCAAAGTATCCTTCTGAACAAGAAAATGTAGTCCAGCTTACCGAGTTTGGTTGCATTCTTACTTGCCAAAATCCTGATTTCGTGTCAAACTTACTTACCATGAAGATCCTTAGATTTTGTTGATAAGTTGGTCTTTATCTAGGATTTTATACCCATCTTCATTACAGTTGTCATTAAGATGTTTGTAATTGAAGACCATCTGAGTCTGTCCTCGTTTTTGTGAAACCCCAACTAAAACCAACCCTAGAGTAAGGGGGTCGGGATGCATATAATATTTTCTTGCATGCATAAATATATTTTTGAATGATTTTATGTACTTTGGAATTGTGATTTGTAGTCTAGAAGGCTTAATTGTGTTTATTGAGTAGGAAGGGCAAAATGGTAATTTTACTTGAAGTGAAAATAGAGAAATAGCTTGAGGAGTAAATAGGAAGAATATTTAGGAGAGAAAATAAAAACAAGAGTTGTTGTGGTACAGTGGTTAGAGCTTTGGAATTAATCCTTGAGGTTTTAAGTTCAAATTCCATCATTTAAGTTTTAGCATGATTAATTTTATTTTTGCTTGAGGATTGTGATTTTTGGCCTTATGCTTCATGAATAGAAATAAGAGTGTTGTCCTAGAGGAGGCATGAAAGGAGTGTCCTAATCCTATTCTTTTGTCCTGCAAGAATTCTTAAAGGACTCATGTCCTTCTACTCTCTAGCCTACCTTAATTCTTTATCAATTAAGTTGTTTAATTCATCCTAAGGCCATTTTTATTTCTAGAAATTTTAGCAAGGTTTATTAACCTTGGAATCTCGAAAATAATTCTTAGAGGATGGAGTTTTAGCTGAAAATAGGGAAAGAGTTAAGGAAGGTTCCCAAGAGAATTAATCTCTATGGTTGAATCTTCAAACTCCACCCTATAAGTGTTCATCTTTTTCATGTAGTAATCTGGAAAATTTTTCCAACTTCTTGGTCAGTCCAACTTTCGAAATCTTCAACCATATTTCTCACTCAAATACTGCTAGAAAAATAGCCAATTTACTCAGCTTGGAGACTGAAAACTTTGGCCAAAATTCAAACTGCACAAAGCTAAGCAAACCAGAAAACAATTCTTGGCAGAATTCACAGCATAGTAGTCCAAAAACCAAGCTATTTCTTCTAGCCTTTAAACCAGTAATTCATCTCTGTCTTTCCTCCATAAAGAAGGCTGAAAACTAGCCTTAAAGGACCCTCTAATACCTCTTCAAACCTTCTGCAAGTCGGCTGGAACATTGCAGAAAAATCTGCACAAAAATTCCAGCAAACTATTCGAATGGACAACCAGAAATTCCAGCCTTGTTCCTTCTCCAACCTTGTCTGAAAAATCACTCCAACTTTCGGTGAAACTAACATAAGTCAGCCATGAACTAAACTCCTTCACCCCCTCCATTGATCTGCATGAATGAAGCTCCATGTCTACTCCTTAAATCACTTCATCAATCACTACAATCAAGCCTCCAATTAAAATTCAAAATTCCAGCAAATTACTCCATGAAAACTCTTTGGATTAAGCTTTAAACAACCAGAAAATCTTCCACCATTACACTCTAAATTTTGTCCATCCTATAACCCATTCAAACATCATTCATCTCAGCAAAATCCCAGCCAAACCAGTCGGCCATTAAAGCTCCCAAAGACCTCCATCAACCAAGTCATTCTTACCATATCTTTTACATTAATTCACTCCCTAAATTACTTCTTTTGAATTTTAAACAACCAGCTTTCCCTATTCTCCCTAATCTGAAAATTCAATCACAAGAATCCCCTAACCATTCTGCCAACCCCTTCAGCAAAATTTGTCCACTTTCTCTCCATTCTCTCCATTTCACCAAGAACACCAAGAATACACACCACCACTCTTCAAGCCTAAGACCACCCTAAACACCTCAAACCTCTCCCAAAAATTCCAGATCACATCTACTCACCCTCTAGAGTCCATTTCTATATTTTATAACATCAAACACTGAAAACAAAATTCTTCTATCAGATCAAAAACCAGAATTTTTCTTGGGGATTCAAGAACTCTCTCAAGGTAACCATGAATGATTATGTTCATCTTCCATTCCTTTTCAATCTTTAAAATAAAGTACCAATGCACTCTCTCTCTCTCTCTCTCTCTCTCTCTCTCTCTCTCTCTCTCTCTCTCCGAAATGGTTGTTCCAACCATGGCCATTTTTCTTCTTCCTCCTTGGATGGATCAAGCCTTCTAAGTGTGAGGATTCTTTTGAGACTTCTTCAAGGTAGTCATCATTCAAGTAAACCTCTTCAACCTTCTCTTTAAATTCGAGATCCATGTAACTTAGTTGTTGTTGGAAAAGGAAGGACTATGTTTAGGGGTTGAGTATATGCTTGTGAATAAAGGAGTTGAGATTGGAGTATGAGGATGTTTTGTTACGATTAAGTGCTATAGTATTTCTTGTGGATCGATGCATGTTTTTCATGTCTTGAGTGAGTTGGATGGTTAAGCATGCTAGATATTATGTCATCTTTGGTGAATAGGGTTTTATGTTCTTGTATTCTTGTTGAAGCCATGATTGTGATTATGCTTAGTGAAGTTTAGATCATGTGATGGTAGCTATGGATTTAAGCATTTATTCATGAATTAAATGGTTAGTGTTAGAATTTATGTTCTTGATTATTGTTGGCAATAGGAGAATTATGATCATGACCTTGTTGATCCTAAGCAATTTTGATTAACCGAATGTTATTACTAATACTATATTTCCTTCCAATGATTTCGAAAACCCTAGGGAGATTTGGAATTGGATTGTTATATGAAATTGTGAAATTTAGCCAAACAAATGATATCTTTATTAAAAATAAAATACACAAACATTATATATATAATAATAATATTATTAAATAAAGCCTTTTATATAAATAATCATAATAGGTAAAATATTAATCTTCTAAGGCTTATATTCATAAATACTATTAAAATTTATTTATTATATTTTAATCAAAATATATAATTACTTATCAATTTATCAATTATTTTCTAACTATTAATTATTATTAATTAAGAGAATAGTAATAAGTTATTATTTTTAATAATAACATCTAGGACTTAGGATCCTTCATCAAATAAACTCTAGTTTATTTATTAATATCAAAGGTTTATATTTTAAACCTATAACTTATTAGTAATTATTTTGCAATCCTTAGTTATCTTGTTATCAAGCTAGACCTATTTATAAAACATATATCATCTAGTTTTAAAACTTAGGACATTAGGGTCATGATTGTAATAAGTTGAGTTAGGATTATTTATGGAAGCAAAAATGGCTTGAGTTTAATTATGGCTTGTGTTTACCCCAGGCGGGGTTAGGCCAGCTCTGGAAAATCTTTGATTTAGCTCAAGCAAGGATTAGGTAAGCTCCTGCATAAACTTATTTGATGTCAAAAGGTTACTGTGGCAAGCCAAACGTGAAGTGTATGGACACTCATTTTGTAAAGGCAATTAAGGACTGCTTCTTTCTTGTTCAGTCAAAGAAATCTTTTGAAAATCAAACAAGCAGTTTTGCTCAAACACTAAACTCTTTCTAAAACCCACTTTGACACGAATTTTAGAAACCCTTAATTGCTATTTCCAAGTAAATCAATATTTTATCTGTTTTCTCCCAAGTGGGACAATCAACGTTGAGTACTCAAAAAGGGTAGACTACTAGGACTAGTCTTTGAAGGGTTATGGTAAGTCTCTCAGTAGGTGGCCACCTCTGAGGGGTAAGTTCTTCCTGGATAAGATGTCAATCCAGTAGGTCATGCTGGTCCGAATTAGCAAGTTTTAGTCATGTGGACTGTGTATTACCAGAATGGACAACCGGTTTATTTGGGTGTAGAGAAGGAGGAGTATCTTACCCGGTAGGCCGTACACCTACCTTTTATCAGTCTGCACAAAGTGTGGCATTCTGACCGTTATATGGACATGGGGTCCAACGTGTGGTAACCCATAGCCGCCCATTTGAGTGGTTGTGTTTATTGTGCACTTGTATGGTTTGAAAAGAAGAAAACGACACTCTTTATTTTAACTTTCTTTATTGCTTGCCAGCATTATCTCTTTTGAAGTCTTACAACCTGCATTCATGAACTGTTTTACCTGAACACTCAAAGCACACACGAACTTAATGAGATTTTTATCTCATCACCCTTTTGCCATGTTTCCAGGTTGGTCCTACTGTGGAGATGAGTAGATAGTTTGTTGCTTATTTGGAAAACCTTGTGTTGTTTTCTTTATGTATTACTTTGAGAGATGAGAGTAATCAATGTATTTATGGATTTGTCTTGAATTCTAGGATTATAATAAATTTTAATTTTAAAGTATTGTTTTATTCTCTTTTTTGTGACCTAGTTATAAAGACCCCTTGTCCTTTGGACGGGGCGACATCCCCGGCCCTGTTGGGCCTAGGTAGTGGGGTGTTACAGTTTTTGTTCAGATCCTTTATTTACAATAAAGGCTGCAGATCTGTGTCTGGAGTCTGATCATTAGATTGCTCCAAGACTCAGCAGTTGTTCCACATGCATCTTGCATTCCTGCTGCTCAAAGTTGGAGTACTTCAAATCCTGTGCTTTAATAGTTAGGTCAGGATTTATGATCTCAAGTTTACAAAAAACCTTATCTTTTTTCCAATATTTTAGAGGGTTTTCTCCTATTATTTCTAGTTTTTCAAGCCTAGAAATAAAATCCTCAATACGTAAATTAAGCTGTAAGTTTTTTAGAATTATCCTAGGATGAAAATAACTATCTAAATCCTTAAGTATAGATCCTGATATTAAGTCATCATTTGCATGAGAGTTAATGCACAAAAGATCAAGAGTATCTAGTGCCTCAGAACAAGTTAAGTCTATACTATAACTGCAAGCAGCTTTCTTTTCAGCCTGTAGTCTAGTATTAAAAGTACCTTTCCTTTTACATGCTCCCAGTGGATTACATAGGCATTCTTCTCTGGGAGGTTCAGGAATAGGGACTAGAGCTAAATTAGGCTTTGGTGGTGGTAGCAGGGGGTATCACCACGCTTTACTCATAACTCTGATGCATGTGATGCGAGAGCAACCAAATGTTCAGTAATAACTAGAGTAAGGACAAGATGTTCAAAGAATAAGCAATAGTTATTAGTCAACAAACAAGCGCTATTGTTGTGAGTAAGGAAATTTAATCCTGAAACTATGTTAATATCCTTATGATTTAATGGTCGAACCTAAAGTTCAGAGATAGAAATTGGTTTAGACCAGGTATCACAGTTATCTAAAAATTGCACATGACAATTGGAAATATAAGTATTCATAGTGAGTTTAATACCGTCAAACTGGGTACTATATAAAGGAGTTTTTGCAATTTTCAAATATTTAGTTAGAACAAATTCTGCAAGAAAGTTTGAATCAATGGTGGATCTAGGAGCACCATTATCTATAAAAGCATTTATCATTTTGGTAAAACCATGAATGTTAATTTTACAAGTAACCTGTGTTTGTGTAAGATTTGAATTACACATAGTAGGTTGAGAGGTAAAAGTACAGGATTTGTTATCAGGTTCATTGATAACAATACCTTTTTGTTTAGTGTCTAAATAAGATTGTGAAGTGACAAAATCAAATTCATCAGTAGGAAATGTTGATTTGGTCTCAAAATATGTTTCCTTAAATTGGATAAATTGGAGTTCCAAATAATTGAAACGAGTTTCCAGAGTAGAAACTCTAGTTTCTAAAAGTTGGTTTCTTGTGGAGTTCTTTACACAAGGAGTTTTTGTAATATCTATTTGAAAATATTCTTTTAAACATAGATTAAAAATTTGTGTTTTACACATAGAGCAAGTATCTCTGCTCAAAACAGAGGGATAGTAATTGCATTTAAAACATGGAACATAGTCAGAACCTTGTTTTAAATTCCCAGTATGAGTACAAAAAGTAGTAGTAGTAGAAGGAACTGTTTTTGTTTCAGAAAACATCATGTTAGTTTCTTCTTATGAATATAAGTAGCCTAGCTCATCTAGTTCAGGAAAGCAGTAGTTTGCAGAATCATACCTAAAATCAGCAAGACCATATTTTTCTGCCATAGATTGTTAACTAAAGCATAGTTTACTTCAGTGCCTTCTTCCTGTTCAAATGAATCTATTGCACAGATAGAGTAAATAGAAGAAGAATCAGAAACATCTGATATTACTTCCAATAAGTCATAGTTAGTGCAATTTACAAGTTTAGCTTCTCTTGTAAATAAGTTTTTCCTATCAGGACAAACAGAAGATATATGTCCCGGTTTATTACAGGCATAACATGTAAGAGTAGACTGATATGATTTACCAGGTTTAAATCTCCTAACATGTTTCTTTTTATCAAGATAACGCTTTTTAGCCTTGCTCTTTTGTAAATATAAAGTTTCTGAAGGTTTTACCTTTTTCTTACCCTTCAGTGGTCTATATCTGGGTTTGCTAGTACGAGTGGCTCTTCCCGTATAGGGTTGCTTTGTCCCATATTGTTGAGCTGTATAGATTTACGAGCAGAAACCATATCTTTGATTTTTTAACATTTTCTGTGTCACAATATGATTACTTTTTTCCTTCAACTTACTGAGGATATGTTGGATTCGAATTCCAACATTGTCAAAGGTTGGAGGGATATTCATAGATTTCCTTACCGAGTTGATCTGGTAGCTTTGAGAACAATCGTTCTCTCATTTCAGGGCTATAATAATTACCTGAAACAGCTGCTAGTGCCAGAAAGTCTAAAGAAAATGGCTTAACATAATACCATTTAGGTAATTGGAATTGCTCTAGATCTCTCATAGCATCAATTTGTCTAAGATTGAGACCAGTATTAGCATCTCTAGCAATGAGTATTCTGTGTATTGAATAACAGAAGTTTAATATATTATTGCCTTGTTGGGCAATACGAGTTACCTTATCAGCAAATTTTACTTTGAAACCTTCCCAAATGGCTCTTGCAACATCTCCAAGGTAATTTTCTGCTACTCGGATCATTGCTTCTCCTGACTCAACATCCAGCTTATGTTTCTATTGGTAGTCTCTTTTAACAGAAATTGTCCATTGCTCAAGATAAGTATCAAAGAACTGAGGATCACACTCAGTAATGTTTAGTAGAACTGTATCTTTACCAAAGAAAGTTAGTGATGCGTATTTATTTTAGTATAAAAATAATATAAAAATAAACACATTCTCAATTAAGTTTAAATTAAAACGTTAATCCCAAATTACACATATGAGCAAGCGTACTCATCATTAACATAGCATAGGGTTCAAACGAGTGTCACTCCTCCAGGAACAAGTATACATTAATTACTTTTCTTTCATTATTTAACTGAATCCATAAAGTGAAAAGAAAAATAACACAAAAGAAAATAAAAGAATATATACATGTTAATAATAGAGAATTATGTAACTCAAACCATTATTTTAATACACATGACCTTAAAGCACTTAACCATTATCATAACTAATTATTCTCTTGGCATCATGAAGGATTAAGATAGATTCGCTTCTTTTCCAATCAATGAAATCACTACATTCTAGATAAATTAGTATTACATTCCTGTCTCAACTAATTCACCCAAAAGATGCATTAACGCAATCCTTGACTAAATTTCCATTCCTGGCAAACTTAAACAGGAAATTAACCAATGAATCCATTCATGGCAGACATCAATTAACCTTTAATTACCATTTCTTAACAATTAACCCATTTTCCAAGTAAGTTAATACAAAACAAATATGAAATTAATAAATTGAGACCACCATCAATCCCTTTTCCAAGTAAGTTAATAGAAAGAAACAACCAATTAATCTCATAATACACACAAGTAATTAAATACCAAGAATAACAATTAATTAATCAAAAGATAAAAAAACTCTAAAAATCATGAATACCTAAAACAATGTTCAATTACAATAAAATAATTAATACATCATTGTTCAAGAAAAGAAAACAAAAGTAAACGAAAGCACTCATAGACAAACCTCCTTCTTTTTCCTTTGTAGACCTTCTTGTACAACCCTCTTTGATTTGGCAGAATTCCTCCTTGATTTGAGTGATTTTCTATTATGATCTATGAATTCCTTCATTTCTTTTGTGTTTTCCATCTATTTATAGGCCTAGGAAGTGCCTAAACTCATTGGTATAGGGTTTTTGGCCGATTAGAAGTAGGAAGATACTAAAATTCTGCAGACTACCAAAAACCGCGTGCTAAATTCAAGGCACCGCCTTATCATCAGGGCACAATCGGTGCCGCCTTAACTGCTGGAGCCGGCGCCGGTTGTGTTCTGTTTCCTCAGTTGTTCATTGATTTTTTCTTGATTTTTGCACAATTTTTTCCAGAGTGCAGCCGGCGCCGCCTTAGCTGCTAGAGCCGACGCCGATTCTGTTCTGTTTAGCTCTGTTTCACTGATCTTTCATCGCCTCGAAGTGCATACCAACAGCACGTGGCCGACGTCGCTTCCTCTGGCCTGTCCAGCGCTACCTCTGTTTTGTTTTGTGACGTTTTTGTCTTATTTTTCCTAAAATCTAAAATATTGCACAAAATACCTTCCTAAGGGTAAAATCTCAAATATGGAGGAATATGACTAGTTATTGAACAAAATGTATCACAAAATAGCCTCAAATAACTAGGAAAAATATGACTAATTTAGGCCCTATTATATTCCCCCACACTTAGTTCTTTACTTGTTATCAAGCAAAGTATCAAAGACAAGTAGGAAAAACACAAGTATTTACAAAATCACTCAATCAATTTCAAAATAGTATTCCAATGCTTACCTCATTCAAGACAACAAAACATAAGCGACTATATCCTTCATAACAAATGCAAGACTTGTGTAAGTGAAGATTGACTAGTAAAACCATCTCAACACTTTAATATTATCAAACCATTGGAAAGAATTTAGTTCAAGAAAAATATACATTCCGTAAGCTTACTTTTCATACACTCTTTCCACTAATCCAAGACATATCATGATTCTACTTAGGTCAAGTAGGACTTTCAAGCTTGTAATGTAAGGCTAAAGGGCTTGTAATGTAGCTTGCCAAACGAAGGATATAGGAGAATTAAATATCAAAGAAGCTGAGAATTCGCAAGAAAAGAATAAATAAAATGTATCAAGGAATTCCAAATTGCTCTTGCTCTCCTATTCCAAAATCAATCAAAACCCATAAACTTTTATAGCAATTACAGTTCAGTTCAAACAAATCTTGCATTTTCATCAATCATTCTCACTCATCAATAATTTTTCCCACAAGACCATTCAAATTTTCATTAATGGTATCAAGAACTTGATGTGAACTTCAAGTTTTTCAGAAATTTCTACAGCTCAATCACCATTCTTCTTATGATCTTGCTTTTCTTCTCTTTCACTTTTTTTTTCTTTCTCTTCTTTTTCTTCTCAAATGCTGCTGTTGTTTATTTCTCAATTTTTCTCTTTCCATCTTTTCTTAGCAGCTTTTTGATTTCTTTTCTTGTTTTCAATATTTCTCTTCTCTTTCTTCTCTTTCTTTTTTTCTTTTCTTTCCCAACTCAACACAACTATTGATGCATGACTGAAAGCAATAAGTCATGATCTTTTCACAAGTATTCTCCCTCAACATTCTCCTACATGTACTTTTATCCATCAAGAGCAATCAAAGATTTGGAAGAATTATTCAAATTCTCAAAAGGGAGTAATGGACAAAGTATGATAACGGGTTTTAAGAAAGAAATTCCAAATTTAGGCTCAAAATAGGCACTAGGGATGATGTCTAATAGGTAGGCTTGAAAAGCTCAAACTATCCAAAGAAGGCCTATTATTGTCATCCCTAAGTTAAATCATGAATGTCTTTCTTATTTCGCCTCAAGAGGCATTCAAGTAAGTTCTAGAATGCTCAATGAATTTCAGTGGAAAAATAGGTTTTAAGAACAATGTAAAGCATTTGATCAAGAACTACTTAGTCTAAGTGCGTGCAAAAAGTCATGCATAAGCCATAATTGATATAGAACATATGCTCTATGATCTATCACAAAGACATGTATTAAAATACCTCTTGAAATCGCAAAGAAAATCAGAAAAATTTTCTCACAATGAAGTATCAAAGAATAATGCATAGAAGAATTCTTAATCTAACCACTCCCCTACACTTAAACTGGACATTGTTCTCAATGGCCAAACAAATAGAACAAGGAAGAAGCAATGCCATGGAACCAAAAATATAAAGTAGAAGAGATAAGAAAGATAATACTTCCATTACAGTGAAGTTCTTGTATACAAGAGAGTCGAATTCCTGGAGAAAGAGGCATTGTCAAAGTACCTAAAAAAAAACAAACAAAAGAAACACACCAAAGCATAAAAACTAGAAAAAAGGAAAATAAATCAAAACAATAGAAAGAAAATAGCAAAAAAAGACGACGTTTTGCCAAAGAGTGTTATCTCAGAAGAGTAATGGGGGTACTGCCCCTCATTAAACTTCTTCTGGTTCCCATTTGCCATTTTGCCTGAACATAGCAGATAGTTAGATAACGGAGTGCACCATTCACACAAAAGTTAAAGAAGAAAAAGTTAGTTTGCATAATATAGTCAAAGTTAGTAAGTTAGATTACAAAGGTATACAAAGGATACACAAGATACAAAAGATGGCACCTTTTTGCGAAAAGAACAATTGTACATATTTACATATTCACATCTTACCTATTTACATATGTACATGGTTAAATCAACAAAATCCAAGCTTTCATGATATTGTTCCTCGGCAACGGCGCCAAAAACTTGATGCGTATTTATTTGGGTATAAAAATCATATAAAAATAAGCACATTTCCAATCAAGTTTAAATTAAAAAGTTAACCCCAAACTACACATATGAGCAAGCGTACTCATCATTATCATAGCATAAGGTTCAAATGAGTATCGCTCCTCCAGGAACAAGTATGTATTAATAACTTTTCTTTCATTGTTTAACCGACTCTATAAAGTGAAAAGAAAAATAAAATAAAAGAAAATAAAATAAAAGAATATATGCATGTCAAGGATAGAGAATTATGTAACTCAAACTATTATTTTGACACATATGACCTTAAAGCACTTAACCATAATCATAACTAATTATTGTCTTGGTATCATGAAGGATTAAGATAGATTCACTTCTTTTCCAGTCCATGAAATCACTACCTTCTAGATAAATTAGCATCACATTCCTGTCTCAACTAATTCACCCGAAAGATGCATTAACACAATCCTTGACTAAATTTCCATTCCTGGCAAACTTAAACAGGAAATTAACCAATGAATCCATTCCTGGCAGACATCAATTAACCTTTAATTACTAGTTCTTAGCAATTAACCCCTTCCAAGTAAGTTAATACACAATAAATATGAAATTAATAAATTGAGACCACCATCAACCCCTTTTCCAAGCAAGTTAATGGAAAGAAACAACCAACTAGTCTCGTAATATGCACAAGTAATTAAATACCAAGAATAACAATCAATTAATCAAAAGATAAAAAAAAACTCTAAAAATCATGAATACCTAAAACAATGTTGAATTACAATAAAATAATTAATACATCATTGTTCAAGAAAAGAAAACAAAAGTAAAAGAAAGCACTCATAGACAAGCCTCCTCCTCCTTCCTTTGTAAACCTTTTTGTACAACCCTCCTTGATTTGGCAGAATTCCTCCTTGATTTGAGTGATTTTCTATTATGATCTATGAATTCTCTTATTTCTCTTGTGTTTTTCATCTATTTATAGGCTTAGGAAGTGCTTAAACTTGTTGGTGTAGGGTTTTTGGCCGATTAGAAGTAGAAATATACTAAAATTCTGCAGACTACCAAAAACCGTGTGCAAAATTCAAGGCACCGTCTTATCATCAAAGCACAACCGGTGCCACCTTGACAGCTGGAGCCGACGTCGTTGTGTTCTGTTTCCTCAGTTGTTCGTCGATTATTTCTTGATTTCTGTGCAATGCTTTCCAGAGTGTAGCTGGCACCGCCTTGGCTGCTAGAGCTGGCGCCGGTTCTGTTCTGTTTAGCTCTATTTCACTGATCTTTTGTTACCTCGAAGTGTGTACTAGCAGCAAGTGGCCGGTGCCGCTTCTTCTGGCCTGTTCGGCGGCGCCTCTGTTCTGTTTTGCGACGTTTTTATCTTATTTTCCCCCTAAAATTTGAAATATTGCACAAAATACCTTTCCAAGGATAAAATCTCAAATGTGAAGGAATATGACTAGTTATTGAACAATTTGTATCGCAAAATAGCCTCAAATAACTAGAAAAAATATGACTAATTTAAGCCCTATCAGTTAGTTCAGGAGGTCTTCTTCGGCCTGTAGTTCTAAGTTGAGGGTTAGGATTCGTGTCAGGATTTACAGCCGTCTTGGGTGGATGTCCTCCTTGGTCATAAACCATAGCTCTAGGCTCAGATTTGGGGTAGGAAACATTATAGGGTCTAGATTGAGAGGTTGAAGCCGTGGATTGTTCCATCAAATTTGTGATTGAGATGTGGGTGATATCCGTGTCAGCTTCAGATAAAGTAGAGGTAGTTTCAGAAATTTCTTCTGGTTCTACTTCAACTATAGGAGGCGAAGTTATGGATGGGATAAAAATTAGAACTTTATAAGGTATAACTTCCAAGTTTATTCCAAGTCTAAGTTTATATCCTTCTGGGAGTTTTCCTGATTCTAGATCAAGTTGCTCCTGTTGGGATAGGTCTTTTTGAGTAAAATATTTTCCTATTTCTTTGGGAAAATATAGGAATTCTCCTAAGTCATCAAATACTCATCCTTCCATCAACTAAAGGTGGATTGAGTGTACCTTGGTCTTCTTCAAGCCCATCTTCATTCTGATGTGCTAAATTGACATAGTTTGCAAATCTGACACTCACAATACCATCATTATTTATGTAAGTAATATTTTCCGTAGGTCTAAGAGCTTCTTGCACTTCTCTTAGCTTGAAAGTCCATTCTAAACCTGCAAGGGATTCATAATCTATTTTTGTTGGAGGAATAAACCTTATTCCTTTAGAGGCTAAAACCTAAATAATATCATCTATTTTTAATTTATAAGAAATACACATGTTATTCATAGTTTTTCCCAAGAAAATCATGCCAAGTTGGATATTGGATCCATCAAATTATCCATATCCATGAGTTTTGACCAAAACTTTAATATGTTTGCAAAAATCTTTAATAGACATATTAAAATTTGGACAAACATAAGTAATACCAAGATTATTATTCAAATCAACTTCAAGCATTCCAATAATTTGATTTGTTTGATTTGAAAATCTTGATTCATAAAGGACTAGTAATACTTTACCTCCTTTACCTTTCATAGTAAGGCCTCTAAGTCCAATAATTATTAATCTAAGATGGATATAATTATGATCTCTAGAGAAAAATAATCTTGATGATTCATCCATCATCAAAGTCATCCTTATTTCATGACCATCAGGAATCTATAGAGGCTCTGTTCTCTGATGTCTAAATAGAGAAGTAGATCTACTAAACCTGTTTACACTGTACAGTGTCCTAGCTTGCATAGATCTGAGTTGTTGTTCTGAAAACACAGAAAGATCTTGGTTAACATCAACCATGTTTTCGAGAGTTTGAGTTGGGGGTCCTAAGTTAGAACCGGATCCTCTTATGAGTATACGACTTAGGAAATTATCCATAGTTGTAGTTTCTATTCTCTAGGTTCTTGCCAGAGTTCTTGAAGTACCTGAAAAAGATCTATTCATCTTTATAGGTTAGAAACCGAGTATTGTTAGGTCTATGCCTAACTTGTTGACCTATCGAAACTTTTGCTAGGTCAGCATTGATTTTATCTAATGCGTTCTTCCAGGCTAAATTTTCTTATCCCCTAAGAGAATCAAACATTCTGGTTATCTCTCCTTCAAGTTTTGTCATTTTGTTATGCAAGGAGCTAAGCATTGCAATAATGACATTGTTATGCTATACTAGTAACTTGCCAGTTTTCGACACATCTTTTGAAGTATTGGTATATCCAGAAAAGTCTAGATTTCCTTTAAATTTTGAGGTGTATTCAATAGCCTCTTCAAAATGAGTATTTTCAAAATCAGTTTTATTCATATATGATTTTGTTTAACAAGTTGTGAAGTCTGATAATCTCATTGTCTATTTTAGCTTCATGAGAAATCATTTGACTCTTGATTTCTTCCAAAAGATTTTGAAATTTCAAAAATTCTTTGGGACTTTCTGAAATTTGTGTAGAAAGTTTAATTAGACCAGATATTCTAGGAAGATCACTAATATGAAGTTTTTCAAAACATTTCAGAATATCAGATTGAGAGTTCTTGATATAAGAAAGTTTATCGAGTATTTTAGAAATTAAAGTGTTTCGAGAAACTATTAAATTATGAATAGAAGTTGAAAGTCTATAAAATATTTCTTGGTGATCCTGTAAAGATCTCCCAAGAGAGATCAACAAATCAGTTATAGAATTTAACTGAAAGTTTTCACCATGGAGTGAATGTTTGAAATTATTAGGTTTAAAGAAACAATAGAATTTTGCTCTATCAAGAGAAATTACAATTTTTTCAAATGAACCCAAAGCTAAGTCAAGATAATCAATTTTGTGATAATCTATAACAGAGAAGAATAAGTAGTAAATCATGACAACCAAACATTGGTGTGCAAAAATGACAAGTTCACAATGGAACTTTTCGGCCTCTGATCAGATTGATTTCTATTTCGTAGGTGAAATCATGACGGAAAAATACTATTAGCCCAAAGAATATAGCACTCAGTTTATTCCGTTCCAACACTTGATAGAATATCCTGGACTTATTCTCTATTATGAAGAAAAATATCCCTAACATGAAAGGATATGGCCTCAATTTTTAGATAAGATACTACCAATCAGGCTGAAGATGACAAACTTCCACCAACTCCACCATCTTAGTGGCGAATCCCAGCCAGATGGATACTTATCTTAGTTTTCAAAAGAAGCCAACAAACTTTAAAAAGTGCACTACAAAAAGAAGAATCTTTTGACTTTTGTGCACTACAGGACAATACACTTTTCCTCCACTCAATTTTATGTGACGTAAGCCATGACATTTCATCCCACTTACGAACTTCAAAGAATTCATTTGAAATCCACACAGTCTAAACACTTCCTCTATATAAAGACTTCATTTCTCTAGATGGCATAAAAAGAAGCAACAACCACACAACAAAAATCCTTCTCCCCTTATACATCCCTCCCTACTTCTCTAGTAGGGAGTAAAGGTCGTTTAAGACCTATACCACTTGTACTCTTAATTATTATGCAATAAATAAAAGTGTGAGTTTCTTCTCTATACACTTCTTATTTTGGGGACACGCACTCTGTGCTACCTACAGATATTCAAATAAGCATTAAAGAACTCAGTTGTAGATTAAAAGACGTAAGGCCAGGAGCTGGGGAAAAGTACCGCCAGAGCCTAAGAGATGCCAAGGGAAAAAGTACCGTCCGATGACGCCGACAAGGTGAGATTTTCGATCTGGTTCTTGCTCATTTAAATAGACTGCCAGAATTTGAGAACTGATAAGAAAAGAAACTGAACTATTATTTATGCAAAATAAGCATGATTACTTGTGGCCATGGTTAAAGATACCTAAGCTCTCTACTTGTTGTTAAAATATATGTTTAACAAATACTTGTCTAAAGAACTTAAAGACTCGCGAAGTCTGTATAAGTACTTATGGTTTGAACATGATCGGATGATCCATATGTGTGAATCCATGATAAGAACTCCTACTTGTTTTTACTACTATCTAGACTAGTTGCAAAACTTGTCCACGGTAGAAGCTTGTGATCAGGAGCTAATCTCTTTACAGATCCAAGCTAGAGTATATAGGTGTAAACTTAAAAACTTTTTTGACGAACTAGTAGAAGATAGACTTCCTCTTGTTCGACTTTATTTAAGTTCTCACAAAGCTTATTTTGATGAGATAGAACTTAGACTTACTGAACTATTATTTTTGCGAAAAATGAAATTAGTTCAGACTTGTAGAAGCTTATTACTTCAGCATACTTGTTCAACTAGTTAGTCCACATGATTAGTATCTGTAGGAAGACTATACAACTTTGGGGTAGGCTTCCAGGCCTATTTTTAGAGCCACTGTATAGTAGACGTATGTTTTCTTATGAATGCATGCTTATATGCTATACCTTACTTATACCAGTCAATACACATATTTCCTATCCACATGGGTATATGGGCTGGACACAGATAGCGCAGCCAGTAGAGCTAATGCGCTCGGGGAACTAAGTTCCTTGCTGTCAGACACAAAGCCACATACCCATATGGTGCTGGAATTTTGTGCCCCCTTAATATATATATATATATATATATATATATATTCAAATTCATATATTTTTACATACATACATATATATATATATATATTCTTAAATACATATGTATAACTATATATATTCATAAATACATATGTATTTAAGAATATATATATATATATATATATATTCAAATTAACAATCTAACCGTTAGATTTGTTAAAATAGGCAAAAAACTTGTTATTACAAAATTTGAAGGTAATCGAGTATAGTTTGCCACATCATCTAGAGTAATCTCTGTATAAAAGACCAAAACCTAACACATTTAGAAATATAGGAACATCAAATTAATGACTCAACCGTTATAGCTTTTAAAATTGATAAAAAAAAAAAAAGATATCTTGTCCAAATTTGAAGGTAATCAGATCTATTTTGCCAAATAAACTAGTACAATCTCTGTATAAAAGATAAAAACCCTATTGCATTTAAAGACATAGGACCATCAAATTAACGATCTAACCATCAGATATTTTAAAATTGCTAAAAAAAAATATCTTGACCATATTTGAGGGGCAATCAAATATGTTTTGCCATATGATCTAGTATAATCTTTGTATAAAAATTCAAAATCTAATGCATTTAGAAAGTTAGAAGCATCAAATTTATGTTCTAACTGTTAGATCAGTTAAAAGTGCTAAAAAATGTATCTTGACTAAATTTGAAGATAATCGGATATGTTTGACCACATAGTCTAGCATAATCTCTGTATAAAAGCTTAAAACCTAACACGTTTAGAAACATAAGCTAATCAAATTATCAATCTAACCGTTAGATTTGTTAAAATTTCTAAAAATCATGTTGTGACTAAATTTGAAGGTAATCGATATGTTTTGCCTCATAATCTAAGCATAATCTCTACAGAAAAGTCCAAAACCTAACATATTTAGAAATATAGGAACAATAAATTAACGATCCAACTATTAGATATGTTAAAATTGCTATAAAAAAAAGTATCTTGACCAAATTTTAGGAAAATCGGATTTATTTTGCCATATAATCTAGTATAATCTGTGTATAATAGCCCAAAATATAATGGATTTAAAATATAAGAACATCAAATTAAAGATCCAATCGTTAGATCTGTTAAAATTGCTAAAAAATGTGTTTTAACCAAATTTGAAGAAAATCGGATATGTTTTGCCACATAATCTAGAATATTCTCCGTATAAATGCCCAAACCCTAACGCATTTAGAAATATAAGAACATCAAATTAAAGATGCAACCATTAGATCCGTTAAAACCCCACCTACGACTACCCTAGAATTAGAGAGAATAGGTGCATTTCATGGCATATTGCATGAATATATTCTTTCTGGGCGAATTTGTGCATTTTTAAATTGCTATATGTGGCGTTTATAATTTATTTATGCTAGCTAAGTTTTGGTGACAATTAGGAAATTTTGCTTAGAAATGAGATAGGAAGAGACTTGGGTTTTAGAAGGGAAGAGAATTAGGTTGGGAAAATAAGAATAAGAATTAATGTGGTTAAGTGGTTAGAACTTTGTGATTAATTCTTAAGGTCTTGAGTTCAAATTCCATTAACTAAGTATTATTTTTAATTATCCTAATTAATGTTTGAATTTTATTTCTTGCATTCCATGGAATTAGGAATGTTGTCATGGGGAAGACACAATGGTGATATTCTGACTATGTGATCTTGTTCTAAAAGAAAATCTAGAGGAGTTTTAATCTCCATTATTTTAGCAACTCATGTCCTAACATGTTTGAATTTAAAATATTCTTATTTCAAGAATTCTTTTTACTTTCTTATGAAATATTTTGGATTATCTTGGACTTGAAATTTTAAAAGAAAAAAAATCCAGCACTTAGAGATGATTTTGCCGAAACATAGGAGGAATAATAGTATGGGTTGTTCTTCAAATTAAAATAGCCAAGCTATTTACCTAAAGAACTACATTTTGATTGTTCTTGTTATGGTAAAAGCTAGAAATTATTTTTAGTTCCTCTTCCTAGCTTGTTTTCGGAAATAGGCAGCTTGAACAAAATTTATTGCTTTGCAAATCAAGCACTCCTTTTTGTGTGCAAAACCTGGAAACAAACATGAAGATTTCGGTCCCTTTATAGCTTGTTTCAACCAAAAAAATTTCAGCAAAATAAGTAAATGCCATAGCCAATGAATTTTGGTTGTTTAACACCATGAATTAGTTTCTTCATGGTTCTTGTTCTTCTTTAAGGTAATGGCTGGAAAAATCACCACTAAAGGACCTTGAGATACTCCTATTTAATAGCTAAAAACTAATTCAGACCTTGAGATACTCCTATTTAATAGCTGAAAACTAATTCAAAAATATTTTGAATTCTAGCTAACAAACTACCTAAATCTTATCACATCTTCTAGCTAGCTAACTAGATTTTTTTCCAGCTTTTCTAATCTAGCTAGCATTTCTCTTCATTTTCTTCTTCAATTCTTCTTCATTTCTCCATCATTACTTTAAGCCATACTAGGTACATAGCTGAACATCTTTTCTTCTTCACCAACCATGGCCAACAAAACTCCATTAAAGTACCTCAAATCTCTCCTAGTTTTTCTCCATTCAAAATACTTTGAATTTGAAAATTAAATTCCACATTTTGCTCAATCAAACACTGACCTATCTAGCAACCAATTCTATCAAACCAAACCAAAATTCTGCACACATATAACAAAGAATTTCGGCCATCACCACCAAAGAACACTCACCCACTACTTCTAATTTTCTCTTCTATTCTCTCAAGAAAACCAAGAACACACACTACCCACCTTCAACCATTTAGTCACTTCTAAACATCCCAAACCACTCTAAAACCTTCAAATCAACTAGAGTGCATCCTAATCTTTCATTTGGTACATTTTATAACACCAAAACATCCAAAGTGCACCCTTTATTCGGATCGAACAAGCATTTTTTTTTAGCAAGTCAAGAAGAACACCATAAGGTAAACCAAGTCCAAGCATCCTCATTCTTTCTCATTTCTTTACTTCCATTTCTTCTTACCCTCTTCTCAATCTCTCTCTCTCTTGGCCAAATTATTGGGGGCCAACTTGGACTTCTTCAAACCTTAGTCTCTCAAAGGACTTATCAAGGCATTCAAGGCTCTTCAATTATCAAAGCAACATCTTCAACTTAGATCAATCATCAAACAAGTATTTTGTTCTGAACTCCCTCATTTATTTTTGAACTCAAAATTAATAAGATGATGGTTGATTGATGTGGTGATGGATGATCTAGTGGCGTTGGGAAAATAAATGCATATTTAAATATGACATGGATGATTTTATGATGTATAGATTAAGGTGTGTATTAGGACTATTCTATGGAGTATATTTGGGGTTTTGATTTAATATGAGATTATGATATGTTGTTAGTATATTTGTGAATTGGGTCTATATGACACTAGCATGAGATGATATGGTGGATAATGGAGATTGTTGCTATTATGCTTTTGCTAATGCTTTAATATTGTTAATCTTGCCATCACTTGCATTGCCAACATTTATATTGCTATTGATACTACTTTGCTATGAAAATTTTTATTATCACTCTACTTGTATGATTACAACTTTATTTATTAATTGCAAAATTATTACTACCTTTAAATACTAATAATAATATTATTGCTACTTTTGATACTTAAATCGCTATCATTATTTTTATTACTAACATTACTACTGATATTATTATTTTTAATAATATTATTATTAATATTATAGGTATTATTATTGGTATTTCTATTTTTAAGTATCATCGACATTATTAACATTACTAAACATTATTATTATAGAGAAATATTAATAAAATTAATATTTTTCTACTATTATCACTACTAGCCATATTATTTTTATTTAATCATATTATTATTATTAACATAATAAATATTATTATTACTATTTTTATTAAATATTATTATTATTTTTTAAAAATATAAATATATAAGTAATAATATCGTCATTACTATTTATATTATTATTTTTATTATCTTTATAGCCATATTATTATCTATAAAATTATCAATACTTTGGACAATGATATTATTTTTTTATGCACAATTAATACTTACATCACTTACTTATGTTACTATAGTATCAAATTATTCTTAAATTAATGTTAACTTCTAAAATATTTTATTAATTAATTTTAGAACTCCTAAACCATTAGCATAATATTTGAGTGTTGCTATTGATTATGTGTATGTAAAGTTGGAGTTTTATGTACCTATGCAATGTTGTTGCTTAGTTGTGCACCAATAGTGACATATATCCAGTGTTTACCCTTGACAGGGTTAGGTTACCTTAAGCAAGACTTGGAGGATTATTTTGTCAAGTGAAATCAAGAGATCAAAGCAAGGATGGTGTTTGTTGAGCAAGAGCACTTCTACCATTCAAATGTATAGGTTACCATGGAATATGTATTTTAGGATGCAATTATGGAAAAAAATTTTCTTTTTCTAAAATAAAATATTTTTTAGTCAAGCAAATAATTTTCCAAGAAAAACAATAAGCTTTCCTTAAACCAATTTTTATCTAAGGTTATCTGAAAACCATCATTACTACTTCAAAAAAAAAAAAAAAAAACACTTTATTGATTTTTATTTTTCCAAGTAGGATAAACATAACATTGAGTACTCAATATGGGTAGACTACTAGGACCAGTCTTTGAAGGGTTGGGGTAAGTCTTTCAGTGGGTGGCCATCTCTCTGGGATGAACTCTGCTTGGACAATAAGCTAGTTCTGGTTGGTTAAGCCGGTCCGAGCGGGTAGCATAATTCAGGTGGACTGTTTATTTTTGGAGTGGACAATTGGTTAGTTTGGGTATAGAGATAGAGAGGTATCTCACCTAGTGAGCCGATCACCCACTTGTATTATGATGCAAGGTTTCACAATATACGGTCATGATGCAAGGTTTCATAGTCAATTTTATTTGAGTAGTTTATTTCTTTACAAGTTGAGCACTTTTATCTTACAAATGCTGATAAAACACCACTCAATATTCTAAATTAAATTTCTAGACTTGCAGACTTTTTTTTTGTTGTGACTTGTTCAAAATTTACATACATGAAATGTTTTCTTAAACTGTCTTGAGAACACATAGGACTTACTGAGAAATGTTTCTCACCACCTTTTTATATCATGTATTCAGGTCGATTCTACTTCAAAGGTTGATTTACTTATGTTGCCATGAGCATGGAAGATTTATTTTGATGTATTTATTTGTTGGAGATTTTAGTTACCTTCCATTTGTTTTGAGACTTGTATAAGTATTGTTTTGGAATTGTAATAAGTTTATTATTAAGTTATTTCCTTATATATTTTCTATTACATAGTTATAAAGATCCCTTGTCCTAAGGACATGGCGATATCCCCACCCCTTTTAGGGTACATAGGTAGCGGGGTGTTATAAGTGGTATCAGAGCCTAGGTTTAGGCTATTTTTATTAGTATTTAGAATTATTTCTTAAGTTATGTAATCTTTTAACTAACTTGAGTTGTTCGTGTTGTAGAATGGTTAGAATGTATAAAACTGCAAGGAAGACCATGAACAGGCAGCCATGGCACCGACCAATTCGTATTCATCTAGAAGACTTACTTGCACCACAACCTGAACCACAACCCGCACCTCAACTAGAAATTCCTATGGAAGTGAGTAGTGAGGATAAGTTTCAAATTATTGAGCCACCACCCATACCCATAGTAGACTTGATCTCTGATAGTGAGGATGAGGGTTATGCGATGGAATGTGTGCCTAACCCACCCATTCTAGTGATTGATTTGACAGCAGACAGTGATGACCCAAGAGAGATAGACTATGAGTCTCCACCTAGACCTTATTTTATACCTCAACCAAACCATGTTGAAATTGGAGAAAGTTCCAGAAGACCAAGGAAGGAACTCATGACCTTTGAGTTTGTAAGTGGGATAGGTATAGATTTCTCTAAGAGCTCTGGGGTTATGGGTATATGAAGTTGATATTGAAGATTCTGAAGAGGAGTAGAGTTGTGGAGTCTTTGTGTGCTTAGCAGTCTGTTTGTTTATTTCTTTCAATAAATCTCTGTATTAGTGATTTATTTCTTTCCTTTAAAAGTTTTTGCAAATAAGGGTATCATAGTGTACTTTATTCTTCATAGCTTATTTTCTTTTATACAAAACTTTTATATTACATTTATGTTTATATATTGATTGGTTGTGCATTTTTGACATACTTAAACTATGGGACATAACTCATTATCTGGGTGCGATGTTATAGAATGGCACCAAAACGCTGAGTTGCTGCAACTAGTAGGAGAGTTCCTGAACTAGAACCTGTGGCTCCTGAGTACAATGCCACTCAGCTATCTACACTAAATCAAGAAGGTGAGAACGATCCCGACCATGAAGTGGAGTCTAAGGTACCGACTGAGGTGACCATGGGGCAAACTTTTAACAAGATGACAAAAATATTGCAGACCTTAATGAAACAAAGAAATCCAAAAGGGGAGGATGAAGCTTTGGAAAGGTTCTTGTTTCAACCTCCCACTTTCCTAGGTGAGGCGGAGCAAGACCAAAAGGCGGAGCAGTGGTTGGAATAGATAGTGGATATATTTGCTACTTTCGAATACACAGAAAAGATGATGGTCAAATTTACCACTTTCAGACTACGAGTGTAAAACCCACCTAAGATTACCCTAGAAATAGAAGGAAGGGTTGCATTCCATGGAATATTGCATGAATATATTCTTTATGGGTGGAATTGTGCATTTTTAAAATTACTATTTGTGGTTTTTGTGAATTATTTATGCTAGATGTGTATTGGGGGAAATTAGGGAATTTTGCTTAGGGATGAGAGAAGAAGAAACCTGGGTTTCAGAAGAGAAGAGAATTAGATTGGCTAAATAAGAATAAGAATTATTGTGGTTAAGTAGTTGGAGCTTTGTGGTTAATTCCTAAAGTCTTGAGTTCAAATCCCATAAACTAATTATCCTAATTAATGTTTGAATTTTATTTCTTACATTCCAAGAAGCTAGGAATGTTGTCTTAGGGGAGACACAATAGTAATATTCTAACCATATGATTTTGTCCTAAAATAAAATCTAGAGGAGTTTTAATCTCCATTATTTTAGTAACCAATGTCCTAGCATGTTTAAATTTGAAATATTCACATTTCTTGAATTCTTTTAAATTTCCTTATAAAATATTTTAGATGATCGTGGACTTGAATTTTTAAAAGGAAAATTCCAGCTCTTGGAGAATTAGTTGGCTGAAATGTAGGAGTGATACTAGTATGTTTGTTTTCCAAGATTAAATCACTATGGTTTCTTCTCTAAAGAACTTTATTTTTCTCATTCTTATTTTGGTCAAAGCGGGAATTATTTCCAGCTCTTCCTCTTGGCTGAATTTTCGAAAAAATGCAACAAAAATACCATTTCTTTGCTTGCTATTAACAACTAATTCAAGTGTGTAGAAAGCTGAAAAATCCCTTGGAAATTTGAAGCTAACATAGCTTCAACAAACCAGAAAAATTTTCAGCAAACCACAAAGTATTTTAGCCATAGGAGTTGAGCATTCAACTCATGCATAAGTTCATCTAAAGTTCTATTCTTTTCCTTCAAGATGATGGTTGAAAATCACCATTAATAGACCTTGAAACACTCCTATGTTACAGCTGCAAATCCATTCAAAATAATTCAAATTCTTGCTAACAAACCACTTAGATCTTATCACTTCTTCTAGCTAGCTAACCAGATTTTTTTCCAGCTTTTCAAACCTTCAACTAGCTAGCATTTCTCTTCATTTTCTTCTTCAATTCTCCTTTATTTCTTCACCATATTTTCAGCCATACTAGGGACTTAACTGAACATCCTTTCTTCTTTGCCAACCTTGGCCAACAAAACTCCATTAAAGCATATCAAAACTCTCCTAGTTTCTCTCCATTCAAAATACTTTGAATTTGAAAATTAAAACCCACTTTTCGCTCCATCAAACACTCACCTATCTAGCAACCAATCCTATCAAACCAAACCAGAAATTTTGCACTCATTTCCACAAGGATTTTCGGCCGCACCATCCAAGAACACTCTCCCACTTCATCTAGCTTTTTCTCATATTCTCTCAAGAATACCAAGAACACACACTACCCACCTTCAACTATTTAGTCACTTCTAAACATCACAAACCACTCTAAAACCTTCAAACCAACTAGAGATCATCATATTCTTTCCTTTGGTAAACTTTATAACACCAAAATATCGAAATTGCACCTTTTATTCAGATTAAACAAGCATTTTTTTAACAAGTCAAGAAGAACACCATAAGGTAAACCAAGTCCAAGCTTCCTCTTTCTTTCTCATTTCTTTACTTCCATTTCTTATTATTCTCTTCTCAATCTCTCTCTCATAGCCTAATTCATTAAGGGCCAACTTGGACTTTTTGAAACTTTGGTCTCCCAAAGGACTCATCAAGGCATTCAAGGCTTCGATTATCAAATCAACATCTTCAACTTAGATCGGTTATCAAATAAGTATTTTGTCCTAAACTCCGTCATTTATTTTTTAACTCAAGATTATTAGGATGATGGCTTATTGATATGATGATGGATGATCTAGTGGTGTTAGAGAAAATAAATGCATGTTTATATGATATGGATGATTTTATAATGTCCAGATTGAGATGTGTATTATGACTATTCTATGAAGTAGATTTGGATTTTGATTTTAACATGAGATTGTAATATGTTGTTAATATATTTGTGAATTTGGTCTATATGACACTAGCATGAGATGACATGGTAGATAGAGAGACTGTTGCTAATATGATTTTGCTAAAGCTTTAATATTTGTTGATCTTTCCATCAATTACCATGCAAACATCTATATGGCTAATAATACTACTTTTGCCATGAAAATTGTTATTATCACTCTACTTGTATGATTACTACTTTATTTATCAATAGAAAAATTATTACTACCTTTAAATACTAATGGTAATATTATTGCTACTTTTGATACTTAAGTCGCTATAATTACTTTTATCATTAACATTACTACTAATGTTGTTATTTTTAATAATAATAATAATAATAATAATAATAATAATAATAATAATAATAATAATAATAATAATAATATTAATATTATAAGTATTATTATTGGTATTGCTATTTTAAAGTATCATCGATATTATTAATATTACTACTACTATTATTATTATTATTATTATTATTATTATTATTATTATTATTATTATTATTATTACTAAACATTTTTATTTTAGAGAAATATTTATAAAATTAATATTATTATCGCTATTAGTCATAATATTTTTATTTAATGATATTATTGTTAATATTAATATAATAAATATTAGTACTATTGTTTTTATTAAACATTATTATTTTTATTTTAAAATATAATAAATATAAATATATACATAATAATATCATCATTATTATTTATGTTATTATTTTCATTATCCTTATGGGAATATTATTATTTAAACTTTTGACAATATTACTATTTTTTGTTATACTCAATATATACTTATGTCACTTATTTATGTTACTATAGTATCAAATTATTTTTATTAAACTTGAGATTATTTTATTAATTAGTTTTAAAACTCCTAAACCATTAACATCACATTTGAGTGTTGCTATTGATTATGTCTATGCAAAGTTGGGAGTTATTTGTACCTTTGCAAATTTGTTTCTTAGTTGTGCACCAATGGTGACATATACCCTTTATTTACCCTAGGCAGGGTTAGGTTTCCTTGAGCAAGACTTAGATGATTATTTTGCCAAGTTGAATCAAGAGTTCAAAGTAAGTCCTTGTATAAAGACATTTGTGAACAAAAGCACTTCTGCAAGTCAAATGCACGGATTTCCATGAAAGATGTACCTTGGGATGCAATTATGAACAATTTATTCCTTCTGCTAAAATAAAATAATTTTAATTAAGCAAACAATTTTCCAAGCAAAATAATAAATTTTCCTTAAACAAAACTTTACTGAATGTTGTTTTGTAAACCATAATTGTTATTTCAAAGAAAACTCTTTGGATGATTCTACTTTTCCCAGATGGGACAAATTTAGTGTTGAGTACTCAATAAGGGTAGACTACTAGGACTAGTCTTTGAAGGATTGGATAAGTCTCTCAGTAGCAGGCTACCTCTGAGGGGCGAACTCTGCCTAGACAAGATAACAGTTCATATTAGTTAGGCTGGTCCGAGCTAACAGTACAGTTCAGGTGGATTGTTTATTTCTGGAGTGGACAACTGATAAGTTTGGGTGTAGAGATAGAAGAGTATCTCACCAACCCACCTTGTATTAGAATGCACAAAGTGTGGCATCTTGATCGTTCTCTTGTCATGGTACACAATGTGTGGTGCCATATCCATTCATGATGCACGATTTTATAGTCAACTTTATTTGAGTGGTTATTTCTTTACAAGTTGAGTACTTTTACTTTACAAATACTGATAATACACCACTCAGTATTCAAAGATAATATTCTGGACTTGCAGACTTTTTGTTGTGACTTGTTCAAAACTTGTATACATGAAATGTTTACTTAATTATCATGAGCACACAGAACTTATTGGGAAATATTTCTCATCACCTTTTATATCATGTCTTCAGGTCGATCTTGCTTGGAAGGTTGATTTACTTATGTTGCTATAAGGCTTGGAAGATTTATTTTGATGTATTTATTTATTAGAGATTTTAGTTACCTTCTCTTTGTTTCAAGACTTGTATAAGTATTATTTTGAGATTGTAATAAGTTTATTATTAAGTTATTTTCTTCTATATTTTATATTACCTAGTAATAAAGGCCCTTTGTCCTAAGGACAAAGCGACATCCCTGCCCTTTTGGGGTATGTAGGTAGCGGGATGTTACAATAAAGGCCGGCTCGTACATGGTGGCAGCGAGTCCAAGAAGATTGGGAGCTATCAGAGCAGGATTGGACTTGAGGAAATTTTGTAAAGGCCTTCAGGGTCGAGTATATACCCCAGTAGATCGTGGAGAAAAGCGAGGACAAGTTTCAGAATTTTAAGCAGGGGAGCATATCTGTGACTCAATATACCGCTCATTTCAATCAATTTTCAATGTACTGCAAGAGATTGGTGGACACTGAGCAGAACAGAACCAGACAGTTTGTTAAGGGCCTGAGGCAGGAGTTGAGAAGGGCTTTGGCACTTTTCCCACCAATGTCATACTCAGCAGCAGTGGATGTGGCCACCCGAATTGAGAAAGAGGATAAGAACAGAATGGCACAAAGAACCTTTCCACTGAGACAATCACCAAGGTAATTTTCGAGGTAGCAAACCAACAAGCGACCTGCTAGTCAGCAATGGTAGAACAAAAGAAAACAAGCACATACTACACCAACTGGCCCTATTGAAAACTTGCCAACATGTCGATACTGTGGTAAGAGGGGTCATGTGGAGATAGATTGATGGTCAAGGGAGCTGTAAGGAAATGCTATAACTGCAGGGACCTAAACCATCTCCGAAACACTTATCCCAAACCGCTACGAATTGGGCTAGGAGTCTCAATGTAGACCACTAGAGTCAACAAAGCAAATAACCTGGAAGCCTCGAGAAGTGGATCACAGAAGCCTCAAGTGAAAGCAAAGGTGTTTGCCTTAAATCGGGAAGAGGTTGGAGCAGATGAGGTAGTGGTGGAAGGTACGCTTATATTCAAGGTCATTCCGTTAAAGTTTTAATAGACTCTGGATCTATCCATTCTTATCTAAACAAGACTTGTGCATATCATTTGGGTTGGGATGGAATTGAACTACCATATACCTTGTTGGTGAGCACTCCTTTAGGAAAAATGGTTCAAGCGGACAAATATGTTCAGAATTGTGAGATTGGAGTTGGGAAAGAGAGGTTGGAAGGATATCTGATAATTTTAGCTATTGATGATTATAATGTAATCTTGGGGATGGATTGGTTAGTGAAACATTGGGCTAAAGTAGATTGTAAAAATAAGTCTATGCAGTTTTTCAAACCTGGCTATAATGTGCTTAAATTCAACGGTACGCGAGCATAAGAATTGAAATTTTTGATAGCTGGAGCTAAGGCTTGAAAGTTTCTGAGACAAAGATGTCAAGAATACTTGGCCTACCTGATAAACAAGCCAAATGATTTGTGCACTTTGGAAAGCATTGAAGTAGTGAAGGAATTTCCTGATGTGTTTCCATCTGAACTCACTTCTCTTCCTCCTACCTGGGAAGTCGAGTTCACTATAAACCTAATCCCAGGAACGGAACCTGTATCGTGGACCCCATACCGGATGGCCTTTACAGAATTAAAGGAATTGAAGGAGCAATTGGAAGAGTTGGTAAAGCAAGGATATATAAGGCCCAATACCTCACCATGGGGAACCCCTATGCTATTTGTGAAGAAAAAGGACGGAACATGGAGGCTTTGCATCTTCTATTGGGGGTTGAACAACTTAATTATTAAGAACAAATATCCCCTACCATTTATTGCTGAACTATTTAACCAGCTATAGGGATCGAGTTACTCCAAACTAGATTTAAGGTAAGGCTACTGTCAAGTATGGATTAAAGAGGAGGATAATACCAAGATAGCCTTTAATACCAAATATGGTCATTACGAGTTCATAAGAATGCCTTTTGGGGTGGCTAATGCACCGAAAGTATTCATGGATTTGATGCATCGCGTTTTCCAACCGTACATGGACAAATTCATGGTGGTGTTCATTGACGATATACTCATTTACTCCAAAAGCCCGGAAGATCGTGTTGAACAGTTGAAGATAGTATTGGAAAAGTTGAGAGAGCACAAGCTCTATGCCAAATTTAGCAAGTGTGAGTTTTGGCTGGACAATGTGGCATTTCTTGGCCATGTGGTTTCAAAGGATGGCATTAAGTTAGAACCAGCAAAGGTTGAGGCGGTTTCAAATTGGAAGCAACATGAGAATATTGCTGAGATTCGAAGCTTTTTGGGATTAGTCGGGTACTATTGTCGATTTATTAAGGGGTTTTCGATGCTGGCATCACCAATGACGTGATTATTGAGGAAAAATGTTCCTTTTGTCTGAAATGAAAAGTGCGAGAAAAGTTTCCAGGAGCTAAAGTAGAGACTAATGACAGCTCCAGTACTGAGTTTGCCAGAAGGAGATGAACCCTATGCCCTGTATACAGACACATCCAAGGAAGGATTGGGAGTAGTCTTAATGCAGGATAGGAAAGTGATAGCTTATATATAACAGAAATTGAAGCCTCAAGAAGTCAATTACCTAACGCATGATTTGGAATTGGCTACAATTATTTTTGCATTGAAGAAGTGGTGGTACTATTTATATGGAGCCGAGTATGAAATGTTCGCAGATCACAAAAGTCTGAAGTGTATTTTTACTTAGAAGGACCTGAATTTGAGACAGCGAAGATGGATGGAATTCTTGGAGGAATACTGGTGTCCAATCAACTGTCATCCGAGTAAAGCTAATGTAGTTGTAGACGCTTTGAGTTGAAAAGTTAAAATGGCAAGGTTAAGAGTACAGGAAGTTCAAGCAATGCAAGAAGCTTTAGATATGAAGTCGGAGGTACAAAAGGGAAGAATTTGCATCAGCAATCTAAGGTTAATACCAAATCTAAGGCAGGAAATTATCAAAGTACAGCAAGATAATACAAAATTTTAGCTTTTCAGAGATAAGGAGATTAAGCGAGAGGGCGATGACTTCTGGCAAGACGAGGTAGGAGTGATGTACTTTCAGGATTGTATGTGTATGCTTAATGAGCAGGAACTGATGAAGAAGATCTTGGAGGAGGCACATAGGAGTTAAGTATGCCATTCATCCGAGAGAAGTGAAGATGTACCAGGATCTGAAGAAAGCTTTTTGGTGGCCCAGGATGAAGAAATATGTGGTACGATTTGTTTCTACATGCTTGACTTGTTAAAAAGTCAAGACGGAATGCAAGAAGTCAGCTGGATTATTAGACCATTGCCGATACCGGAATGGAAATGGGAGGAGGTGACAATGGACTTCATCACTGGGTTGCCTATTTCAAAGATCCAAAAGGTTGCCATTTGGGTAGTGGTTAATAGATTGACAAAGACAGTGCACTTTATTTCGATAAATGTAAGGGACTCTATGAAAAAATTGGCACAGATATATGTATGGGATATAGTAAGATTACATGGAGTGCTTTTAAGTATCGTGTCTGACCGAGACCCGAGGTTCATATAGTGATTTTTTAGCTAAGTTCCAAGAATCCATGGGTTCTAATTTGAAGTTTAGCACATTGGCACATCTGCAAACTGATAGTCAGTCAGAAAGGGTTATTCAAATACTAGAGGATATGCTAAGGGCGTGCATACTGGATTTCAGAGATAAATGGATTGGATGTGTACTATATGCTGAATTGGCTTATAACAATAATTACTAATCTTCGATTGGTATGGCTCCGTATGAAGCACTATATGGACGCAAATGTCAAGTACCATTGTATTGAAGTTAGACGGAGGATGGTCATATAAGTAAGTTTGGAGAAGTTTGTATTCAAGAAATGGCAGATAATGTGAAGATAATAAGAGAGAGACCGAAGGCAACCCAGAGTCGATAAAAGAGCTTTGCAAACAATAGGCGAAGAGTGTTGGAATTTTTGGTAGGAGAATGTGTATTTTTGAAATTAACTCCTAGTAGGGGAATTTTGAAGCATTTGAAAGGAGGGAAGTTAAGTCTGAGATGTTTGGGTCCATTCCCAATCATCGAGAGAATTGGACCTGTGGCATATAGATTGGATTTATTGGATGGATTGTCAGGAATGTATGATGTATTTCATGTATCCCAACTGAAGAGGCACAACCCTGACCTAGGACATATCTTGAATGACAAGCCTTTTCTATTGTAACCTGACTTGAGCTACGTGGAGAAACCAGTGAAGATTCTAGATTGAAGCATCAAGACCCTTCGGAATAAGCAGATACTGATGGTAAAAGTGTTATGGGAGCATTATGGCTCGCAGGATGCTACGTGGGAGACGGAGGAGTAGTTGAAGTGGAAATATCCCGACTTGAGTTAAGGTATACGCTGAATTTTGGGACAAAATTATTTTTAGGTGGAGAGGATATAAAACCCCACCTAAGACTACCCTAGAATTAGAGAGAATAGTTGCATTTCATGGCTATATTCTTTCTGGGTGAATTCGTGCATTTTTAAATTCCTATATGTGGCCTTTATAATTTATTTATGTTACATGAGTATTGGGGGCAATTAGGAAATTTTGCTTAGAGTTGAGATAAGAAGAGACTTTGGTTTTAAAAGGGAAGAGAATTAGGTTGGAAAAATAAGAATAAGAATTAATGTGGTTAAGGAGTTACAGCTTTTTGATTAAATCACCAAGTTATTTACCTAAAGAACTACATTTTGATTGTTCTTGTTATGGTAAAAGCTGGAAATTATTTTTAGTTCCTCTTCCTAACTTGTTTTTGGAAATGAGCAGCTTGAACAAAATTTATTGCTTTGCAAATCAAGCACTCCTTTTTGTGTGCAAAACTTGGAAACGGACATGAAGATTTCAATTCCTTCATACCTTGTTTCAACCAGAAAATTTTCAGCAAAATAAGGAAATGCCATAGCCAATGAATTTTGGTTGTTCAACACCATGAATTAGTTTCTTCACGGTTCTTGCTCTTCTTTAAGTTAATGGCTGGAAAAATCACAATTAAAGGACCTAGAGATACTCCTATTTAACAGCTCAAAACTAATTCAAAAATATTTTGAATTCTAGCTAACAAACTGCCTAAATCTTACCACTCCTCCTTGCTAGCTAACCAGATTTTTTTTTTTTATCTAGCTTTTCCAATCTTCAACTAGCTAGCATTTCTCTTCATTTTCTTCTTCAATTCTTCTTCATTTCTCTATCATTACTTTCAGCCATACTAGGTACATAGTTGAACATATTTTCTTCTTCACCAACCATGGCCAATAAAACTCCATTAAAGCACCTCAAATCTCTCATAGTTTCGCTCCATTCAAAATACTTTGAATTTGAAAATTAAATTCCGCATTTTGCTCCATCAAACATTGACCTATCTTGCAACCAATTCCATCAAAACAAACTAGAAATTCTGCACATATATAACAAAGAATTTCAGCCATCACCACCAAAGAACACTCACCCACTACTTCTAATTTTCTCTTCTATTCTCTCAAGAAAACTAAGAACACACACTATCCACCTTCAACCATTTAGTCACTTCTAAACATCTCAAACCACTCTAAAACCTTCAAATCAACTAGAGTGCATCCTAATCTTTCATTTGGTACATTTTATAACACCAAAATATCCAAAGTGCACCCTTTATTCGGATCGAACAAGCATTTTTTTTTAGCAAGTCAAGAAGAACACCATAAGGTAAACCAAGTACAAGCATCCTTTTTCTTTCTTGTTTCTTTTCTTCCATTTCTTCTTACTCTTCTCTCAATCTCTTTCTCTTTTAGAAGAATTCATTAGAGGCCAACTTGGACTTCTTCAAACCTTAGTCTCTCAAATGACTCATCAAGGCATTCAAGGCTCTTCGATTATCAAAGCAACATCTTCAACTTAGATTAATCATCAAACAAGTATTTTGTCCTGAACTCCCTCTTTTATTTTCAAACTCAAGATTAATAGGATGATGGCTTATTGATGTGATGATGGATGATCTAGTGGCGTTGGGGAAATAAATGCATATTTAAATATGACATGGATGATTTTATGATGTATAGATTGAGGTGTGTATTAGGACTATTCTATAGAGTATATTTGAGGTTATAATATGTTGTTAGTTTATTTGTGAATTAGGTCTATATGACACTAGCATGAGATGATATGGTAGATAATGGAGATTGTTGCTATTATGATTTTGCTAATACTTTAATATTGTTAATCTTGTCATCACTTGCCATGCCAACATTTATATTGCTATTGATACTACTTTGATATGACAATTATTATTATCACTCTACTTGTATGATTACAACTTTATTTATTAATTGCAAAATTATTACTACCTTTAAATACTAATAGTAATATTAATGCTACTCTTGATATTTAAATCGCTATCATTATTTTTATTACTAACATTACTACTAACATTATTATTTTTAATAATATTATTATTATTCTTAATATTATAGGTATTATTATTGGTATTGCTATTTTTAAGTATCATCAATATTATTAATATTACTATTATTATTATTACTAAACATCATTATATTAGAGAAATATTAATAAAATTAATATTATTACTACTATTATCGCTACTAGCCATATTATTTTTATTTAATCATATTATTATTAATAACATAACAAATATTATTATTACTATTTTTATTAAATATTATTATTTTTCTTTAAAAAAATAAATAATAATATCATCGTTGCTATTTATACTTATTTTTTTATTATCTTTATAGCAATATTATTATCTATAAAATTATTCTTATATTAATGTTAACTTCTAAACTATTTTATTAATTAATTTTAGAACTCCTAAACCGTTAGCATCATATTTGAGTGTTGCTATTGATTAAGTGTATGTAAAGTTGAGAGTTTTATGTACCTATGCAATGTTGTTGCTTAGTTGTGCACCAATAGTGACATATACCTTGTGTTTACCCCAAACAAGGTTAGGTTACCTTGAGCAAGACTTGGAGGATTATTTTATCAAATGAAATTAAGAGATCAAAGTAAGTCCTTGCATAAAGGTGTTTGTTGAACAAAAGCACTTCTGCAAGTCAAATGTAGAGATTACCTTGGAAGATGTACTTTAGGATGCAATCATGGACAATTTATTACTTCTGCTAAAATAAAATAATTTTTAGTCAAGCAAACAATTTTCCAAGCAACACACTAATTTTTCCTTAAACTAATTTTTATCTAAGGTTGTCTGAAAACCATAATTGCTACTTCAAAGAAAACATTTTATTGATTTTACTTTTCCAAAGTGGGATAAACACAACGTTGAGTACTCAATATGGGTAGACTACTAAGACTAGTCTTTGAAGGGTTGGGCTAAGTCTGTCAATAGGTGGCCACCTCTGAGGGGTAAACTCTGCCTGGACAAGATGCCAGTTCTGGTTAGTCAGGCCAGTCTGAGTTAGCAGCACAGTTAGGTGGACTGTTTATTTCTGGAGTGGACAACTGATAAGTTTGGATGTAGAAATGGAGGGGTATCTCACCTAATGGGCCAGTCACCCACTTGTATTGTGATGCAAAGTTTCACAGTATATAGTCATGATGCATGGTTTCATGACCATGACTATAATGCAGGGTTTTATAGTCAACTTTATTCGAGTGGTTTATTTCTTTATAAGTTGAGCACTTTATTTTACAAATACTGATAAAACACCACTCAATGTTCTAAGATAAATTTCTAGACTTGCAGACTTTCTTTTTGTTGTGACTAGTTCAAAATTTGCATACATGAAATATTTTCTTAAACTATCATGAGCACACATAGGACTTGTTCAAAATTTGCATACATAAAATGTTTTCTCACTACCATTTTATATCATGTCTTCAAGTCGATCCTATTTTGAATATTGATTTACTTATGTTGCAATAAGCTTGGAAGATTTATTTTGATGTATTTATTTGTTGGAGATTTTAGTTACCTTCCATTTGTTTTGAGAATTGTATAAGTATTCTTTTGGGATTGTAATAAGTTTATTATTAAGTTATTTCCTTCTATATTTTCTATTACCTAGTTATAAAGACTTTTTGTCCTAAGGTCGGGGCGATATCCCCACCCCTTTTGGGGTACGTAGGTAGTGGGGTGTTACAAAAGACATTCTTTATCTTATCAACTTATTTCATTTATACTTCATATGTATAGAACTGCAAGATAAAGTCCCAAAAACATAGTATAGTGTTAAGGAAATTATGATAGATATCATAATGTGAGATTCCAACTACACTATTTAGTACTTATACTTAAATTATTCCTAGCCATAGTATTAATAAAATAGGACATCATTAATACACAAAGACTAGCATGTATTATACTTCTTGATTGGATCAAGTGGTGGTTCTCATATCCGTGAGTATTATGATACTCAAAGTTAACACGTAGATGCTTGTTAATTGAACAAGTTTATTGGATGGCCTATCTATGAGATAATCACATGGATAACTATATAGTACCAGTGATAAAATCTCATTATAGCAAATATGCAAGTATTCTTAGATTTAAGATCTCCAAGGTACCATATTTACTAAGCATTGTACTTTAATTCTAATCTTTAGAGTCTCATCGGAACTGCCTATAGGATGGATAGTGGGTACAATGTAAAATAAATGAAAATAGTTGAGAGGGTCAATAAAAGATTCATCACTCCTAATACTAGAGGCTATATCTCACGGCCACTTGTAAGGAATCATTACTCAAAAAGTCCTTGGCCAAGATAGCTATGTTTTGAAATTTGTTCCAAATTGAAACACATGTTGAGTAATGGAATCTAGATCAATTATTAATAAATTTGAACTAGAATTAATTATATTCTAGTAGGAGTTAACATTCATTCCATACTCTAAAACTGAATAAGATATAGTATGATGAAAGGCGTTTATTGCACTGATGCTTCGCTATTAAAATGTTCATGTCAAGCCACTTGACTTTTTGGACTTTTAAGTAGTCATGATGCATTGCTATATGCTGCTCTTGATCTGCTAAATATGGATTTATTAATTAGAGAATTAATAAATTAATATTAATTAGAATTAACAAGTTAACTCTAATTATTAAAGATTATTAATTCTATAGCTATTAGAATTAATTCATATTTTGCTACCAATAGACCAGAAAACCTAATAGGTCACACATAATAGAGGAATTGGTACCAAGATATTAACTGATAATATTATAGGGTTAATTTGTGAAAAAAATAATTTTATGGGCAAATTATAATAATTTATTATTGTTGGGGGCTCAATTGTGGGTATTAAATGCTTAGTAGGCTAAATCACAATTTGAGGAAACCCAAAGCCCATATAATTGATAGGATTTTTTTTTTTTTTTCTAAAAGAGTTTAGGAAATACAAGAAAAGAACGTTTTGTGATTCCTTAAGGCGGTAAAATTATTATCTATATATATTGATATATGGAATAGCCACCTATGCGTAATTCTTTTTCTTTTCGGATTGTAGTTTTTCTTTCATGAAAATAAAAACTAGAAGTTTTTGCTTATTCCTTACAAAAACAGTTTTTCATTGTTCTTCTTCTCCACAAATTAAATCACATAGCCACTAAAATAAAACCCACTGCATTGATTCTTAGCTAGTAGAGTGTGATTCCTCATGTGGATACTGTTAGAGAAATTCTTACGCTTCGGATTTTGGTGGTTCGTGCTTGAACGAGTTTACAGAAGCGTTCCGTGTAAAGGAAGAAAATTTTGAAAGGTACATTTTTTAGATAACAAATTTTCTTCCTCTCCTTATCCTTTTAATTGCATACGAACGATCCTATTGCGTGGATTTCATTTCAATTTTTACTACGCATAAGTTGTTTTTGCATGATCGAAATCCAATAGGAAGAAATTCAAAAGATTGCCACAATAACTATCATTCAATTAATACTACAAACTCTAAATAGCACCATAAAGTCTCTCAATATCCAGCAATAACTTTAATTCACTTCAACACTATAGAACTACTATGCAAGAGGCTATATAAACTTAACTAAATCTCTAATCAAACAACAACCTTCCACAAAACATAACACAATTATACAATCCAACCAACTCCTCAATTAATTCACCATTACTACAATCAGATTTTAATCTCCCACCAATACATATAGTACAACACCAAAAATGACAACTCAAGGCTAAAAGAGAAACTTCACAATAACAATTAACCAAAATCCTCAAAATGTACAACACCATTCCAACTACTCCAACTAAACTGAAAAGAATGCTACAACAAATCTCCTTAGTGAATAGTATTTTACAACAATACTTTCACCCTAGAAATACTATCACAACACTAACTGTAAAATTCCTAACCAACAATGATAATAACTCACAATAAAAAGTCTAACTACCAAAATAAAACTTAATCAATAGAATCTAATGTATAGATAATTTCCTAGAACAACTTACAATAATATCAAAAATAATAATATAACAAACACAAATATATACAAATATTTACATTAAAAAAACTAGTAATATTCATAAATATTTATATAGTTAAATCAATAAAATTCAAACTTTTATGATATTATCCCCATTCTCTAGTAACGATGTCAAAAACTTGATGTGGGATTTCGGATGTTAGAAATAGCAATGACAAACACACACAAAATCAAATTTTAATTAAAATGTCAAAACATTCAAAACACACAATTGGGCTAGTATACCCATCGTATATTATAGAGTTTATTGGCAGATATTGAAGATCCATAGGGGAGGGATAAATGTACCACTACTAACTCTTCTTTTATTGTTTAGCTTAACAAATTAATAAGGATAAACTATCTACGATGGACAAACATAGAAAATCAACATCACCTCATACAAGATTGGCCATGAGAAAATTAAGAATGAGAAACTGAATACAAGATATGCACTTATCAAGAATCCCCTAAAATTAACTAAATATCAAACCAAGCTCAAGATAGCTAATTTCCAACTCTAATACCGGAGAGGTCACGAATGTAAAATTCACTTTCTCTCGAAATATGAATTTCCTATTCTTAGACTAATTAAAAGGTATCTCTACCTCCCCAATTAAATTCAAGAAGCATTAAGTGCAAAACACCTAAAATTCTATAAGAATGCAATACCTTATAACTAGATGATATCAAATTTTCAATAATTACCAAGGTCTAATCTCCTAATTCCTTTCTCAAGTTCATCAAGAGAAAGCAAACATTAAACCTAATTGATTAAACCCCAACTCATAACCTCATCTCTCGAATTCATAGAAGAGAGTAACTCAAACAATGAATCTAACATAATAAAATCAAGTAAACAATCATTTAATAGAAATTGAAATCCAATAAATCAAAAGTGGATTTAATAAAAAGAACTAGGGTTCAACTGTCCAAGAACAAGTAAAGCATTTAAATACATTGCCAAGTGAAAAAAAAAATAAATGAAGGGGAAAAAAACTCATAGACAAGCATGCTTCTTCATCTTCTCCAGGCCTTTCTTGAGCAACCTTCTATTCTTTACCTTTAATCTCCTCTCTTGTATGTGTTAATGTTTTTCCCAGAGTTAGCCGCCATTTATTGTCTTATAAGGTTCTATTTATAAGACTTGAAAATCCATAAAAGTAGCTAACGATCATATCTGAGTTTCTATTCTACGAACTTGCACAGCACTGCAGAGATAATCTACATAGTGCCGTTCACTCTCAATATACTTGCATGATATCATCGGAATTGATTTGTACGGTGTTGTGCATTCTCAACATCTCTTTTTTGAGGCCTAGTCAGCCATGGCTTTCTTTTTGTTATCTTCTTCTTCTATTTTCTTTTTATTTTTTTTTATCCTTTTTGTCCTTTTTCATTCAATCCTCATTTATTTAATCCTACAAAAAATAATATAAAATTTTTAGAACTAATAATTATTTAAACATTATTTTATAATAAATATAGTATAATTTACATAGAAAATAAATGCACGATGAGCACTTATTATCGGGACCTAGCCAAATGTTGTTGATTTTCTTTTTTTTAGTTTGATTGTATTCCTTTTTTATTTGTCACAACTTTTCTTATATTTTTAATTATTTAAAGGTATGTAATAAGGCCTTAAAACTTGTCTTAAAGTCATCTAATCATATATTTAGCTAACTAATTAGGTATAGCAACTTGGAGTCTATAAATACCCCGTTATAACTCTTGTAAGAATAATTTTGAGATATTAGTCTTTTGCATACAAGAACTCTTGAGAGAGTTATAAGGGTAATTCCTCTTGGGTTTTCTCAAATCAAATTAAGACTTCTCTTAGGATTTAGTCCAACATGAGAATTTAGTCTCTAATGTTTCTTGAATAGATTAATTATCTTTCTAAAGCGAGTCTTAGATTACAACTTATCTAGGGTTCTTTTAGGAAATCAATTGGTTGCCTAAGTTTTCCCATCCTATTTGTTCTTGATCTTTCTTTGATTAAGGTGTTTGGATATTGATTTAGTTGGCATAGTTCAATAGATTTGGGTTCTAAATGGCTTATATTACCTAGGATTCTAGTCTTTAGGTTGGATTTTGTTTGAACTTCCATTTTCAATCATAAATTCACTAATTTTGAATGCGTTTCTGTTCTTGAATTTTATGCTTGTTTGAGCTACAAAGTTGTCATTGAGAAGGTGCTTCCATGCTCGCACTAAAATGGTATCAGAGCAAGCTTGTGTTGATTCTTATTAACATAACTTTCTTTAGGTAATGTTATAATCTTATTCAAGCACTTGTTGAAATTTTTTCACTTTTTGTTACTTTATTTTATGCCATTTTTGAATGCATAGGACTTAAATTTATGCCATGAACTTGATTTAAATTAATCTAACATGGTGGTATGATGTTTGAGGGATCTTTTGGCATGAAGGTTTGTTGATTTTGAACTCAAACAAGGATGAAATCTCATCAAACTATAGCTGCAATTTTAAAACCACATCACTTTTTTTCATGCAATTTTTGAATACTTAATACTTCAAATTCAACATAGGTTTGTTGTGAAATTGGCCCTACATTTGGTTTTTTTTTAATGTTTAGGTAGCTATTTGTAGTGACAAATTGCAAAAATATTAAGGTTTATTGGGTGTTTTTGTTGCAAAATTCTAAACATAAGAATAATCCCCTAACTAATTTTCATACTATTTTTGTGGTATATAGAACTCAAGTTTTTGCCATGTTCTTGTTGTAAATTTGTTCCTTGATATTATGTTTATCATTGGGGATGAATTCTTCTTGTGAAACTTGAACATTAGGGCTGTTTTGAAGATGTAAATTTTGGGATATCTTGAGTTACAAAGTTGCACTCAAGGTGTTTGATATATTTCCACAATAACTTGTGATTGCTCATATATTATTACCAAAGCTTCCATTCATGAAGTATGATGGTTGTTTTGTTTAGTAGAATGGATTTGTGAAGTTAATTGAGTAGTAAGTGAGCACTCTAAGAGCTTAATGAAAGTTTGCATTGAATTACAACTTGTGTATCAAGTGTTAAAGGCATGCCATATGCTTGAACTTGCTCATATGGGTTTTACCAAACTTTCATACTTGCAAAATTAAAGTTTTCTTGTGTAGTTGATTGTTCATAGTAGGTCTAATCTTCTTGTTGTGACTAGAAGATTGTTCTCTTGGACTTGACCAAAAATCTAGAAATAATTAGTTCCTACTTGATTCCATACTATTTGAACTCTTGACCCTTTGAAAATCCTTGTGATATCATTACCTTGAGTGGCTGTTGAGCATAAATTGTGATCCTTGAGGTTGAGATAGCTACAATTTGCTAAGACTAAATAAATGCCATGATCTTCTCCTTGAACTAAACTTGAGCTTGGAAAGCAATTGTGTATGCTTAAATTCATACTACTAGTTTCTTGAATTTTGAATAGTTCTTATGCTATCCTTACATTGAGTGAATTGTAATTGTTTTATTTCTTAAACTTGTGGTAACGTCATATTGCCTAAATTCCTTACTTCCATGCATTTTCCTTTATGCACACCAAGTATTTGATGAAATGCCTAAGTGATATTACATTTTATTGTATAAGCTCTTAGCTTTCAACTTTCACTTATATTAGATTTGTTGGGGATATGCCCTAGAGTCAATTTGTACTTATACAATTGTCATTATGTTTTATATAATAATATGAGGCTTTCCTTTCCATGAATAGTGAATTTTGTTTTGTTGGTCATCAAGTACGTGACTTGATAGTAAAACCCTACAATGAATACAATGACTATTCTAAAACTGTCCCTGATCGATTATTATTATTGGAATAATAATAAATTAAGATTAGTATGTTTGTGACTTGATGGCTATGTTTTACTGGCCATGGATATTTGTGATATCGAGTCAAGACATAAATAAATGTTAGAGAACATTGTATTGGACATGACCCACTGTGAGAGTACTTCATGGAATATGTCATAAGTACTTTCTAGCCATAATAATATTGAAAGTCCTTCGACCTAAATTCATCATAGTTTCTTACTTGATAAATTCTATATTTTGACATTGTCTAAAGTTGTCTTTAACTAGATAATAAATTAGACTACTGTTGGATATAAAATAAATCAAGGAGAGGAATATGATTGATTGTGAAGGAATTTGTCCCTCTCAATTATGGGAGAGATATCCATGGGCCCCTTGATAAGTTAGACTGTTAAAAATGCATGGCCGTGCTCAAATATATCAATCTAAGATATTGATATCATTTGTTTGAACAGTCTACTATGAAATCAAGAAATAATTGATTAAGCTTAATAAGGATGACATGCTCCGTGCCTTATGCTTAATCTGGATATCGTGTGACAAAGGGACTAAATATAAAATTATGGTTTGGTTCAAAGAGATCACCGATCTTCATTTAACCTGGATAGTTATAATGTTTTGCTAGAAACCGCTTATAACTTGTGGGCCATTTAAATACGATTTAGACACGCTGCCAGTGTTAAATGAACCTATAGGGTCACACAATAAGCGAACTTGTTAGGTTATTTTTCTGGTGACCAGGTTCGATGAATCTGGATGATATCCAGATTATAAGAATCTGACTCGGTAAAATAATTAGTTAAATTACCGAGATAATGGCAGAATCTTATCATATCAGTTTTAATTTAATTTGAATTTAAATTAGAATATGATAAGATATGATTAGGGTTGGACTCTAAGAGGTTCGAGGGTTTTTTAAGAAAACCCTAGCCGTCTTTCGATAGTCCAATTTTCGGTTGAGAACATTCGTGCCATTCTCTACCAGAGAAAGAAAAAAACCTCTCAAACCCTAGGCGCTAGCACTCCCCGGGTATCGAGTGAGTTCGCGGTGTGTATCCGTAGAGGACGTTCGCATACTCGCAGCGTACGGTGATTGTTCGGGTCGAACGTACAACAGTGCAACCGGAATCGAAGGATTTCGATTACAAGCAACTGAGGTAACTCTTAATCGTTTACATCTTCTTAATCGTTTACTTGGGTCCTCGGGAGGGATTCGTAGATGTTTTCCGCGTTTAGGAGTCCACGAATCCCAACAAGATTTGCATGCCATAATTCTTGAAATTGGTAGGTTAAAGTCGTAGAATTTCAAATTTCCTTTGAGATACATGAATTGGGATTGGTTTGTACTTGTCTATATTTGATTCCTTGTGATGCTTGCCTAGTGATTATCATTATAAATCATTCTTGAAATCTTTGAGTTTGTATGGCTTAAACGGTGATATTTCTTTATTTATTCACATTCTATTGGGTATAGTGTCTTGAATTATTGTTTCGATTGTTGAATTCCTAGTATCTTGAATCCATCTACTTGTTGCTAACTAGTGAATAAGTTATAATCATCTTGTCTATCTTGTTCAACCAACTCATTCTCATTGCTTCTTTGTTTCTTGTATACTATTGCTATCTCTTTGTTTACTTGCTTCCTTACAAGCTTTCTACTTAAAATTTGATGTTGTTGAGCTCTTATATCTTGAATTCTTACTTGAGCTTATCTTATTTTTTAGTCCATTAAATACTTGATTGAATTCCATTAAGACCCCAAGTTAATTGTCCTAGAGAATTATATTGAATTGTCTACTTGGTCTAGTACCTAAGCAATTAGAGAGGCGATGAGGGCTCATCACATACATATTTTCTAGTATTTTTATTCTTTAATTGTAGTAAATCCTTACACAAATCACTAGTCACAACATTCGTTTTATCTTGTTTTTTAGGAAATAAAGAAAATGCCACATGAAGGTGAATAAAAATTAAAAGGAAGAAAATAGATGAAATTAAGACATAAAGAAGATAAGGCTGCGGAGTGCATTTCTTATTGTCCAGAATAAAGGTGGCCAAAGTTCCCTAGGCTGCCTAGAAGAAACAAGAAAGGCCAAATGAAAAGAAGTTGGCATCTAAGGGAAGAAACAAAATGACCATGTTAATAGTAACTCACCTCTAAAAATAATATTCTTAAATTAGATAAATCACTATGCATACTATTTAACTCTTTTTGGAGATCATCAATCTTCTTTTCATAATCATTTTGCATGCCTGTAATCTTCCTTTCATACTCTTCCTTCATGTTTGCAACTTTCGTCCATAACTTACATTCATGTCATGTATTTCTTTTTGGTGAATTTTGACCTCAGGTTGTCTTCTATTTTTTAGCTTAAAGTTTGGTCCAAAAACTTGTGAATGAGCACCTCCTAATCCATATCCTCTAACTCGACTGTATTGATGTTCTCCCAAAACTTCATTGAGTGCTTCATCATCTATTATATTGGCATTAGAATCTTTATGCGTTGTTGAACGTTTTGCAGCAACATTAGTTACGTTCTCCTATTTTATTTTAAAAAAATGGAAAACAGTAGTAACCTTAATTTTCTTGAAAGAAGGTGCAACTAAAATTTTAGTTTAAATAATGTAAAAGAAAACTACTACAATAGCCTTGGACTGATCATTTATGAATTTTCCATCATTTCTTGTATGACTAATTTTGTAAAACTCAGGCTGCACAAGCTTTTTTCCATTATTCATCTCCTATTATAAAATGCATTAATCAATTAGAAACTATTAGAAACTACATAAAAGCCATGAAACTTTATGCAAGAATTGCACAGAAAAATACTAAACATATTAAATTTAAATTTGAACTCACATATTCATCTCTCCTTCTTGCAAAACTCTTTAATCCACTAGCGTGATATTTTTTGTGATAACCTCGTGCTGCTTTATCCTTTTCTAAAAGATTCTAAAGAGATTATAGATAAAGAAAAAATATTTTGAATTGTGAGAGAAAATTAGACAAAATTTAATTTAAATATATAATTAGAATTAATTTAGAAGACAATATTTCATGTTACATGTGTAATACCCTGCATTATACCTTTGATTGGCTACTACTTGTAATAGAATAAGAATTTATATCAATGGCCAGAACAAAATTTGATCGGTGCAATAAGACGAATATTTTGGTATGATTATATTTGGTCAGGACCTGGATGTAATTATTGGATACCCGTATCCTAAATCTTTGGAAGGCTACTATTATTAATAAACTAAGAATTTGAGGATACGCTTAGAAGAGAAATTGATCAGTGCAATAAAATGCACATTTTGGTGTGAATTATGCTATCCACGTCACCGGGGGTATTTTTGTCATTTTGACCGCGCCCGCGACTTTGATCGCTAATCTGACTAAATAGGGAAGGAATTTAAGAATTTAAGAATTACCAATAGATTCAGTAGAATTTTTGGAGTTGAATGGTGAAATAAAATATTTTTTTCGTTTCGAACCCGATTTTGGTCATTTCTGAAGAAAATAGGAAATCGTGGTTAAAAATGGTGCATTTGGCATTTTTTTGCATGGTAGCCCATGGACATGTGTCAATTTAAGAGAGGTTGCATGAAGAGTTCATGCAAGACACATGGAATTAAATGATTGCAAAATAAATGAAGAATGATGTGTAATTTTGTAATTGGAACACATCACTTGTGGGCCCATTTGATTTAGGTCTTGATCAATATAATTGGCTAATATTTGGACCAAGAGAAGATGAATGAATGGGTGGAGATAGGACAAGAATCTTGGCAGCCGGGCAAGAAGAAATAAAGGAATTTTTGTGGAGGAAATAAAAGTGGTTGGTGTGTAAATTTTTCATTGGAATACACCTATACATTAGCCACCATATAATTAATTGATTTAAAATTTTCTTGACCAAATTTCTGATGAGAATGGCAGTGGGAAGGCTGTTATAACAACCAGAATATCTGCCAGCCTTGAAGAAGGAAAAAACAAGAGAAAACAAGGAAAGAAAATCTAGAGAAAAATAGGAAGAAAAAGAAAAAGGAGAGAGAAAGAAAGAAGTGCGGGTGTTCTTGGAACAAAATCACTTGAAATTGTCTCAAACACAAGGTAAAATCCTATGCTTCAAGAATTAAAGTTGTAGATTTCATTATGGTGATCATTATGATATCAATTTTAACATGAAAACATGATTTTCATATCTTGATTTTAGATTAAAACTAGGGTTTGTAAACTTTATGTGTGAACCTTGTACATACCTATGTGTTCTATGTATGTCGGCTGCCTAGAAGCCTTATGGATATTGTTTTGTGTAAGGAAGAACTGAATATTTATGGTAGTTTGAAGGATTGCTTTTGGTTGATGAGATGATGACCAAAGTAGGGTAAAAATGAAATTTACTTGGTTGGAAAAATGGATCAAACTAGCTTATGATTAGAAGAGATGAATTTGTGTTGAATAAGTGTCACTTTTGCAAGCTATTGGAATTTGAAAATCACAGAATTAAAGATGATTTGAAGGAAAATTGAGTGAATTAATGGTTCTAAGGTATTAAAGGCTAAAGGAAAACAAAGGAAAGCATGAATAGTAAGTTTGAGGCAAAACAACTGGGGCTGTTTTTGCCCAGGAGTATATCACGGGAGCTAGAACTCTAGAAATGGCCAATGTAGAATTAAAGTTAAGAGTCTTACGGTTGATTTGGTATATCATAGAGCCAAATCGAAATTGTGGATTGAAAGTTATGTGCAAAACAAAATGATGTGTCAAACCAGTAAAATTCCATAAAAGTAGTCCGAAAGTGGATGAATTTATGGATGATTAATTGTGTCATTTTGGATGAAATTAAGGGGAAGCATGAAGTGAATCCCTTGTATATGAAGGGAGAAAGGATTTGGAAAAAGGAAAACAAAAAAAAAAAAGAAAAAATGACATGAACGAAAGTTAAACGTTTTCCTTAACTGTCGGCTACCCGTCGGTCCCATCGGCTACCCATCAGCCCTGACGGCTAACCGTCGGCTAAATGTCGGTTGAACGTCGGCTAACCATTGGCTATTTTTTGGCCAAACACAAATTGATCCGAAAACGATATGTGGTGTAGGTTTATTGGTGAACGACCAACGGCTCATTGAAAACAATAGAAACGGTGGTCGAACGGCCGTGAACGGAAAAGTTTAGTCAGAATATGAGGTGAGTTCCTTTGATTTCTAAAATTTTTGAAAGCTAGTGTGCTTCAATTTTCCATGAAATGCTATATTTTTGTACCATTTTGGAAATCCCTGAATATGTTTAAGGTTTATCTGAGCAAGAATTATTTTGTCATTTTGGGTTCGATTGAACATCATAATTGGTTTGGAAACCTTATTAGATGATTAGAGCATGAATTTTGTGAATTTAGTCCTTTTGGATTAAATATTTGGGATTTTCAGAAAATAATAAATTTTGGAATTAGGTATCCATAAATTGACTGGAATTCCCATATTGGAACATTTTATGGAAATGTGTCTGGAAACTTTGAATTTAATCCTTTTTTTAGGATTAGAACTCTGGATTTCTTGAATTGAGTTCCTTTTGGAATTGGGTATTTGGAAAATGATCCAAATGTCCTTATTTGAATGTTTTATGAAAACCTTTGGAATTGGGTATTCGGTAAATGGCCAAAATATCATTATTAGAATTCTTGTGAATATTTTTCAAATCAGATAAGGGCAAATGATCCAAATACTCTCGAAAAGTCTTTTGGAATCGGGCACAGGTAAAATGAACCGAATGCCCTTGGAAAATGATTTTTGTGATCGAGTACGGGAAAAACGACCCAAATACTATTGGAAACATGTTTTGATGTGTGAACAAAACTCTTTATCCTGTTTCAACATGATTTTGGAAAATAATCTCTCGTGATGAGATTGGCTTTTGAAAAATGACCTTTTAATCCCTACAATTATTTTATTGGTCTGATGTGCCATAGAATGAATTGATTAGCTCTACAAAGCCTATATGAATGATGATCTAACTTGTGAGTCAGTGGAATCAAATTTTGAAAATTTATATTTTACCCCAAAAATGGTTTTTTTTTAATATGGAAAATGGTTTCTAGATGTGCTCAAGTATTAGCCTTTTCTTGAATACTTGGTGTATACACTAACTTGAAAACCTGGCATAAGCACTAACTTGAATTCCTGGTATAAGCACTAACTTGAATACTTGGTGTATGTACTAACTTGAATACCTGGCGTATGCACTAACTTAAATTCTTGGAAGCACTAACTTAAATTCCTGGCATAAGAACTAACTTGAATTCCTGGCGTAAGCACTAACTTGAATACCTGGCGTATGAACTAACTTGAATACCTGGTGTAAGCACTAACTTGATTCTCAGTAGTTCACTGTAGTGTACTTACTTATCCTGCGACACACGGTTGAGTATTGTAGGCTGCAGTCTAAGCACAATGATACGTGGCACCGAAGGCGAAGCCTTAAGAGCTTTGCATATATACCGACCTTCAGTTAAAGGAATACTTGTTATGTGAAAATTGGGGCAATGATTTGGAATTGAAACATAGATTTCCATACAAAATGATTGAGTTCTAAATAAACTCTTTTTTTTTTTTTTTAGAGTTTTGGAATTATTTCCAATGAACAAATGAAATGTTTTCCCCACAAGGGTTTCTTATACTTTATCCCCTTACTAATGCACTAGCACACACAGGACTCACTGAGTGATTTTCACTCACATGTGTGTTATTGTCCTTGAAAAATTCAGGATTAGAGAAGCAGCGGAAGCGCGGTGAACTCCCAAAGGCTTATTCTACATCTTCAACTTGTTATACCCGTGAGTGTATGTATCAGAAGCCAAATTCTTGCACTTTTTCTATGTTGGAAAAAAATTTCTGCTGCCCTTTTGAGTAAAGTTTGTTATAAAGACCCCTTACCTGAGTAATCAGACGAAACAACATCCCACAAATTTATAGCCCACTTCTTTTTGGAAATATAGGGTGTTACAACCTGAGCTTTCTCTAAGAACCAATATTGCACAAGAATCTTCCATGGATTTGGAAAAACATCATCTAGAATTAAATTCTCTATTTCTTCTTGAATCTTCTGAGATGAGAAATACTTACACTTTAAATCAAATTTAAAATCCTTCCACTTGCGTGCAATTGATTGGAGCACCCACTTTTGTACTTCAACTTGATCGGGGATATCGAAGTATTTCTATAAAAATATTAAGAATATAAAGTGAAAAAATAAGAAGTTAATAAAAAATTTTAGAAAAATAAAACTAAATAAAGTTAATACGTTAGTCTATTTTATCAAATTCTTCTTATCAATCCTAGGCATTTTTTCTCCAATTTGACCATTCAATTGAACAATAGTCGTTTTTCCTTACAACATTACCCAACCATCCACCTAAAATTCTACCACCCTTTTTAACTGGTTGTCCTAACTCATTAAAATGAACCACGATCTTGTGATTATCGGGTAATGTCCATATATCTTTGGAATGTATAACTCCTTCATGTTTTATTACAATCCCTTACTCATCTGTAAAATGATAAAACAAAATTGATGGAAAACATTAATTTGTAAAGACAATATAACATTTTGTACCTCTAATTTCCTTATCATCATAAACTTCAAGACTAATTTCAGCTTCTTGTGGTTGGGTATATTGAATTCTCCGTCACCAGGTAGTTGAGTCTCATCACTATTAGAATGCAAAAGCATTTAATTCATTCTTTTATGATGCAATTACTGCTTGACTAGTGACATCACAATCTCTTTGATATTTTCTTTTAAAAACTTTCCTAAAATGAATAATTAATTTTTAGAATAAGTTACCAAATCTATTTTGAATTACAAATAAGCAAAAATAAAATAATTAAGCTAGTAGAAGTTTTGAACATACATTTTGTTGGCTGCAACTAATGGTGGCAATTTGAATTTTAGAAGGAGTAGTATTTCTAGAAGTAATCAAATACCAATCACCAAAAAGCTTTTTCATTTTTATGTCAGATACTTAAACTTTCACCTGAAGAAAACAATCAACATCATAGATTTTTATTTATAGATAGATGATTCATGATAAGGTAGGGTAAAATTATAGATATTTAATATGCCAAGAGAACAAAAACATGAATACGAAAAAAATATCACATAACAATGGAATTAACTAAATTTGCTGTTATGGAAAAGTTCAATTGTTGCTTGGTATATATATATATATATATATATATATATATATATATATATTCTATAATGTGCAAGTTTAGATGGTATATTGGATGACAAATATAAAGTTGATTCCACATCCAAATAAGATAGCAGTAACACCTTGCAATACGGTACTACTTTTACAGCCTGTGTATGACCATGATTGAATGGAAACTATCAAGGAATCAAATAAGTAACCATGAAGCTATCAAAGAATTTAAAACTTAACCTATTAATTTTTTTTCAATTTGAATAAAATTTTAATATTATTTCTCTCAGATTGAAACCAGCTCTTGAGCCAAAACTGAAAACCTATGTAAAATGAAGATAATATGTCAATTATAGAAAATGCAACAAATTTTATATTTGATACCACCTAAACATGTAACAATAAAACTTCATATTCCTTTCATAACTTATTACAAATGGAATTTGATTGTTTGTAGCATAAGACAACAGTTATACCACCATGACAGAAAGGTTTGAGAAATAAAATGAAAATATCTTCTTCCATCAAGTCCTTAAACAAAATTGCCTCATGAAAAAATAGGTACAACTAAAAGGACAAAATATATCAGTCACCCTTAAACTTTTATCAATTTTGATTTTCACCCTCGAACTTTAAAATGTGTTATTTTAGCCCTCAAACTTTTAAAATACCTAAAAATATAGCCTTTTTACAATAAAAGCTCAAATACAACAGAAAATCACCAAATTTTAGCTCTCATTCCCTTGTTTTTAATTTCTAAAATATTATTCTTCAACTTTAATCCCACTTTCTTCTCTTCGAATTTCTTCATTTATCAACAACAATTTTAAGATCTAACTTCAAACCTTTTATTCGACTCAATAATCTTGAGATTACTCTTTCACACTTTTTCGAATCTAACCATATAACAAAAATAACATATTTTACCCTTTAATAAAAAAAACTAAGACATAAAAATGAAGAAGGAAAAAAAAATCGATTCAGTTCTTGACGAATAGTAATTTTCTTGGCATCTCTATAGGAAGGAAGAATAAATTTGAAAGTATAAGTGAATTATAAAAAATAAAAAAAAAATCTAAAAAGAGAAGTGAGAGATGCACAAGTCGCAATAGTCTTTTCCTGTCATATATAGAAGTTACTTTATAATAATTAGAAGGATGACACCACATTGTGAGAATTGAGTAAATGAAAATACCTATAAAATAGATCGTGTGGAAGTAATGTGATGAACTTTCGTGAGCACTTAATAGTTTTAATTAATGGAAAAGCTAATTCAAAGAGAAGAGAGTGAGATTAAAGTTGAAGAATAATATTTTAGAAATAAAAAATAGGAGAATGAGAGCTAAAATCTAGAGATTTTGTATTGTACTTGAGCTTTTATTGTTGAAAGGGCTATTTTTATGTGTTTTAAAAGTTCGAGGGCTAAAATCAAGCATTTTAAAGTTCGAAGGTGGAAATCAAAATTTATGAAAGTTCAAGGGTGGCTGACATATTTTGCCCTGACTAGAACTCTTGTTTTTAAAAATACAAAGTTGTTAACTTAAAAAAACTACTCTAGCACTTCCTAGTGGACAAAATTGGTTATTAGCCCAATTCTTTAGTTCTTCCACAAGAAGCCGTGCCAATTCTGGAACCTAAACAACTTTAGAAAGCACATTAAAGGATCCTTTTTCTTTTCCATTCACTCCATGACGCACCAAAACAACTATTGCAGGCGTGACACACACCAAAACAACTACTGCAGGCATGACACACTATCCTACATCATCTCAAGATCAAAACTGGAATGAACTTAAGAAAAAGGAAAAAAGGAAAAAAAAAATCGAAGTCCTTTCTGCTTGGCGGCTTAGACGTGATGTAGATTAAAATTACTAAAGTAAGAAGTAGAAATTTAATCTTGGAGTGCTATAGAAACATAAAATAGGCAATTTAAACAACATCTTACAGCTTTTGATCGTGTATCAAATATTGATTTTGATGCCAAAGTTTCCATCTTTCATTCAAAAGCAATTTTGAATGATGGAAAAGATTCAAATAAATAGGGGGGGGAGGGAAATTTAAACTTAGGAGCAAGAGAGAGGGAATACCTTGAATGACTATTGAGATGATAAAGATTTAATAGTTAGAAAGACTGGGAAAAAGAAATATCATATTAGCCTTGCATTGTAGGTCGCGCTTTGTTAAGAGGAGGAAAGAACGAGAAATATCGTGTTGTGCTAAAAATAGGGTTTGATTTTTTAGGATAACAGGTGGCTGGAAGAGTTATAGGATTACAAAATCACTTGTTTTCAGGGTTAGGATTTTTTTTAATTATTCTATTTAATGAAATTTAGAAACATTAGAAACTTTTTACACGATCAAAATCAATGAAATTTAGTCATGTTTTTAAACTTGTTTTTGGAATTAAAATTCTTAAAAATATGACTAAAATGTGGTTACTTTAAAAGTTTTTATAATTGTTAAAAAATGTTCAATTTTAAAATAATTGTTTAATTGTTTACATAAAAAATATGAAATTAAAGAATTATTAAAATCATACTCGGCCTTGAAGGCCTCTACAAAATTTTCTCAAGTCCAATCTTTTTATGATAGCTCCCAATCTTCTTGGACTCGCTACCACCATGCACGACCCGATCCTCGTAGTCTGAAAGAGGAAAATTTGACTATCATCTTTTCCGTGTATTGGAGCATAGTGAAAGTGTCCTCCATTTATTCCACCCACTGCTCCGCCTTCTAGTCTTGCTCCACCTCACCCAAGAAAGTGGGAGGTTGAAATTTTAAGAATCTCTCCAAAGCTTCATCTTCCCCTCTTGGATTTCTCTGTTCTGTTAAGGTCTGTAATATTTCTATCATCTTGTTGAAAGCTTGCACCATGGTCACTTTAGTGGGTACCTCAGACTCAACTTCAAGGTCAAGATCGTTCTCGCCTCCTTGTTTTGGTGTAGATAGCTGAGTGGCATCATTCTTAGGAGCTATAGGTTCTAGCTCATGGACTCTTCTACTGGCATTTTGGTGCCATTCTATGACATCGCGCCCAAATAATGAGTTATGCCCCAAAGTTCAAGTATGTCAAAAATGCACAACCAATCAATATATAAACATAAATGTGTTATGAAAGTTTTACATAGAAGGGAAATATCTTATGAAGAATAGAGTACACTATGATACCCCTATTTGCGAAAAACTTTTAAATGAAAAGAATAAATCACTAATACAGAGATTCATTGAAAGCAATAAACAACCAGACAGCCAAGCACGCAAAGACTCCACAACTCTACTCCTCTTCAAAATATTCAGTATCAGCTTCATATAGCCAACCCTCAGAGTTCTTAGAGAAATCTATACCCACCCCACTTACAAACTCAGAGGTCATGGGTTCCTTCCTTTATCTCCTAAAACTCTCCCGAATTTCAACATGGTTTGATTGAGGTATAAAAGAAGGTCTAGATGAAGACTCATAGTCTATATCCCCCGGGTTATCACTTTCTACTGTCAAATCAATGATTGGAATGGGTGGGTTAGGCATATACTCCATAGCATAACCCTCATTCTCACTATTAGAGATCAAGTCTACCTTGGGTATGGGTGGTGGCTCAATAATTTGAACCTCATCATCACTGCTCTCTTCCATAGGAATTTCTGGTTGAGGTGTGTTGTGGTTCAGGTTGTGGTGCAGGTAAGTCTTCTAGATGAATACGAATTGGTCGATGCCATGGCTGCCCATTCATGGTCTTCCTTGCAGTTCTATACATCTTAACCATCCTACAACATGAACAGCTCAAGTTAGTCAAAAGATCACATAACTTAAGAAATAATTCTAAATACTACTAACAATAGACTAAACCTATGCTCTGATACTATTTATAATACCCCACTGCCTACGTACCCCAAAAGGGACAGGAATGTTGCCATATCCTTAGAATAAGGGGTCTTAATAACTAGATAATAGAAAATATAGAAAGAAATAACTTAACAATAAACTTATTACATTCTCAAAACAATACTTATACAAGCCTTAAAACGAATAGAAGGTAACTAAAATCTCCAACAAATAAATACATCAATAAATCTTCCAAGCTCAGGGCAACATAAGTAAATCAACCTTCGAAGCAGAATTAACCTAAAGATATGATATAAAAAGGTGGTAAGAAACATTTCTCAATAAGTTCTGTGTGTGTGCTCATGACAGTTTAAGAAAACATTTCATGTATGCAAATTTTGAACAAGTCATAACAAAAAGTCTGCAAGCCCATAAATTTATCTTTGAACACCGAGTGGTGTTTTATTAACATTTGTAAAATAAAAATGCTCAACTTGTAAGGAAATAAACCACTCACATGAAATTAACTATGAAATCCTGCATCATAGTCATGGCCATGAAACCCTACATCATGACCGTATACTGTGAAACCTTGCATCATAATACATGTGGATGATCGGCCCACTAGGCGAGATACTCCTCAATCTTTACACCCAAACTTGCCGGCTGTCCACTTCGAAAATAAACAGTCCACTTGAACTCTGTTATTAGCTCGGACCGGCCTGACCAACCAAAACTAGCATCTTCTCTAGGCAAAGTTCACCCCTTAGAAGTGGCCACCTACCGAGAGATTTACCCCAACCCTTTAAAGACTAGTCTTAGTAATCTACCCTTATTGATACTCAATGTTATATTTATCCTACTTGGGAAATGTAAAATCAACAAAGTGTTTTCTTTGAAGTAGCAATTATGGTTTTCATACTATCTTAGATAAAAATTGGTTTGGGAAAAATTTATTGTTTCACTTGGAAAATTGTTTGCTTGACTAAAAATTATTTTATTTTAGCAGAAGAATAAATTGTCTATAATTTCATCCCAAAGTACATCTTCCATGGTAAACTGTACATTTGACTTGCAGAAGCGCTTTTGTTCAACAATACCTTTATGCAAGGACTTACTTTGATCTCTTGATTTCACTTGAAAAAATAATCCTCCAAATCTTGCTCAAGCAACCAAACCCTATCTGGTGTAAGCACAGGGTATATGTCACTATTGGTGCACAACTAAGCAACAACATTGCATAGATACAAATAACTCCCAACTTTACATACACATAATCAATAGCAACTCTCAAATATAATGCTAATGGTTTAGGAGTTCTAAAATTAATTAATAAAATATTTTAGAGATTAATACTAATATAAGAATAATTTGATACTATAGTAAGTGACATAAGTGTTAATTGAGTATAACAAAAAAAAAAAAACATTATCAAAAGTATTGATAAAATATTAATAATTTTATAGATAATAATACTACTATAAGGAGAATAATATAAATAATAATGATGATATTATTATGTATATATATTTATGTATATTTTTAAATAAAAATAATAATATTTAAGAAAAATAGTAATAATAATATTTTATTTTATTATTAAATAAAAATAATTTGGCTAGTAGCGTTAATAGTAGTAATAATATTTATTTTATTAATATTTCTCTAAAATAATGATGTTTAGTAGTAGTAGTGGTGGTGGTAGTGGTAGTGGTAGTGGTAGTGGTAGTGGTAGCGGTAGTAGTAGTAGCAGTGGTGGTGGTGGTGGTGGTGGTGGTGGTGGTAGTAATAATAATAATAATAATAATAATAATAATAATAATAATAATAATAATAATAATAATAATAATAATAATATCGATGATACTTAAAAATAGCCATACTAATAATACTACCTATAATAATAATAATAATAATAATAATAATAATAATATTATTATTATTATTATTATTATTATTATTATTATTATTAAAAATAATGATATTAGTAGTAATGTTAGTAATAAAAATAATGATAGCGATTTAAGTATCAAAAATAGCAATAATATTTCTATTAGTATTTAAAGGTGGTAATAATTTTTCTATTAATAAAAAGGTAGTAATTATACAAGTAGATTGATAATAATAATTTTCATAGCAAAGTAGTATCAATAGCAATATAAATGTTGTCATGGCAATTGATGACAAGATTAACAATATTAAAGCATTAGCAAAATTATAATAGCAACAATCCCCCTTATCCACTATATCATCTCATGCTAGTGTCATATGGACCTAATCCACAAATATACTAACAACATATCATAACTTCATATTAAATCAAAACCCCAAATATACTCCATAGAATAGTCCTAATACACATCTCAATCTATACATCATAGAATCATCCATGTCATATTTAAATATGCATTTATTTCCCTAACTCCACTAGATCATCATCATCATATTAATAAGCCATCATCGTATTAGTCTTGAGTTCAAAAATAAATGAGGGAGTTTAAAACAAAATACTTGTTTGATGATTGATCTAAGTTGAATATGTCGCTTTGATATTCGAAGAGCCTTAAATGTCTTGATGAGTCCTTTGAGAGACCAAGGTTTGAAAAAGTTCAACGTTGGCCCCCAATGAATTCGGACAAGAGAGAGAGAGAGATTGAGAAGAGAGTGATAAGAAATGGAAGTAAAGAAACAAAAAGAAAGAGGATGCTTGGACTTGATTTACCTTATGGTGTTCTTCTTGACTTGCTAAAAAAAATGCTTGTTCGATCCAAATGAAGGGTGCACTTTAGATGTTTTGGTGTTATAAAGTGTACCAAAGGAAATAATAGGATTATCTCTAGTTGATTCGAAGGTTTTAGAGTGGTTTGGAATGTTTAGAAGTGACTATATGGTTGAAGGTTGGAAGTGTGTGTTCTTTGTGTTCTTGGTGTTCTTGGGAGAATAGAAGAGAAAGCTAGATGAAGTGGGAGAGTGTTCTTGAATAGTGTGGCCAAAATTCTTTGTTGTTTGAGTGCAGAATTTTTGGTTTAGTTTGATCGGATTGGTTGCTAGATAGGTGAGTGTTTGATGGAGCAAAATATGGGATTTAATTTTCAAATTCAAAGTATTTTGAATGGAGGGAAACTATGAGAGATTTAAGGTGCTTTAATGGAGTTTTGTTGGCTAAGGTTGGTGAAGAAGAAAAGATGTTCTGCTAGGTCCCTATATGGCCAAAAATACGATGAAGAAATGAAGTAGAATTGAAGAAGAAAATGAAAAGAAATGCTAGCTAGCTGAAGATTGGAAAAGCTAGAAAAAAAAATTCTGGTTAGCTAGCTAGAAGAAGTGATAAGATTTAGATGATTTGTTAGCTAGAATTCAAAATGTTTTGAATGGATTTTCAGCTATTAACTAGGAGAATCTTAAGGTCCTTTAATGGTGATTTTTCCTGCCATTACCTAGAAGAAGAACAAGAACCATGAAGGGACTAATTCATGGTGTTGAATACCCAGAGTTTCTTGGCCATGGCATTTACTTGTTTTGCTGAAAATTTTCTTGTTTAAACAAGCTATGAAGGGACCGAAATCTTCATTGTTGTTTCCAGCTTTTGCACACAAAAAGGAGTGCTTGATTTGCAAAGAAATAAATGATGTTCAAGCTGCTCATTTTCGAAAACAAGCTAAGAATAGGAGCTAAAAATAATTTCCAGCTTTTACCATAACAAGAACAATCAAAATGTAGTTCTTCAAGTAAATAACTTGTGATTTAATTTGGAAAACAACCATACTATTATCCCTCCTATGTTTTGGCCAACTAATCTCCAAGAGCTTTCTTTTAAAATTTCAAGTCCAAGATGATTCAAAATATTTTATAAGAAAATTAAAAGAATTCAAGAAATAAGAATATTTTAAATTCAAATATGCTAGGACATAGGTTGCTAAAATAATGGAGATTAAAACTCTTCTAGATTTTCTTTTAGGACAAGATCACATGGCCCTAAGACAACATTCCTAGTTTCAGGGAATGCAAGAAATAAAATTTAAACATTAGTTAGGATATTTAAAAATAATACTTAGTTGATGGGATTTAAACTCGAGACCCTAGGAATTAACCATAAAGCCCTAACCATTTAACCACAGTAATTCTTATTCTTATTTTTCCAACCTAATTATTTTACCTTCTACAACCTAAGTCTCTTCTTATCTCATTTTTAATCAAAATTTCCTAATTATCCCCAATACTCATCTAGCATAAATAATTCATAAGGACCACATATAGCAATTTAAAAATGCACAAATTCACCCAGAAAGAATATATTCATGTAATATGCCATGGAATGCAACCCTTCCCTCTAATTCTAGGGTAATCTTTGAAGGCTTAAAATGGAAAAAATAATAAAAACGAAGACATGTTAGGAAAACAAAAATTTTACCTCTGTGATGAAGTGGCCTTCTTCGCACTGGTGTAGATGTCAGTATAATGATATTTGAGGCAAGCGGCTCACGTCCTTGCAAACGTCTATTGCGTCTCATCCACACGAAACTTTTGATCTTCCAAAATAATGCCCGTAGCACAGCTAGTAAAAGCTTGAAGATTGCATTTTGATCAACTTTGGTCTTTGATCGATAATGGGTTTGGCTTCTGTGTATGTAAAAATGAAGTATGCAAAGCTATTTTCTATGAATTGCTTCTGTGAATTGGAAGATTACTGATAGCTCACACTCCCAACCCATTTGCATGATTTCCTCTGCCTTTTCAATTCTTCACCAAGAGAGAGAATAATGGCGTTAAAAACAGGAAGCCCATGCCTTTTGTTATCTTCATGCCAAACAACACGGGATCCATCCCGTGTTATCTTTTTTTAATTCATTAATTAAATAAATTAATAATTAATTAACTTAATATTTTTTTATATAAATTTTATTTTACCTTGGTCTTATTTGTTGGGCCAGATAAATTATTTATTCTTGGGTTTGAACACCCATAAATAATAAATCTCAATTATTTATTTTTTGGGCTTTATTAAACAGCCCAATAAATAATAACAAGCCCAAATAGACCAAACAAAATTTCATACCTTTTATCTAGTTCCAGATTAATTTTCTAATTATTCAATCTGGGCCTTAGGCCCTGAATAATTAATTAACCATTTAAACTAAATAAAATAAATACTCTCCCTCGGACCTTTTATTTTATTCTAGTCCAATAATAAATTAAACTAATAAAATAAAAACCCATAATTATCAAGACCAATTCCTTAACTCAAATCCTTTATGACTTAAGGGCTATTCCAGGGATCAAAAGACATATCACCTTAGCTACTAAAATGACAAAAATACCCCTACTATATAAATAGCAATATGTTGCATTTTAAATATTTTTTAATATCACCATAAGGAAATATTGACCCCAAGGACAATGCTGCACTAGCAAAGTTTTCAACCTACAGGTGTAATGACTAAAATATCCCTTTACGCATCACCGTGCAATTAGAGAGGAAAAATGTACTAACACCTCTCTAACAGACATCTACCATCCTTAGACCTCTAGTCCAATGATCCATGACTCTTGGAATGTTTCCACTTTTCAAGGGAGCTACCCTAAAGTAAGCATCCAAGTCATATTCCCCAAGGCCCTGGATAATTAGCTCATTTGAACAGTCACAAGGGGCGATATAGTGTAGAAACTATCTTGTACAAGTCTATCTTAACTAACTAGTCACATATACCCAATATACAAGTATATTGGTTCTACGAAAGAATCTCAGCTACAGTATATCAAAGTATATGCTTCTAGCTTTGTCAAACTACCAACTCATACTCAAGCAGTAGAGTATTAGTCCACGTTGTAGCAGTAACAGTCTGGATTTCTTTTAAATAGTACTTTTAGAAACCACTATTACAGGTCATGTTCTACGTATTCGAAATACGCTCATGCTATGAAGTGAATATGGAATGGCTAAAGGTAAGTCATTCCATATTTAGAATTCATTACACAATAACCTATACATGATGAGATTTTCATTCTCATCAATCGGTTAAGAACAAACATTTATGTGTTAAGTAACTCGTGATCCATACCATACTGTGAAAGACCACCATTCACATGGATCACTTACTTAGACACAATGGGTCCTTTCCAAACAAAAAATCGTGTACAAATAAAATATAAATTCACAAACAAATTTTGAGAATAAATTCTTTTATTAATAAATTCGATAATTACATTAGATAATCTAATCTAGAGGGCATATATTCCAACAATCTCCCACTTACATTCTAAGACTAAGAAAGTACATAGGTGCCCACCCCTATGGCGTCTAAGTGTCTCTTGAAGACTCTCTCAATTAAAGGCTTGGTGAAGGAATCTGCTAGGTTGTTCTCTGAGGCTATCTGTTTAACCACGATTTCCCGTCTCTGAATGAATTCCTGGATTAGGTGGTACTTCCTCTGGATGTGCTTTCCCTTCTTATGGTTCCTGGGTTCTTTGGATCGCGAGACTGCTCCAGAGTTGTCGCAATACACCACAATCAGTCTGTCTATGTATAGCACAACTCCACATTCTGAAAGGAACTTCCGGAGCCAGACTGCTTCCTTAGACGCGTCCGAAGCTGCCATATACTCAGCTTCCATGGTTGAGTCAGCAACACAAGATTGCTTAATACTCCTCCATGAAATAGCTTCTTCAGACAAGGTGAAGACATATCTACTAGTGAATTTTCTCTCATCCTTATCCGCCTGAAAATCTAAGTCTATGTATCCAGTAGGAACCAAGTCGTCAGCCCTGTAAACCAACATATAATCTTTCATACCATTGAGATACTTAAGAATATACTTTACCGCTTGCTAATGAACTTCTCCAAGGTTTGACTGATATCTGCTAACTAAACTTACAGCAAAGCAAATATCTGGCCTAGTGCATAGCATGGCGTACATAAGACAACCCATTTCTGGGACTTAGGACAGTCCTTAAAACAAAAAGACAACCCGAAGTGTAGGGAATCCTACTCATCCTGTCTTTTTTCTCTTGGGACTTAGGACAGTCCTTAGAACAAAAAGACAACCCATTTCTGCAAGGGATTATAGCTCCCTTACATGAGTCCATGCTAAACTTTACCAACATCTTATCAATGTATGTCGCTTGAGATAATCCTAACATTCTCTACTTCCTATTTCTAAGAAGCTTAATCCCGAGAATATAACTGGCTTCTCCCAAGTCCTTTATACTAAATTGACTAGACAGTCAAACCTTAGTAGATGATAATGTCCCTACATAATTTTCAATGAGTAGAATATCATCTATATATAAGACAAGAAAAACCATATTTATGCCTTCCAATTTCCGGTACACGCATGGTTCATCCTCGTTTTGAATGAAACCATAAGACTTTATAGTTTCATCAAAACGAATGTTCCATGTTCTAGATGCTTGCTTTAGTCCATAAATGGACTTCTTAAGTTTGCAAACCATATGTTCTTGGCCTTTAGCAATAAAACCTTCCGGTTGGGACATATAGATGTCTTTGTTAAGATGGCCATTAAGAAATGCCATCTTGATATCTATTTGTCATATCTCATAGTCGTAATGACATGCAATGGCAATGAGGATACGGATGGACTTAATCATGGCTACCGAAGAATATGTTTCATTATAATTGATTCTCTCTTTCTAAGTATACCCTTTCACCACAAGCCTAGCTTTGAAAGTTTTCATCTTTCTATCCGCTCCTCTCTTCCTCTTGTATAACCACTTACACCCAATGGGTTTTATCCTTTCAGGTGAAGCTATAAGATCCCAAACCTGATTGAAGTACATAGACTCAATCTCGGCTTTCATTACTTCATGTCATAGATCTGCATCGACATCAGCAATAACTTCTATATATCTAGTGGGATCTTGTTTCTGGTGGTCAAAGACCAGTTTGAAAGCCTCTCTTGTACATCTTTCTAGAATTTTAGATATCCTCCCACTACAACGAAGCTCTGTTTGTACATGTTCTTAAGCCTATGCCTCTTCTTATTCTATAGTCGGGTCTGAAGAAGTTGATTCCAAAGATAACTTCTGCTCGAATTCCAACCTTGTTGAACCTTTAGTGGAAGTAATTTGATCATCCTTTAAGTATCTAGCATTAGCACTTACCAGTACTTTCTGCTCCTTAGGATGATAAAAGAAACCTCATTTTGTCCTTTTTGGATACCCAACAAAGTAGCATAATTCTGATTTTGGTTTTAGCTTGTCTCCCTTGATCAGTACATAAGTTGGACAGTCCCATATCCTGAGATAATTTAGACTTAGCTTACGCCTAGTCCACATCTCATAGGGTGTCCTAGGAACTAACTTGGAAGGCACCAAGTTCAGAATGTATGCCGTTGTTTCCAAGGCATATCTCCAAAAAGAGACCGGAAGAGTAGCACGACACATCATACTTCAGACCATTTCCATTAATGTCCTGTTCCTTCTCTCAGCTACTCTATTTTGCTGGGGTGTACCCGGCGCAGAGAGTTGGGATACTATTCTATTATATACCATGTAATCTTTAAAGTCACCGAGGAGGTATTCTCCACCACGATCTGATCGTAAAGTTTTGATCAGTTTACCTGTTCAATGCTCCACTTCAACCTTAAACTCTTTTGAACTTGTCAAAAGAGTCAGACTTACGCATCATCAGGTAGACATAACCAAATCTTGTACAATCATCCATGAAAATGATAAAGTACTCAAAGCCCCCTCTAGCTTAAGTAGACAAAGGACCACACACATTAGTATGAATAAGACCCAATATCTCCTTGACCCTATCAGCCTTTTGGATAAACGGCCTTTTGGTCATTTTTTCCATAAGGCGGGATTCATAATGAGGCCAACTTTCCAATCTTAATAAGCCCAAGGGCCAATTATAGATTAATCTCTGAATCTTGGTTGAGTTAATATAGCCCAACCTTAGATGCCAAAGATATGAGTCATTGACATTGATCTTTCTCTTCTTACTTAAAGGTTCAAATTGAGCATTATTTATTTGATTGTTTATAGGATTTAAAAAGAATAAATTTCCATACATGTGCCGTGTACATAAAACTTCTCCATTTCTACTGATAGTAATACCAGAATGAAAAAAAATAGAATATCCATGATTTATTAGTTTTGCAACTAAAATCAAATTCTGTCTAAAACTGAGTACATATAAAATATCCTTTAATACAACTACTTTATTATAATAAAAAATAAGATCTAACTCTCCCACTGCAAGGACCCAAACTCGTGTTCCATTTCCTATTCGTAGTTCATGCTCGCCCTTTTAGTGTCTTCTTATCTTGCTAAACCTCTGCAAGAAGTTACAGATATGATCAGTGGCACCAAAATCAACAATCCAAGTGGAAGTTGATCCAACCATTGAAATAGACTCTAGATAGAGAACAATACCTGTAGGGTTTTTCTTAGCCTAAAGTTCTAGACACTCCTTTTTCCTGTGTCCCTTCTACCCGCATTTGAAGCATTTGCCTTTAGGCTTGTTGGGCTGGTTCTTAGGCTGAGCCTGTGCATTTCCTTTTTTCTTCTTGAACTTCCTTTTTTCTTCTTGAACTTCCTTTTTTCTTCTTGAACTTCCTGGGCTTGGGCCTAATTCTAGAAGAAAAAGTCCTCACAATCATAGCCTTGGATTGTGGCTTCATGACGTTTGCCGCTACCTAGAGCTCTTTCATTAACTCAGTTAAAGTCATGTTCAATTGGTTCATGTTGTAGTTCAACTTGAACTGAGTAAATGAGCTAGGCAAAGATTCGAGAACTATGTTCACTTGGCTTTTGGGGTCAATAATAGCCCCTAAGACTTCCGCTTCCTCAAAAGCAGCAATCATTTTGAGCATATGCTCCCTGACTGATACCCCCTCAGGCATCTTAGTGTTTATGATAGTCCTAAGAGCCTCCTGCTTTACGGACTGGCTCTTATCGGTGAATATCATGGCTAATGATTAGCGAATATCATATGTAGTGGCCATGTACTCATGTTTTGATTGGAGCATATTAGACATGGAGGCCATCCTGTAGCATCGAGCCATTTCGTTGGCCTTCTTCCATACTTTTTCAGCCTCACACTCCTCCAAGGTGGAACTTTTCCTAATAACATGGCAGGTTTCAAAGAGAACATACTTATACTCCTCAACAATGTGTATTATGTCCAAGTTTCTTTTTCAGTCCATATAGTTTGGTCCCGTTAGCTTATTCTTGCAGAGAATAACGGACAAAGGCCTAAAAGAACCTCCACCAACCATTTCTGAAATATCGAAAATAAAAGAAAATTCAGTTTGTGAAAAAACAAAATAATTTGTGACTTTATCCTCATATTAAATCCGATAATAGTTAACCCTATCACTATTATCTTTAATATGATTAATTTAGCTCTTAGAAAAAATTGACATAGCTTCTTGGAAAGATTAATAGTTTTCTAAGCTAAGTGTATTAACCAAAATAAATTAATTTTCCTTATAGGTAATGATCTAGAAGATAACTCCATCGTAGGATGACTGTTTCTTCTCATTTTCTATGGACATTCTCTACACCATAACCTCAAATGTGGGCTAGCCGATCATAGCACATGTCCCGAGTTATTAATTACATCCATACATTAGTTCTAGATCCTTGTGTTATTCCCATACTATACGGGTTCACTCTCAAGGTGACACGAGGGGATTCACGATCTCTAATGAGGATCGTGATGGAAGTCGTGGGGCCATTAGAACCCCTCTCCTACTTAGTATCTTAAAATAAGGGTTTTCCTTGGAAAAAAATATTTTGAAAAATTTCTATGAAGTTTTTTTTAACTCAAAATAAAATATCTAAAACCATAAAATTTCTATGTCAAAGTTTATACCATTTGAGAAATTTTTCCATAGATTAATTTTATTTAAGTTAATAGTTTCAAAAAATTTCCAATATAATTTTAGAGAGATTTTGATCTCAAATTTTTGATAAAAACAATTTCTCTTGTTAAAATTCAATCAAAATGGTTTTCTATTTTAATTTACAAAAATATCTAAATTCAATATATTTTCTATGTTAAAGATAAAATCCTTTGAGAAAATATCCAAGAATTAATTTTTGTCCGAATTAAAATTAACCATTTGATTTAAGAAAATATTTTTTCTTTGTCAAAAATTCCCAAAGACTTTGGTTTTTGAGAAAACACGCACATAGGGTACAACAAGAAATAAACATGCTAGAAAACTATAATGTTTCATTCTTTTTTATTCTTTTAACCTAAGTGTCCAAATAATAGAATTAAACACATTAATTAATTAATGGTCTTGTTTAATCCTAAAATTTCCTTTACTATTATTTTTCATGCAAAATATTCAAAGAATATTAGCTATTACAATAAAAATAATTTCGCCTGGTACGGGACTAAAAATAAAAAATAAAAAAAATTAATTCGGTCGGGTCCATGCACCCGCCACACTGGATCACGACCCATGGGTTCCGAGCGGGTGCCGGTGACCCGCCTGTGCCGCGGTCAAATTGCTAACCACGGCTGCAAAATTGCAAATCTGCAATTTGAAGAAATGAACAGTGGCTTCCGCGAGGGAGCCTTCCTCGCGGCTTCCGAGCCGTGCATGGGCTCGCGACTCCTCCCTCCAAATCTGGTCGACTCGGCTTGACGGCTCATTTACACAGATCTTCTTCTCCAACATTTCTTCTTCTTACTGGTTTCGATTTTTTCCTCTATTTTCAATCAAAACTTATCCAAACAAGCGCCTATGCCCTTAAATATACTGGGCTTACACGATATCTATGAAAGCAATTAAAATACATTATTCCTATGCTTCCACTCGCGAAGCTTACAGTGAAACTACCCATACCAGTAAACACGAAGGATCACAGATTTTAACCAAAATAAATATTTTTTTGTTTTAGTTAAGCCTAACCTGCTTTCTACATTTACCAAACCATAGCTTTGATACCAATTGAACGCTTAAAATGGCAAAAATAATGAAAACAAAGGCATGTTAGGAAAACGAAAAATTTACCTCTGTGATGAAGTGGCCCTCTTCGCACTGGTGTAGATGTCTATATAAGAATATTTGAGGCAAGCGGCTTACATCCTTGCAAATGTCTACTGCGTCTCATCTATGTGAAGCTTTCGATCTTCCGAAATGATGCCCCTAGCACAGCCAGTGAAGGCTTGAAGATTATGTTTTGATCAACTTTTGTCTTTGATCGAAAATGGGTTTGGCTTCTGTGTATGTAAAAATGATGTAGGCAAAGCTATTTTTTGTGAATTGGAAGCTCACTGATAGCTCACACTCCCAACCCATTTGCATGATTTCCTCTGCCTTTTCAATTCTTCACCAAGAGAGAGAACAATGGCATAAAAACAGAAAGCCCATGCTTTTTGTTATCTTCACTCCAAACAACACGGGATCCATCCCGTGTCATCTTTTTTTTTAATTAATTAAATTAATATTTTTTTTATATAAATTTTATTTTACCTTGGTCTTATTCATTGGGCCAGATAAATTATTTATTCTTAGGCTTGAACACCCATAAATAATAAATCTCAATTATTTATTTTTTAGGCTTTATTAAACAACCCAATAAATAATAACAGGCTCAAATAGACCAAATAAAATTTTATACGTTTTATCTAGTTCGAGATTAATTTTCTAATTATTCAATCTGGGCCTTAGGCCCTGAATAATTAATTAACCATTTAAACTAGATAAAATAAATACTCTTTCTCGGACATTTTATTTTATTCTAGTCCAATAATAAATTAGACTAATAAAATAAAAATCCATAATTATCAAAACCAATTCCTTAACCCAAATCCTTCATGACTTAAGGGCCATTTCGGGGACCAAAAGACACATAGCCTTGGCTACTAAAATGACTAAAATACCCCTACTATATAAATAGCCATATGTTGTATTTTAAATATTTCCTAATATCACCATAAGGAAATATTGACCCCAAAGATAATGCTGCATTAGCAAAGCCTTCGACCTACAAGTGTAATGACTAAAATACCCCTCCATGCATCGCCGTGCAATTAGAGAGGAAGAATGTACTAATACCTCTCTAATAGACATCTACTATCCTTAGACCTCTAGTCCAATAATCCACGACTCCTGGAATGTTTCCACTTTTCAAGGGAGCTACCCTAAAGTAAACATCCAAGTCATGTTCCCCAGGGCCCTGGATAATTAGATTATTTGAACAGTCACAAGGGGCGATATAGCGTAGAAACTATCTTATACAAGTCTGTCTTAACTAACTACTCACATATACCCAACATATAAGTATATTGGTTCTACGAAAGAACCTCAACTACAATATGTCAATGTATATACTTCTAGCTTCATCAGACTACCAACTCATACTCAAGCGGTAGAGTATTATTCCACGCTGTAGCAGTAACAGTCTGGGTTTCTTTTAAATAGTACTTTTAGAAACCACTATTATAGGTCTTGTTCTACGTATTCGAAATATACTTATGCTATGAAATGAGTGGACTACTCACTGGCTAAAGGTAAGCCTTTCCCCATTTGGAATTCATAACATAATAACATATACATGATGAGATTCCCATTCTCATCAATCGGTTAAGAACAAACATTTATGTGTTAAGTAACACGTGATCCATACCTTACTGTGAAAGACCACCATTCACATGGATCACTTACTAAAACACAATGGGTCCTTTCTAAACAAAAAATCGTGCACAAATAAAATATAAATTCACAAATAAATTTTGAAAATAAATTCTTTTATTAATAAATTCGACAATTACATCAGATAATCTAGTCTAGATGGCATATATTCTAACAATCTTAGGTGAGGTTTTACAAAAAGAGTCCAAAGAAAAAGAAGAATTCGCTAGAAGTAGTGTAAGAACAAATGAGAAGAAGTAAAATTAATAAGAATAAGCTATCTAATTCAACAACGCAAAATGACACCAAATCTAGTCGAGAAATTAAGATGGATAGAAAAGATAGAATTGAAGTTGGATAACCTGCAAAACGTGTTCCTCGCATTACCTCACACATATATTTAAAAAATTACATAGGGAAAATAAAAACTAATTTATTCAATTTTTTTAAATTTACATGGTAGAATTTTTTTATGTAGTGATATTTGGAGTGATCATTGACAAATTCATTCTTATATGGGTGTTATATGTTGATAGGAATCATCCTAGCCATGAAGACTAAACTTAGGAATAAGGAGATGATAGTGATGTTGTAAAACTAACCCTACCTAGTGTATTAACAAGAACCGAAACCAAGTAATTCTAAGACCACATACAAGCTTATATGGAAGAACATTTGAGATGAGACAACTTATAGTTGACCTTAGAGGAGTCGTGAGTGCATAACTTGTTATTAATTCAAACAGAGGAGCTAGAAGAGATTAATGAAGATCAAAGGAGGACTTTAGAGAAAGCTAGATACTGTACATCCAATAGGCGCCAGCCCAAGAACTAGACCCAGTGTCGGTTGGTGCAGCTAAAGCAAACTGAGTTCTTGCAGATTGGTCATTGTTCCTCCAAATTTGAACTGGCACTGGCCCAACACTGGACTTGTTCCGAAACTTATTTGTTCAACTATTTTTGGATTCATTTTGTAATATTAAGAACTTAATTAGCTAGGATCAAAGGCCTTTACATATATACTTCATTTGCCCATTGTAAAACATAACATATGATATTTCTAAAACATGAAATGAAGAAGAACTTCTTTAAGGCTTGAATCAATGGAGAGCATCCTTGATCAACCACTATCCAAGACCAGCCTAAGGGCTTAGTCCATCCTTGAGTAAGTGTCTATAGACTCAAATGATAAATCATCTTGCAAACTAAACAAGGGTTCCATTCGCTTGTTCTTTTGGGGTTCTTGTTTGTTACTTGTTTGAGTGCCCACAATCTCCTATCTTCTTGTTCTTGATTTCTCTAGTGAGTCAAGGGTATTATGGTGTTACTATGATAGGCTTAGATCTACTAAATCTTGGTTTCTATTAGCTAAATCTAATAGTTCTTATTTTGTGGGGAAAGTTTTCATCTTATTTTCCTTGTCTTGTGTTCTATATGTTCAAGGTCTTGTGTTTAGTTCCTTTTAGTTCTTGTATAACCTACTACAGCAAGCCACATAAAAATCCTAAAGAGATTCCTCTTCAAGCTCATATCAAATTTATTATCAGAGTAAAGGAGAGCTTAGATTCCTATCTTAGCTTGGATCTAACAAAAGTAGATTGAAGAAGGAAAGCAAAAGGTTGTAACCCAAAACTCATTTCAAAAGGTCTTATTTTCACTTGCTATTTCTTGAGATCTATTGAGAAAGATTGTTCCTTGATATTGAAATATCCTGGGGAATACATTCTTTCTTGTTATTGTGGAATTATTGGGCTTGATTGAGTAGGAATTTACTTGGAAAGTTTTTTCAAAAATTCTTGTACACAAGGTTTTGATAAAAGTCCTCAATAACATTATACCTTATGCACACCTTATGTTTCATGAAATGTTTCAAAGAAAGAATGTGGCTTGAAAGTTAGCTTTATTTCTATCATATAATCCTATTTCCATTCTAGTACTCTTGTCCTTCTTATTTATAGTATTCTTGTACACATTTCTTTGAATATTTTTATTTCTTGCTACATTGTACTTTGCACAATCGGCCTATTGTTGTTGTTGTTGTTATGTGTGAACACTCTGTTCTTAAACTCATATTATATTTATCTTGACCTTTAAAGTGTCCCCAAGTGCTTGCTAATATTACTCTAAGAGCCCTTTTTAGTTAAAATGTCCTAAGAGTTTAGAGAAACTAACAAGTGAACTAAACCCTTTAAGTTGGGGAGGATCTTGGATGAACAAATTAGGGAACTTAAGTGAAGAGAAAGTCAAGAGGGAAAGATTATCATTAAAACAGCCACAAGAGTGCAAACACGAGAGCTGAATATAAATACTAAGGGAGTGAGTGAGGAAATATTGCCTTTTTATTCCTAACCCTTTTTGCAGGTATATTCTTTCTTAAATCCCAACTATGACTCAAGGAAACGAGGCAACTAGATTAAATCTAGGTGATACAGCTAGGACACAAGGAAAGACAGGAGACATCCGAGAAACACTAGCTTTATTACAAAAGAGTATAGAGGGTATATGGAGAGGGATGACAGAACTTCAAGCATAGCAAGACCAAACTTCCACTGCTAGCCAACGAAGGGGATAAGATCAACTAGAGGACTTTAACTAATGCGTAAATTTTGGGTATATAAAAATCATCAAATATAAATTCATCCCTTAGTCAAGTTTTAATTAAAATATTAATCACAAAATACACATACGAGCAAAAATACTCATCGCAAGCATAGTATAGGGAATTAACGAGTATTGATCCTCAAAAAAACAAGTACACACTAATCATTTTTCATTCATTGTTTAACCTATCAAATAAAGTAATAAGATAAAAATACAAAAAATAAAGAAATATATACAATTTAAGCATGTGAAAATATGTAATTTAGACAAAAGCTTTTAAAAACATAAATATGAATCACTTAGCTAATATCATAATCAATTATTATCTTAGTCTCATGAAGGATTTAATATAGATCCACTTTGTTTGCAATCCATGGAATCACTACCTTCTAGTTAAATTAGTGAACATATTATGTCTCGACTAACTTATCTAAAAGATGCATTAAAATCAATTTTCATATAAACCCCTATATTCTAGGCGATTTAAAACATGAAATTAGTCAATGAATCCAAATTCTAGCAATCATCAACTAACCTTTGATTATCAATGTTCTAGACAATTAACCTCTTTTTCAAGTAAGTTAAGAGATAACAAATATGAAACTAATTAATTGAAGTCATTACCAACCTCTTTTTTAAGCAAGTTAATAACATTCAATCAACCAACTCCGTAAGAAAAACAAATAATCAAATCCCAAGAACAATAATCAATTGATCAAAAGACTAAATTAATCAATAAATCAAAAATCACAAGAACAATGTCAAATTACAATGGGCATATTGAATACATGAGTGTTTAAGGGAAAAAAATAAAGGCAAAAGAAAACACTCATAGACAAGCCTCTTTCTTCCTCCTTGAAGACTCTCTTGAACAACCCTCCTTGATTTGGGTGAACTCCTCCTTTAATGAGAGATTGAGAATTTTTGTTTATAGATTCACCTTCCTCTATGCATCTCTCCTAATCCTTGTGTTTTCTTTTGCTTTTATAGGCCTCTTGGATACTAAATTCATGGCTGAGAAAGTCTTAGCCGAGTAGGAGTAGGAAAATACCAAAATTATTTGACAATTCCTAATTTTATGCACAGAATATTTGCCTCCAGAGCATACCTAGTGCCAGGTACCTTTAACCCACCTCGCACCATGTGCACTCTATTCTTTCTCTATTTTTGCTCTGTTTTTTGCTGCCAAACCTGGCGTCAAGTCTGTTCTAGAATTTTTCCTGAAGCTTGCTCAAATTCTCCTGCTGGAGAAAAATGGACCTGGCGCCTGGCCTCTTGGCTGGGCCTGGCTCCAGATCTATTCTGGTTTTTGTACACTCTCTACTCGATTTTAACTTAAATCTGTATATATTTGCCAAAAACACCTTTTACAAGTAAAATGTCAAATATGAAGGAATATACCTAATTATTATAATAAATGTATCTCAAAACAATCTCAAATAACTAGGAAAAGAATGGTGATTTTAGCCCCTATGAAGGTATGTGATTTTAAGTAACTGATGCGAAGTTGATTGGTTTTGAACTTATCAAAGAGTTGTATGAAAAAGATGAAGATTTTAGTGAAATTTATCATGCTTGTAAAAAATGTGCTTTCCATAAATTCTAGAAGGCATGCTAGGTTTTTGTTTAAGAATGGTAAACTCTGCATACCAAAAGGTTCATTGAGAGAGTTGCTAGTGAGAAAAGCTTATGGAGGAGGACTAATGGGACATTTTGGGGTTTCAAAGACATTAGATATATTGTAAGAACATTTTTATTGGCAAAAAATAAGGGGAGATGTAGAGAGCCATTGTAGTTCATGCAATACATATAGAAGGGCCAAATCTAGGTCATTACCTTAACTATACTTGGACATCTCATTGGATTTCATTCTAGGACAACCAAGAACTGAGGGATGGTTGTTGATAAATTTTCTAAGATGGCTTATTTTTATTCCTTACAATAAAACTAACGATGCTACTCAAGTTGCAGGTTTATTTTTCAAGGAAGTGGTAAGACTGCTCAGGATACCATGAAGCATTATGTCCGATAGGGATTCGAAATTTTTAAGTCATTTTTAGAGAATATCATGGGCAAAACTTGGGACTAACTTAATGTTTTCTACAGCTTGTCACCCACAGATGAATGAACAAACAGAGGTCATCAACTGGACTTTGACAAAAATATTATGGGCAATTATCAAGAGGAATTTAAAGAATTGGAATGAATGCCTTCCGCACATCAAGTCTGCCTATAAGAGAAATGTTCATTCTACTACTTCTTATTCTCTATTTCAAATTGTTTATGGCTATAATCCTCTAATACCATTAGATTTATCACCTTTGCCTATAGATGAACGATTGAATCTCGATGGCAAGAAAAAAACTGAAATAGTGAAATCCATGCACGAGAAGGTCAAGGCACTAATTGAAAAACAAAATTAAGTGGTTGCACAAGGAAGAAGGTGTTGTTCGAGCCAGGTGATTGGGTTTGGGAACATTTGCACAAGGAAGAATTTCCCAACCAAAGCAAATCCAAGCTCGAGCTTCGAGAAGACAGACCATTCTAAGTATTAGAAAGACATGGAGATAATGCTTATAAGATTGATCTCTCGGGTGAGTATAATGTAAATGTTACTTTTAATATGACTGATCTTTCTCCATATATTATAGGTTATGATTTGAGGACGAATCTATTCCAAGAAGAAGGAAATGATGGAAATCATCCTAGCCACGAAGACCAAAGTCAAGAAAGGAGGAGATGATGGAGATGTTGTAAAACCAAGCCTATCAGGTCCATTAACAAAAACCTGAGCTAAGCAATTCCAACACCCCCTCCAAGCTTATATGGAAGATCTATTGAGATGGAATAGTATGTGGTCGACCTTGGAGGAGTTGCGAGAGTACAACTTGTTGTCGATTCAAGAAGAAGAGTCAAAGGAGATCAATGAAGATCAAATGTGGACTTTTAAGAAAGTCGGATATTGTTCATCCAGTGTAGAACCGGTGTCGGCCAAACAACCAGAGTTGGTACCAGCTAGTGTAGTCAAAACAAACTGAGGTCTTGCAGCTCGGTCGCCACTTCTCCAGATTTGAACCAGTGATGGCCCATATATAACAAACTGGCATCAGCCCAACACTGGACTTGTTCTAAAACTTATTTGTTCTACTATTTTTTGGGTCTATTTTATAATATTAAGACTTAATTAGCTAGGATTAAAGGCCTTTATATATATACTTCATTTGCCTATTGTAAAACATAACATATGATATTTCTAAAACATGAAATGAAGAAGAACTTCTTCAAGGCTTTAATCAATAAAAAGCATTCTTGATCAGCCATAATCCAAGACCAATCTAAAGACTTAGTCCATCCTTGAGTAAGTGTCTATAAACTCAAAGGATAATTCATCTCGCAAACTAAACAAGGGTTTTATTTGCTTGTTCTTTTAGGGTTCTTGTTTGTTGCTTGTTTGAGTGCCTACAATCTCCCATCCTTCTTATTCTTGATATCTCTAGTGAGTCAAGGGTACTAAGGTGTTACTGTGTAATATGAGCTTGAGGGAGGAAGTCCCTCAAGATCTAAAAGTGGCTTTTGTTTGGACTTTAACAAAGTAGAAGGACTTCAAAACAAGCAAAATAAACAAGAAATTGATATAAAGGGATTAAGAAAAGTAATAAAGTAACACATTTTTCTACAAACAAAAAACCCTAAAAGAACCAGCTTTTAGAACCCTAAATTTAGTAGATAAGGTCTACCACAAAAACACTTTAAAACCCTTGACTTAGCAAGAAATCAAGAACTAAAAGGATAGGGAATTGTAGGCATCCAAACAAGAAACAACAAGAACCCCAAATGACATACAAGAAGAACCCTTGTTAATTTCCTAGTTGAATTATCCTTAGAGTTTATAAATACTTACTCAAGGGTGGACTAAGCCCTTAGGTTGGTCTTGGATTGAAGTTGAACAAGGAATCTCTCCATGCTTTAAGTCTTTAAGATGAATACTTCATTCATGTTAAAATGTGTAATAATTTTCTTCTTGTTCTTACAATACAAAGCATTATATAAGGGCATTTTGTTCCTAAACTAAACACTTTAAAATATTACAAAATGACCCTAAAAATAGCTGAAAATTGTAGGGGTTCGGATCCAGAGCACGACCAACACTGGGTAGGTCTTCTAAGGGCGGCGTCGGGTCCATTCTGGAGGAACAGTACCCGTTCACAAAAATCGGGACTCAGCCAGTGTAGCACCCCACTACCTAGCCCTAGCAGGGCTGGGGATATCGCCCCGTCCAAAGGACAAGGGGTTTTATAACCAGGTCACACAAAAGGAAATATAAGCAATACCTTAAAATTGAACTTATTACAATCCCAAAATACATTAAAAAATCCAAAATAAATTGTTTGCTACCATCTCTCAAAACAACATATAAGAAAAATAACATAAAGTCTTCAAAGCATAGGCAACAAAACTAGCTATTCATCTCCATAGTAGGATCGACCTGAAAACATGGTATAAAAGGTGATGAGACAAAAATCTCAGTAAGTCCATGTGTGCTTTGAGTGTTTTAGGTAAAACAGTTCATGTATGCAAGTTGTAAAAGTTGCATAAGAGAAAGTGCTGGCAAGCATTAAATAATGTTAAAAATAAAGAGTGGCATTTTGCTTTTCAAACTATACATGGGCACAATAAATACAACCACTCAAATAGGTAGCCATGGGTTACCACACGTTGGGCCCCATGACCATATAACGGTTAGAATACCACACTTTGTGCAGACTAACAAAAGGTAAATGTACGGCCTACCAGGTGAGATACTTCTCCTTCTCTACACCCAAACTTACCGATTGTCCACTCCTGAAACACACAATCCACATGACTGAAACTTGCTAGCTCGGACCGGCATGACTAAGTAGTACTGTCGCTTCTCCAAGTTGAGTTCATCTTCTGGAGGTAGCCTCCTGCCAAAAGACTTGCTCTTACTCTTCAAAACTAGTATTACTAGCCTATTCTTATTAAGTACTCAACGTTGATTGTCCCACTTAGGAGAAAATTGATCACACAATGATTTTCTTTGAAATAGCAATTAAAGGTTTCTAAAATTCTTGTCCAAGTTGAGTTTTAGAAAGAGTTTAGCATTTTGTATAAAACTGCTTATTTTATTTTTCAAATAATTTGCTTGATTGAAATAAAAAGGAAAACATTCCTTAATTGCCTTTACAAAATGAGTGTCTATACACATCGCATTTGGCTTGCCACAATAATTTTTTGTCTTCACAAAATTCCATGCAGGAGCTTACCTGATCCTTTACTTGCTCGAATTCAAAAATCTTCCAAGGCTGACCTAACCCTACCTGGGGTAAACACAAGACATAAGGTTATACTCGAGCTATATTTGCCTTACATAAATAATTCCTACTTCAACTAATTACAATCATGACCTTAATGTCTTAAGCTTTAAGACCAGCTGATAAAGAATTTTATAAAAGAAGTCCAGCTTGATAAGTTAAAATAACTAGGGGTTGTAAAATAACTACTAATAAGTTATAGGTTCAAATAATAAATCTTGAGTGTTATTATTAATAGATAAACTAGGGTTTAATTATTGAAGAATCCTAAATCCTAAATGTTATTAATAAACGGTAATTTTTAAATAGTATTATTATTAAAATAAATAATAAATTATTACTAATCTCTTAATAATTAATAGATAAAAAATAATTAATAATAATTAAATTTTATTAAATTTTGATTAATAGATAACAAATAAATATAATAATATTTATGAATATATGGTCTACAAGGTTATTAATATTTTACTTATTATTATTTATATGAAAGGTTTTATTTTATATATATATATATATATACTATTTTTAATAAAAGATATCATTTATTTAGCTAATAAAATATCACTATTTCATTTAATATTCCAATTCCAAAACTTCCTAGGAATTTCGAAATCTTTAGAGGAAAAACATAGTAATAATTTTAATTTAGATAATAAAATTTTCTAATTAAAATAACCTAGGATCAACAAGATCATGAACATAATTTTCCTATTGCTAATAAGAATCATGAACATATACTCCAACATCAAACAACAAACCATTCTATTCATGAACATAGGCTTAAATCCATACCTACTATCACATGGCCAAATCTCTACTAAGCATAATCATACTCATGGCTTCAATGAAAATAAGAACATAAAATCCTATTCACCAAATGTGTCATAGCATCTATCATGCTTAAACATTCATAATTTCTTAAGACATGATGAACATACATCGATTCTCAAGGAATTCCATATAGCTTAATCACGATCATCCATTCTAATGCCCTAATCTCAACCCCTTCATTCATTTGCATATACTCAATCCCCCATTCATATTCTATCCTCTCTATCAACATCTAAGAGACATGAATTTAGAATTTAAAAGAAAGGTTAAGGAGAAATACTTGGTTGATGATTATTTTGATGAAGATTCAAGAAGGTCTACGCGATTGAGGGTCTTGTATTGTCCATGAGAGAAGGAAAAATAGCCATGGTTGTAACCACCAAAGAGAGAGAGAGAGAGCATTAGCATGATATGTTAAAGGTTGAATGGAAGAAGATGAACAAAAGAGTTGTCCTTGGTTGCCTTGATGATGTTCTTGAGACTTCAAGGAGAAAAATTGGTTTTGATCCGAATGCCAATTTTTGTTTTCGAGATTTGATGTTATAAATTACAGAAATGAACTCTAGGGAGTATGTAGGAGTATTCTGGAGTTTTTGAGAAGGATTGGAGGTGTTTAGAGTGGTCTTTGGCTTGAAGAAAGGTAGTGTGTGTTCTTAGTGTTCTTGGTGAAAATGGAGAGGATTTGAGGGAAAATGCTAGACGAATTTCTGGAGAGTGCTGGCCAAATGATTGAGGGAGTTCAGGGATTTCGATTTTCAGCTTAGAGAGGAAGAGAAAATCTGGTTGTTTGAAATTCAAATGGAGAAATTTGAGGAGCGTTTTGAAGTAGAAGATATGTTAATGGTGTTTGATTGATGGAGGTTTCTTGGATCTGCAATGGAGTCAGTAGGACTGCTGTGCTTTGCTGAAATGAAGGAAGGTTGATGGAGCTTTAAGGCTGGCCAAAATTCTGAGCTCAATGGCAGAGGAATTTTTTGTTATAAGGCCTAATCCAAGGGTGTTTTCATGGAGCAAATGCTGGAAATTTTGAAATTCAAATGGAAGTTTGAATTGAGTGATTGTAGGAGAAATTTGAGGTGTGGTTATGGAGTCCAGTTGAGCAAGGTAAGTGGAGAGGGTAATGGGGTTCAGTTCATGGCTGAACAAGGGTTAATTTACAAAGGTTTGAGGGTGGTTTTTGTCCAAGGCTTGAAGGGAACAAAGCTAGAAATTTTCTGGTTTCATGATGTTCATGGTTCGAAGGTTTGCTGAATTTTCTGTGCAATTTTTTTGGAACATTCCAGCTTGATTTGCAGAGGCTTTTGAGAGGTGTTTGAGGATCTTTTAAGGCTGGTTTCCATCCTTCTTTATGGAGTAAAAGCAGAGGCATTTTGCTGAGTTGATGACAGCAGAAAACAACTCCAATTCTAGGCTGCTATGCAGCGAAAACTGTCCAGAATTTTTTTCTGGTTTGCACAGTTTTTGTGCAGTCTGATTTTGCACAGGAATTTCAGTCTTCAAGCTGAATAAATTGGCCATTTTTCTGACAAAAAATGAGTAGGAAACATGGCTTAGTTTTTCGAAAGCTAGGCTGCTCAAAATCTAGAAAATTTCCAAATTTCTTCCATGAAGAATATGAACAACATGGAGCTGAGGTTGAAGGTTCAACCATAGTGATTAATTTCCCCTGGGAACCTCGCCTAACTCCTCTCCTATTTTCAGTCAATTCTCCAACCTCCAAGATTCATTTTCGAAATTCAAAGACCAAGAATCCTTGCTGAATTTTCTGGAATTAAAAACATGAATTTGGATAAATTTTGAACAAATATAATTGGTGAAGAGGTTAGGACAAGCTAGAAGTAATAAAAGGACAAGAATTCCTCTAGAATTCTTTTTAGAACATGATGATAGGATTAGGACATTCTCTTCATGTCTCCCCTAGGACAACATTTCTATTTTTATGGAATGCAAGAAAATAAAAATTCAAACTTAACTAAGATAATCATGATAAAACTTAAATGATGGAATTTGAACTCATGACCTTAAAGATTAATTCCAAAGCTCTAACCACTAAACCACAACAACTCTTGTTCTTATTTTCTCACCCAAATATTCTTCTTATTTAATCCTCAAGCTATCTTCCTATTTTGATCTTAAGCAAAATTATCATTTTACCCTTCCTACTCAATAAGCATAACTAAGCCTTTTAACCTATAAATCATAATTCTAAAGTACATAAAATCATTCAAAAATATATATATTCATACAAACTAATATGATATGCATCCCAACCCCCTTACTCTAGGGTTGGCTTTAGGTAGGGTTTCACAGCCAGTCCACAACTGGCCCCAGGTTGGGCCAGTAGGGTCAGCACCGGGTCTGTTATGATAGAACAGTACATACACCAAAAATTGAAGAAGTTTACAAATCTCAGCCGGCGCCTGGTAGGGCTACTTTGGCTAGCGCCGGGTGCATTCTGCGGGCGACATTTTTGCACGAACTGCTTCCTGTTGACATCCTTCGTACACCAACAACAAGGTCTGCTCTCGTTCCTCTTCCGGCATTGCCCATATACTATCCCACTTTAAATGTGCTTATAAATAAGCTTGAAGGTTATGTTGGAATTATTTGGCACGGGCTCTCATTAACGAACCGGGCAAGCTCGGTTTTGTTTCGATTTCATCCTCTCTCCCTTCTTGAGCTCGATCCCTATAGCCGTGTTGTTTCCTATCACTTCCCCCTTCTTGGAATGGATTTGTCCTTGAATCATAACCTACATCATAAGGAGAAAGATCAGATATATTAAAAGTAGCACTTACATTATACTCACCGGTAGATCAATCTTGTAGGCGTTATCTCCATATCATTCAAGAACTTGAAATGGACCATCTCCTCTCAGTTTGAACTTTGATTTACATTGGATGGGAAATCTTTCCTTGTGCAAATGCACCCAAACCTAGTCTCTTGGCTTGAAAATCACCTATTTTCGTTCTTGGTTGCGCCTGCATGCAATGGCCTTATTCCATTTTTCGATTAGAGTCTTAACCTTCTCATGCATGGATTTTATCATTTCGACCTTCTTTTTGCCATCAAGACTCAATCGTTCATCTACAGGTAAGGGAGATAAATCTAAAGGGGTTAATGGATTAAACCTAAAAATAACTTGAAAATGAGAATATGTAGTAGTAGAATGGACAGTTCTATTATAGGCAAACTCTATATGCGGAAGATATTCTTCCTAGTTCTTCAAGTTTCTTTTGATGATTGTCCATAGTAGTTACGTGAGGGTTCGGTTGACAACCTCTGTTTGTCTATCCGTTTGTGGGTGACAAGCTGTAGAAAACAACAAATTAGTTCCAAGTTTTGCTTACAATATTCTCCAAAAATGACTTAAAATTTTAGTATCCCTATCCGATACTATGCTCTGTAGTAACCCTTGCAATCGTACTACTTCGTTGAAGAATAAATCTGCAATGTGAGTAGCATCATTAGTTTTTGCACAAGAAATAATATGAGCCATCTTAGAAAATTGATCAACAACTATAAAGATGGAATCCTTTCCCCCCTTGGTCCATGGTAATCCTAATATGAAATCCATTGAAGTATCTAACCAAGATGCATTAGGGACGGGTAATTGAGTATATAAACCCTAGGGTAGTTTTTTAGACTTAGCTCTTCTACATGTTATGCATGAATTACAATGCCTCTCTATGTCTCCCCCTCATTTTTTGCCAATAAAAATGCTTTTGCAAAATACTTAATGTTTTTGAATTCCCAAAATGTCCCATTAAACCTCCTTCATGAGCTTCCTTTACTAACAATTCCCTCAATGATCCTTTTAGTATGCATAGTCTACCCTCTTTAAACAAAAACCCATCATGCCTATAAAATTTCTAGAAAGCATATTTTCACAAGCATGATAAGTCTCTCCCAATTCATCATCCTTTGCATAGAAATCCTTAATAAGCTCAAAATCAAGTAATTTTGCATCCAAGGAATTTAAAAGTACATACCTATGAGATAATACATCGACTACTACATTATCCTTACCTTTCTTATATTTGATCACGTATAGAAATGTACCAATAAACTCCATCCATTTGGCATGCCTTTTGTTCAACTTTTGTTGGCCTTTAAGATGCTTTAATGTTTCATGATCAATATGGATGATAAATTCCCTAGATAACAAATAATGTTGCCAATGGTGCAAGGTTCTCACTAATGCATAAAATTGCTTGTCATAAGTGGAATAATTCAAAGGTGCTCCCGATAGCTTCTCACTAAAAAATATAATAGGTTTTTTATCCTGAGTTAACACAACACCTATTCCTATTCCACTAGCATCACATTCCACTTCAAAAACTTTCTCAAAATTCGGCAAAGACAACAATGGGACTTTACTCATTTTGATTTCAAAGCAATAAAAGCCTTTTCTTGTTCTTCTCCCCACCTAAACCCCATATTCTTTTTTATAACTTCAGTCAATGGTGCAGCTATGGTGCTGAAGTTTCTAAGGAATCGCCTGTAAAAACTGGCCAGCCCATGAAAACTTCTTACCTCAGTCACAGATGTAGGTGTTGGCCACTCCTGTATTGCCTTAACCTTCTCTTCATCAACTTCAATACCCTTCAAACTTACAACATAACTAAGAAAAGTTATCTTTTCCAAACAAAATGAACACATTTCAAAGTTCACATATAACCTTTCTCTTCTAAGGGTAATAAGCACACTTTTAAGATAATGCAAATGATCTTCATAAGTTTTGCTATAAATCAAAATATTATCAAAATACACCACAACAAAGTTTCCAATGTATTCTCACAACACATAATGTATCAACCTCATGAAAGTACTAGGTGCATTTGATAACCCAAATGGCATCACAAGCCACTCATATAAACCCTGTTTGGACTTAAATGCAGTTTTTCATTCATCACCTTCCCTAATCCTGTTCTGATGATATCCGAATTTCAAATCAATTTTTGAAAATACACATGATCCATGTAATTCATCCAACAAATCATCGAGCCTAAGGATAGGGTAACGATATTTTACCCTTATGTTGTTAATGGCCATGAAATCAACACACATTCTCCATGATCCGTCTTTCTTAGGCACTAACAACACTGGAACCACACTTGGACTCAAACTTTCTCCATTTCTTGAGAAACTCCTCAACTTACTTTTGTAGCTCTTTAGCTTCTTCAGGGTTGCATATATAAGCTGGTATGTTTGGAATGACAGCCCCCGGGACGAAACCAATCTGATGCTCTATTCCTCGGACGAATGGTAATCCTTCAGGTATTTCCTTTAGAAATACATCTTGGAATTCATCAACAAGACTTACAATTTCACAAGTTAAAGAAAGAGTAGTTTCATTAGTAGTTACATAAATGCATTTACAAATTAAGAGATACACTAGTTCCTTAGCTTTGATAGCTTCTACCACCTCTCTTTCTTTTGTAAAGAATTTTACTCATTTCTTATCTCTTCTCTCTTGTTTTCCCTCTCTCTTTTCCTTTTCTTCTTTCTCGGTGTTCTCTCTCTTGATTTTTTCTCCTTTTCTTGAACACTCTTTTTCTTCTCATTTTCTCTCATGATCTTTTGATCTTTGCTCACTTCACTCGGAGACATAGACAATAGAATGAATTTCTTTCCCTCCTTATACACAGTGTAGGTGTTTTTCTTCTCGTCATGCATTACTCCCCGACCATATTACCATGGTCTCCCTAAAAGTAGGTGTCCTGCCTACATTGGAATAACATCGCACAAGATTTCATCCTTATATTTCCCCACATCAATTGCAATCAAGTATTGTTTATTAACCTTCAATTCCCCACTTTCATTTAGCCATTGCAACTTGTGGGGTTGCAAATACTTACTTGTTTCCAAGCCTACTTCTTCTACTGCACTAGTACTTATAATGTTGGTGCAACTTCTACTATCGATGATTATACTGCAAGGTACATGGTTGATCAAGCATCTTATATAAAAGATATTCTCCCACTATTGATGATGCTCATCCTCCTTCGCTTGCGTGCTCAAAGATCTCCTTGCTATACTAAGTAATGCACACACTTGCCCAACTTCTTCACCATCTTCACTCAAAATTTCTTCTTCCTTTTAAATTTCCTCCAACTTCTCATATTCCTCTTTCTCAGATAAAATCTCACCGTAGGCATTTGTGTACATCACTCTTTTGCTTGGGCATTCGTATGCCATGTGTCCATATCCCAAATAATGAAAGCATTTGATATCCCGTCTCCTCAGCCTCTCAATAGCCTTTCCTTTATCTCTATTCCCTTCTTTTTACGGTTTATTAAACTCTCTAGGTGGCGGCCTTGGAAATCCTTCATTTTTAGGTATTAGCTTAGGAAATTTCCTTAGGAGATGAAGTTGGTTAGCTTACTCTTCTCTCAAATGGCCTTTTTTCAATTGTTTTTCTACCTTCATAGCCATGTGCACAATTTCTTCTAAGGTTTCACATGAATGCAACTTGACTACATTCTCTATCTCCTGGTTTAATCCACTTAGAAATCTCGCTTTAGTGGCACGTGGATCTTCATTAATAAGGTCTCTCATCATTAGCACTTCAAGTTCTTTGTGAAAATCTTCGACACTTCTATTCCTCTATCTTAGCACTTGAAGTCTTTGATATAGCTCGTTGTAGTAGTGGTGAGGTACAAACCTCGCCCTCATGAGATTTTTCATCAATTCCTATGTACCAACTGCATTTTCTCCTATTCTGCTTCTATTAGCCAAAATCTGCTCCCACCATACCAATGCATAGTCTAAAAAATCCAATACTACTAATTTCACCTTATTTCTCTCACTATAATCTTGGCAATTAAATAGAATTTCTATTTTCCATTCCTATTCAAAAATATACCTCAGGATTACTTTTCTCCTGGAATTGTGGTACCTTCATTTTGATATTTTCAATTCCCGCTTTCCCTCATTTTTGTCTCTCCTTCTATGTCTCATCATATTACCCCGATATTGTTCTCCATAGTCTTCCTATAGGAATCCCTCTTCCCACTCAAATTCTCTCTCAATATTTTTTTTGACTCCCCTCACAAGATTCTCACCAAATCTCCCTCGGCCTCTTCATCTACCTCCTCTCAACCCGCTTCCCTCTCCTCTCATAGGAACCTGTTGATATCTACTAACAAAATATTCATCCCATTCTTCTCTAGGTTGTGTGTTCATAAGAGGTGTGTTGTAGGCTTCCGGTTGCTCTTGTTCCCTCTTTTGACTGGCGGTAGATGTTTGGCCTTATTGCACTCGGAGTTTGGTCATCTCCCTCCAAATGCCCTTCATACTCGTTTGTGATGAAACGAGGGTCTCACGAAGATCTCCTGGATCCTCTTGTAGTCTACTTGCTTCACCAAGATTTAGCCTAGTCGTTTTCTCTTCTTGAGTCATCGTTGGAGTTTAGACTAATGTTCCTGCAAAAAGAGTTAAGAGAACAAAAATGGAAACTGATTTTCTCACTCACTCCCTAAGTGTTTGCACTCCACTCTCATGTTTGCGCTCCTTAGCTTTTTCAAATAAGAATCTTTCTCTCTTACCTTTTTTTTTTTTTTTCACAAAATGTCTCATTTGTTCAATCAAATTCCTCCCCAACTTCAAAGGGTTTAGTTCACCTGAGTCTATTAGTTGTTAGGATACTTCAATACAAGGGTTCTAGGATAACTCAATTTAGTGAACACTTAGATAGTTAAGAACAAGTAGAGTACAAGGTGGTCACAACATACAACAAAAATAAAGAACATAGTGGAACACAACAACAAAGTTTACACTAATTCCAAGGAATGAGTACAAAGATACCTGAATTAAGTAGGACAATATGATAAGAAGGAATCTAGGATTATGTTACAGGAATAATACTAATGATCAAGCCACATTCTTTCTTCGAGATATTTCATCAAACACATGGTGTTCATAGAGTAAATGGTCATTGAGACTTTTTATCAAACACCTTATGTGCAAGATTTTCCTATGGAACTTTGCAAGAAAATTTCTTCCTAAACAAGCCCAATACAATCACAACATCAATAATCAATGTATTCCCAAGGATCTTTCTTCAACAAGTCATTCTCATTTCTCCTTTTTTTTTATCCAAGAAAAACTCAAGATCAAACAACACCCTAGGTTTGATAGATCCAAAATAAGATAGAGATCTAAGCTTAACTTGGCTCTGATACCAAATTTGATATGAGCTTAAGGGAGGAAGTCCTTCAAGATCTAAAAGTAGCTTTTGTTTAGACTTTAACAAAGTAGAAGGACTTCAAGACAAGCATAACAAACAAGAAAATGACATAAAGAGATCAAGAAAAGTAGCAAAGTAACATATTTTTTCACAAACAAAAAACCCTCAAAGAACTATATTTTAAAATATCAAATTTAGTAGATAAGGTCTACCACAATAATATCTTAGAACCCTTGACCTAGCAAGAAATCAAGAACTAAAAGGATAGGGAATTGTGGGCATTCAAACAAAAAACAACAAGAACCCTAAATGACATACAAGAAGAACCCTTGTTAATTTCCTAGTTGAATTATCCTTAGAGTTTATAAACACTTACTCAAAGGTGGACTAAGCCTTTAGGTTGGTCTTAGATTGAAGTTGAACAAGGAATCTCTTCATACTTTAAGTTTTCAAGATGAATACTTCATTCATGTTAAAATGTGTAATAATATTCTTCTTGTTCTTACAATACAAAGCATTATATAAGGGTGTTCTGTTCCTGAACTAAACACTTTAAAATATTACAAAATGGCCCCAAAAATAACTAAAAAATGTTAGGGGTTTGGATTCAGAGCACAGCCAGTGCCGAGTAGGTCTACTAGGGGCAGCATCAAGTCTATTCTGGAGGAACAGTACCCGTTCACAAAAGTCAAAACAAAAATCGGGACTCAACCAGTCCATAACCAGCAACGGGTCGGACCAGTAGGGTGGGCGCCGGGTCTGTTCTGATAGAACAGTACATGCGCCAAAAATTGAAGAGGTTTATAGATCTCAGCCGGTGCTTGGTAGGGCTACTCTAGCCGGCACCAAGTTCGTTTTGCAAGCGACATTTCTGCGCGAACTACTTCTGGTTGATGTCCTTCGTACACTAGCAGCAAGGTCTGCTCCCGTTCCTCTTTCGAAATTGCCCATATGCTATCCCACTTGAAATGTGCTTGTAAATATGCTTAAAGGTTGTGTTGGAATTATTTGGCACGAGCTCTCGTCAATGGACCGGGCAAGCTCGGTCTTGTTTTGGTTTCGTCCTCTTCCTTTTCTTGAGCTCGATCCCTATGGCCGAGTTGATTCCTATCACTGTGATAGGCCTAGATCTGCTAAATCTTAAGTTCTATTAGCTAGATCCAATAGAGTTCATAGTTTGTGGGGAAGGTTTCATCTTATTTTCCCTTTTCTTATGTTTTATATGTTCAAGATCTTATGTTTAGTTCCTTTTAGTTCTTATATAAGCTACTACAACAAGCCACATAAAAATCCTAAAGAGATTCTTCCTCAAGCTCATATCACAAGTCATTGGATAAATATTGAATGGAATATTCAAAAATGATTACTTGCTTATAGAGCCTTAGATGATCCGCATTCTACTAAAAATATTTGTCAATTGTTAATTATTATTCTAGAAGAATATGGTTCAGTGAATAACACTTTTTTTATTTTTCTGATAATGCTAGTACAAATACTGCTTCAACTATTAGTCTTAAAAATTTAATTGAGCCAACTTTTTGAGGTAGATTTCTTTCATGTTAGATGTATATATTATATTTTAAACTTATATGTATAAGATAGTTTTATAAGTCTTGATTTTTTTTTTAATGAAACCAATAGGTGCTGCCATTTCTTATTTATCGATTAGGCCTGCAGTTTAAAAAAGAATAGAGCCAATTTTGTATACATATGGTATGAAACCAAAATAAATTTTAAAAGATTTTCCAAATAGATGTAATTCAATATATGAATTGTTAAATAAATCTTTTCCATATAAAGAACTTATATATGTTTTTTTGTAAATACAGGTATTGGAAAACATTTATTTCCTTAACAATAGAATGTTTGTGAAGGTATTTTACATATTTTGAAAGTATTTAATGATACTACTAATGATTTGTCTAGTATTTATTATCCTATTACACATTTAGTTGTTAAAAAATGTGTTAATATTAGTCATATGTTTAATGAATATTCTAGTGATCCTCTTTTATCTTCTTGTATTGATGCTATGAAAACTAAATAGTTAAAATATTATTTAAAAATACCTGATGTTAATTTAATTGCTAGTGCTCTTAATCTACATATAAGAATTGATGGTTTACAAGATTATCTTAACTATTGTAATGATTATTTATTTTCAAATAATAATGATGATGATGATGTGATAATAGTACTCAATATCTTACACGCCTTCCCTTCCTACTGTTTTTTTTTTTTTTTTGTATAATGACTAATATAAAGAATATTCTTTACGACTTATCTCATGAATATTCTTGATGTTATGGATTAGTTAAGCAATTTGCAAATCAAGATACTAACATTCCAATATCCGAATCTTCAAGGTTTAATGTAGTAACTCTTCTTATGGTTGAAAGGTCAAAACGACTAGGAAGATCTTTGAATTCCACAGCAAATCTTAAATTATATATAATTTATGGTCTCAAGTGGAGTGAAATAGGTGAAAGTTTGAAATTTTGAAGTGGTGGGACGAAAATTGGAATAAATTCTCTTTTATAGCACTAATGGCAAAGGAAATTCTTGTTGTTCCCATTTCAATTGTTGTAGTAGAACAAGCATTTAGTGCTATAGGAAATATTTTGAGCGAAACTTGCTCAAGAATGGCACCAAAGGTTGTTGAAGCTTAATCATATTTAGATGATTGTATTAAAGTCAAAAATCACCAACAAGAAAATGTGAAGTTGGACTTGGATGAATTTTTGGACGTAGACACTGTAACACCCCACTACACATGCACCCTAAAGGGTAAGGACGTCTCCCCGTCTAAGGGACCAGGGGTCTTTATAACTAGGAAAACAATAAAACCAAAGTGAAAAAATAGATTAAAACTTAATACAAGGGAAAGCATTGTCTATAAGTCTCTCGAAACACAAGAAATAAAACAACTCTCAAAACAAGATCCAAGGCCAAGAAATTAAATAGAGCTATTTTCTAATACTGCTCAACCTTGTCAAAGCTGACAGATAGTAAAATATGGCATCAAAAGGAGTGTGAGAAATACATTTCAGTAAGTCCTGTGTGTACTCTTGTTGGGTACAAAATAAGTTTCATGAATGCACTTGGAAATCATTTCTCGAAAGTTCACTACAAGTAAACATTTTTCGTAAAATCAAAAGTGAGTGGTAGACTAAATCTAAAATCACAATAAAATGTACATCATATGAAAATCACCCAAAAATAAATGGCTATGAAACCTTGTATCATAGCCTTACCATGAAATCTCGTATCATGTCAAACACTATGAAACCCTGCATCACAATGACATGGGCATATAGCTCACTGTGAAAGATACTCTTCCATCTCTCACCCTAACTTATCGTATGTCCACTTCGGAATAATAGCCCACTTGGACTGTGGTGCTAGCTCGGACTGAATTGATCTACACAGACTGTCACCTTTTCTGGATAGAGCTCATCTCTTAGAGGTGGCCTCCTACTGAGAGACTTACCCTACCTTTCAAAGGTTAGTCCAGTGGTTTGTCCTTATTGAGTACTCAGCGCTTTGTTATTTTGTTCAATGTCCAAAACTCAATGCAAAAGGTTTTCAACACTTGCTCATGCAAGCATGGTTCCCAAAGAAATTGTGGAAAAATTGTTCTATAAATGAAAGGTGATTTCCGTTTAAACCCTTGTTTGAATAAAAGCCTTTATATAAAATAATTAAGCTTGTATTCCAAATAATCACAACATTGAGTCAACCTACATTTCACAAATGACTTGCATTATAGTGCTTCAAAACCAAACATTTTACTGTAAGGACTTACATCCTTGGTCAACAAGATTTATTCTCAGATTACTATGTTGTCCCTTGACCCTAGAAACCTTCTTTGATTCTCATGGAAAATTAAAATACTTAATCAATCACTGTTCTAATTAGCCTCACAGCAAAGCATGCGATCAACTTCCCTACTCTATCAAGTCATATAATATTAAGTCCACCAATATAAAATTCACACCATAAGCGTACTGCAAAATGGAGAGAAGAAAATAATAATGACAACGATGACGATGACAACTGCAGCAACAACAACAACAACATTGTTAATATTATAGTAATTGAATAATGGTTTTAATAATAAATATTCACAATAATTAATATTGCTTAAATAACGGCAAATAGTAATTTTAATAATTAACCATTTTAGAATCCAATAAATAGTAATTAATAATTTAAACAAAAATAAAAAACTAATATTAATAGTAACATATATTAATATATTAAGATAGAATAATATAATTTTCATATTATATTAAATGAGCATAATAATAATAATGCCCTAATTACTAATAATAAAACTATTAAACATAAATATATCTCGGTAGGGATTTTATAGTACAATATATTATATTAAACATCATTAATAGTATAGATTCAATACTCATAAGAAAATCACTTCACTAGTTTCAAATATCAGTAAATAAATAAATGATAATATATATATAGTAAGTAAATACTTAAATAATTAAATCCTTAATAAATAATCACCCTGGTAATTATAAAAAAATAATAAATAATATTTTTTAACAGTAAGTGTTATATATATTATTGATAATGTTAATAATGCTAATAAAAACTATTCACATTAAATAATAGTAATCATATCGCGATATCCATGAATAACATATAGGGTTAGATTACTTACAAGCATAATTAGTTCATCTAATCCAAAATATAATAGCATCTCCAATAATATATACAAACCGTAATCCCACAACATTCATACGACCATATCACTCAACTAAACTTTTGCTTAGGCACCATAGTTACCTCTTAATATAGTCGATCTAAAAGCTTGAACTCCTTGCTTAACAACCCGTTGAGAGTAGAGAAGAACCCATTTAGATCCCCTAGGGTGTTCGTGTGATAATGAGAGAAGAAAGAGAAGCACTCAACCCCTCCTTGATTTTGGCCAATAGGGAAAAGAAAATAGAGAAAGGATTGAAGAACTTGAAATAGAAATATCAGTTTACCTTGAGAAGATTTGCCAAGGGACGGGCTTCAATTTTCTTTAAAAAGGGAAGGTCGGCAGTGCTAAATCTATAGCTGAAGCAAGAGAGAGTTGAGTGGGTTTTGCTTCAGTTTCTTTGGCTTAGGGCACATGAAGAAAGATGTCTTTCAATGGTTGGATTATGAGTGTGTATAGGACACCCGAATGGTTGTAATATGCGTGAGTGTTTTGGTTCAAGCAAACTGCTATAGCCGAGACTTTGGTTGCAACTTAACGTCTTGATTGTGCATGTGTGAACTTGTGCTGACCGAAACTTGGGTTCAGATTTTCAGTGCTAGCAGTTGGTGTATCGGCTGGGTTTGTTTGATGATATGGTGTAATCGAGACCAGCTAGTGATAAAGGCAGTTGATATTTTATTAAACAAAGAATGTTAAGCCTTTAGAGTTTGTAGAAGGTGGGAACTCACACTACAGGAAAATTTTGGTTTTGCGACGGCCAAAAACCGTCGCTAAGCGAGGTTTTGGCCGTCGCAAAAAATGTTGTCGCAATTTGCGACGGCCCAGAGAAACCATCGCTATTTGCGACGGTTTTTGTGAGGGCAAGAAAAAATCGTCGCTATTTGTGAGGGTTTTGCGACGAATATTTTTTGTCAAACTTCTCTGAAGAAGCAAATTTACTACCGTTTTACAACGAAATACATTGGTTCGTAGCAAAATTCTCGCAAATTGTGACGGTTTTGCGAGGGTCTTTGCAAAATCGTCGCTAATTGCCAGGGCCAAGGCCCTCGCAAAACCGTTGCAATTTGCGAGGGACATGGCCCTCACAAAATCCTAGCAAATTGAGAGGGTTTTGCGAGAGAAGTATTAACCCCCCAAGTCATGGCCCTCGCAAAATCGCTGCAAATTGCAACGATTTTGTGAGGGTCTTTTTCGGCCCTCGCAAAACCCTCGCAAATTGCGAGGGTTTTGCGAGGGGACTTTTCTATCCAAGCAAAGTCTCTCTCGCAAATTGTGGGGGTTTTGCTAAGGACTTTTTGTTCCCAAAACTAGCCCTCGCAAAATCGTCGCATTTTGCGAGCATTTTGCAATGGATATAAATTCGTCGCAATTTGTAATTATTTTGCAAGGAATTTTATGCCCTCGCAAAATCGTCGCAATTTGCGAGGGTTATCATCGCCATCACAAAATTGTTGCAGTTTGCAACAAAATTTTCTAGCCCTCACTAGATCGTCGCAAATTGTGATGATTTTTTATTATTATTATTATATTTATTTTAAATTATTAATTCTCTATAAATTAGTCCAGAAACACTACACAAACAAATGCTAAAACTATGTTCATAATCCAAAAAAAAATAATGTAAAAAATTGAAAATAAGCCCAAATAAATATAATTAAAATACTAAAATATAATATAATATAAATACATAATAAGTATCTAAAAAAGTAAAATAGTTCACAGAAATAAGTAATAGTATGTAAAGAGTATAGAAATAAATACAACAAAGTCTATGTAGCTAAAAAAGGAGCAGCTGTAGAAGGGGGTGGAGGAGGGGAACGAGAGCCTTGCATGGGCCTGAGTGCTCATCAGCTGGATCAAATCCATCGTCAATATTTAGATATTCATCTTTAGCATTAGCAGTCGCTATGTGTGCTTCTATCTCCTCTATGGATGGCATAGATGGTGCAGGAATACCCACCTTGCCCGACATAGCTGCTATCCAACCACCAAATGTAGACTGCTATTGCCTCATGAAATCCCGGTACAAGTCTATTTGTCGATTGAAAAATCCACTCGACCTGCTGAACCCTTTGCTCTACTAGATGTCCAATATCAGTTGGTGTAGTGGAAGATGTTTGCGGTCCACTTTGAGATAGTCTAGTTCGTGTTGGGGATATGCCCCAGAGTCAATTTGTACTTATACAATTGTCATTATGTTTTATATAATAATATGAGGCTTTCCTTTCCATGAATAGTGAGTTTTGTTTTGTTGGTCATCAAGTACGTGACTTGATAGTAAAACCCTACAATGAATACAATGACTATTCTAAAACTGTCCCTGATCGATTATTATTATTGGAATAATAATAAATTAAGATTAGTATGTTTGTGACTTGATGGCTATGTTTTACTGGCCATGGATATTTGTGATATCGAGTCAAGACATAAATAAATGTTAGAGAACATTGTATTGGACATGACCCACTGTGAGAGTACTTCATGGAATATGTCATAAGTACTTTCTAGCCATAATAATATTGAAAGTCCTTCGACCTAAATTCATCATAGTTTCTTACTTGATAAATTCTATATTTTGACATTGTCTAAAGTTGTCTTTAACCGAGATAATAAATTAGACTACTCGTTGGATATAGAATAAATCGGGGAGAGGAATATGATTGATTGTGAAGGAATTTGTCCCTCTCGATTATGGGAGAGATATCCATGGGCCCCTTGATAAGTTAGACTGTTAAAAATGCATGACCAGTGCTCAAATATATCAATCTAAGATATTGATATCATTTGTTTGAACAGATCTACTATGAAATCAAGAAATAATTGATTAAGCTTAATAAGGATGACATGCTCCGTGCCTTATGCTTAATCTGGATATCGTGTGACAAAATGACTAAATATAAAATTATGGTTTGGTTCAAAGAGATCACCGATCTTCATTTAACCTAGATAGTTATAATGTTTTGCTAGAAACCGCTTATAACTTGTGGGCCATTTAAATATGATTTAGGCACATCTGCCGGTATTAAATGAACCTATAGGGTCACACAATAAGCGAACTTGTTAGGTTATTTTTACGGTGACCGAGTTCGATGAATCTGGATGATATCCAGATTATAAGAATCTGACTCGGTAAAATAATTAGTTAAATTACCGAGATAATGGCAGAATCTTATCATATCAGTTTTAATTTAATTTGAATTTAAATTAGAATATGATAAGATATGATTAGGGTTGGACTCTAAGAGGTTCGAGGGTTTTTAAGAAAACCCTAGCCGTTTTTTCAATAGTCCAATTTTTCGGTTGAGAACATTCGTGCCATTCTCTACCAGAAAGAAGGAAAAAAAAAACCTCTCAAACCCTAGGCGCTAGCACTCCCTGGGTATCGAATGAGTTCGCGGTGTGTATCCGATAGAGGACGTTCGCATACTACAGCGTCTGGTGATTGTTCGGGTTGAACGTACAACAGCGCAACCAGAATCGAAGGATTTCGATTACAGCAACCAGAGGTAATTCTTAAAGCTTAGATCTTCTTAATCGTTTACTTGGGTCCTCGGGAGGGATTCGTAGATGTTTCCCGCATTTAGGAGTCCACGAATCCCAACAGTTCAAACATGTGTCGCCTTTGAGCCTAACCCAAAAACTCGTCCCCTTTTGAACCCACCTTGTGCCTTTACGAACATGGATTTTTCATAAAACGGAACAACAGAGTTTACGAAGTCACTAGACTCAGACTGAGGAGTGCTCTGTATGAGATTTTGCACCTCATCCTAAAAAAAAAGGAATTGTCAGTAGTAATTATCAAACTAAAATACAAATTCCACGCAATATAAAGAAATTTCAACATATTTAATCTATATACTACCAAATTCTGGCGAGATCGCTCACTGACAAACTGGCCTTTTTGTGGCCCACTCTAAAAGACATGTAATGTCTCAAACATGTCTGTGTAGCTGAAAGAACTCCCTTCCTTGGCCCGCTACATTAATGTTAACAAAACGCAATTATTACAATCTTATATAAATTTGTTTCAAAGCAATTTAGAATAATAAATAATTAAGTGAAAATGAACTACCAAATGGTCCTTGTGTTCTGTGAACGAATAGACCCTCTAGTATGAGTGCAGCTATTTTCGCGATTCTTTTTGTTGGTGGATGAGATCTAATACTTATTTAATCTCCAATACTCGCAAATATCATTCCAATACTGTACCTCTATCCAATGAGGACATACCCAACCATCCCCCTTCCTCAGCCTAGACATTATGTCCAAAAATAGTGTCCGACACTTCTTCTCCCAAGTTGATCGAATTTGGGAAGCGTACTTTTCCCTCCACCAAAAATATTTCTGCATGATCACGATTAAGATTTCTGATTAACATATAACATAGTACTTAAACAACAAAAACTACTCAGAAATTGCTTACCCCAAATTCTTGAAACCATAAGTCTCGCACGGTTATCAGAACGTGCGTGTATGTCGAATACGAACCAGTGAAGTACTGCTATATTATATTTGAAATTTCTCGGACACATTTGTCAGAGCCAGCGAACCTATTTTTGGTGCAACGACAATGTACAATAGAGTTATGTTAATCTCAAAAAAATAATAATAATAATTGAACTAATAATTAACATCTTACAAAGTATGAATATGTTACTTACCCGTTTTCCCGTGGAACAATTCAAGGTCGAGAGTCCGTAACTTGCCACCCAACAGAATGCCAAGCTAAAGCAACGGATGATTGAAAAGCCGGGGATGGTACTCCCTCATCTCCAATAGAGCCATGTAAAGAACAAGGCACTGAAAGCCGAGGTAGTTGAGTAGGGGATGGAGTATAAGGCTCCTGACCCTCCTGACTCCCCTCCCTCAATGACCCTTCATTAGAAGACATTGCTAAAGGAGATGAAAAAAGAAAAATGAGTAACCAATAAAGACGGAGCCCACTTCAAAAGAATGATGTAAATAATTGTGAATAAAAATGATAAAAGGATAATAACATTGAAACGTTATATCTATTCGATAGTTTAAAGCAATAGAATAATATGTATGATAATGATGGATATGTCAAAATAAACATTGTCCTTGTGAATTGAATTTTAAAAAAAAAAAATTGATAGAGTCTCCCCTATAATTGGATATTTCTCAGGCACAAGGCCACCTCAAGATTTGACAATCAAAGCGTTGTTACAAACAACAAAGACAGATCTTTCAAATATAGAAAAATCCAAAAGATAACTAGGGGTAATCACCCATTACCCAAGAGAAATGATCACCCATCACTCATGGGGAATGATCACCCATCACTCACGGGGTTCCAATTAAAATGTTAGATATAGTTAAAATCAAGATAAAAATTATAAATGCCTCTGTCCTTGTGAATTGTCTGTCAATACAGCAACAATACACTATATAAATTACCTTGTTATTTACACCACAAAAGAATATAATAAGGAATAATAAAAATATCATATGGATATCAAGCATGTATATGGATACACCATATACCCAAAACAATGACATTTGTATAACACCAGACATAGATAGAGCCACCTTATGTTTTATCTATCTCTTTTCCTCCAGTTTGTACAAGTCTAAATGAAAGATTCTTGCAAAAATAGAAGAAGGTGAGATTCCTGGCAATTAGACAAAATTAGTGTAAAAAATTGTATGTGATGGAATTTAAAATAAAAGAAATTAAAAGATTTTGAAATGTGAAACAAATAAATTGTAAATGAATTTAAATCAGGTAACAAATAAATTGTAAATTAAAATTTTACATGGGATAGTAATGATGTAATAGATTTCAGGAATCCCTCACCATGAACTATATTATTTGTAAATGAATTTAAATCGGGCCTATTCACTAGAATCATTCTCCGATACAGACTCATCGTCATCTACTAAGGTATCGCTATTCGTTTCCCATTATCTTCATCTTTTTCGTCTTCATTTATAGGAGAATTTTCCCTTGTCATTATGGCCTCATCTTGAACATCCAACATTTCATTCATGCCATTCTCATGCATCAGAATACCAAGATCAACAAATAACGATATGTTAACTTCGTCAGTAGCATCTACTTCTTCCTAATAAGCCCTGTCAACCACAAGTGCATCTATTATATGTCGAGCTTTGGTTTTGCAAACTACCAACCAATCAGATCTTGGCCTCTTACTCCCTAGATATGATGCATAATATACTTGGCTAGCTTGTTGAGCTAGAACAAATGGATCATAGTTGGCATAGCTCCTTTTGTGGTTAATTTCTACAAGATTATACTGCGGATGTACCCTGGTACCACGATTCAATGTTTGATCAAACCAGTGACATTTAAAAAGAATAACGCTTTGCTATGGATTACTAGGAAATTACACTTCAATAATCTCATTTAACACTCTATAGTAATCAGGTCCTGATGCGTCATTTCCAATCCCTTTCACGCACACACCACTATTCACTATTTTCTTTCCCTCTGCATAATCATTAGTGTGAAATCGGTAACCATTAACTATGTACCCACTATATGATTTCACTAGCCTTGACGGACCCCAAGCAAAATTTCTCAAGCATTCATTTGTAACCATATTTTCTGAATCTTGTACCTAAAAAATATTAAATAAGTTAATTTTTTTATTATGAAAGTTATAGCATTATGAAACTCCATTGAATCCCCAATGGAGTTCTAAATGCAAGTTATTAACTTATGTAACTTACATATCCACTAAACCATTCTGCAAATTCAAGGTTGATTCTTCTATTAATTTCTATCTCTGATATAGTCAGAGCCAATCTTCGTAAGTGTGCCATGAATGCCCTGTAATGCGTTAGAAGTATGAATATGTCAAAATAATTACAAGATCTTCATTTATCGTATAAAATGTATAAAGCAGTAGCCCGTACCCAATGTATGGCTACACTTCACCACAATTAAGAAACATATAAATTCTTGCTGCAACGAACTCTTCAGAGGTAAGGAACCGAGTTCGAATCCATCCTTTCACCCTTCCTTGAACATTGCAGATTGACAGCCCAGGTTCTTGCACCCTCTCTAATCATTCTCCCTCTTCATTACGCGCCGTATTTATACGTTTTGTTTGTACATATGGCTCAAAATAATAAGAGAAGAAGGTGGATGCTTTTTCAACTAAATAAGCATTGCAGATTGACCCTTCAACTCTAGCCTTAGTTTTCACCTTGATTTTCAAGTGATGCAAATACCTATCATTTGAAAAAAAAATTCAACTTCAATCACATGCTCATATCGTACCTGGTATGAAAAGAATTAGATTAAATGATTTGATTACCGTTTAAACGGGTACATCCACCTATATTGAATATGGCCACAAACTCTTACTTCGTAAGGCAAATGAATTAATAGGTGTTCCATTACATCAAAGAATGCAATTGGAAATATCTTCTCCAACTTACATAACAATAAAGGAATGTCGGACTCCAATTTGGCCATATGAGCTACATTCAACTTAGGAGAGCATAGATCCCGATAAAAAAGGCTTAACTCCGTCAAAACACCCCATACATTAGAAGGGAGAAATTCCTTTAATGGAATGGGAAGTAGTCTCTCTATGAATACATGACAGTCATGTGATTTCATACCGGATAACTTCAACTCATTTAAATCAGCACATCTTCCAATGTTTGAAGCGTATCTATCTGGGAGTTGTAATCCCCTCAACCATTCAAGTAAAAGTTTCTTTTGTTCTGATGTCAACGAGTAAACAGCTTTAGGTATAGCCACTTTTTCTCCTCCCACATCCAAGGCATGCAGCTCAGGCCTATGGCAATATATTTCTAAGTCACGTCTAGTCTTTAAATTGTCTTTTGATTTACCCTTTACCTCCAAAACTATATTCATGACATTGTCAAATACATTCTTCTCATTGTACATTACATCAATATTATGTCGGACCAAATTAGTACGCCAATACGACAAATCCCAAAAAATACTCCTTTTTGCCCAATTATGAGATATTCCCCTGCCATTACTCCTTCCAATTTCTTTACATGTTTTTGTGATTTTTTTATAGTTAGACAAACAACCCCAGATTTCTTCACCAGTAGGGTATTGCACAGGTTGCGATGTCTCAGAACCTCTATCATTCCTAAAAGATCTCGTATCCCTCTTGTAAGGATGATTCGATGGTAAGAAACGACGGTGACAGTTAAACCATGATTGTTTCCCACCATTTTGTAGATGAAAAGACTTTTTATTACTCATACAATATGGACAAGTCAGTTTCCCAATAGTGCTCCAGCCACTCAACATACCATATGCAAGAAAATCATTAATAGTCCACATAAGAGCCGCCCGTAGTTGGAAAGTTTTGTTTCTTCGATATGTTATAAGTGGTGACACCTTCAAACCACAATTAGGTTAATTTGTCTATCAAGGGTTGTAAATAAACATCCACCTGATGCTTTGGATTCTTAGGGCCCGGGATAATGATTGTTAAAAACATGACCGGATCCTTCATACACATCCACGAGGGGAGATTATACAGTGTGAGAATGACCGGCCAGGATGAATTTTGCTTACCCAACATCCCAAATGGTGAGAATCCATCTGTACATAAACCAAGTTTGACATTCCGTACTTCTTTTGCAAATTCAGGATGCATCCGATCAAAATGTTGCCATGCTTCAGTATCACGAGGGTGACTCATGGTGCCTATCTCCGATCTGCTCTCTCCATGCCATCCCATGTGTTCAGCTGTTGTTTTAGAAGTATACAATCTTTATAGCCTCGGTGTTATCGGGAAGTAATACATCTTCTTGAATAAAATTTCCTTTCTACTTGTGTTCTTCCTAACCTTTTTCTGTGCATATCGAGGATGGCCACAAAATTTACACTCTCTACAATTCATGTCATCTTTCCAGTAAAGCATGCATCCATTGATGCATACATCTATTTTTTGTACCGGAAAACCCAACCCAACCACTAATTTTTTCATCTGATAGAAATCATCAGGAATCGTATTACTGTAGGCACAACCTCTTTCATCCATTGCACAACATCGTTAAAGGCTTTACACGAGAGGTTATTTTCAAACTTAATGTTTAATAACCTTGAAGCAAGTGAAAGCTGCGAATGTGCAGTGCATCCATCCCATAAAGGAGTCTCTGCAGCCTTTAACATATCGTAAAACCTTTATGCCTCCATATTAGGTGGTTCTTCAAAATTTTCTACTGATGGAGCTTCAGGAAGAAAGTCAGGACCTACTACGTCTAAGACCATTTCGTGAGACGGATTTCCTTGATGTGAATCAACTTTTGGGATTGAGGTACACACGCTTGAGGTGTACTCATATGGCTCACCATGACTGTGAAACCCCACCTAAAGCTAACCCTAGAGTAAGGGGGTCGAGATGCATATCATATTTTCTTGCATGCATAAATATATTTTGGAATGATTTTATGTACTTTAGAATTATAATTTATAGTCTAAAAGACTTAGTTGTACTTATTGAGTAGGAAGGGTAAAACGGTAATTTTGCTTGACGTCAAATAGGGAGATAGCTTGAGGATTAAATAGGAAGAATATTTTGGAGAGAAAATAAAAACAAGAGTTGTTGTGGTTTAGTGGTTAGAGCTTTGGAATTAATCTCTAAGGTCTTGAGTTCAAATCCCACCAATTAAGTTTTATCATGATTAAATTTCATTTTTATATAAGGTAGAAAATTTTCGGCCCTTGCATGCCATAAGAAGAAGTAGAAGTGTTGTCCTATGGGAGATATGAAGGGAATGTCTTAATCCAATTCTTATATTCTACAAGAATTCTTAAGGGATTCATGCATTTTTGTTCCCTAGCTTACCTTAAATTCTTCACCAATTAAGCTTGTTCAATTTAACCAAATCCATATCTTAATTCCAGAAAATTCAGCAAGGTTTATTGACCTTGGAATTTTAAAAATGACTCTTAGAGGATAGAGTTTTGGCTGAAAATAGGGAAGGAGTTAAGGAAGGTTTCCAAGAGAATTAATCTCCATGGTTGAACCTTCAAACTTCACTCCATAAGTATTCATCTTCTTCATAGTAGCAAACTGGAAATTTTCCAGATTCTTGGATAGTCCAGCTTTCAAAAACTTCAGCCATTTTCTTACGCAAATGCTGCCAGAAAAATGACCAACTTACTCAGCTTGAAGACTGGAATTTCTTTGCCAAAACCGGACTGCACAAAGCTATGCAAACCAAGAAAAATTTCTGGACAGTTTCGCAGCATAGCAGGCCAATAATCAAAGCTGTTTCTTCAGCCTTCAAACCAGTAATTCACCTCTGGATTTCCTCCATAAAGAAGGCTAAAAACCAACCTTAAAGGACCCTCTAATACCTCTCCAAACTCTCTACAAATTGGTTAGATCATTGCAGAAAACTGCACAAAAATTCCAACAAACCATTCAAATGACCAACCAGAAAAATTCCAGCCTTGCTCTCTCTTCAAGCCTTGTCCAAAAATCACTTCAAACTTCTGTGAAATTAACCTTAGTCAGCCATGAACTGAACTCCATCACCCTCCTCCACTGACCTACACAATTGGACTCCATAGCCACCCCTTGAATTCCTCATTCAATTACTCCAATCAAGCTTCCAATTAAAGTTCAAAAATTCCAGCAATTGCTTTATGAAAACTCTCTTGGATTAAATCCTCCCACCATTGCACTCCCAATTTCAACTAACCTATAGCTCCTTCAACCCTCATACATTTCAACAAAATCACAGCAAAACCAGTCGGCCATTATAGCTTCCAAGAGCTTCCATCAATCCAACAACATTACCATATCTTCTACCTTGAAACACTCCATGAATTACTCCATTTGAATTTCAAATAACCAGCTTTCCATCTTCTCCCTAATCTGAAAATCAAATCACAAGAATTCCTCAATCATTCGGCTAACACTTTCAGCCTTTCGTCCAGCTCTCTCTCTCTAATTCTCTCCATTTCTCTAAGAACACCAAGAACACACACTACCTTCCTTCAAGTCTAAGACCACTCAAAACACCTCCAAACCCTTCCATTAATTTTAGATCATGCCTACTCACTCCCTAGAGTCCATTTTTGGATTTTATAACATCAAATATTGAAAACAAAAATCTACTAACGGATCAAAAACCAGAATTTTCTTGAAGTCTCAAGAACGCTTTCAAGATAACCAAGAACAATTTTGTTCATCTTGTTTCCCTTCAATCTTTAACATAATATACTAATACTCTCTCTCTCTCTCTCTCTCTCTCTCTCTCAATGGTTGCTACAACCATGGCTGTTTTTCTTCTTCCTTCTTGGACGATTCAAGCCTTCCAAGCATGTGGATCTCTTTGAATCTTTATCGAGATAGTCATCAATCAAGTATTTCTCTTTAACCTTCTTTTTAATTCTGAAATCATGTCTCTTAGATGTTGTTAGAAAAGGATGGAATATGATTGGGGTTTGAGTATGTGTTTGTATGAAGGAGTTGAGATTGGAGCATGAGGATGTTTTGCCATGGTTAAGTTTTATGATATTTCTTGTAGATCGATGCATGCTCTTCATGTCGTGAGTGAGTATGGATGGTTAAGCATGCTAGATATTATGTCACCTTTGGTGAATAGGATATTATGCTCTTGTTTTCATTGAAGCCATGAATATGATTATGCTTAGTAGAGATTTGACCATATGATAGTAGGTTTAGATTTAAGCCTTTATTCATTAATAGAATAGTTTGTTGATTGATGTTGGATTTTATGTTCATGATTCTTGTTAGCAATAGGAAAATAATGATCATGACCTTGTTGATCCTAAGCCATTTTAATTGACCAATTTTATTATGTTAATTAAAATTAATATTATGATTTCCTCCAAAAATTTCGAAAACCCTAAGAAGGTGGATTTGGAATATTAAATGGGATAGTAATATTTTAGCCAAATAAATGATACATTTTATTAAAGGATATAATATATATATATATATATATATAATAAATCAAGCATTTTATATATATAATAATTGTAGGTAAAATATTACTCTTGTAGGCTATATATTCATAAATACTATTGAAATTTATTTATTATCTATTGATCAAAATTTAATAAAATTTATTTATTATTAATTTTATTTATTAATTATTTTCTAACTATTAATTATTAATTAAGAGATTAGTAATAAGTTATTATTTATTTTAATATTATCATCTAGGACTTAGGATTCTTCATCAATTAAACCCTAGTTTATTTATAACAACACTAAAGATTTGTATTTGAACCTATAACTTATTAGTAATTATTTTACAACCCCTAGTTATTTTCATTTATCAAGCTAGACTTATTTTATAAAAACATTTATCATCTAGCCTTAAAGCTTAGGACATTAGGGTTATGATTGTAATAAGTTGAACTAGAATTATTTATGGAAGCAAATATAGCTTGAGTATAACCATATGCCTTGTGTTTATCCTAGGTGGGGTTAGGTCAGCTTTGGAAGACGTGTGAATTTGCAAGCAAAGGATCAGGTAAGCTCCTGCATAAAACTTATTTGATGACAAAAGGTTTTTATGGCAAGCCAAACGCGAACTGCACGGATACTCATTTTGTAAAGGCAATTAAGGACAGTTTCCTTTCTTGTTTCAGTTAAACAAGTCATTTGAAAATCAACAAACAGTTTTGCTCAAATACTAAACTCCTTCTAAAACCAACTTTGACACGAACTTTAGAAACCCTTAATTGCTATTTCCAAATAAAGCAATATTTTATCAATTTTCTCCCGAGTGGGATAATCTACGTTGAGTACTCAATAAGAGTAGGCTAGTAGTACTAGTTTTGAAGAGCAAGAGCGAGTCTTCTGGCAGAAGGCCACCTCTAGAAGATGAACTCAACTTGGAGAAGCAACAATACTACTTAGTTATGCCGGTCTGAGCTAGTAAGTTTCAGTCATAGGGACTGTATGTTTTCGAAGTGGACAACTGGTATGTTTGGGTGTAGAGAAGGAGGAGTATCTTACCCGGTAGGCCGTACACCTACCTTTTGTCAGTCTGCACAAAGTGTGGCATTCTGACCGTTATATGGTATGGGGCTTAACGTGTGGTAACCCATGGCCGCCCATTTAAGTGATTGTTTTTATTGTGCACATGTATGGTTAGAAAAGCAAAACACCACTCTTTATTTTTAACATTATTTAATGCTTGCCAGCACCTTCTCTTATGCAACTTTTACAACTTGCATACATGAACTGTTTTACCTGAAACACTCAAAGCATACACGGGCTTACTAAGATTTTTATCTTATCACCTTTTATGCCATGTTTTTAGGTCGATCCTGCTGTAGGGATGAGTAGCTAGATTGTTGCCTGCTTGAAGACTCTATGCCATTTATTTTATATGTTGCTTTGAGAGATGATAGTGAACAATTTATTTTGGATTTGTTCTTGAATTTTTGGGTTGTAATAAGTTTAAATTTTAAAGTATTATTTATCTTCATTTGTGTGACATAGTTATAAATACCCCTTGTCCTTTGGACGGGGCGACATCCCGGCCCTGTTGGGCCTAGGTAGTAGAGTGTTACAATGACATGTCCACTAGTAATAATTAGGCACAAATCCAGACTTCCACATGTGGAACTTAACTTGTGCTGGATCTAGATACTTTTTATTCTTACATATTGCACACGGACATCTAAGTACACTTGATATTGCATTTGATAAGGCAAATGTCAAAAAAGCTTTAACCCCTTCCTCAAATTCAATAGTGATCCCTTTTACACCTGAAGCGTGCCTTCTATATATCCAACTACGATCCTCCATGACGTCTAAACGAGAGAAAAGAACAATTCACTCACTAATTAAAATCACCCCTTGAACAAAAGGAATAGAAGTGTAATTACAGTTTCCTTTCCATTATCTAACAAAAAGAGGTCCAAAACATAGAATATACACTCATATTACTCAAATATATTGTATGGGATAATCGTTGTGGACTGTAATTGTGTGATTAGAAGAGATTGTTGCACCATATGATTAGAATAGTAATATTATTGTTACTTTTGATACTTAAATTATTATCATTATTTTATTATTCATACTATTATTAACATTGTTATTTTTTAATGATATTATTATTATTATTATTATTATTATTATTATTATTATTATTATTATTATTATTATTATTATTATTATTATTATTATTATTAAGTATGAAGCAAAATACACCACCCCAAAATTCTTTACCAATGAACACTTAATAAGAAAAATAAGTGATTCACATAAGAAGTCATGTGAATGGCATGTGAGCAAAGTAAATAGTGGCATATTTTGAAAAAAATTTAACAGAGTCTCCCCTGTAATTGAACATTTTCCAGGCATGAAGCCACCTCAAAATTTGACAATCAAAATGCGATTGCAAATAACAAAAACAGATCATTCATTTATAGAAAAAAAAACAAAAGGAAACTAGGGGTAATCACCCATTACCCAGGAGGAGTAATCACCCATTACTCACGGAAAATCCAACATATGAATTTAACACCAAGGCAATTTATATGAAATTATCCTTTTTCTAAAGAAGTTTTTGATGAAATTTAGCCTACTAAGTTCAATGCAGCAGAAATCATAGGATAATGGGAATAATAAACTATTAATTCAAAAAAAACCAAGCATAATATATATATATATATATATATATATATATATATATATAACCAACCATATATATAACTAGTCAAATGAACATTTTTCTATCGTGAAAAAGCAGCAGGAATGTATTCAGCTCTGCCTTATGCTTTTGCTCAGGTAAAAAATAACAGTTTCTATTAACACAAAGATGAGCAAGAAAAAATGTAATGAACCAAATCATAAAATTATCAGAGCATTATTAATTTGCAATGAGTGGGGTGCGGTGTTTGGGGGGGAGGGTTGGGGTGGTGAGCGGTGGGGGAAGGTTGCAATGAAAAAGAGAAAACCTTTCTTGAAGCTTAGAAATTTTTAGAAGCAGCAAGCATTCCCTTTCAGTAGTAGTAGCAGCAGCATCAATCTATTCATTAACATATGAGGAATAATATCAGCATAAATATGGGATTCTCTAGAAGTTAAATATTGTTACATGATATATAGAAAAAAATTGTACCGAACATCAGTGTCACTGAATTGAAAAGCAACAATTCATTTCCACAATTTCAGTTACATTTTCCTGCTCTAACAGAAGACTACCCAATATTTTTATGTTGATTTTACTTTCTTCATTTTTCCCAATCGGGTTGAAGGGCAGCAGGTAGGAAAAATATACTAGAAGCAGTTAGCATATTACATGAAAATACACTATACACCTATGGTACAGAACCAGCCCAAACAAGTATCAACTCTAGCAGATAAAAATCATTTAAGACGTTGCATCTTAAACCAGGGATGTCTTTGAGCTCCCTTCTGTACATTTGGAGATCTCAAAGATTAGTGTGAGCAAGGTAGCCACCATTTAATGAAACCCAAATAAGTACCAAAAAGATTACTCAGAGAAAAGGATCTTGCAAGTATAGAGTCAGTTCAGCTTCAGACAAAACATAGGTAAAATGAAAAAAAAAAATTAAGTCTTGTAGTTCAGCTTCAGCAGTAGCAAAGGAATGGAGCTTGCTGTGGGGTGGGGCGCAGCACCAGGGAGGAGGCCGGCTGGAGGGGTAGGGGGAGGCGGGGGTGGTGCGGCCCGGGATGGGTGTGCTGCGAGGAGACTGGCTGGAGGGGGAGAGGGAGGCGCGGAGAGGGAGCTGCAGGGAGAGGGAGGGAGCGCGGGGAGGGGGGCTGTTGGGGGGGGAGCCGCGGGGAGGGGGAGGTGCGGGGAGAGGGATTTGCGGGGAGGGGCGGCGCGGGGAAGGGGAGCTGTGGGAGGGGTCACCGGCTGTGGGCACGGAGAGGGGGGTGGCGGGGAGGGGGAAATGGGTAGAAGAAGAAGAAGAAGAAGAAGAAGAAGAAGAAGAAGAAGAAGAAGTGTGAGGAAGGTGGAGGGAAAAAAAATAAAGGAGGGAGTGGAAATTTTCATAGTTTAGGAAATGTTTAGCTTTTTTTTTTTTTTTTTTTTTTGAATTCCTAGCTATTTCGTCACAATTTGCAACAAAAAAAATAAAACCCTCGCTAATTTCTCACAAATTGATACGAAGAACATTATAAATTGAACTCTACATTACAATTTTCACAATTTTTTTTAATAATCTCAATAATAACAATAATATTTAAATTACTTTTCTTTATATATTTTACTTTATATACCACTTAACTAAATAAATAAAACAAAAAATTAGACATACGTATATACATAGTTATATAGTATAATATATATTAACATGTAGAAAACGAAGAACATTACAAACCGATCTCTACATTACAATTTTTACCATTTTTTTTTTTAGTTATTTCGATAATAATAACAGTATTTAAATTATTTTTTTTATATATTTTACTTTAGACACCACTTAATCAAAATCATAGATAAAAAAATTAGACATATGTATATACATACCTACATGTTATAATATATATATATATATATATTAAATCAAAGAGATACTTATATACATTGTATACTATATAAGCATATACATATACTTATATATTAGAGTAAGTATATAACATAATCGAATTAACTATATATATTTACTTATGTAATACATTATGTGTATAACATAACATAATTACATATATAAAATTATTAAAAAAAAAAAGCACAATTTGAGACACGTTATTAAAATATTTCAATAAATTTGTCAAAATACACCACAATACAAACACATAAATAAAAATTAAAATTTTTTTAAAAACATAGATTAAAACCCTATTTTGTCACAAAACCCCGCAAATTGCAACGGTTTTGCGAGGGAAGAAGTAAATTCATCGCAATTAGTGGCAGATTAGCAACGAATTAGGGTTTTCAGATTTTCCACTAGAAAATTCAAAAAATCAGCGGAAAAAATATTCAATTCATTCCGTGCAAAAATTTAAAATTTCAATCGGAAAATTCACCTATGAAAAAGGCGGGTAATTTAAAATTTAAAAATTTTGCCGCAAAAACGTCGCAAATTTGCAAGGGTTTTGCGATGATCTAGACTTTTCTTTTTTTAAAACAAAAATGTGAAAAGTCTGTCGCAAAAGCCTCACAAATTGCGATGATTTTGCAACAGACATTTAAAAAATTTTATTTCAATATTTTTCTCAAAAAAACCCTCACAATTTGCGAGGGTTTTGCGACGGATTATGAAAGGCCGTCACAAAACCCTCGCAAATTGCGAGGGCTTTGCGATGGACATTCAAATTCTTTATTTAAATATTTTTTTCATAAAAAACAATTGGTCGTCGCAAAACTCTCGCAATTTGTGAGGGTTTTGCGACGGTCTAAAATTTTCTCTTTTTAATGTGAAAATTCCATCGCAAAATGCGAGGGCTTTACGACGGACTTTCAAAAAAAAATTATTTAAATATTTTTTGAAAAAAAACCATAGCAAAACTCTCACAATTTGCGAGGTTTTGCGGTGGCCTTTTCATAAACCCTCGCAATTTGCAAGTGTTTTGCGATAGACATTAAAAAAAAAATTATTTAAATATTTTTTTTTTATAAAAAAAAATAGCTATCGCAAAACCCTCACAATTTGCAAGGGTTTTGCCATGGTCTAGATTTTTCTCTTTTTAATGTGAAAAGTCCGTCACAAAATCCTTGCAAATTGTGAGGGTTTTGTAACAGACTTCAACAAAATTTTATTTAAATATTTTTCAAAAGAAAACCATCACAAAACCATTGCAATTTTTCAAATTGCAAGGGCTTTGCGATAGACTTTCAAAAAAAAATTTATTTAAATATTTTTTTAAAAAAATATTCAACCGTCACAAAACCCTCGCAATTTGCAAGAGTTTTGCGATGGTCTAAATTTTTCTCTTTTTAATATGAAATGTCCGTCGCAAAATCCTCACATATTGCGAGGGTTTTGCAATAGACATTCCAAAAAAAATTATTTAAATATTTTTCAAAAGAAAAGAAAACCTTCACAAAACCCTCGCAAATTGCGAGGGCTTTGCAATGCACTTTCAAAAATTTTTTAATTTAAATATTTTTTTTATAAAAAATATTTGACCGTTGCAAAACCCTCGCAAATTTTTTCTCTTTTTAATGTGTAATGTCCATCGCAAAAATCCTCACAAATTGCGAGGGTTTTGCGATGGACATTGAAAAAAAATTATTTAAATATTTTTTCACAAAAAATAAACCATCGCAAAACCCTTGCAATTTGCGAGGGCTTTGTGATGGACTTTCAAAAATTTTTATTTAAATATTTTTTTTTATATAAAATATTTAACCGTCGCAAAACCCTCGCAATTTGCGAGGGTTTTGCGATGGTCTAGATTTTTTTCTTTTTCATGTGAAATGTCTGTCACAAAATCCTCGCAAATTGCGAGGGTTTTGCGATGGACATTCAATAAAAAAAATTTTAAATATTTTTGCAAAAAACCGTCGCAAAACCCTTGCAATTTGTGAGGGCTTTGCGATGGACTTTCAAAAATTTTTTATTTAAATATTTTTATAAAAATATTCGACCGTCGCAAAACCCTCGCAAATTGGGAGGGTTTTGCGATGGTCTAGATTTTTCTCTTTTTAATGTGAAATGTCCGTTGCAAAATCCTTACAAATTGTGAGGGTTTGCGATGGACATTCAATAAAAAAATTTTAAAATATTTTTGCAAAAAAAAAAAACGTCGCAAAACCCTTGCAATTTGCGAGGGCTTTGCAATGGACTTTCAAAAATTTTTTATTTAAATATTTTTTATAAAAAATATTCGACTGCTGCAAAACCCTCGCAATTTGTGATGGACATTCAATAAAAAAATTTTAAAATATTTTTTCAAAGAAAAAAACCATCGCAAAACCCTCACAATTCTGCAAGGGTTTTGCGATGGCCATTTTTTATTTTTTTATTTTTTAAATTATCAAAAATCCAGGCACTTTAGCCATCGCTAAATCCTCGCAAATAGCGACAGTTTTGCTACAAATTGCGAGGGCTATTGTGGCCGTCGCAAAACCATCATAAATTGCGATGATTTTGCGACGGTGTTGGTTAACTAGCGGGTTCATGGATACTCGTCACAAAACCGTCGCTAATTAGTGTCAGTACTGTAGCCGTCACAAAACAATCGTCGCAAAAAGTGATTTTTCCTGTAGTGTCATCTTCAACTGGCTATATTTTCGTGTGTGCATGCAGTTTTGCTGCCAACTTTTTATGCAATTGAGAAAGGCTTCTTCAATTTAGTGGGTGAACACAAGCTAACTGACCGAAAAACTGTTATTCAGGGTTGGTTATGGGTATCGACTGCTATGCTGATTGAGATAACATGGATGAGATCACCATGAACTTAGATAACCATTATTTTATCTGATATAGGAGAAGGATATATCAGAGTTCCGAGGAGTTAGGAGTTCCTTCGGCTGGTTGATTGTACTTGGTTTCAGACTCTTAAGGGGGGAAGTAAAAAGTTTTTTTTTTTTTTCCAACTTGCAGTACACATATTGTCGGCTATAGTATGTTGTGGAAAAACAGCTTGGGGTGGCCAAAGTTTGCTGCTGGAACTCAGTACAATTAAAGAGGTTTTCAGCTCTGCTTTGTGCAGGTGTGTCGAATTCATATATAAAAATTTGATTGCTGATGTAATGCAGCCGAGACTATCAAGTAATGAGTGAAAAGCTTATACCTTATTCAATAATAGAAGACATGAATTTAATAGTTTTAGGAGCATAAGAGTTTGGCAGCAACTGAAACACTGAACAAGGAGCAGTTCAGGGATAGCTCATGGAATTAAAATTCTAAGCAAATTAAAATTCTGCCCAATTGATAAGGCTTCTAAGCTAACCCTCCAAGAATTCAAATGTATAAAATCTGAATCTCTTGGGCGGCTAAGGCTAGAATTTCCAGAAATTCAAACGATACTATTTTCTTTTTATTTTTATTTTTTTAAAATAAAAGATTAGAAAAGATATTTGCAATGGCCGAATTCTTTTTATTTAAATACTAAAAGAAGTTTAACTAAAATAAAATTTAAGTTATAGATAAATTATATTATTATCTCTTTAAACTAACACCACAAGAAAAATTAGTTTTTGCAACGGCCAAAAACCGTTGCAAAAGGGTTTTGCGACGGTTTTGTCCGTCACTATTTGCGACAGCAAAGAAAAACCGTCGCTATTTGCGACGGATTTTTTTAGCGACAGATTTGCGATGGCCATTTAATTAGCAATATTAAAATTAAGTTATAATTAATTTAGCGACGGTCATTTAATTAATGATATTATAATTAAGTTTATAATTATGCTTGTGACGATTTTGCGACGTTGAGTTAGCAAAAATAAATTATTTAAATTTTTATTTTTTAAAATTATTTATTAAATTTGCAACAGTTTTACGATGACGAGTTAGCGATGGTTTTGCGACGGACTTTTAATTTTTTTAAATTAATTATTAAATTTTTATTTTTTAAAAAATTATTTATTAAATTTGCAACGATTTTGTGACGGCATTTTAGCAATGGTTTTGTAAGGGTTTTGCGATGGACTTTTAATTTTTTTTTTAAATTAATTATTAAATTTTTATTTTTAAAAAATTATTTATTAAATTTGCGACAATTTTGCGATGGCATTTTAGTGACGGTTTTGCGACAGATTTGCGAAGGTTTTGTGACAGTCGTTGAAATTTTAAAATTTTTACAAAATTTTAATTATTAAATCGGCTCCAACCCGATCGGGCAGCCCTCCCAGCCCGACCCAAAATAGATTCCAACCTGCCTCCAACCCGGAACCTATCCGGCTTGACCCAGAACAGACTCCGACCCGACCCCACCCTAGAACCGATTCAGTAGGCCGTCGCAATCTCCCTCGCTAATAATTATTAAAATTGTTGCTGGACGCGGGTTCGAACCAGCATCTTTATTGTGGGAGAGCATGTGCTCCACCACTAGGCTATGTGAATTCTTGTGCTTATTTTCACCTTATCTTAATTATATACTATATTTATAATATGATATTTTTTTTAGAAACATAATATGTACTTATATATATATATATATATATGGGGATTAATATATATACGTACATATATACATATTTATTTATATTGGTATGTGTATGTCTTCAACTTAACAATGTTTTTTTGCACATTCTACTATTTCAACACATATTATATATATATATATATATATATATATATATATAATTAAATTTTAAAATTTTTTAAAGATTTTTTTAGATTACTGACAGATAAAAGCCATCACAAAACCCTCGTTAATTGCGATGAATTTGCGAGGGATTAGTGTTTTGAAACCCTAATCCCTTGCAAATCCGTCGCAATTAGCGAAGGTTTTCGTGAAACCCTAATCCGTCGCAAATACGTCGCAATTAGCGAGGGTTTTGTGACGGATTTTACAAGTCATCGCTAATTTAAGAGGATTTTTTTGAAAATTTAAAAAATAAATTTATTATTTTATGAGGCATTGCAAAACCATTGCTAATTAGCAAGGGTTTTGCGATGATTTTATTAAAAAAATTTTAAAAATAAATTTATTATCAAGCCATCGCAGAATCGTTGCTAATTTGCAAGGGCTTTGTAACGATTCTTTTAAAAATATTTTAAAAATTAAATTTATTATCGGGTCGTTGCAAATCCATTGCAATTAGCAAGGGTTTTGCGAGGCGTCACAAAATTGTCGCTAATGGTGATTTTATTAAAAAAATTTTAAAAATAAATTTATTATCAAGCCATCGCAAAAAACCATCGCAAATTTGTGATGGTTTTACGACGGTTTTTTTTAAATTTTTTTAAAAAATTAAATTTATTATCGAGCCGTCGCAAATTCGTTGCAATTAGGGAGGATTTTGTGAGGGGTCGCAAAACCATCGCTAATTAGCGAGGGTTTTGCGACGATTTTATTAAAAAAATTTAAAATGAATTTATTATCAAGCCGTCATTAAACTGCCACTAATTTTCGAGGGTTTTGCGATGGTTCTTTTAAAATTTTTTTAAAAATTAAATTTATTATTGAGTAGTCACAAATCCATTGCAATTAGCGAGGGTTTTGCGAGGCTAGGCAAAACCATCGCTAATTAGTGAGAGTTTTGCTATGATTTTATTAAAAAATTTTCAAAAATAAATTTATTATCAAGCCATTGCAAAATCGTTGCTAATTTGCAAGGGTTTTGCGACGTTTCATTTAAAAAATTTTAAAAAATTAAATTTATTATCATACCATCGCAAAATTGTTGCTAATTTGCGATGGTTTTTTAAAAATTAAATTTATTATTGAATCGTTGCAAAACCGTCGCTAATTAGTGAGGGTTTTGCGATGATTTTATTAAAAAAATTAAAAATAAATTTATTAGCAAGCCATTACAAAATCATCACTTATTTGCGAGGATTTTGCGATGATTTTTTTTTTAAAAAAATTAAAATTAAATTTATTATCGGGCCGTCGCAGATCTATCACAATTAGCGAGGATTTTGCAAGGCGTCATAAAATCGTCGCTAATTAGGGAGGGTTTTGCGATGATTTTATTAAAAAATTTTAAAAAATAAATTTATTATCAAGCCGTCATAAACCGTCGCTAATTTGTGAGGGTTTTGCAACTATTTTTTTCAAATTTCTAAAAAAAAAATTTAAATTTTAGTATCGGGTCGTTCGCTAAACCGTTGATATTTGCGACGGTTTTTTAAATTATCTAATTTTAATTTATAATTACAAAATTCCATCACAAATCCATCGCAATTAGCGAGGATTTTGCGGCAGTTTCTTTGAAAATTTTTAAAAAAAATTAAATTTATTATCGGGTCATCGCAAATCCGTCGCAATTTGTAAAAGTTTTGCAACAGTTTTTTTAATTATTTAGATTTAATTTATAATTATAAAATTCTGTGGCAAAATCGTCGCTAATTTGCGAGGGTTTTGCGACGGTTCTATTGAGCTGTCGCAAAACCCTCACAAATTAGTAACGATTTTGCGACAAAAAATTGTAATTATAAATTAAAGCTATCCGTTGCAATTAGTGAGGGTTTTGTGATAGTCGTCGCAAATCCGTTGCAATTAGCAAGGGTTTTGCAATAGCCGTTGCAAATCTGTCGCAATTAGTGACGGTTTTGCAACGGCTATTCAAACCTTGTCGCTGTTTTCATTACCGTCACAAATCCATTGCAATTAGTGACGGTCATGTAGCCGTTGCAAATTTTTTGTCGCAAAATCCAATTTTTCCCATAGTGTAAATTCTAGAAGATATATATATATATATTTATATGGATCGAAAATAAAATATTAAGGTGGATATTATTTTTAAAATAACAATTTAAATGTTTAGATAAATAAATTTTTATAAAGGAACTTAGCGACATGCATCATGGAAATTAGAAGATATTTTCTAATACTTATTATTATTATTATTATTATTATTATTATTATTATTATTATTATTATTATTATATACATAAATGTGTGTGTGTGTGTGTGTGTGTGTGTGTGTGTGTGTATTTTATTCCCCTTTAAGTATTTCAAGGAAAATAAATCTCCAAATAAATAGGAAAACTCAAGTGGCAACTAGGAAGAAGAATTCCGGTTAAGATGGAAAAAGAAGGAAAAGGGAAAAGGAGATAATTTGTCCCAGGGTTAGGATTCGATTTTGAGTTTCCAAGAATTACACTCCTACCATTAATCACCAACTCTTGTGCTCATGTCATACAATCAAATTCTTTTCACTCTCAACCCAAGCTTTTCATATACCAAAAAAAATTCTAAACTTTAGATAACTCATCTTCTCCAATGCTTCATAAATTCACTAACTGAACTAAAACACAATTAAATGTATGAACAAATATGCACATATAAATACATACACCCACAAATACTTAGACAAACATAATTTAAATTCCATATGCACATGAAAGATGTCATTTAATGCTCCCATTTCCCACATACTAAGGTTAGGGTTTACACAAGGTATTACATCCTCCCTTCCTTAAAGGAATTTCATCTCGAAACTCAGGGTATCATACCTTTTTTAACAAATCCGGATACTTTCACCTTATCCAATCATCGGTCTCTCAAGTAGCATCTTGCATACCGTGGTGATCCCACAAAACCTTTACCATAGGAATCTACTTATTTTGAAGCGTTTTGACATTTCTGTCCAAAATCCTTACTAGCTTCTCGACATAACTCATATCGAGTTATAGTACTAGTGGTTCTTCATTAAGCACATGTCCAGATCATGATGGTATTTCTTTAGTTGTGACACATGGAACACATCATATATTCCATTTAAGCCTTCTGGTAAGTCCAAGAGATAAGCCACAGGTCAAATTCTTTCAACAATTGGAAATGGTCCTAGATACCTCGAACTCAATTTCCCTCCTTTCGAATACTTCAGGATTTCTCGACTAAGAGTCAACTTTAGGAACATTTGGTCTCCTACCTGAAACTCTAGTTCCCTTCTCCTGTTATCTACATAACTCTTCTGACGACTCTGAGTTGCTTTCAACCTTTCTTTTATTATTCTAACCTTATCCATCATCTCTTGGATATTTACCTCACCTGACTTGCTAACCTGACCATCTTCCAACCAACTCCAAAAAAATGGTACTTGACACTTCCTTCCATAAAGAGCTTCATACAGAGCCATCCTTATCGATGACTAGTAAATGTTTTTATACGCTAGCTCCGCGTAAGGTAGGCTTTCAGTCCACTTTCTCTGAAGTCCAGAATACACACCCTCAGCATGTCTTCCAAATTTTGAATAACTCTCTCAAATTGTTCCATCAGTCTAAGGATGCGCTATAGTACTAAACTTCAATGTTGAACCCATAGACTCTTGAAATTTATTCCAAAATCTTGAAGTGAACCTAGGGTCTCAATTTGATACAATACTCGATGGCACTCCATGAAGTCTTACAACTTTTAGTGTGTAAATTTGGGCCAACTTCTCTTTTGTGTCTCTCACGTTCACCGGTATAAAGTGTGCGGACTTAGTCAATCGATGTATGACCACCCAAATAGTGTTTTTTGTGATTTAGTGATTAGTAATCACGTGATAAAGTCTATGATTACCTCTTCCTATTTCTATTCGAGAATAAGTAAAGGCTGCTATAGTCTCGTAGATTTCTTATGCTCCACTTTGACCTTTTGACAAGTTAGACAAGTTAAGTACTTCGTCATAAACCTCACCATATCCTTCTTCATTCGGGACCACCAATATACTTTCTTTAAATCCTTATACATTTTTACCTCTCCTAGGTGAATAGCATACTTACTTCTATGTGCCTCCTCTAATATCCTCTTCTTCAACTCCTGATCTTGCGGTAAACATACGCAATTGTGAAAGTATAATACTCCCTTTTCATCTGTTCAAAAGTCCTATCCTCCACGTCCGATTTCCTTGTCCTTAAAAGCTTGAAATTTAGCATTGTCCTTCTCTGCTTCAATAATTTCTTGCTTCAACTCAAGCACTAACCTCAAATTGCTTATACGGATTTTTCCCTCATGAATGGTTGTTCCTATTCCAATAACTCATGTACTACTCGAATCTTGTTTTCTTATGCTAGCCATCTTAACCTTTCTTCTAACCGCATCTGCCACTACATTACTTTTTCCTGGATGATAATTTATACGACATCCGAACTCCTCCAGAAACTCCATCCATCTCCTTTATCTAAGTGATAGGGCCTAAATTAGTCATATATTTTCTAGTTATTTGAGGCTATTTTTGTGATACATTTTGTTCAATAACTGGTCATGTTTCTTCATATTTGAGATTTTACTCTAGGAAAGATATTTTGTGCATTATTTCAGATTTTAGAGAAAAAATAAGACAAAAATATCGCAAAACAGAACAGAGGCGGTGTCGGCCATGACAGGGGAACTAGCGCCGGCCACGTGCTACTGGCACGCACTTTGAGGTAATGAAAAACCAGTGAAACAGAGTGGAACAAAACCAAACCGACAATGGCTAGGAGGCTAGAGGCGGCGCCAACTGCACTCTGAAAGAGTTGGCGCAAAAATCAAAAAAAATCGATGAACGATTGGAGAAACGACCACAACCAGTGCCGGTCCTAGGTAGGACAGGCGGCGTCGGCTGTGCCCTAATGTTGAGGTGGTGCCCGATTTTTGCACGTAATTATTGATAATTTGCAGAGTTTTAGCATTTTTCCCACTTCTAGTAGGCCAGAAACCTTAAAGGAATGAAATTAAACACTTCTAAAGCCTATAAATAAAGGAAAAACACAAGGGAAAAGGAAGGATTCGCATATCAGAATAGAAAATCACTCAAATTTAAGGAGGAATTCTTCAATTCAAGGAGGATTGTGCAAGAGGGTCTACAAAGGAAGAAGAAGGGGACTTGTCTACGAGTGCTTTTTTTTACTTTTGTTTTCTTTTTCTTGGACAATGATGTATTAATTTTTTTATTGTAATTTGACATTATTTTAGGTATTCATGATTTTTAGAGTTACTTTGATCTTTTGATTAATTGATTATTATTCTTAGTATTTAATTACTTATGTTTATTACGAGATTAGTTGGTTGTTTCTTTCCATTAACTTGCTTGAAAAAGGGGTTGATTGTGTTTTCAATTCATTAGTTTCATATTTGTTGCCTCTTAACTTGCTTAAAAAAGGATTAATTACTAAGGGCGGGGTAATTAAAAGTTAATTGATGTCTGCCAGAATATGGATTCATTGGTTAATTTCATGTTTTAAGTTTGCCAGAATATGGAGATTTAATCAAGGATTGTGGTTAATGCATCTTTTGGGTGAATTAGTTGAGACAGAATATGTAATGCTAATTTATCTAGAAGATAGTGATTTCATGGATTGAAAAAGAAGTGAATCTATCTTAATCCTTCATGATGCCAAGAGAGTAATTAGTTATGATAACGGTTGAGTACTTTAAGATCATGTTTGTCAAAATAATGGTTTGAGTTACATAATTCTCCATCCTTGACATGTATATATTATTTTATTTTTTTTTCTTTTTATTTCTTTTTGCACTTTATTATGTCGGTTAAACAATGAAAGAAAAGTGATTAATGCATACTTGTTCCTGGAGGAACGACACTCGTTTTAAACCCTGTACTATGCTTAATGATGAGTACATTTGCTCATATGTGTAATTTGGGGTTAATATTTTAGTTAAACTTGATAGGAAATGTGCTTATTTTTAAATGATTTTTATACCCAAATCCATACACATCACTAAGGTTTAAATCTTTCTGCATGAAGATGTACTTAAAGCTCTTATGATCGGTGAACACTTCATAGTCTGCTCCGTATAGGTAGTATTGCCATTTCTTCAAGGTAAATACTATACCTACAAACTCTAGATCATGAGTTGGGTAATAGACTTCGTGTGGCTTCAGTTTCCTTGAAGCATAGGCTATCATTTTTCTTTCTTACATCAAGACCCCTCCTAATCCCTCCTTTGATGCATTCGTATATAAAGAATAAGGTTTATTCTCTTCAGGCAAACTTAGTACAAGAGTCATCATTAGTCTCCTTTTAACCTCTTGAAAGCTTTTCTCAAACTTTTTGTTCCAAAAAAATGGTACATCCTTCCTCAAAAGTCAAGTCATTGAAGAGTGCCAAGGTAGAAAAACTCTTGATAAATTGGCGATAATACTAAACTAAACTAAGGAATCTACGAATCTTGGTAATATTCTCTGGCTACTTCTAGTTTGCCACTATTTCTAGTTTTGCAGGGTCCACCTTAATACCGTCCTTGGATAAACATGGCCTAACCAAAACTTATATTTGCTGAATTTAGCAAAAAGTTTATGTTCTCTCAACTTCTCCAAAACCAGTCTCAAATGCTCAGCATGCTCCTCTGGACTTTTGGAGTAAACGAGACTATAAACGATGAATATCACAATGAACTTGTCCAAATACAATTTGAAAACTCTGTGCATCAAATCCATAAACACCGTAGGTGCTTTGGTTACCCTAAATGTCATCACTATGAATTTATAGTGGCCATATCTTATGTTGAAAGCTGTCTTAGGTATATCCTCCTCCTTAACTCGTACTTGATAATATCTTTGTCATAGATCTAACTTGGAATAATAGCTAGAACCTTGTAATTGATCGAATAGTACATCTATCAGGGGTAGCGGGTATTTGTTCTTAATTGTCAAGTTATTTTAGACGTCTATAATCAATGCAGAGCCTCAATGTCCCATCCTTTTTCTTCACGAATAGCAATAGTGCTCCTATAGTGACATACTTGGTCTAATATATCCTTGATTTACCAGTTTCTCCAATTGTTCCTTTAACTCATTTAACTCGGCAGGGGCCATTCAATAAGGCATTCTTGATGCCGGCTTAGCTCCCGATATCAGATCTATGGTGAACTCAACTTTCCAAGATAATGGAAGTGATATAAGTTCGGTAGGGAAAACGTCCTGAAATTCTTTTAATATTGCGGTATTCTCCAAGGTACACTGGTCATTAGGTTTATTTATCAAGTAGACTAGGTATCTATTGTATCTCTTTTTAAATATCTTCCAAGTCTTTGTCCCAACTATCAAAATTTTCAATTAATTTAAAGGTTTCCTATTGAATTTTATCACAACACATCCCGGTCTAACAAACTGCGCCATCTTAATCTTGCAATTTACTCTAACTCCATGCTTAGCTAACCAATCTATACCTAAGATGAGGTCATAATCCTCAATAGGTAAGACTATGAAATCTGCCTTAAGAATTTCTTTTTCTATTTTGATTTCACATTCTTGCGTCAGTTTCCCCGCTTCTACTATTTTTCCTAAAGGGGTACTCACCAATAAGGTATAGGGTAGTTCATCTGCATCCTAACCTAAATGACGTGCACTAGTTTCATTTATGTAGGAATGTGTGGATCCATGGTCTATAATTACATTAACAACATAATCTTGAATTGAGAGCATACCTTCCGCTACTGCTATATCGGCTTCTTCTCAGTTCAGGGTAAACACCTTAACCTTCACTTGAGGCTTTTGTCCACCACTTCTAGTAGCTCTAGTGGTTGTCCCTTTGTTAGAGCTAGTAGGTAGTGATGGGGCTCTTTGTCTAATCCAAGTGGCTTAGGACAATTGTTCCAAAGATGATTTGGATCTCTGCAATTGTAGCACTTCTTGGCTACTCCTTTCGACCAGCAATCTTTTTTCACATGACCCCACTTTTTGTAGTATCGACATGTTGGTAAATTCGAGGTTGTGCTTGTTGGAATAGTCCTCCTACTTACCCTTATTGCCCCACTATTGTGTAGTTGGGCATTTGTTGAACTATTATTTTGCTAGTTGCCTTATCTGTTGGTATAGTTTAGGCATCACTCAATGTTTATCTTCATTTTCCGTTTCTAGTGGTGGCATCCATCACGACTGCATAAGTTACTGGTAAAGAGGGTGCTAGAGCCCTCCTTAGCTCCTGCCTCAATCATCCACTAGGCACTTGCAGTATTTTGATAGGCACTTGCAGTATTTCGATAGTTGGGGAAAAGGGCGCTAGAGCCCTCCTTAGCTCCTGCCCTCCTTATTTTCGTTCTAGTCTTGTTCATTTCTGTTCCATATCGACTAGGCACTTGCAGTATTTCGATAGTTGTGTGAATCAGCCAGCATATTATGCCATGGTTATCTTCCCTGCCTCAAACTTTGGAATTTATCCTCTCTTTTCTCCATTATCCACTGTAGTATGTATTCTACCCTGAATGCCTCAGTGAAGTTGCTCCATATCCACTCCTAATCAATCCTTCTCCACTTTTCCGGAATGCGTTGCCACCATAGCCTAGCCAGTTCTCTCAATTGAAAGGCCTCTCTTCAGAGTACTGTAGAATGGAGAATATATCCTCCATCTACTCAATCTACTATTCTGCCTTCTCATATTATTCCCCCTCTCCATGGAAGGTCAGTAGCTAGAATTTCAAAAATTGTTCCAAAGCTACATCGTCACCCATAGATGCCCTCTTCTTAACCTTCTCTGATAGTAAATGGAGGATCTCCGTCATCTTGTGGAATGCTTGCCCAAAGGTTACCTCCAAAAGTCCCTCAAGTACTTCCTCATAGTTTTACCTGTAATCCTTTCCTATTTTGGGTATGGAATGCTATGTAGGTATAAACTCCAAGGTTAAGGATGCACTCTCCCAGGTTATTTTGTTGCGCACTATGGTCTTTCACTTTGGTACCATCTTAAGTCATACAAAGTCACTCAAATGATAAGTTATGCATGCATAAAGTGGTGGAATCATGTATGAACAAGTTATAGGTATTTCCCCAATAGAAATTTCAAACTTAACTCATACTAGATGATAAATCAAATAACTTTGGAAATAGGTAATCATTTGAAATAAGTAAACTTGTTATTTTATTTAAATAGCATAATTCAATAAAAGAAAGAAAAGGCATGCACAACATCCTTGTTTTACATGAACAAAAGTCCCAAATAACTTATAGCCAGAACACCCTTTAGTATCTAAAAGAAAGAATTAGGCCTTCCTAATCTCTATCAAAGGTTAATTCAACGATCTCACTCACCTTTTTTACCCTTTTTATCCTCAGTATCGGGCTTATAAAGCTAACTCGTTGTGTTCTTAGAAAAGTCTATCGCTTTTCCATCCGCAAAACCCAATGTCCAAGATTCCTTTGTAATCTTACCAGAACTCCCTGCAGTCCAAATGGGTCTCTTAGAACTCTCCGCCTCTGTAAAACCTACTTTCAGTCTCGCTCGCCTAACTTACTCTCGGCGTTGTACCATAAACTCTTCATATTTACTCCTTAGGGCCTCAAATTCTAACTCTCCCAGATTATCACTATCTGGGGTCAAATCCTCTTCTTGTACTGGTAGGTTGGGGACAGGCTCCTCCAATTCAGCTCTTTCATCCTCACTCTCCTGTTTCAGCTCCTTTAGCGCAGGGTCAGATTCAGACTCGCTAGATAGAGATGGTACAGGTGGTGGTGGTGGTGGTGCATTAGGCCCACACATAAAAGGCTAATCTCGTGCTACTAGCACAAATCTCCTAGCCATCCTATTCACAAACAAAAACTAGGGTAATATAAGATTTAAACACTTAAATAAGAAAATCTCATCATTTATATGTGTATTGCCTAAACCTAGGCTATGATACTACTCGTAATACCCTACTACATATATACCCTAAAAGGGCAGGGGTGCCATCCCATCCTTTGAACCAAGGGTCGTTATAACTAATAGAATAATAAAACTAAATTGGAAAAAATAGATTAAAAATTATTACAAGGGAAAACATTATCTACAAGTCTCTCATAACACAAGAAATAAAATGTAATGCAGCCAAGGCTATTATTATATGTATAATATGGATATAATATGGATATAAACGTATACATACATGTATAATATGGATACTATATTATACATATAATAATATTATATCCATTATACATATACATATTATAATGGATATAATAGTATTATTATGGATATAATGGATACATAATATTACTTATGTATAATATTAACGAATACATAAGTAATATTATACATGTATACATATTAATGTACATTATTATACGTACATTACATGTATAAACATATATACTATTATTATATGTATAATATGGATATATGTATAAACGTATATAATATATATGTATATATGTAGAAACATATATATACATATGTATATTATTATTATTATTATTATTATTATTATTATTATTATTATTATTATTATTATTATTATTATTATTATTATTATTATTATTATTATTATTATTATTATTATTATAGTAGTAGTAGTAGTAGTAGTAGAGTGTTAACAAATATTAGTTAATAGTTGTATCAATAAGTTATAAATAATGATTTTACTAACATCAATTAATAATAATTAATGATTGAGTTCTAATTGAACAACTATTAATAATATGGATAATATTATAATAATTGAATAATGGTTTTAACAATAAATATTCACAATAATTAATATTGCTTAAATAACGACAACAAGTAATTTTAATAACTAATCTTTTTTTAATCCAATAAATAGTAATTAATAATTTAAAAATAAATAAAAACAATAGTAATAGTAACATATATTAATATATTCAAGAGAATAATATAATTTTCATACTATATTAATTGAAGATAACAATAATGCACTAATTACAAACAATGAACTATTAAATGTAAATATATCTCAGTAGGGATTTTATCTCACAATATATTATATTAAACATCATTAATAGTACAAATTCAATACTCATAAGCAAATCATTTCACTAGCTTCAAATATCAGTAAATAAATAAATGATAATATATATAGTAAGTAAATACTTAAATAATTAAATCAATAAATATTAGCCATGCTAATAATAATTTTTAATAATAAGTGTTATATATATATATATATATATATATATATGTATGTATGTATATATTATTGATGATGTTAATAGTACTAACAAACATTATTCACAATAAATAATAGTAATCATATTGTGATATCCATGAATAATATATAGGGCTAGATTACTTAACTTTACAAGCATAATTGGTTCATCTAATCCAAAATATAATGGCATATCCAATAATTCATACAAACCCTAATCCCACCTTCAATATTCATACGACCATATCACTCAACTAAACTTTTGTTTAGGCACTATAGTTACCTCTTAATATAGCCAATCTAAAAGCTCGGTTGGTGACTCCTTGCTTAACAAGTTGAATCCGTTGAGCGTAGAAAAGAACCTGTTTAGATCCCCTAGGCGTGTGATCATGAGAGAAAAAAGAGAAGCACTCTGCCCCTTCTTGATTTCGACCAAAAGGGAAAAGAAAACATAGAAAGGATTGAAGAACTTGAAGTAAAAATATCAGTTTACCTTGAGAAGATTTGCCAAAGGAAGGGCTTCAATTATCTTTGAGAAGAGAAGGTCGGCGGTGCTGAATCCATAGCCGAAACAAGAAAGAGTTGAGGGAAGTTTTGCTTCGGTTCCTTTGGCTTGGTGCATAGGAAGAAATATGTCTTTTGATGGTTGGATTATGTGTGTGTATAGGACACCCAAATGGTTGTAATATGTGCGAGTGTTTCGGTTCAAGCAAACTGCTATAGCCGAGACTTTGGTTATAGCTTAATGTCTCGATTGTGCATGTGTGAACTTGTGCTGATTGAAACTTGGGTTCAAATTTTCAATGCTAACATTGGTGTATCATCTGGGTTTGTTTGATGATATGGTATAGCCTAGATCAGCTTGTGATAAAAGCAGTTGATATTTTATTAAACAAAGAATGTTAAGCCTTTAGAGTTTGGAAAATGTGGGAACTCATCTTCAGCTGGCTATATTTTCGTGTGTGCATACAGCCTTGTTGCTAGCTTTTGATGCAATTGAGGAAGGCTTTTTCTGTTTGGTGGGTGAACATAAGCTGACCGAAAAGCTGTTGCTCAGGGTTGGTTATGGGTGTCGACTGCTATGCTGATTAAGATAACATGGCTGAGATAACCATAATTTTATCTAGTATAGGAGAAGGATATATAAGAGTTCTAAGTAGTTAGGAGTTCTTTCTGCTGGCTGATTGTACTTGGTTTTAGACTCTTAAGGTAAGAAGCAGAAAGTTTTTTTTTTTCCAACTTGTAGTACATGTTGTCAGCTATAGTATGTAATGGAAAAAAGTCTTGGGGTGGCCGAAGTTTACTGCTGGAACTCAATACAATTAAAGAGGTTTTCAACTTTGCTGATGTAATGCAACTAAGACTATCAAGTAACAAGTGAAAAGCCCATACCTTATTCAATAATAGGAAGGCATGAATTCAATAGTTTTATATAGGAGCATAAGAGTTTAGTAGCTACCAAAACACAGAAGGAGCAATTCAGGGATAGCTCACGGAATTAAAATTCTAAGCTAATTAAAATTCTACTCAATCAACAAGGCTTCTAAGCTAACCCTCTGTCATGCTCCGGAACAGAGGATAACATAGCAACACCCCAAAAAGGAAATGTCGAATCCTTACATACTATAAATAGCCAAAACATAATATTCTAGAAATACTTTGAGTACATCCTTATACCATTTTTAAATCCAAAACATAACACAAAAGGTTGATTCTTAATGTCGTTCAATAACTCTAGAACAAGCATACAAGAACCGAACATAAATGAAAACTAACTAGTCATTCTAGGTCCTCTTCAAACCATTCTTCCAACACATCCCCATTTAACTGAGAACCTGTAAAATGTTAAATAAGTAGTGAGCTCACTAGTTCAGTACTATAAATAGCCAAAACATAATATTCTAGAAATACTTTGAGTACATCCTTATACCATTTTTAAATCCAAAACATAACACAAAAGGTTGATTCTTAATGTCGTTCAATAACTCTAGAACAAGCATACAAGAACCGAACATAAATGAAAACTAACTAGTCATTCTAGGTCCTCTTCAAACCATTCTTCCAACACATCCCCATTTAACTGAGAACCTGTAAAATGTTAAATAAGTAGTGAGCTCACTAGTTCAGTAAGGAAATCTGGCTTACCTGGGATTGAGCATGCTACATATACATATACATTTATAAAATGTTTATTCAAAATAGCTTAGAAGTTAGGGTAGAACATAACTCATGGGATTTTAGAATATCTGCTTGGTGGGTTGGTCACACCATATGAAGATCTCTGAAAACTCACACAAGGAAACAAGAGGGTGTTGGGGATATGCCCTAGAGTCAATTTGTACTTATACAATTGTCATTATGTTTTATATAATAATATGAGGCTTTCTTTTCCATGAATAGTGAGTTTTGTTTTGTTGGTCATCAAGTACGTGACTTGATAGTAAAACCCTACAATGAATACAATGACTATTCTAAAAGCTGTCCTCGATCGATTATTATTATTGGAATAATAATAAATTAAGATTAGTATGTTTGTGACTTGATGGCTATGTTTTACTGGCCATGGATATTTGTGATATCGAGTCAAGACATAAATAAATGTTAGAGAACATTGTATTGGACATGACCCACTGTGAGAGTACTTCATGGAATATGTCATAAGTACTTTCTAGCCATAATAATATTGAAAGTCCTTCGACCTAAATTCATCATAGTTTCTTACTTGATAAATTCTATATTTTGACATTGTCTAAAGTTGTCTTTAACCAGATAATAAATTAGACTACTGTTGGATATAGAATAAATCAAGGAGAGGAATATGATTGATTGTGAAGGAATTTGTCCCTCTCAGTTATGGGAGAGATATCTATGGGCCCCTTGATAAGTTAGACTGTTAAAAATGCATGGTCGTGCTCAAATATATCAATCTAAGATATTGATATCATTTGTTTGAACAGTCTACTATGAAATCAAGAAATAATTGATTAAGCTTAATAAGGATGACATGCTCCGTGCCTTATGCTTAATCTGGATATCGTGTGACGAAAGGACTAAATATAAAATTATGGTTTGGTTCAAAGAGATCACCGATCTTCATTTAACCTGAATAGTTATAATGTTTTGCTAGAAACCGCTTATAACTTGTGGGCCATTTAAATATGATTTAGGCACACTGCCAGTGTTAAATGAACCTATAGGGTCACACAATAAGCGAACTTGTTAGGTTATTTTTCTGGTGACCAGGTTCGATGAATTTGGATGATATCCAGATTATAAGAATCTGACTCGGTAAAATAATTAGTTAAATTACCGAGATAATGGCAGAATCTTATCATATCAGTTTTAATTTAATTTGAATTTAAATTAGAATATGATAAGATATTATTAGGGTTGGACTCTAAGAGGTTCGAGGGTTTTTAAGAAAACCCTAGCCGTCTTTCAATAGTCCAATTTTTCGGTTGAGAACGTTCGTGCCATTCTCTACCAGAAAAAAACATCTCAAACCCTAGGCGCTAGCACTCCCCGGGTATCGAGTGAGTTCGCGGTGTGTATCCGATAGAGGACGTTCGCATACTGCAGCGTCTGGTGATTGTTCGGGTTGAACGTACGACAGCGCAACCAGAATCGAAGGATTTCGATTACAGCAACCAGAGGTAATTCTTAAAGCTTTGATCTTCTTAATCGTTTGCTTGGGTCCTCGGGAGGGATTCGTAGATGTTTTCCGCGTTTAGGAGTCCACGAATCCCAACAGAGGGAGGAAATGAAGAATAACGAATTCTTAGTGTTAATCAATACTAAATCAAATGAGGCATAACTGACACCTGAATACCGAACTAGTGCTTTTTATTCAATGAAAATAATGACAAACATATCAAGGGGAGAAATCCATCGCTTCCAAAGAAGGAAATCGGTGCCGAAATCAAATCAGAAGGGACCCAGTGCCAGGTGTGGGAAGCACGACACTGGCCAATGTGAAGCTGGCGCAAGCCTTGAGCGAGGGAGCTGGCACCGAGGGTGCTCTGGATTGCACGAATGCGATTTTCAGAGCACCCAAAAGCTAACCTGCAACATCCTAACCCTAAGAACCAATCCAACCATTCACTTTATCAAGGAAAAACACCATTTTTGTGCCCCAAAAACCATTTAAACATATATATACATACTTAAACATAACTTAATTCACGAAGATGATTCATGCTTGGAAAGTTAGTTTGGTTTAACTGGTCAGTCTCCCAATTATTATATCTCATTAGAAGAAGGGCCTTAGTTTATTCTAGGTATTGTATCCCCCTTGTAAGGCCTTATAGCTTATAGGGTTGGGAATTCCCTACTAAAGCAGAACCCACAAATAATTCAACATTCTCATAAATCAAAATTGAAACATAAACATAGAACCCAACTTAAACTCATAAATTCCATTCACAATATCAAAATAGAATTTAACAAGTAAACATATCATGCTCAAATCCATTTTCCATATATTCAAAATAGTATTTTTCATAAAGAATTCAAAAACACCTTTGATTTAGAAGAAAACAGTAATCAGAAACCAAAACGCAGGAAACCCAAATCTCCTTACCTACTGAATTCAAACTCTTGGAACCTCTTAAAGCTTCCACTCAAGCCTCCAAATGCCTAAGTATCTTCAATTAGCACCCAAACAACACAATTCGTTCATAAATTAGTTTTCCCCAATTCAAAACCCTAACACCCTTTACCTTCAATTCATGATCAAAACACCACTACTATGTTATTGATACCATTAAAGATAAGAGGGAAACCATCTTACCAGGATTTGATGCTGAAGGTTCTTGCCCCTTCTCAAAAGCACCAATCTCCCTATTCTTCTCCCTCTCTGGAACAACTTCTGGACATAACGTAACTGTTCAAGACATTACTGAGCCTATAATTAAGTAAATAACAAAAACTCCCTAACTAAAATAATTACAATTTAGCCCCATATTAAGCCTTATGGATCCTAGCCCACTAATTAAAGAAAACAACAACCCAATAAGCCCATTAAAGGAAGAAATCTGTGGGCTCACATTCCACCCTCCTTACAAAAAGTTTCGTCTTTAAAACTTATGTACCTTAGTCCTCGAATAAGAAAGGATACTTCTGGCATGCATGTTCCTCTAACTCCCAAATCACTTCTCACTTAGAATGATTTGACCATTGCACCTTAACATAGGGTATTGTCCTCCATCTCAAACATGTAGCTTCCTATCTAAACCGGCACCTCCTTATAAGTCAAGTCTTCATACACTCACAAAGGCAATATTTTCAAAATATGACTTGGGTCCGAAACATACTGTCGTAGCTGGGATACGTGAAAAACACCGTGTATCCTGGATAATGCTGGCGGCAAGGCTAACTTGTAAGCCAAATCTCTTACTCTCTCAAGGATTTCATACGGCCTTTCATACTTTGGACTTAGCTTCCTACTCTTACCAAACCTCATTACACCCTTCGTAGGAGATACCTTCAAATATATTTTTTCACCACATTGAAACTCCAGTGGTCTTCGTTTGCTGTCAGCCCAACTCTTCTGGTGGTCCTGGGCAGCTTTCAATCTTTCACGAATAACCAATACTTTATTTGAAGCAATATGTGCTAACTCTAGTCCAGTTATACTCATTTCCCCTACGTCATCCCAACAGCTTGGAGACCTACATTTCCGTCCATAAAGAGCTTCACAAGGTGCCATTCCAATACTGGCTTGATAACTGTTATTGTAGGAAAACTCTACCAATGCTAAACTGTCAATCCAGCTTTCCTTGAAGTCCAACACACAAGCCCACATCATATCCTCCAATGTTTGAGTTGTCCTCTTTGACTGACTATCGATTTAAGGATGAAACATTGTACTAAGTGTGACGGTGGTTCCCATAGCCTTGTACTCTTCAAAAATCGAGATACAAACCTAGTATCTCTATCTGATACTATACTCACTGGCACCTCGTGCAACCTGACAATCTCACCCATGTATATTCTAACCAACTCCTCCATAGAAACTATTACCTTCATAAGCATGAAGTGCGCTAACTTGGTTAGATTATCCACCACAATCTAGATAGTGTCTTTTCCCATCTTGGTCTTAGGTAACTTGATGATAAAATCCATCGTGATATACTCCCACTTCCACATCGGAATTTTCAAAGGTTTGAGTAATCCAGCAAGTATTTGATGTTCTGCCTTAACTTGCTGACATACCAAGCACTTAGACACATATTCTGCTATACTCCACTTCATACAACTCCACTAATAGTACTTCTTGAAATCCCAGTACATTTTGGTTCCTCCCAGGTGAATTAAGAACCTCGTGCTGTGCGCTTTCTTAAGTACCTTGGTCTTCAATACCTCATCATTGGGAACACACAATCTGCCTCTAAAACGAAAATTGCCATCTGCATGAATCTGAAAGTCTACTTGATTACCTCCAAGAGCCACTACTCTTTTCTTTTCCAATTCCGCTTCCCCCAGTTGGGCCTCCTTGATTCTCTCAACTAAAGACGATTGTGCCACCATAGCAACCAAACATCCCGTAGCTGATTGCACCGTTTCTAATTCCAACCTTTCAAACTCTACAATAAATCGATCCTGATCAATGAGTAGAGCTGCTAAAGTGTCGGACCTCTTCCTACTAAGAGCATCTACTACCCAATTGGCCTTTTGGGGATGATAGTTGATCTTCAAATCATAGTCCTTGAGTAAATCCAACCATCACTGTTACCTCATGTTAAGTTCTTTCTATGTGAATAGATACTTTAAACTCTGATAATCAGTGAAGATCTCACACGTTTCCCCATACAAATATGTCGCCAAATCTTTAGTGTAAACACTATTGCTGCCAACTCCAAGTCATGTGTTGGGTAGTTTTGCTCAAAGGCTTCAACTGCCGAGAAGCATAGGCGATCACCTTACCATTCTACATCAACATACAACCCAATCCATTCTTCGAGGTATTGCTATAACTAATGAATCCTTCTACCTCTAACAGTAATGCCAAAACAGGTGCTGATGTCAGTAATTCTTCAGCTGTTGAAAGCTTTTCTCATAAGTCTCACTCCACTTAAACTGAACTCTCTTCTGGGTTAACTGCGTCAATGGAGTAGCAATCCTTGAAAAGTCCATTACAAACTTCCAGTAGTAATTTGGCATGCAACTTCTACTCCCTGAATATTTGCAATACCACTCTTAGATGTTCCTGATGCGCTTCCTCAGATGGGGAGTACACCAGAATATCATCTATGAACACCACCACGAACCTGTCCAGCTCATTCTTAAGGACCTGATTCATCAAATCCATAAAAGCTACTGGTGCGTTAGTTAAACCGAAAGGCATGACTAGGAACTCATAGTGCCCATACCGACTTTGGAAAGCGCTTTTCGGTATGTCTTCAGGTTTAATCAGCAATTGATGATACCCGAAACATAAATCAATCTTAGAGAACATTTTCGCTCTTTTCAACTGGTCAAACAGATCATCAATCCTAGAAAGTGGGTATTTGTTCGTCACTGTGATCTTGTTCAATTCTCTGTAGTCGATGCACATCCTCATACTTTCGTCCTTCTTCTTCACAAACAAGATGGGATCACCCCATGGAGATACTAGGACGTATGAATTTCTTGTCCAACAACTCCTAAAGTTAAGCTTTCAGTTCTTGTAGCTTAGCTGGTATCATGCGATATGGTGCTTTCGAAATCGGTTCAACTCCTAGAATCAAGTTGATTTCAAAATCGACCTCTCTCTCTGGTGGTATGCTTGGCAGATCCTCCGGAAACACATCCCGGAACTCATTTACAATTAGGATATCCTCAATTCGCTATTCTTGCTTCTTCATCTCCACCACGCATGCTAAATATGCCTCACAACCTTTTTGTAGATTCTTGCGAGCCCTAACCACAGAGATCATCGGCATCGATCTCTTACCCATCACTATTCTTTCACTTCGAAAGTGGAGAACAGCTTTGTCTGATAGCGCAAATTGCAACTCCTTCTTCCGGCAGTCCACCAAAGCGTGATTAGTAGCCAACCACTCTATACCCAAAATCACGTCAAAATCAACCATATTTATCTGAATTAGGTTCGCATCAAACTCCTCCTTAACAATAGCTACCCGACATCCCTTATGCACCATGTTAGAAACCAAAACTTTTCCATTGGGTGTTACTACTCTATATGAATAAACTAGATGAGTAGGGTCCGATTTCAAGATCTTAGCAAACCTACGAAATATGAACGAATGCGATGTTCCACAATCAAATAACACTACAGCATGCACAAAATTAATTAGGATAGTACCTGTCACAACGTTATTAGCTATCTCAGCCTCTTCCTGAGTAAGAGCAAAAACTCGAGCGTTGGTTTTCTGTTTCTGATCTGTTGCTCTGGGTTGTTGCATGCTTCCTGACACCTAAGTCGGTTTTGTAGCTGGCTCGGGGCACTGCCCAATCTTATGTCCCAATTTCCCACATCGAAAACAGCCTCCTGAAGCCTATCTACATTCTCTCAGATGTCGATTGCCACAAGAGGCACACTCCTTCCAGAATGTGCTGGCATTAAAAGCTATAGACCTCACTGCACTAACTGTTGGTGCCCCTGATGTAGCCGGCCTGACCTGACTAAGACAAGCTCTCATCTTTGCATCTGGCAGACCCGTGGATACCTACCCAATTTGATCCTGACTGAATCCCGGTCTAGTACTCTGTCCATAACTGACCATAGGCTTAGACCCCTATCCCTGGCTGAACACTAATCTTGGTTTCTTCCTGTCCCTATTTGCATCAGATCTCTTGACCTCCGCCTCAATGTCCAGACTCCTCTGATAAGCTTTCTTGTAGGTGCTAGGTCTGATTACAGATAACCTTCCACGAATCCTAGATAGCAGCCCATGCACAAAATAGTTGGTCCTTAAAGTAGGATCCCGAATAACTGCAAGAACATATTTGCCCAACGAATTGAACTTGAGTGTGTAATGAGTCATACTCATCTGTTCTGTCTACACCAACTCAAAGAACTGATTTTCCTTCTCGATCTTGAATATGTCGGGGAAGTACTACTCCAAAAATACTTCTCTACACTTCTCCTATGTAAATGGCTTATCTCCTTAGTGGTAAATGGGCTTCACCAACTCAGAACAGAACAACTACTTTCTGTTTAACTCCCTTAAGGACCTTTATGGTCTCAAAATAGTGTTCCAGTTCTTCAATCCACTCATCGGCTTTCTTGAGCCCTCCTAAACCATTAAATGTCAGAAACACCATATTTTTTACCCTTTCATAGAGTGATCGAGCTTCCGAGTCATTCCTCAGATATATGCGCTCCTGGTCCTATTGTAACTATTGCTGCTTTGCCTGCAACCTAAGCTATTCTTGCTGAACTCTGATCTGCTCTTACTGTAGCATTTACTAACTTTGCATCGCTTGAGCCACCATAGCTAATGTAGTAGGCATATCCATCGGTGTACTAGGTCCCAGCACGGCTGTGACTGGTGGTACCATTATAGTAGCTCGTGGAACAAACGGTGGAAGTGGGGGCAGTTTGACCCCAACAAAATGATCCCCTGTCCTACGTGGTGCTAACACAGTGGTGGATGAACTCTAACCCCTGTTACCCCGACTAGTTTGCCCTTTTGCTCATGTAGCCGTCAGTTTATCTCTGTCATTGTCCCTAGTACCCTCTTGAACAGTCTTCCTTGCACCACGTGCCATTGCAAAAAAGCCACTCACGTGCTAAAGAGACAAAAAAAGAAAAGAAAATAATTTACTAAACAATCAACCTTTTTAAAAAATACTGAAAACACTACTTATGCTACCATCTTCCTTAAATTTAAACTTATAGGTTATCCCTTAATTCCATGCCTATTATCCTAAATTTTTAGCCTAGGAAGTATAATCTTGGTTTCTGATACCACTAAATATCACACCCCAGAACTGAGATGACATGGCAACACCCCAAACCCCAAAAAGGAAATGTCGAACTCTTACATACTATAAAAAGCCAAAACATAACATTCTAAATATACTTCAGAGAACATCCTTACATCATCTTTAAATCTAAAACATAACATACATAAATGTTGATTCTTAATGTCATTCAATAACCCTGGAACAAGCATACAAGAACCGAACATAAATAAAAACCAACTAGTTATTCTAGGTCCTCTTCAAACTACTTTTTCAACTCATCCTTATTTAATTGAGAACCTACAAAATGTTGAATAAGAGTGAGCTCACTAGCTCAGTAAGGAAATCTGGCTTACCTGGGAATGAGCATGCTACATATATATATACATTTATAAAATGTTTGTTCAAAATAGCTTAGAAGTTAGGGTAGAACACAACTCATGAGGTTTTAGAATATCTTCCTGGTGGGTTGGTCACACCATATGAAGATCTTGAAAAACTCACACAAGGAAACAAGAGGGAGGAAAGGATGAATAACGAATTCTTAGCGTTAATCAATACTAAATCGAATGAGGCATAACTGACACATGAATACTGAATCGGTACTATTTATTCAATGAAAATAATGACAAACATATCAAGGGGAGAAAACCATCGCTTTCATAGAAGAAAATCGGTGCTGGAATGAAATTAGAAGGGACCTGGCACCGAGTGGGGAAAGCACAGCCGGCATTAGGTGCACTGGCCAGTGTGAAGCCGGTGCCAACCTTGAGCGAGGGAACCGGTGCCGGATGCACTCTGAAATGCAGAAATGCAATTTTCAGAGTGCCTAAAAGCCAACCTGCTATACGCCAACCCAAGAACCAAACCAACCATCCACTTTATCAAGGAAAAACACCGTTTTTGCGCACTAAAAACCATTTAAACATATATATGCATACTTAAACATAACTTAATTCATGAAGAAGATTTATGCTTGGGAACATGGATTGGTTTAATTGATCAGTATCCCAATTATTATATCCCATTGGAAAAAGGACCTTAGCTTATCCTAGGTATTGTATCCCCCTAGTAGGGCCTTATAGCTTATTGAGTTGGGGATTCCCTACCAAAGCAGAATCAACAAACAATTCAACATTCTCATGAATTAAAATTAGAACATAAACATAGAACCAAACTTAAACTCATAAATTCCATTCACAACATTAAAACAGAATTTAACAAGTAAACATATCATGTTCAATACTATTTTCCATATATTCAAAATAGTATTTTTCATAAAGAATTCAAAAACACCATTGATTTGGAAGAAAACAGTTACCAGAAACCAAAACGCAGAAAACCCAAATCTCCTTACCTATTGAATTCAAACTCTTTGAACTTCCTAAAGCTTCCACTCAAGCCTCCAAATGCCTAAGTACCTTCAATTAGCACCCCAAACAACACAATTCGTTCATAAATCAGTTTTCCCCAATTTAAAACCCTAACACCCTTTACCTTCAATTAATGATCAAAACACCACTACTATGCTATTGATACTATTAAAGACAAGAGCGAAACCATCTTACCAAGATTTGATGCTGAATGTTTTTGCCCCTGCTCAGAAGCACCACTCTCCCCGTTCTTCTCCCTCTCTGGAACAGCTTCTAAAAATAACATAACTATTCAGGACATGACTGAGTCTATAATTAAATAATTAATAAAAGCCCCTAACTAAAATAATTGCAACTTAGCCCCATAACTTATAATACTAACTATTAAGTTTTATGACTCCTAGCCTACTAATTAAAGAAAACAATAGCCCAATAAGCCCATTAAAGCAAGAAATATGTGGGCTCACACCCTCCAAGAATTTAAATGTATAAAATCTGAATCAATTGGGCAGCTAAGGCTAGAATTTTCCAGAAATTCAAACGACACTATTTTATTTTTATTTTTATTTTTTTAAAATAAAAGATTAGAGAATATATTTGCAATGGTTGAAATTCTTTTTATTTAAATACTAAAAAAAGCTTAATTAAAATAAATTTCAAGGTATAGATAAAATTATTTTATTATCTCTTTAAACTAAATTCTAGGAGATGATTATATATATATATATATATATATATATATATATGTAAAATTTTAAGGTGGATATTGTTTTTAAAAAAAAATTAAATGTTTAGATAAATAAATTTTTATAAAGGAACTTAACGACACCAAAGAAATTAGAAGATATTTTCTAACACTTATTATATATATATATATATATATATATATATATACACACACACACACACACACCCATACACACACACATATGTTTATATATATATATATATTTTTTTTTTTTTTGTGGGTGGGTGCGTGTGTGTGTGTGTGTTTTATTCCCCTTTAAGAATTTCAAGGAAAATAAATCTCCAAATAACTAGGAAAACTTATGTGGTGATTCGGAAGAAGAAGTTCGATCAAGATGGAAAAGGGAAAAGGAGATAACTAGTGCTAGGGTTAGGATTCGATCTTGAGCTTCCAAAAACTACACTCCAACCATTAACCACTAGACTACAACAACTCTTGTGCCTATGTTATACAATTGAATTATCTTCACTCTCAACCCAAGCTTTTCATTATGCCAATAAAAATTCTAAACTTTAGATAACTCATCTTTCCCACCCTAAAGGCTTCATAAATTCACTAAGTGAACTAAAATACAATTAAATATATAAACAAATATGTGCATATAAATACACACATCCACCAATACTTAGACAAATATAATTTAATTTTCATATGCACATGCAAGATGTTATTCGATGCTCCCATTTCCCACATACCAAAGTTAGGGTTTAGACGGGGTATTACAGACACTAAAGGAACTACAACTACAGTCGACAGGGAGGGTCATTAAAGTTAAGAAAGGTTAAAAGGTAAAAGCACTACGAGATCTTTGATTCCTCTGCACCCTAAGTGAAGACATAATTAACTTAATTTTATGAAAATAAAATTGAGTGCAAACGCTTTTTTTTTATTTAATATCTTGTATATTTTAACTAATTTTCAATTATAAAAATTTCTAAAAAACTATTTTAAACTATCTTTTAATCATAAAAACTTCTTAAAAACTATCTTTTTATTAAAAAAATTCAAAAAAAAAGGGGGGGGGGACCGCTAAACTAGTAGTTTGGAAATCTCAACTACAATCACCAACTGTTGGTTGGCTCAACCGCTAAATCAAGGTTTTTGAGTTAACCAATAGTGGTCAAGGCTAGTTAAATGGTATAATTCTATGGGATTTAAGAATGAAATAAAAAGTTTAAGATTGAAAGCAAATTATACGAGAAGATAAATTGGAAGATGACTTCTTAAAAAAAAATTTAAGAGGAAAAATATGATTTAAAAAAATCGAAGGGCAAACATTCCTAGAGACCCTCGAACAATTTCAAATTTCAATTTTTGTCCTCCAACTAAGAAAAGCGTAAAATAGTTCCTCGTACTTTCTAATTTTCTAGATATTATCCTTCCATTAACGATCAACTAACAATTCTATTAATTTTTAAAGGTATTTCGATAATTTTATATTTTAATTAAAAATAATATTTTTTTATTTTTATTTTTTTTTTAAATATTTTTTGTCTTTATTTTTTCTTTTTCTTTCTTTTCTCCTTCCTCTTTTCTGATTTTCCATTTCTTCTCCTTGTCATTACAATTACACCGATAGGATTATAGTCCTCACTTCCCACCAGTCATTCAACTCTTACCACCATTTAATCCAATAGCTATTTCTCAGACCTCAACCCAATGGCCTCTAGGGAGGCTCCCTTAAAGCTAACTGCTTACACAGACAATTCCGCTACGATATTGTTATGTATTGACAATGTTCTTTTCTTATTTCTTGAAGGTTTTTGGATCTTACACTTATAGCATTTCTTGTCTTGGCAAGTTTTTTGCATTTCTATTATATTTTTTATCAAGTATTTTGTGTCAATTTTGGCATCTTATTTTTGTGTATGTATGTGCGAGAATGGATGTAGGGGTTTATGTGTTGTTCTTGCTAATCTGAGAAAAAGGGCTTATAGATAATTTGCAATGTTTGATGTTGCAAATTGATTTTCTTTTTCTTTCGGCGACTTTTTCTATGGTTTTAATAGTATTTTCACTACCTAGCCTTCACCTATTGCTGGAAAGATTGTAGAAATCAACTTACATTATCATCTCTACCGCCCCTTTGCTGTTATGAAATAAGAAATTGGAAAACTTTCTCTTTTCACTTCTTTTTGTTGATCAGAAGTTTCAATTTTAGATACAAAAGTCCTTGATCTTAGAATGAAGAATTAGGCTATTGATAGGGCCTAACTATTTGAGGTGATTTGTGAGGTTTTTTTTTATGTAATAGCTAGTCAATTCCTTTACGTTTTGATGAAATTGAGATAATTGGTTGTAGAAAGATTTTCTTTGAATTTTGTGCAGAAATTACAGATTTTAGAACTTAATTACATCGTTCTAGTATTGAACTAGCGCCAGCCCAAGGTGTATGAACTGGCCTTGGTTTAATTCGGGAAGAATGTGGAAAAATAAAGGAAAAAGTAGAAGAAATTGGCCCGGACAGAGGAGAGCCAGCTCGGCTCAGAGTAAGTTTTTGGCACCGTTGTTGGGGAACAATATCATGAAAGCTTGAATTCTATTGATTTAGCCATGTAAATATGTATATATTCTTTGTTGTAATTATGCGCCATATTTTGTTGTTTGTTTGTATAATTATGTGGACTAATTTACTAATTGTGGTATTTTGGGTAATTATTATATTTAATTGAATAATCGTAAAATCCAAAACCTTATTTTCTTCTCAGGTTTAGTTCTTGGTTTTTGACTAGACAAATGAAAAGAGACATAATAGACTTTAACCCAAAAATTAAAAGAACTTTGATAAGGATTCGAAGGGCAGATAGGCAAAGGGCTAACAAATTAAGTTCAGCAAGAGAGATAAAAGTTAACCAGAACAAACAATAGTGGTAATAGTAATAACAATAGGAGGACTATAAGTGATTTTGCTAGACCTGCAATTTCAGGTATTGATTTGAGTATTGCTAGACCAAAGGTGGAAGTTAATTATTTTAGGACCAAACCCTACATTATCTAAATGATTCAAAATATGGTCCAATTTGATGGGTCGCCTAATAAAGATCCTAATCCCCACCTTACTAGTTTTTTGGAGAGTTATGATACTTTTAAGATGAATGGGCATCGGAAGAAGCTATAAAATTGAGACTCTTTCCTCTTTCTTTTAGGGATAGAGCTAAATTTTAGTTAAAATCTTTGCTAGTAAGATACATAACTATATGGAATGGACTTGCTGAAAATTTTCTAGTTAAATATTTTCCTCCAACTAAGATAGTCAAGCTTAGAACTGACATTTTTGCCTTCCAAAAAATGGAGTCTGAAAGTTTGTATGAATGTTGGGAAAGATAGAAGAAGATGCTTAAGAAGTGTCCTCACCATGAGTTTGAATTAGTCACGTAAATACAAATCTTTCATAGTGAATTGAATTTTACTTCAAAACAATTGATTGATGCATCAGTTAGAGGGACAACAAGTTCTAAGACTCCGGAGGAGTTGTATGAGTTGATTGAAAACATTGCTATGAACAATTACTTGTAAGGAAATCCAAGGCCTAGGACTCTTGTCCAAGGAGATCACAAAATTAATGTCATAGCTGCCTTAGAAGCTAAAGCTAAGGCATTGGCTCAAAAGATGGAACAACTTGTGGAGGCCCCTTCTAAGGGCAAGTAATAATGAATGTAAATTGTAACTTTTGTGGAGAAGGGCACCCCAATCATGAGTGCCAGTATATGAATTCATTCCAGGAGTCCTTGGAACAATCTACTTTTATGGGGAATGGGAGATCGGGTAATAATCCTTATAGTGCCATCTACAATCCTAATTAGAGGAACTATCCTAATTTCTCTTGGACAAATCAAAACCAACCTAGGCAAACCCCTTCAAACTTTAGTGGAAACCAAAGGACTCAATCTTTCTTGTCTAACAATGCATTACCACCAAAGCCATCATTGCATAAATTAGTTAACAAAATGGTAAGCTCAATTGAGGCATGTTTTCAAGGAGTTGATGCTATGACCAAGAATTTGGATGCCTCAATGCACAACCGTGAGTTCAAAGAGGGTGATCAGGTATTGTTGTTTAACTTTCGACTATGACTCTTCCCGAATAAGTTAAAGTCAAGATGGTTTAGGTCGTATATGGTGAGTAAGGTATTCCCATTTAGTGTTCTTGAGGTTTTTCACCCAATGAATGGAACTTTTAAGGTTAATGGTAGTTGAGTGAAGCCCTATTTTGGAGAAAAGCTTGACCACTTGAAGCAGATTGATATCATTCTACATAGAGAATGATTTTTTCTATATTTTCTATATTTTTTTATATTTAGTTTATTTTTTCTCTTTTATGGTGTGTTTTGCTTTCTTTTGTTTGCTTTAAGAATGCTCAACATTGTTAAGAAACCTGCTCTTCATGATGGAATTCCAACTTCTTGCTTATTTGCCTTTACGAGAGTATTTTCTTTCTCTTTTTCTTTTCCTGCTTTAGTTTTTCTTAAGTTTCTTGGTTATGCTTTCTTGAGATATTTTTGGCCATTGAAGATAATGTCCAGTTTAAGTGTAGGGGAGGGATTAGGAGTTAGTTAGATATTTTTTTTTTCTTGAGCTAATAATGAATTTTTTTCTAATTTTGGGGCTATTTTTTGGGCTTGTTGAATAGTGAATTGTAGTTTAATGAGTTGATATGATGAAATTATTATGATTTCTTTTGCTTTAAAATATATTATATTCCTTATTTGATTGAATTAATCCGTAATTTACCTTTTGTATTAGATTGTGACACACTTTAAGACTTGAGAATTAGATTTTCTCTTTTTTATATTTATGAGATATTTGAAGCTTTATTCTTATGGTTTTTGATGTGGTTGATATGATTAGTGTAAGTCAAGATGCATAACTAATGCTTGTTTCCTTGATAATTTCTAAACTATTCTTTGTTCTAAGTTTAAGTAAATATGGTGAGAGGTAAGGTTGAGAAAAAAAATGGGTTGAAAAAAAACACAATGCAGAAAGCGATGCATGTGCCCATTCTAGCAAGAAAAAGAAAAGAAAAATAATGAAGATGAAAGAGAATTTTGCTGAAAAGAAAAAATGATGAAAAAAGTGAGAATGTGAGGGAAAAAAGTGTGAGTGAAAAAAAAAAATTCTTGAATAATAAAAGGGGGCCAATACGGTGAGTGAAGAGAAATTCATTCACTTGAGGCCATGAATTTTCGATTTTGTTAGAATGCCCTTAGTTTGCTACCTGGACTGTAATAGTTTAGAGTCAATTGAAACTTGTTTTAGCTCTGAATATCTTGATTTATATGATCATGTTTACTTTATTCTTGACTTGAGGAAAGATGTGGATGGTGTTTCATGAATATGGACTTGTGTAACTTTACTTCAATGGTTTTGTATATATTTGATATAATACTAGATTTGATCATGGGGATTGATTGAATTAGATAAGTGGTATAATATTTTTCTTAGTAAAAGGAATGATAATGTTTTGCTATGTAAGCTATGATTTGGTATAGGAATTCGTAATTGTCTTGTGAATAGATTGCTTAAAAATGTGTTTTGTTTTGCCTTAAGTGTTTCCTTGGGGACAAGCAAAGACTTAAATGTGGGGGAATTGATAAGGCCTAAATGTACTTGTATTTTCCTAGCTATTTGAAGTGATTTTGTGAGGTTTTTTTTTTTTTAATGTAATAGTCAATTCCTTTACTTTTTGATGAAATCGAGATATTTGGTTGTAGAAAAGTTTTTTTTTTTTTAATTTTGTGCAGAAATTGTAGACTTTAGAGTTTAATTGTGGTGTTTCAGTGTTGAACCAGCACCGGCCCACGGTGTATGAACCGGTTCTGGCATAATTCATGAAAAACAAGGCAAAATAGGGGGAAAACAAAGGAAATTAGCACGAATAGAGGAGAGCCGGTGCTGGCTTAGAGAAGCGGAGCTAAGCCGGCGCCAGCCTAAACTAGGGGATGTAGGCATGAAGTCTGATTTTGATCTGAATTAGAAATTTCCCAAGAAGTTTTTTGGTATCTGACTTGTACGCGGCCCAAAACTTTTAGGGAACATTTTTTGCAACTTAGAAAGCTATAAATATAAGGAAAACACAAGCAAACATGGTGAATTTAGGGGATTAATTAGAGAATAAGTTTGGAAGAAAGGATTCATCAATGATGAGCATTACTTTAAGAATGTTTGCAATAGGAGAGGAAGATGACTTGTCTATGAGTTCTATATTTTTTCTTTACTTTCTTTTTTCTTAAACAATGATGAGATTAATATTTTAATTATATTTAGAGGATATTTTTGGATTCATAATTTTGGACTGATTTTAGCTTTTTAATTAATTGGGTATTATTTCTGATATTTGATTACTTGCTTTGTTTGATAAATTAATTGATTGTTTCTTCCTTCTAATTGACTTGAAAAACAAAGATAGGACTGGGTTCAATTTAATTTATTTCATATTTGTTATTTCTTAACTGGATTGCAAAAAAAAAAAAAAAAAAAGTTAAGAGTAAGGATTTGAATAATAAAAAATTCATTGATTTCACCTAAAATATAAGGTTATTGGCTAATTTCAGATTTATATCACTTAGAATATAGGAATATTTGTTAAAGATTGAATTTAATACATCTTTTGGGTGAATTGGTGAGATAGAATATATTCATTAATTTAACTAGAAGATAGTGAATTCATGTATTGCAAACGAAGTGGTACTAATTTATTCCTTCATAATGTTAAGATAATGAATAATTGAGAGAATTGCTAGTCAATTATTATTATGTCTTCAGATGTTTCTATCTACTTACATGCCTTCTCTCTATCTTTTGTATATATTTAATTGTTTGTTTTTTTCTTTTATTTCTTCTTAATCAACTTAGTTATTAGGGTAAATAAATCATGAAAAGTAATTAGTGTGTAGTTATTTTTTGAGGATTGATACTTATTAATTCCCTATATTATACTTTACGATGAGTATACTTGCTCATAAGTATGATTTGGGATGAACGTTTTAATTAAAACTTGATTGGAAATAAATTTAAAAATGAATGATTTGTTACCCAAATTTGACGCATTAGATGTTCACTTTGTAGTTTAAAGAGTCATTTGGCTATTTTTCTTATGGTTTGTTTGTTACCTTGGATGCGTTTCTTTCTTTTGTGGAATATTGACTCAGATATGTGTTTATGCTGTTGGTTCTATTATTTGTGGTTGGTGTTTGATTAAATGGTGGTGAGAGTTGACTAACTGGTGGGAGGTAAGGATTGCAATTCTGCTAACGTAATTGTAGCGTCGAGGACGAAGAAATAGAAAACTAGAAATTTGGAAGAAGAAAAGAAAGAAAAAGAAATTATTTAAAAATAAAATAAAAATAAGATAGTAATATATTTTTTAAAAATAGTAAAATAATGAATTTACCCTTCATTTTTTGATAGATTGGAGGGTAGACTATTGGTCAATTGACGGAAGGGTAAGATATGGATGATTAGAAAATTCGAGGAATCGTTTTACGCTTTTTTAGTTAGAGAGAAAAAGTTAGAATTCAAAATAGTTGGAGGATCACTAGGATTATTTGACCAAAATCTTAAAAAAAATTAAAAATTTAAGTGAAAATTCACTATTTTAAAAAAGGAAAATTAGCTTATTTGTTCCATAAAATTTGGGGTTTATAATGTTTTAATCTTTAATGATTTTTTTCTATCATTATAGCCCATAATGAAATTATAACATGCCCAGTGGTCCCCAACTCTCATCTTTGTGTAAATTTCGACAAAAAGTCATCTCCGTTGCCTATTTTTCACTTTAAAGAAAATTATGTGTAATAAAAGTAATTTTTTAGGCAGAATTTATATCGAAAAAAGAATTGAGGACCACTTAATATATTATAATTTCATTAAGGATCATATCGTTAGGAAAAATTTATTAAAGATTAAAACATTACAGGCTCGAAACTTAGGGCTTGTTTGATAAAATTAAAATTTGAAGATTGAAATCTGAATATTTAAGTATTGAATTCTGAAAATTGAGATTTGAGGATTGAATTATGAAATTTAAATCTGAATTAATTATAATTTATTTGTATATTATATTATATTATAAATTAAATTAAATATAAAATAATATTAATAATTATATCAGTATTTAAAATATTCAAACTTCAAACTTAAATAACTTTAAAATCACATACAATTTATAACATGATTTCGATATATCTTAATTAATTAAGTGATAACAAAAATATGTTATCAAACACATTTAATTAATTAAGTATTTAATATTATATGTAATCAAATACACTTAAAATGAATTAAATAATTAATTAATTAATTTTAAATGCTTAATTGTATTACCAAACAGGCCTTTAAAAATCGGTCTAATTTCCATTGTAAAAAATTATGGGGCGGATGCCATTCTCCGAACACCCACCAGAGAATAATACTGCCTTCCCGCTGCACCAATAGCTGGGAAGATAAACGAAGACAAGATCCCTTCACGAAATCTTCAACCATCTTTTCATATTCGTTTTTGAATAAGTTTCTTACAAGGGAATTATAACAGGTTGTTGCATTATTCATTGAATATTTGCCTGCATCAAATTCTCAAAAATTTGTCTTTTAAGTTGTATTTTTTCAATTCATGTAATGCTAGCGGTGATAAACCCAGTTGAAACTATTGTTATTCTCTCTTTTCACAGTGGGGTTGTGGCATGTTGGCAGCAGAAATTTCGGGAAACGAACTGGCATGATAATCTATGGCCTGCTACCAATTTTCATCCCATCAAATTCACACCTTTTGGAGGGCTGTAAAATGCTTTAGAAGCAACTTTTCAGTGACCCAAAGGGCTTGCAAGAATTTTAGCACTCCGAAAAATTTATATCCCATCTATTCTCCATCTACATTTTTCAATAAGGTAAAATATTTACTTTATTTTGCTGCAGTTTTAATCAATTTTTGCATTTTCTTTTACTTAACTGATTGCTGAACTGTTTGAATTTGTGTTTCTTAAATAGGGTTACCGTCAAGTTTCTTGCAGTTTAAAGTCTGATGTTTCAGTAGTTGCTTGTGAGACTTCTCCTGGTAGTGGTGTTAGTATCCCTGCTGGAAATGACCAAATTCTGTGCCAAGGTGTGAAGTTTAGTTCTGCTCATAGTACAGATAGGTCAGAGAATGCTGATTCATCAAACGGCAGAGTGATGCTAATTGATGGCACAGCGGTTATGTACAGAGCATATTACAGGCTTCTTGGTAGGTTGAAAATGTCCAATTGTTGATTTACTTTGTTGTATATCCTCTGACCAAGATAGGGATTCTGTGTCTTATTTTGGAGTTTCTCTGTCTTATGGTGTTTTAATTACTTTTTGGCATGCTTCAAATGCTCTTCCAAGCTCAGTTCATTTATTTTAGTTGGGTCAGTAATGCATTTTGAAGACGATACCTGCCTGCTTCTCCATTCTTCAAGTAGCCGAAGCTTTTGTTCAGGTCAGGAAAAGGGTTTTATAAAAGTAAATCCTTTTTATTAGAGATTATGTGTGTGTGTGTGTGTTCTGTGCTTTTGGGATAACAAGAATTGCAAAAATGAGAAGGCCGGTTGCTAGTACTGCATCTCAATGAAACTTAGCTTGAAATAAAATATAGGATCTACTACTAATACAGACTAATGCTTTCTGTCCCTATAAAGTGACCCTGATTTTGAGTTCATAGAACCTTTTATTGTTATTACTTTTTATCTCTTATTTAAAACTGCCTATTACTTTTCTACAATAGCCAAAGAGGATCTGAAACTTTTAAAACATGAGCTAATGTTGAGTAATTTTAAGTCATTTTTGAAACTTGAAAAGCTATTTGTCTGGGTTAATGAGGAATGCAAATTCATTTTACTTTTACTCTGTGAAAGGCCTTTCATTTGTTAAAGAAAGGAGTTCAAAATAGATGTTTGTGAGCTTATTGCTAACACATGCAATCCCCTACGTTTAGTTCACCTGCCTTAATCTAGTTTTCCAATCTGATGCTTCTAACTTTAGTTTTGCAAAGTTGCACAAGTGTAATGTATTCTTGACATTGACTTTGATTTAATTTAACATCAAGAACTACGGCGCATATTAGAATATTTTACACTGTCTATTTTGTGAAGGACTAAGTTAAGAGTTGAAATGACTTCTAGGAGCTAACAAACTATATAAATGTTCTAGGCTATAGTGAAATTATTTTGTGTATCATGCAAAATTAAATATTCACAAATATGTTCATGTGGTTAAATTGACTTCCTCCATCTTGGTGTAATCTTTGTTTGGAATATGTGTTTTGCATTACCAATAATGATAAGTAGATTTTTTTTTTTTTTAATACAATAAAATGTGTGAATAAGTGTAAAACCCATCACATGTTGCAGAAATGGGTGTGTTTGGATTGACATATAGATTTTGGCATGTAAGGATGAATTCTAATCAAGTTATCCATGGATACTAAACAACATTGCATCTTTTCTAACGAATATAGATTTGATGGTGCCATCTGAAACATTGGATGGTGCAATCAAAAACAGAGTTGAATTCCAATATGAATTAGTTGGTGCCATCTGAAACATTTTAGATTTTTTTTTATTGCTATTGGCTGCCTTAATTCATGGTGGAGCCTATTGGTATAAACAATAGTTTGTTAAAATTTTCTTCTTTATGTTGTAACTTATGTATTTTCTAATGCTTGTATCATTTGATGGGGTTCTGAATAGCTAGATTGCACCATGGTCATCTCTCTGATGCTGATGGTAATGGAGATTGGGTGTTGACTATTTTTACAGCTTTGTCTCTTGTAAGTTGCAAATATTTGGTGCATGCAAACTTCTTCTGCTCCCAGCTTTGTCCATTTGCATTTTGCTAAAGTATTTGTTGTAATATTACCTAAAGAAATTTGTAGGTATACACAGATGTAATTTTAACCCTTCCCCATCCATTTATGCAAATGTGAAAATATTAGTGTCCTTTAGAGGAACATTGAACTCTTATTCAAGACAGCTCATCTCAAGAAAAGATTGATTAAGTAGACATGGAACTCTTGCTTCTCCTACTTTGTCCCTCATCTGGCTTTGATTGCCTGTATAATGTTTTCTTGCAGATAATTGATGTTTTGGAATTCATCCCTTCACATGTAGCGGTATGCCTCTATGTTCTTATCTGTGGCATTACAATTTTAATTTATTTTTAACCATTCTGTAGCATATAAATTGTACTGTCAAAATTGTTGTAGCCTTCTGCATTGGCTTAAAGAATTTGTTTGAGATGTTATCATATGCAGTGTGAAAGTAATTTATGAGCGGTTGGTATCATAACATAGATTGGTAGTCTGAAGGCTGTTAATAGGTGATATCCAGTATTACTATGTCTGGGGGAGTTGAAAATTGTACTTTCTATTTTGGAATGAGCATGTAAAAAACTGAACCTTTCGATTGCTTGGCAATTTTGCATACTATGATTGAAAGAAGAACTTCTAAATATTTGATGTTTTGTCTGTTGAAAATGATTATATCTTTAATGTCCAAAGATCACTAAAAATATTTGATATTTTCTTTTCTTCATTTCCTTAATTCCATGATGCTTATTTGTCACATGCTAACTGGATGTTGACCCCCCCCCCCCCCTCTCTCTCTTTGGCAGGTGGTTTTTGATCATGATGGTAAGATTTGTTTACTGTTGGAGTTACTATTTTTTAACCTTGGATATGGAGGTTATGCCATTAGAGTTTCTCTTCTTTGCTTAAGCTAAGTTTGCCCCTTTTCCACCCATCTCACACTTATAGTATAAGAAAAAAGAACAAAGGAAAAAAAAAGGAAAAAAAAAAGGGGAAAAATGAGAAAGGGGCAAATACGACTTTATAGAGCTAATCATCTTCTAGATTTTCTGGAGACTTACTATTTGTCCTTTGACTTCTTCAAATTTCAATAGACCAACTATTATCTTCACTATAAATTTCTCTTTTTTTGCAACGCTCCCTGGACTCTGATTTATTCCTCAGTTCTTTTGCTTGGCTAGCTAGATGGGTATTCTTCATTTTGACAATTTTATATTTGAATCTACTGTGGCAACTAGAGAGAAAACCTAGTAAGCATTTATCATTCAACCTAAAAGTTTATTCATCTAAGATCCTTTGAATCTACACATAGGCCTAGTGTTAGTATGTTTTGGCATGGAAATGGCACGTGCCAAGAACTTGCTTTGACATGCCCAGCAAATGAAAATCTGTGTCAGATTTCTTTCTTTCTTTTTTCCCCTTTTATTTATTGTCTTCTGAAACCTTTTGTATCTGTAACACATATAAGTAGTACTAAGTTGGTCTAAATCTACAGAAGCACAGAAACTTATCCACTGCTATAACTTTTTTTGGCGCAATGATTTTTCCTAGTGAAGCAAAAGAAATTGTTAGGAAAGTAAGATCAATAGTTTTCAAGGATTTGTATGAAAAGTTGGATACTAAAGATGGGGAGAAGAATATATATAGACTTGCTCATTTTAGGGAAAAAAGACTAGAGATATCAGTGCGGTGAAATGTGTGAATGACGATGACCTCAAAGCTCTTGTTAGGGACGAGGAAATCAAGGAGAGGTGGAGATCCTATTTTGATAAGTTAGTTAACGAGAATCAAGTTCAAGATGTGGGTGACCTTGAGATTTCAAATGATGAGGTTAACCGTGATTTTATTTGTCAAATTCAGAGGCGTGAAGTTCGAGAGGCTCTTAAAAGGATGAGGCCAAAAAAGATTGTGGGACCGGATGGTATACCTATTGAGGTTTGGAAGTGCTTGGGCGAGATAGGTGTTGCGTGGTTGATAAGTTTGTTCAACAAGATATAGAGAGTTGATAAGATGCTTACGGAGTGGAGGAAGAGTACATTAATTTCTTTGTACAAGAACAAAGAGGATGTCCAAGAGTGTGCCAATTATCACGGAATTAAACTCATGAGTCATACAATGAAGTTTTGGGAGAGAGTGATTGAGCATAGGTTAAGGGGCATTGTAAAGATTTCAAATAACCAGTTTGGTTTTTGTTAGTGTTGTGTCCTAGAGGCAATCACTTGTACATTGTATATGACATATTTTATTTTAATAAAAGGCATTATTTATCTTTCAGTTTCTTTGTTTACTTTAAGTAATATAACTGTTCGATAAAGTCCCTAGTAAAACATTGTGTTAAGGAAATCATGATAGAGATCATGATATGAGATTCCTACTACATTGGATGGTTTTAATACTTAAATAGTCTCTAGTCATAGTATTAATGAGACAGGACATCATTAATGCGTTAAGACTAGCATGTGTTAGACTTTCTGATTTGATCAGGCGGTGGTTCTCATAACCGTGAGTATTGAGATACTCAAAGTTAATACATGGATGTTTGTTAATGGAACAAGTTCATTGAATGACCTAGCTTTGAGATAATCATATGGATAATTATTTAGTGCCAGTGATATAATCTTAATATAGCAAATGTGCAAGTATCCTTAGACTTTGAGATCTCCAAGGTATTTTGTTTGCTGAGCTTTGTACTTTGATTCCAATCTCCGGAGCTCGATTGAGGGCTGCCTATGGGATGGATATTGGGTACATTGTGAGGTAAACGAAAGTAGTTGAGAGGGTCAATAAAGGATTCACCACTCCTAATAATAGGGGCGAATATCTTATGGCCACTTGTAGGAATTACTACTCGAAAAGTCCTTGGCCAAGGCGATTGTGTATTGGAAACAGTTCCAATTGATACACATCTAGAGTAGTGGGTTCTTGGTACAAGTACTATTGTATTCGGGCTAGAATTAATTCTGGAGGGAGTTGGCACTAATTCCGTACTCCAAACCGAATGAGATATTGTATGGTGAAAGGAGCTAATTGCACTGAAGTTTGTTATTGAAGGGTTCATGTCAAGCCAGTTGACTTCTTGGACTCTTGGGTGGTCATGATGTGTTGCTAGATACCGCTTATGATCTGGGAATATGGGTTTATTAATTGATGAATTAATAAACCAATCCTGATTAGAATTAATAGGATTAATTCTAATTAATTATGGATTATTAATCTCAAAGACGTTAGGATTAATTCATATTCGCTACCAATTGACTGGGAAACCTAATAGGTCATACACAATAGAGGATTATATATTCAAAATGTTATTTGATAACATAGAGGGGTTAATTGCGAGAAAGAGAAGTTGTTGTGGACAAATTATAATTAGTTATAATTTGTGGTCCAAGTTGTAATTGTAGAAATTCTAATTGTTTCTAAATTACAATTAGGAAATTCTAATTGTTTTAGAATTTTAGATTTTCAGTGGTTTTTGGAATATATATTGGATATGCTCGAAACCCTAATCCAAGGGTGATTCACACGAAAATAGGAGTTACAAAACAAACGTCTTCTTCTCTCTCTCTCTCTCGTTTTGCTGAAAACGAAAACAGCCCTAGCCGCCATCTTTTTCGGTTAGCACAGGAAATTTTGGTGCTTGAGTATTCCTCTGTGTGGATTACTGTTAGAGATAATCACACACTGTGATTATAGTGGTTAGACGTTCAACCCACGTGGAGTTTGCACAAGAGGATTGCTGGATCGCGCCTCGACTTGAAGAAGAAATTTTGTTCTTCGGATGATCAAACAAAGGTAAAAAGCTGTTACCTTTATTATCTTTATGTCTTGTTTTTTACACATAGGCAGGTCCTGGGATGGTATCTCATTTATTTTCCGTTGCGCCGTATAGGATACGAGTCTGAGATACCCAACAGTTTTTTGCCGGGGTGTTCCACTACGGAGATAATTCCTTTATTACGGTAGATGATTGAATATTATAAGGAAAAAAAGAAGGATTTACATATGGTATTTATTGATCTGGAGAAATTCTATGATAAGGTGCTTAGAGAAGTACTTTGGTGTGTGCTGGTAAAGAAAGGTGTATCGCAGAAGTATATTATCCCTATTAAAGATATGTATGATGGAGTATGTACAAGTGTAAGAGGCTGCGCTGGAGTAGCTGCTGAGTTCTCCAATGCTATAGGAGTACATCAGGGATCCACACTTAGTCATTTTCTCTTCGTGACTGTTATGAATGAGTTGACTTGTGCTATACAGGAGGCTGTGTCATAGTGTATGTTGTTTGCTGATGATGTTGTTTTGATTGATGAGACTAGAGCTGGTGTGAATGCTAAATTGGAGTTGTGGCGACAAACATTGGAATCTAGTGCTTTCAAAATCAGTAAAAGTAAAATTGAGTATATGGAATGTAAGTTCAGTACAGGCAGAAATACATGTCAAAGTGTAACTTTAGATGACAGAGATATCTCGGTGAATAACTTCTTCCGATAGCTGGGAGCTATTATCTAGAAAGATGGAGGGCTTGATAGTGGCATTGCGCATCGAATTAAGGCTAGTTGGTTGAAATGGAGGAGTACAACTAGTATTATGTGTAATCGTAATCTACCTTTGAGCTTAAATGGAAAGTTCAATAGAACAGTTGTTAGACTGACTTTGTTATATGGTGCGGAATGTTGGACAGCTAAAAAGTGTCATATTCAAAAACTGAAGGTGGCTGAGATGTGTATTTTAAGGTAGATGTGTGGACATATTAGAAAGGATAAAGTAAGGGATGAGATCATTCGGAAAAAATGGGAGTGGCATCCACTGAAGACAAGATGAGAGAAAGTCGCTTGTGATGGTTTGGACATATACTACGAAGATCGAGGGATGCCCCTATTAGGAGAATTGAGGGATGGAGGTAAGATAGGTTGGATAGAGGTAGAGGTAGGCCTAAGAAGATGTGGATGGAGGTGATTAGGAGAGATATGTTTTTATTGGATTTAAATGAGAGTATGACAATGGATAGAAAGTAGTGGAAGGAGAGGATTCATGTGGATGACCACACGTGATTTTATATTAGTTCATGTAGCAGACCCCAAGTTGCTTGGGACTAAGGTTTAGTTTATTGTTGTAATGATTTTTACTAGTGAAACACAACTAGATGGCCTAGTTACATCCATTCTGCCAACTAGTAAAACTCTTTGGGATTTAACACCCATTGAATTACTTTTCCTTGTAAAATATTGAACACTGAGGAAATCCAACAAATTCAAAGTAAGGAATGCCTTATCTTGTCTTTCTTCTGGACGAAAAATGTAAACTTTAGATAAACTCTACCATGAGAACAGTAGAAGGGGTCTTATTTTATCTTTCATACATGCTTTCTTGGCTCATCTCTCCCTCCCTAAGCAACCAAGAGTGAAGAACTTTTTTATTATCTTGCAAAGTCTCTCTCTCTCTCTCTCACACACACACCCCCACACACCCACACACAGGGCATTGGGTTAAGGTAGCATCATTCCTTCTCATAGCCTGTCTTTGGATTGGTTGAACTTTCAAGATTTGACAGATATTATAAGTTGTAACCTTTTACTGATATCTAAGAAGAATTTCGAGAACTATTTCATTGAAATTAAAAGATTTGATTAGTGCATTAGTTATGGCATTTTGGGTTAATGATATAGGTCTGGAAGTTGTCCTAGGCTAGTATATTCAGTAAGGGCAAGGTTGGTGTTGCAATTGGTTTACCATTTGGAAGTTTGGAAAGTAAGTGCTACGTTGTGTGTGGAAGGAGCCCTACTTAGACTACTTGGACATGACAAGACAAGGACTAGAGTGTTCGGACTGGAGACATTTCTAATGCATTAATTGTCTCAATGTTAGATGAGCGGGGATTGTTTGGCTGTTTATATTCATAAAATTCATTGGTTATAAATAATTTGGGCTTGTAGTTTAGGTTTCATATGAAGTAACTAGGTGTCGCAAGGTGGCTCTAGCACAAAAACCTGTCCGTTAGGTAGAGTGGGCCCCGGTTGACCTATAAAGCTCAAAATCCTTCCTGTCTTTTCCAATGTCGGGTTCATCATATAGGTAGTATTCAGTGTTGGGGTGAGTACGTTGGCCTAAGACAATTGAGGACATCTTAAAGTTTATTAATAGTAGTTTTTGGGGATAAAATGGTTATTGTCAAAACTTAGTTGATAGTCTTCTGAGGCATTTCTTTCTTTAGCTTCTGCATAACGTCTTTCTTCATTGATTATAGGGCCAATTTCACAGCATATATTTTGCATTAGTGGTGGCTTCTTGTATTTATATTCTTTATATGAACCCAACTTTGTTTCATTCTCACGTTAAGTCCAGGTTAGATTTCTTCATAAAGTTCAAGCATCAATACTGGATAGCTTCATCTTTTCCTTCTGCAATGTGTGGGGAAGTTTGTACGAAAGGCATTGGCTAAGATCATAAGAATTAGTTCTGTACTGCGTTCTTTTTCAAACGTGATTTTGTTGTGTGTTCTAGATGAGTGAATTAAGTAATTGATCTAATCACGGATTTGTGCATTCCATTTATTCATGAATTTTGATAAATATTTTGTTTCCAATTCTGTTTGGGCATTTATCTGCTCTGATCCACATCTGCTTTTGGGTCTAAACTTCCTCTTCGTATGGAGAGAGAGAGAGAGACAGAGAGAGAGAGAGGGAGAATCATGCAATGAGTGTGTCTGATATATCTAATGTGATGAAAATGATTTCTTGGTATATCTTCTCAAACGTTTGAGTTTTACTGGATACTGAATATAGGTTTCATTCTTGCAAACTATGATGCGGCTTGCTCTTTTGTTTTTCTTTTTGGGGTTGGGGGTTTTGTGTGTGTGTGTGGGGGGGGGGGGGGGCATTTTGGCATTAAAAGCCCTGGAACATATTTTGTATTATTCTCCAACCAAGTGTTATACTGGGTGATGAATGTTTGATTCATGTGAAGATCTGAGATTTAGCACAAGAACTAATTTGCAAACAAGAAGCACATGTGTTTGTACCCTTACTTTCTAACTGAAAGTTGGAACGTTTCAGAAGAGATGAGTTCCAGATGCCTAGGATTCAATGTTTGCTATTGGTAATAGAATAATTCATTCGTGAAGATCAAATAGATTCAGCTAGTATAACATGTAAAACATCACAGGAAATATTGTCCTCTCACTCAGTTCCTCATTCCTAGTCCTAGCATGTTGTGCAAATGGTGTTAATTCAGTTTCCATATCACTTTGCACAAGAACGTTTAGAGTGAATAAAGTATTTAAAAAAATTTCCAGTCTTCAATAATGTTGCCTAAAGGAAATGGGTATTATTCTCAGCTTTGCTACCAGTATGGCAGTTTTCTTTGGCATTCTGGTTTCGAAAGTTAACTGCCTTTGCTAGATATAATTATTTGTATGAGAGAAATCTATGCATAGGTAATTATGCTTTAGTTACGATGTATCACATACCACTACTGTTGATCTCTTTTGGACTCACCTTAGGCTGTACATATCAAATTAACAAAAAGGAGAGGAAGAGAGGGGGAGCGAGAGAGAGATGCTTAAAGAAATTTATTTGAGATAGAATCTTTTTCTAAGTGGTCTGGTGTTCAACTGTCCTGGAAAACTATGTCACATACTCTTGAAGAGTGTTCAGTATGTCCTCAGAAATTGCATGGAGTGGAGATTGAACGGATTGCTTGAATTAACATTTTGATAGAATAAAATTTTCCTTACAGGAGTTCCATATGGTCCTACACCTGTTTCACCGCAGCAAAGTTTTGTAGCAAAAGGTATGCTTTTCCTTTTCTTCAATTTTCTTTTCTTAAACTTTAAAAATTGAAAAGAAGCTCAGAAATTGGTAATATATATTACCAATATGATTAACCATTTTATCACATATATAGTGAATGTTTGTAGGCATGTATGTATGTTTGTATATTTGTATATGCCTATGTCTATATGCATATGCATACACAGGTCTGAGTCTAATTATGGGCGTAAGACTTTGTGAGATGTTCTTTTCAGGAGATATATAGCTTTGCAGTTTATTCTGTATGGTGTGTGGGTTTTCTTGTACAAGCATAATATTGACAGCTGTGGTTGTTCTTCTTTTATCCTTCTTATCTTTATGTTCTTTTTGGGTGTGCATCCAAATGTAAGTGAGGTTCCAGTCTTGTCCTCTTGATTATCTAGATAAAACTTGAGAATTGGAGTTTAAAAGACTGGTCTCTGTTGTACTTCATCCGATGATATCCCATTGGATACATCACAGGCATACAAGGAAAAGGGGAAAAAAAATGAACTATTGCCTGGAAACTGCAGTATGATGGTACGCTGTTAGTTTATGGATGCAGTAACTCATGTTGGTTAGTGTTTCTGTTGTAGTTTTGATCTTTGCCTCAATAGATCCTTTTGATCTCCTTGACTTCTTTTGGCTATCTTGAAGTTTTTGAGAACTAGACTGATGGATGGCGAGAGCTATTAGTAGCCTATGTTGAAGGATTTGTAAATGAAGTTTATGCAAGCTTTCCTTTTCCTTGACATACTAAGATTTTGATGCAAGATTCCTTGATTTAAAGTGTTTCTTTTGCTGGGCTGTAATGTATTGAAATTTTACCTTGAGAATCTTGTATTCTCAATGTATTCTGACAGGGACTAGTCCTCTCTAGGCCTATCTTGGTTCCAGGAAGGAAAAAGTTGGGGGACCGGGTTGGGAGGGGAAGAGAAGAAGGGAGAAAAGTGACGGTAAATGGGAGGACTTGTCTTCATTTGATTGCATTGAAAAGTGAAAAGGGATGGGTCACTTCTTGTGAGTTCATCAGTATTCCTGTTGAATAAATGAAGCTGCATTAGCATAGGTGGTAACTGAGAGTTTTTCTTGTGCACATTAACCTGTATTATTTCATTATTATTTCAGAGGCTATAGCACCTGTTAGAACCATGAAAACACAAGTCCATGTACATTTTGTGTGGGATTTTTGTGGTTGATTGACCTCGTGATTATTATTGGTGCTACAGAAGGAACGAATCATCATACAGTACTTTGCACACTTTTAGAAGGATGAGACAGTCATTTTAATTTGTTACCACATCCAACCTGTTCAAAATTGGATGGTCTGGAAATCTGGTGTGGAAATGTTGTGTAAACCCTTTATTTATTTACCTCTTATTTACGTGTTAGTCAAATAGGAAATAATCCATTCACCTCCATCTTTTACTTTGCCTTCTCTTTTGCTTACTTTTCACTTATCCTTTCCTAAACTGTTTTGAGTAATGGATTGCAAACTGGAATACTGTTTAGGCCATGTTTGGTTGGGCTGAAATAGAAGAAGGAATGGGAAAGTGATAAAAGTAGATGGTTGATTTCCTCCTCTTTTTTTTTTTATTTAAATTCTTTTAGTTAGGATGTAAATCTAGAGGGAAAGGAAATAAGTGGCAGTATAGCATGCCTTGTACTTCAAGATTCCAGTACATCGACTGCGGCTGGGATCTGGAAGGTATTGTGGAACAATCGTATGTTTATCCCTGGAGCAATCTTGTATGGACATATCTTCTTATGGTCCTTTTTAGTGTCATTGGATGCAGTCGAGAAGGGAAAATTCGGCCAGGGAGGGTACGTCAACTAGGTGGGTTTGCAACTTTCTGTAAGCTCCTTGCTTATTTAGCAAATTACGACAGATCTTGATGTGAATTAATTAGGGCTTGCTGGAGGAATTGCAGAAACTAGCTCATCTTGATTTTGCAGTTTAGATTTTAATTTGGTAGTTTCTGTTCAATGTCAAGTGAAACTGTTTCAGGTAAAGTGTTCTTGAAATGGGATGGTGCTATGATAGGATTGTTGTGGACTTGGGTTGACTGCTTAGTTTCGGTGATTTGGGTTTGTGATTTTATGGGCCATAGAGTAAGTTTGATTTTGTTGAGATTAAATAATTTTATAACTTAAACTTTGAGAGAAGTTGAAAGCTATAGATCTGTGAATTTTTAACCTTGGAAATGGGGGCTACAATAGCACTCCAGTGGTGATAGGATGTAGTAAAAAGGATAATAATAAAACAAAGGAAGAGAAAAAAAAAGGGGAAAGGAAATAGAAATTGAAACATTGTTCCTGGTGCTACAGTAATTGCATCTTGATTAATTTGGATTGAAAAATATGCAATAAATGCAAGGAAGAAGTTGAAAAAAATTGCAAAATCTGGAATAGTATTTTTAGGAGGTTATGGACTGTCAAGTCAACTATTTCGCCCCCTATGTTACCAAACAAAATAAAGTCTCTCTCCTTATGCACCAAACATACTGTAAGTGAAACAAGAATTTTCTGAATAATTCTTGATGATATACCATTGAATTGATAATGCATATATATACAATTAGGATGCCAAAACTGATTTCTTACAAAAAGGAAAAAATCTTCCTAAAATCTTTCAATCTCCCTAAAATTTGCTTAATTGATTCTAACCAAATCACCTATCCTAATTTGACCAAATCAACTAAAAAAGAAAAAGAATAAACTAGAATTACAGCTAATATTTACAGCTAATATTCACAAGAATAGATCTGGTTTCCCAACACTCCTCCTCAAGCTTACGAATAGATATTTCACATTCCAAGCTTGCAAAGAAGACTTTCATGGCTTGACTTCATTAGGCTCTTGGTTAGAATGTCCGCTTCTTGTTCGTAGGTGGGAATATAGCACAGACGGATTCCTCCTTTAATTTCATTCTTGACGAAGCTCAATTTTGACATGTTTCATTCAATCATGTTGGACTAGATTGTTCGCAATGCTTATAGCTGATTTGCTATCACTATACAGCCTAGAAGAACATGATGTAAGCTGTCGATCTTTCATTAGTCTCTCCACCCAAATTACTTCACAAACTCCTTGTGCAATTGCTCGAGCAATTGCTCGAAACTCTGCCTCAGCACTACTTCTGGCTACAACAGTATGCTTCTTACTTCTCCATGTAACTAAGTTCCCTCATAACTTCATACAGGACCCAGAGGTTGACTTGCAATCTTCACTGCCAGCCCAGTCTGCATCAACAAATCCTTCAATGCCCCTATTCTCTGACTGCAAGAACATTAGGCCATGTCTAATTGTCCCCTTGAGATATCTTAGGATATGATTGAGTGCCTCTAAATGTCTTTGTGTAGTTGAGTACATGTATTAGCTAAGTACACTCATGACATAGGCAATATCGGGCAGAGTAAGAGACAGGTAGGTGAGTCTCCCTACTAAGAGTTGGTATTTGCCTATATCCACTAGATCTTCTTTCCCTGAAACTTTGCTCTTCCATGCTTTCTCAAGTGTAGTTCCCGTTGGTTTGCATCCTAATTTCCTTGTTTATTTAGCAAGTCAAGAATATATTTTCTCTGAGAAATGAAAATACCCTCTTTATTGCTAGCCTTCCATTCCAAGAAAAAACTTCAATGGTCCTAGCTATTTAACTTCAAATTCCTCCTTCAACCTGCTTTTAAGTTCTTGACCCTCAATCTCATCGTCTCCAATGATTATTATATTAACTACTTGCTTACTTGCTTCTCCCATTTTAATGAACATGGTGTGATCATCTCTTGCTTGATTATATCCCAATCGAGTGAGAGTTGAGCTGAATTTAGTGAACCACGCTCGAGGTGATTGCTTCAAGCCATACAATGACTTCTTTAACTTGTAGACTCTACCTTTATCTTCTTGTGTTTCAAATCCTGGTGGAACCTTCATGTACACCTCCTCATCAAGATTGCCATGTAGAAAGAATTCTTTATGTTAAGTTGGCGTAGTTTCCAGTCAAGATTAGCCGCAATAGACAAGAGAGTACGTATGGAATTGAGCATTGCCACAGGAGCAAACGTCTCATCATAGTCAATTCCATATGTTTGTGTGTATCCTTGCTCTACCAGTCGAGCTTTATACCTTTCAACCTCTCCATTAGCCTGATATTTTATAGTGAATACCCATTTGCATCCAACAACCTTTTTACCTTCTTGTAAGTTAACCATATGCTAAGTTTGATTATCCAGTAAAGCTCTCATCTCCTCGCGTATAGCTTCTCTCCATTTAGGTCTTTTACAGCCTCATAGATATTCTTTAGAATCACTACCTAATCAATCTTTGCTGTAAAGGCTTTAAAAATCGGAGATAACTATTTACAAGTCAGAAGATTATAAATTAGTTGTTTTGGACAAGCTCTTACCCCTTTTTGAATTGCAATCAGTTGATCTAGGTCATTGATCACTTCATGATCCAATTATCAGTTGGATGATTGATATTGTCGAGGGGTTTTTGGCTTGCAAGAATAAACATGTAATGGTGTCTCAATTATGAATTCTTTTTGATGGTGTATAGGGGTAGTCACTATGTCAGGCATGTATTGATTGGAGTTTGGTTTTGACCATTGCTGGTTTATATCAGGAGAAATAAAATTTGGAGCATTTTCAGGTTCATGGGCAACAATTGAATTTGTGACATTTTTAGGGTTTTCAGAGGGGTTTTCAGGGACTAAGATAGGTGGATTTTTGGATGATGAAGAGGACAAGATATCTTTTATGACAGGGTAAGATAGGGTTGAATCCCAATGAACTTTCTTACTTGAATTCTTTCCTTGAGAAGGATTATTGGGATGGTAGGACTGTTCCTCGAAAAAGGTTACATCACATGACATAAAGTAAGTTTTAAGTACAGGAGAATAACATTTGTAACCTTTTTTTGTTGGAGAATAGCCAACAAAAACACATTTAAAGGCCTTAGGATCAAGCTTACTTCGAGTAGGAAGTTTATTGTAGACAAACATGGTACATTTGAAAACTTTAGGTGACAGAGTTGAATAGATTGATATCCGGGAAACAATCACAAAGAACACTCAAAGGAGTTTGAAATTTTAGTGTTTTTGAGGGTAAACGATTGATTTGATAAGTAGCTATAAGAATAGCCTCCCCCCATTAGGTATTAGGAATTGAACTTGCAAATATTATTCATCAAGCTACCTCTAATAAATGACGATTTATTTCTCTCTGCAAATATTATTCTGATTCCTCTGTACAAGAATAAAGGAGATGTTCAAGATTGTGCCAATTACCGTGGGATTAAACTCATGAGTCATACTATGAAGCTTTGGGAGAGAGTGATTGAACAGAAGTCAAGGGGCATTGTACAGATATCAGATAATCAATTTGGTTTTATGCCTAAGCGTTCCACTACGGAGGCAATTCATTTATTACGGCAGATGATTGAATATTATAGGAAAAGAAAGAAAGATCTGCATATAGTATTTATTGACTTGGAGAAAGTCTATGACAAGGTGCCTAGAGAAGTAGTTTGGTGGGTCCTGGCCAAGAAAGGTGTATTGCTAAAGTATATTATTCTTATTAAAGATATGTATGAGAGAGCATGTACGAGTGTAAGGAGTTGCGTCGGAGTGACTGTTGAGTTTCTTATTACTATCGGGGTGCATCAAGGATCAGTGCTTAGTCCTTTCCTCTTTGCAGCCGTTATGAATGAGTTAACTTACATTATATAGGAGTTTGTGCCACAGTGTATGTTATTTGCTAATGATATTGTGTTGATTGATGAGACTAGCGCTGTTGTAAATGTTAAATTGGAATTGTGGCGACAGACATTGGAATCCAAGAACTTTAGAATTAGTAGGAGTAAAACGGAGTATATGGAATGCAAGTTTAGTATTAGCAAAAATATAGCTCAGAGTATAACTTTAGATGGTAAAGATAAACCGATAGGTGATTGCTTCCGATATCTAGGATCTATTATTTAGAAAGACGGAGAGTTTGATGGTGACATTGTACACCGAGTTATGGCGGGTTGGTTGAAAAGGAGGAGTGCAACGGGTATTAATATGAGCAAGGCATGACTAGCTCCACCAAAAACCTCGTTTTGATTCCGACTTTTTGTGAACGGGTACTGTTCCTCTAGAATGGACCTGGCGTTGTCCTTAAGAGACCTACCCGGTGCTGGCCCTGTAGCACCCCACACCCTAGGTACCTAGATAGGGCAGGATATCGTCCCGTCCAAAGGACGGGGGGTCTTTATAATGAGGTACAAAATAAAACGAAAATTGCTAAATAAAATTAAAAGAATAATTCTATTACATCCGGAAGCAAAACTTGTACAAGTCTGGAACTCAAAACTAACAAACGTCTCTTGGGATAAATTCAAAACACAATTAAAGAAATAAATTGGAGCTCAACCCTAGTTTCGTCCCTCTCACTGAAAGTAATTCCCTGAAACCATGATATAAAAGGTGTGAGATTGACATCTCAGTAAATCCCGTATGTGCAAATGTTAGGTATAACCATTTCATGTATGCAGGTTCATCAAAACCACAAAATCGTGTTTGCAAGCCAATCTCATCAATAACAGTCATATAAAGGAGCCTTGCTCAATCAATCCAAAACAGTTCATAATAAATCACTGTTTCATCACATTCACAATTCATTAAATAGGGATTAGCAAATGATTCAACAATATAATAACACAATCCATATCATGGTTACCACTATGATAGCTCCCCAATGTATTCTTTCAACAAAGGGGCAGTGAGGAATTCACCCCCTAGGTGAGATACTCCTCCATCTCTACACCCAACATTCCGGTTGTCCAATCCGGATCAACAATGTCCACATGGACCAATATGCTAGCTCGGACCGGCCTGACTAAGTAGTATTGTCGCCTCTCCAAGTTGAGTCTATCTTCTGGAGGTGGCCACCTGCTAGAGGACTCACTCTTGCTCTTCGAAACTAGTACTACTAGCCTACTCTCGCTGAGTACTCAACGCTCCCCGATTAGGGGCAGAATCATTTTCCCTTTTTCGAAAGTCTTTAATTAATTTGATTGCGAAACGTGGTTTTCGTAAGAGCACTTTCAAATCGTTTGACAATAGGGTAAGAAATCGTTTTTGAGTTTGAATAAATAAAATTTAGTAACTTCGCTTTGAAAATAAAACATCCACGTTTCCAATCCAAGTATCACAACAATCTAGTATAACTCATCATTTTTAGTCAAGGCTCAATCCTTGTGTCAAAACATCATATTGACATCAATTCCAAATAACATTGTAAAAATTGCTTGCAAATAAGTAACATTTATCAAAACAGTTATGAAGGGACTTACTTGAATATACTCAGCAATCAACCACATCAATGTTCGCCCTTTACTTCAAATCTCTTCATTTTCTAAAATTAATGATTCTCTAATTAGAATCCAAATATTAACCCTCTATCATCATGCATCATGAATCCCTATGATCATATTATTCATCTAATTCATCCATGGCATCTAGATGGATTAATTCATCAAATCGTCTCTATAGCTTCCCATGATCATGCATCTCATCATTATGCATGCTTAAAATCAAATCAACTCATCTAGGCCATGACCTCCAATATTCGCCCACCCTTAATCTCATATAATGAACATATTTGCTTCAAAAGGTCTCACATTTAATCATCATGCAATAGATCTAGGTCATCATAGCATTATTTAACCATGTTCAAGCCATACATGCCTCGTTCATTCCGTTGCTCTTTCAAACTCATCAATCTAGTCTATTTATGCTTTTAGTGCTAACTCCATGCATAATAATACCACCATAAAATCAACCTTATGCAAGACAAAAGAGATTGAGACCAAAAATACCTCTTGGCGGGACACACTAAGAGCAAAGGTGACGCCTTTGGTGGTTGCTTGAATTTACTTTGAAAGGAAGAGTTGATTGGTGACTCTTGGACCTTTGTTCGGAAATTTCCAACAATAGAAGAGAAGAATCAGCCCCCTTGATGACCGAGTTTTAGGAGAAAAGAGGAAGATTAATTGAATACGAGTTGAAAGGGTTGAAGGGTTACTCACCTTAGGTTTAGATTTCAAGTTTGGAGATGCTTGGAGGTTGCTAGGGACAAAATCTTTGGAGAGAGTGGCGGCTGGAATTCTGCAGCAGCAGAGGGTGTTTTAGGGTTTGATGGTGGCTGGTTTGATGAAGAGAATAGGCTAGGCTGAGGTGTTTTAGGGTTTGGAAGAGGTGGTTCTTGTTTTGGGCTCTTGATCACAAGAAGGAAAGGTGACAGCTTTTGGTCTCCTTAGTTTGGACGAAATTGTGTAAGGTTTTGGGAGGTTTTTGGTGGCTGTTTCTGGTTGTTATGGGCCGAACGTATGAGTGGAAAAGAGAAGGAAAGATGCTGATTTTCTGGCTATTCTTAGACGAGATTAGGAGGGGAAAGATTAGGGTTTGTGTAGCTGTTTTTGCTGCACTGCTAGAGGGGTTTTTAGTGCCGGCTTTGGGCTGGAAATTTCATGAGAGTGTGTGTGTGTGTGAACAGTGACGAAATTCTGGAGGCAATGGAGCTGAAATTTTGGTATTCTTTTGGCTAAATTTAAGTCCTAATTGGTTAGGGTTTCCTTAGCCAACCCTAGCTAGGTTTTGGGAGTGTTTTAGGTAAGTTGTCTTTACCCTATGTGGCGGCTGTTTTGAGAGAATTTTCCAGAAAATCTTAGAAAAGAATTAGGTCATCTAATTAGGAAATAGTTTAATTAATTCCCTATATTAATTTGGATAATAGCTATTAAATAGTTATTAGGTAATAAAAATTCTGGTTTCCTATTCATATCTACTGAAATTTTCCCTAAAGGCTTTGAAAATTCCTGGATTTATCCAAGAGATAAATACTTCATTTAAATTCACCTCTAAGCCTTTTATTTCCATAAAAAAAATATTATTTGAAAGAAGATAAAATATGGGAATTTATTTCCTTGAAAATAATACCTATATACTTTCTTATATATATTTTTCTTTACTAATATATTATTTAGATATTGCTAAAAGAAAATCTAGATTAGTAATCTTTAAAATTCTCTAAAAGATTGTGATAAGTTATTAGCAACAAAAATTTAATTTGTTCTCCAATATTTTATAAAATAATTTTCAAATAAATCACTCTCCTAATTTATTTTTCTCTTCTTAGGAAATTAATTTCCTAGTGGTGATTCTCCTAAGGATTTCGGCCAAGCTAAGGAAAAATTAGGGAAGAAGGAAAAAAAAAAAAAAATAATAAGAGAATGAAAAGGATTTGAAATAGCTAGGATTCAAACTTAAGCCCACCAAAGAACACACACCAAGCTCTATCCACTAAACCACATTAATTCTTGGCAAATATTCTCCTAATAAATTCCTTTAATTCTTACTCATTTACTCCATCCCTTTTTCTAATAAATCCCCTTCAATAAAATAAAACTTAACTACTACAACCACTTCAAGAGCAAATTAATTCATGCAACAACAAATTAATATTTTCATGAAAATAATTCAAATCATCAAATGTGGTATAACTCAATATGACATGCATGACTTTTCCCCACTTACTAAAGGTGGTCTAATATGGGGTATTACAGGCCCTGCTCTGGATTCGAACTCCTGACGTTTTTCAGCTATTTTTGGGGTCATTTTGTAATATTTAAAAGTGTTTTAGTTTAGGAACAGAACACCATTATATAATGCTTTGTATTGTAAAAACAAGAACAACATTATTACACATTTTAACATGAATGAAGATTCATCTTGAAGGCTTCTAAGCATGGAGGGATTTCTTGTTCAACTTCAATCCAAGACCAACCTAAGGGCTTAGTCCACTCTTGAGTAAGTGTCTATAACTCTAAGGATAATTCAACTAGGAAATCAACAAGGGTTCTTGTATGTTATTTAGGGTTCTTGTTGTTACTTGTTTGAATGCCCACAATTCCCTATCTTTTTAGTTCTTGATTTCTTGCTAAGCCAAAGGTTCTAAGGTGGTGTTGTGGTAGACCTTTCCTACTAAATTTGGGGTTCTAAAAGCTAGTTCTTTTAGGGTTCTTTGTTTGTGGAAAAAGGTGTTTCTTTGATACCTTTCTTGATCTCTTTATGTCTTTTTCTTATTTGTTATGCTTGTCTTAAAATCCTTCTACTTTGTTCAACTCTAAAAGCTATAGCTTTTGGTGGAGTTGGTCATGCCATGCTCATATCATTTGGTATCAGAGCTAGGTCACGGGTTCGACTCCCAGGTGGAACTCCTGCTAACATTGCCTAAGGTTTGAGGTCGAACCTTCTCGTGAAAGGGAGGGCATGTTGGGCAGTCCCTGTGGTGGTACAGGTTCAGTCCTGCGACTGCGGGTGTATATGAAAGGGGTATGTGTCCCCACTGATAACTATAGCTTTTGTTGGAGTTGGTCATGCCTTGCTCATATCAGGTATTCTATGTGATCGTAATATACCATTGAGCTTAAAGGGAAATTTCTATAGAACAGCTGTAAGACCTGTTTTGCTATATGGCATGAAATGTTGGGCAGTTAAAAGGTACCATATTCACAAAATGAAAGTAGTTGAGATGCGTATGTTACGGTGGATGTATGGGTATACTAGAAAAGATAAAGTCAAAAATGAGACCATTAGGGAAAGGTGAGAGTGGCATCTATTAAGGAAAAGATGAGAGAAAGCTGCTTACATTGGTTTGGACATATACAGAGAAGATCGAGGGATGCTCTTGTTAGGAGGATTGAGGGAGGGAGGGAGGGAGGCAGGATAGGTTAGATAGAGGTAGAGGCATGCCTAAAATGACATGCATAGAGGTGATTAGGAGAGATATGTCTTTGTTAGATTTGGATGAAAGTATAATGGTCGATAGAAGGAAGTGGAGAAAGAGGATTCATGTGGATGACCACACGTAGCCTAGTATTGGTTTATGTAGCCGACCCCAAGTTTCTTGGGACTAAGGTTTAGTTTTTTGTTGTTGTTGCAACCCCTTTTTGTTTGGGTGTATCCACACAAGAACTTTGGTGATGTATCCCACTCTCTGCCAAATATTGATCAAACTCATTTGAAAAATTTTCACCCCCATTATCAGTTCAAAGGATCTGAATAGTGGACTGAAAGACATTTCGAACAAACCTATGGAATTGTTTGAACCAATAAAAGGCCCCAGATTTGTCTTTCATTAAATATATCCAACAAGCCCTTGTATGGTCATCAATGAAAGTGATAAACTACTGAGTTCTATTCAAATTATTGCCCTAGAGGGTCCCCAGATATCACTATAGATCGTCTTTGAAGGCTTTGAGGGTAAATAAGCATGGAGTAGATAAGGCAATCGAATTTGCTTAGAAAGAACATAATGTTCACATGAAAAGAAAAAACTTTCTTTATTAATGATAAGGTTTGGATACAACTTTCATGTAGGAAAAACTTGGATGTCCCAAATGTTTATGCCATAACAAAATTTCACTCAGAAGTAACAAAGACCTCTTATATTTTAACTCCTCACTAGTGAACTCCCGTGTTTCCTTGAGGTAGTACAGCTCACCTCCCCTCTTAGTAGTTTCAATCATCTTCCCCAAAAGCGATCCTGAAATTCATAATGAGAAGGATAAAAGGTTACAACACAATTCATGTCCTTTCTTAACTTACTAACTGACAAAAGATTTATTATAATTCCTTCACGTATTATTTCCTTAACTAGGTAATTGACCTCTTTTGGAGGGGTATGATAGCTGTAAACTGTCATTAGGTAATTGACCTCTTATGGAGGGATATGATAGCTTTAAATTGTCCGTAATTAGGAGCTAATTGATAGTCACTAATTTGGGCAGATTTTAGGGGATTTAAGTGATTATTTTTTTCCTTTTTTAGGTCCCTCTGAGTTATATAAAGATGACCCTTGTAATTGTTTTTTTATTAAGATATATGAAATATAGAAGTATTTTGTATCTTCATGGTATCAAAGCCTGTTTCTTTCAAACCCTAGCCTCAAATCCTAAGTTCGAAACCTTGCAGCCATGGCCAAAAATATAGAGAGCCAAAGTTTAGTCTCCTCAAAACAACTGGAGGCTAGAATAGTGCTTTTTCTGGTCGCGAATTCAAATGGGCTAGAAGGATTAGCTTTCCAACTGATTGTGGAAAAACTTGAAGGGAAAAATTTCCATCAACGGGCCCAAACTATGAAGCTGGTAATCAAAGGCAAAAGGAGGATGGGTTCCCTGACTGGAGAAACAAAGAAACTAGGGACAGATGGAGCTGCAGAAGTGGTGGTTGGAGAACTCACTGGTGACTGCATGGCTCGTGAACTCCATGAAACCAGCCATTGGAAGGACATATCTCTTCTTGCCAACAGCCAAGGATGTCTGGGACGCTGCTTGGGAGACATATTCCGATGCCGAAAATGCATCACATATGTTCGAGATCAAAAGCAAACTTTAACAGATGGAGCAAGAGGAGAAAGAAGTAACTGACTACTAGATGGAGATGTTGAATCTCTTACAAGAGTTTGATCTAAGCACTGAAGAGGAATGGAAATGCACCGGAGATGTTATAAGATACAAGTGCAAATTAGAAAACGAACGAGTGTTCGAATTCCTTGCTGGCCTTAACTGCGAATTTGATGAGGTTAGAGGGCAGATTCTTAGTTGCCGCCCCTTGTTAATGACGAGAAGTCTTTGCCGAAGTCAAAAGGGAGGAGGAGGGGCGGAATGTCATGGTGAAGGAAAAAACGTTAGGTGCACCTGATCTAACCTCAGCCTTACTGATCAAAGAGAATTCAGGTGGGCCAGTGCAGAAATCTTTAACAAGGCCCGAAGATGCTTAAGCCCTTGTAACCAAGGCAGCACAAGAGGTTCACACGACCCAAGTCCGAATCAGAAGAGACACCCATGGTGTGATCACTGTCACAGACCGGTCATCCTAAGGACATCTATTGGAAATTCACGGTAAACCAACTGATTGGAAGTCGAGACAAAATAGCAGGCATCATGGATATCAAGCCGGTGTAGAAGAAAAAAGGGGAAAATACTCCCAATCGCAATATGTTTAATACCGAATAATTGGTCTAACTTTATAAACTCTTCTCTAGCTTTCAAAATCCTCGTCAGTCCTTTGATGTCGCTACTGGCTCATTAGCTCACAACGGTAAGTCTTTAGTAGCCCTCAATTCTGAAATCGATTTGGGTGCCTCTGATCACATAACCGACTGTCATTATCTGTTTTCTTCGTATACCCCCTATGCTGGTAATATTCAAGTCAAGATTGCAGATGGATCACTATCTCCTATTGCAGGAAAAGTGAGTGTTAAAATTTCTAAAACTATTACCCTAGATTTAGTTCTTCATGTTCCCAAGTTGTCTTGCAATCTAGTATCTATCAGTCAATTAACAAAACATTCTCATGGCTGCGCTAAATTTTTCCCTACCCACTGTGTTTTTCAGGACCTTTCATTGGGGATGACGATTAGCAGTGCTAAGGAATGTGACGGACTCTACTATTTTGCCGAGGCCATTGAGAGTAACCAACTTCGAATTGCAAATTGTGATTCTGCATCTACCTCTAAGGAAAGTGACATTTTATTGTGGCATTTTAGAATGGGTCATCCTAACTTTTAGTACTTGAAACATTTGTGTCCATCCTTGTTCTTGAATACAAAATCATTTGATTCTCAATGCGAAACTTGTGAACTTGCAAAACACCATCGGACTTCATTTCCTCAATCTGAATATAAACCCACCAAACCATTTACTTTAATTCATAGTGATGTGTGGGGACCATATCATGTACCAGACCGGAATCATTCAAAAATGGTTTGTCACATTTACCGATGATCACTCCTGAGTTTGTTGGGTATACCTGTTAAATGAAAAGTCAGAAGTTCGTTTAGTCTCTATCATTTTTCACTCAATGATCCAAACACAATTTCCAACCCAAATCAAACTATTTCGCACTAATAATGGGACTGAATATTTCAACACTATGCTGGCGGAATATCTTCAAGAACATGGCATTATACACCAGAGTTCTTGTAGTGATACCCCTCAACAAAATGGGATTGCTAGAAGGAAAAATAAACACATTCTTAAGGTAGCTTATGCCTTGATGTTCTCTGCAAATATGCCTGTAAGATTCTGGTGGGATGTTATCCTAACTGCCACGTTTCTTATCAACCCTATGCCAAGCTGTGTTCTTTCATTTCATACCCCACTTTAAATTCTCACCACATTTTTTCCTCACCAAAAACTGGGAACTACCCTCCCAAGTGTTTGGATGTACAACATTTGTTCATATTCCCTCTCATGCATGAAGTAAACTTGATCCTCAGGCTCGCAAGTGTGTTTTCATTGGGTATTCCTCCACACAAAAGGGCTACAAACATGACCCATCTACCAAGCGAATGTTTGTTGTTAGCTGAGATAGCACACCATTCTTTCCAAAAACTTCCCTTCAGGGGGAGAACATGGATGAAGCTTGTTTTAGGATGAACCCAGAATCAATCCCAAAATCAGTCTATGAACCAGTCTTCAACCTAGAAAACTCCAACACCAACATCGAATCCTCCAACATTAGCCTAGAAAACTCCAACACCAACACTGAACCTATTCCAACCCCATATTCTAGTATGTCACCTCTGGAAGGGAACGTGGACTTAAGGGGAGATGCAGGAACTTAAAAGGTTAAGGGGACGTTGGTTTATTCTCGGAGATCAAAATCAAGGTGCAAAGAGTTCCTCACGTCTGAAGCACCAAGAGAGTCAGAACCGATGTTAGGTCTAGACACTTCTGAGTCATCCAACACGGAGCCCACAGATCTTGATCTTCCTATTGCTTTCCGAAAACAAAAAAGGTGATGTACTCTTCACCCTATTTCCAAGTTCTTATCATACAAAGTCTTGTCATCTAGTTTTCGAGGCTTTACTGCTAACCTCGATGATACAGGTATTCCAAAGGACATCTACGAGGCTCTACAGAATCCTAACTGGAAGAAGGTTGTTATGGAGGAAATTAAAGCTCTAGAGAAGAATGAGACTTGGGAACTGACTGAATTACCAAGGGGAAAGAAACTGGTTGGCTGCGAATGCGCCTTTATAGTGAAATATTATGCAGATGGGAAAATAGATCGCTAGAAGGCCCGTTTTATTGCAAAGGGGTTCTCGCAAACCTATGGTGTGGATTACGTAGAAACATTTGCTTCGATGGCAAAGTTGAATACGGTAAGTTCTCCTGACTTTTGTAACAAATTTAGATTGGCCGATTCAACCGCTGGACATTAAAAATGCTTTCCTGAATGGCAAACTAGCGGAAGAAGTTTTTATTACTTTACCTCCAGGCTTTGAAATAGAAGGAGATAAGAAGCAAGTATGTAGACTCAAAAAGTTTCTCTATGCCTCAAATAGTCATCAAGGGTGTGGTTTGACAAGTTCACTAAAGTAGTGAAGGGCCAAGGGTATAAGCAGCGGCACTCGGATAATACCATGTTTATTCATGTAACTGATTATGGAAAAAGGTCAGTCTTGATTGTGTATGTCGATGATATAATCCTCACTCGAGACAATATTGGTGAAATAGAGAGATTCAAGAGAATCCTAGCTTCAGAGTTTGAAGTAAAAAACCTTGGACAAATTTGATATTTTATGGTAATGGAGGTTGCTAGATCACGAAAGGGAATTTGTATTTCCCAATGGAAGTATGTTCTTAACGTGCTGATGGAGACAAGTATGCTTGGATGTAAACCTAGCGATACTCCAATAGAGGCTGGAAAGAAAATAGAGGATGCAGGTGATGTAGTCGACAAAGACCGAAACCAAAGATTGGTTGGTAGGCTTATTTTTCTCTCTCACACCAGACCAGACATTGCCTTTGTGGTTAGTGTAGTCAGCCAGCATATGCACTCTCCAAGGGAAGCTTATCTATCCGCCGTGTATAAGATTCTCTAGTACCTTAAAGGATCCCCAGGGAGGGGCTTGTTGTTCAAAGAAGAATAAAAGCAGAGAAGTGGAAGTTTTCATAGATGCAGATTCGGTAGGGTCAATAGAGGATGGAAAGTCTACCACTGGATATTGTTCCTATGTATGGGGTAACCTAGTCACTTGGAGGAGCAAAAAGCAACATGTTGTTGCCAGAAGTAGTGTGGAAGCAGAATTTAGAGCGGCAGCACAGAGGATATGTAAAGGATTGTGGTTGAAAAAGTTATTAGCGGAGCTATGGGTCAAAGTAAATCATCGAGTAAAACTTTTCTGTGACAACAAGGCTTGTAACACCCCACTACCTACGTACCCAAATAGGCGGGATGTCGCCCCGTCTAAAGGATTAGGGGTCTTTATAACGAGGTACAAAAGGAATGAAAATGACTAAATAAAATTATGCAATAATTATATTACAACCAAAGTTAAAACTTATACAAGTCTAAAAATCTAAAACTAACAATCATCTCTCGAAAGAAATACAAAGCAGAAATAAATAAACTGAAGGTCATCTCTTATCTCTTCAACCTTCTCAATAAAAGTACTCCTCTGAAAACACGATGTAAAATAGTATGAGATTGGTATCTCAGTAAGTCCCGTGTGTGCGAATGTCATATAAAAACATTTCGTGCATGCAAGTTTATCAAAATCACAAAATCATGTTTGCAAGACTTTTCATCAATAAATAATTATTATTCAAAGGAGCATTGCTTATCATATCCAAAGTAATTCTCAATAAATCATCATCTCATTATAATCATAAGTTCATTATGTAAGGAGTAGCAATGATTCAAACAATAGTATCACAGTCCATATCATGGTTACTACTATGATAGCGTCCCAATGTAACCTTTCAACAATGGGCAGTGGGGGATCCTCTCACTAGGGTGAGATACTCCTTCATCCCTACACCCAACACACCGGTTGTCCAATCCGGATAAATAAAGTCCATATGGACCTATATGTTAGCTTGGACCGGCCTGACTAAGTAGTACTGTCGTCTCTCCAAGTTGAGTTCATCTTTTGGAGGTGGCCTCCTGCCAGAAGACTCACTCTAACTCTTTAAGACTAGCACCACTAGCTTATCCCCGCTGAGTACTCAACGCTCTCCATTTAGGGGTAGAATCATTTCCCTTGATTTCACAATCATTGATTATCTTGTCTTTGTAAAACGTGCTTTTCACAATAAGTTTTTCAAAACGTTTTGTGATAAAGAAAAGAAATCGTTTTTAGTTTAAAAGTTGAGATTTGACAAATTCATTTAGAGAATAAAATGACCACGTTCTTAAATCAAGCATCAAAATACCACCGTACAATTCATCATATTCAACCAACGTTTCAATCATCATATTGACACCATTTCAAATATCATTGTACAAAAATACTTGCAAACATATAATATTTATCAAAACAGTTATACAGGGACTTACTTGGATATTCTCAATAATCAACCAAAGCAATGCTTGATCTCTTTTTCACTTTCTTTCTTATCTAGAATTAATGTTTCTATGATTAGAAACCATATATGAATCCACTCATCTTTTCATGCATCATGAATCTCTATGATCATATTAATCATCTAATTCATTCATGGCATCTAGGTAGAAGCTCATTGCTATAGCTTCCCATGATCATGGCATGCATATAATCGAATCTCATCACCAATACAAGGACCTCTAATATTCGTCTAACATAAACTTCATAAAATAATCCCATATGAATCAAAAGATCTCTTCTTTAACCAGCCATTAGATGGATTTAGGTCCAACATAACATGATATCATAATATTTCACCCCATATTCACCTAGATCAACTATTACAACATCAAACTCAACCATTCCATCCATACATACTTTTCATGCTATACTTTATACATAATAACATCACTATAAAATCAGCCTCATTCAAATCAATAGGGATTGAGTCTCAAAATACCTCTTGGATAGACAAGACAACGAAGTAAAGGTGGCTCCTTGGTGATCGGTTGAGTTCACTTGAGAGGAAGAGATGATTGGGTCCCTTAATTCTTCTTGTTCGAAAATCACAAAAAATAAGGGGGTGTAAATCAGTCCCTTTTGATTGAGATTTAGGAGAAGAAGATGAGAAGAATTGAGGTTGAATTGATGAAGAGTTGCTTACCTTGCTTTAAGGTTTCGATTTTGGTGGTGATTGGAGTTGTAATGGCGAAATCTTAGAGAGAAAAGGTGGCTGTTTTTTTTTTCGTGTAGAAGAGAGGTTTAGGGTTTGGTGGCTGTTTTGATGAAAAGTATAGGTTAGGTTTTAGGTGTTTTGATGTTTGGAAGGATTACACCTTGTTTTGGACTCTTGAACAAACAAGGGAAAAATGGCATAATGGCATCTTTTGCTCTTCTTGGTTTGGCTGAAACTGCAGTGAATAGAAGGAGTTTATGGATGTACTGTAGGGTGCTAAAGTGGCCCAGATAATGAGGGGAAAAGGAGAAAAGCATAGCCTGATTTCTGGTTCAGTTTTGGGCAGAAATAGGGGAAGAAAAATTGGAGTCTTGTGCTGTGTTTTTTGCTTAAAATCAGAGGGGAATTTGAGAGTAAGGGAAGTTGGAATTTTCATGAGTGTGTGTGTGACTGGTTTTTGTTTAGTTTAGGAGAACTTTGAGAAATAAGAATGGAAAGGTTTGCAAGAGTTGGGATTTGAACTCAAGTCACCAAGTATTAAACACCAAGCTTTAACCACTAAAACTCTAGTTTCAACCACTCCACTCAACCACAACAACTCTTGTTTCAACCACTCCACAACAATTCTTGTTTTAGTCACTAAACCACAACAACTCTAGCTTCAACCATTACACCATAACAACTCTTGTTTAAATATTCCTCTATCAAATTCCCTTAAATTCTACTCACTTACTCCATTTCCCTTCTAATAAATTCTACTCATAAAACAAAAGTTCAAGTCCACCAAGAAACTATCGAATTCCCTTAACTCCCACTCACTCACCCCATTTTTCTTCTAATAATACTCATAAAACAAAAGCTCAAATCCACCAAGAAATTAACAAATTCCCTTAACTCCCACTCACTCCATTTCGCTTCTAATAATTATACTCATCTAATAATACTCATAAAACAAAAGCTCAAGTCCACCAAGAAACTAACATTATGCCTTAACCACTAGACTACAACCACCCTTGTTTAAATAGTCCTCTAACAATTATATCAAAGCAAATAAATTTATGAACTAACCAACGCATAGATCACATATACCTATGAAAATGGTTCAAGATATCAAATGTCATATAAAATGTTATGCCATGCATGAATTTCCCCATATAATAAAGGTGGTTTTAAAGGGGGTATTACATCCTCTCCCCTTTAAGAGAATTTCGTCCCGAAATTCGGAGCGCTATACCTTTAGAGCAAGTTCGGCTATTTCTTCTTCGCCCACTCTTCAATTTCCCATGTGACATCTTGAGTACCATGATGATCCCACAAAATCTTCACCATAGGTATCTGTTTATTCCTCAACACCTTAACACTCCGATCCAAAACCTTAATCGGCTTCTCCACGTAGCTCAGATCAGGCTGTAGAATCAATGGCTCCTCGTTCAATATATGCTCCGGGTCAGGGTTGTATTTCTTCAACTGAGATACATGGAACACATCGTGAATTCCTGCCAATCCTTCCGGCAACTCCAATCGATATGCTACAGGTCCAATCTTTTCGATCACTGGAAATGGTCCTAAATATCTAGGACTCAACTTCCTGCCTTTGGGATGTTTCAGAATCCCCCTGCTAGGTGTTATCTTCAAAACAAAAGCTCACCAAGAAACTAACAAATTCCTTTAACTCCCACTCACTTACTCCATTTCCCTTCTAATAATACTCATAAAACAAAAGCTCAAGTCCACCAAGAAACTAACAAATTCCTTTAACTACCACTAACTCCATTTCCCTTCTAATAATACTCATAAAACAAAAGCTTAAGTCCACCAAGAAACTAACAAATTCCAACAAGAAACTTACACCAAGCCTTAACCACTAGTCTACAACCACTCTTGTTTAAATAGTCCTCCAATAATTATATCAAAACAAATAAATTCATGAACTAACCAACTCATAGATCACATATACCTATGAAAATGGTTCAAGTTATCAAATGTCATATAAAATGTTATGCCATGCATGACTTTCCCCATATAATAAAGGTGGTTTTAAACGGGGTATTACAAGGCTGCTATAAGCATCGCACACAATCCAGTCCAACACGATCGAACTAAGCATGTAGAAGTTGATAGACATTTTATCCATGAGAAGATCAAGATTGGGACTATTTGTGTAACATACATTCCCACTAAGGAACAAACAGCTGATATCTTCACTAAGGGGCTTCCTCGACAAGACTTTGACGATCTCATTTGCAAGTTGGACATGATTAACATCTATGATCCAACTTGAAGGGGAGTGTTGTAATTCCTTCACTTAATATATTATTTCCTTAATTAGGAAATTAACCTCTTATGGAGGGATATGATAGCTGTAAATTGTCTGTAATTAGGCGCTAATTGATAGTCACTAATTTGGGCAGACTTTAGGGGATTTTAGTGATTATGTTTTTTTAAAAATTTTTAGGTCCCTCTGAATTGTATTAAGATGATCCTTGTAATCGTTTTTTATTAAGATATATGAAATACAAAAGTATTCTCTATCTTCAAGATTGTCAGTCAACTTAGACACATGTAAAATTGATTTCAAAAACACGTTGGGTAAGCAAATCGTGCCCCTTCCAATGGCTGGTGACACCTTTCCATCAGCAACCCACATATTTATTGGCTTCCTGCACTTATCATATTCATCAAACATATCCAATGATCCAGTCACGTGATCTGAAGCTCCTGAATCCACAATCTAACAATTTTCTAAGTGTGTTTTACCTGTTTGCATCATGGCTGCAATAGGCTTTTGAGTTTCTACCCCCTTTTGAGGCATGGATTAATTGAACAATTTCTTGAGCATCTCCATCTGTTCAGCTGAGAGTGTGATGCCAGCAATATTCCCTGAGTTTGTTGCCGCCAAGTATGCTGCCCGAGTTAGACCACACTGGTTCGTTTGGTTTCGCTGACTCCTTAGTTTCCAATCAGGTAGCTTTTTGTGTAAATCCTAGCACGTTTCATGGTTATGATAGGGCTTGTTACAATAATCACGCCAGTCTGACTTCTTGGACTGAGGATTGGGTTGCGAACCATGGCTGTTGTTCTGTTTATTAGCTGCAAGTGTTGAACTTCATGTTTCTACTGAAGGAGTTGTGCTTGAACTGATGGGATTCATCATTACACACCTTCTGCTCTCTTCTCTCCTCACTTCAACGAATGATTCTCGAAGAGTTGGAAATGTCTTCACTCTAAGCAATTTGCCTCGTCCTTCGCCAAGGTCAGAATTTAAATCTTGTAAGAAGTCGAAGGTGCATTTTATTCTTTATCATTCTTTTAAAATTTGCAGCATCATTTGAGCACTCCCATCTAATCTCATAGAAGAGATCCATCTTGTGCCATAATTCAACCAAAGAGTTGTAGTATTTGGTCACTGTAAGACCTTTTGGCCTGGTGTTCCGAATTTTTAACCTCATCTCAAAGCATTGAGATGTGCTTTTTAGATTTGAATAAATTTCTTAAACTGCGTCCCAAATCTGCTTCGCTATCTTGTAGAGCAGATAGGTTCTTCCAATGTTTGGCTCCATAGAACTGATTAGTCAAGCCACAACAATGGAATTCTCTGCCTCCCAAGTGCTGTAGGTTGGCAACGTTGTTGGTAGGGCAGTTACTGCCCTTGTAAGATAGCCAGCTTTCCCTCTTTCACCAACCACAAGGATAATGGGTTGAAACCATTCACGAAAATTTTGTCCATTAAGTTTATGCTGTGTGATTTGTAAAGAATGGCTGTCCACCAAATTTGTTGAAGATGTTTGATTCACCGCTGCAGAGGATACCTCCATGGTCGAATTCTGCTCTTCTCTGGACATTTTAGGATGAGAAGAAATAGAAGAAAAAGAAAACTTTGAAGGTTATCAGGATTGTTGTGCTCTGATGCCATGAAACAAGAATTTTCTGAATAATTCTTGATGATATACCATCGAATTGATAATGCATATTTATACAATTAGGATGCCAAAACTGATGTCTTATAAAAAGGAAAAAAAAGCTTCCTAAAATCTGTCGATCTCCCTAAAATCTGCCTAATTGATTCTAACCAAATCACCTATCCTAATCTGACCAAATCAACTGAAAAAGGAAAAGAATAAACTAAAATTACAGCTAATATTCACAAGAAAAGATCTGGTTTCCCAACAGTAAGAATAGGATTGCGTGGGAGATTTTAGATATAGTCTCCTCTGTTGGGTTCAGTTGTAGGTTTCAATCAGGATTGTGTTAATTAGATGAAAAAGGAATTTTAATGAAAATAAGCATATTAAAAGCCTGGACACACTAAATTTCTAGCAGTTAAAAGCCCATGTCTTTTCTTGTTTCATTTTCTTTCCTGGTCTTGGATTTGCTCCATGTTGTGTAGATGAAAAAGTGTCTGTTGCTACTTATATCCTATCTTCACTCTAAATTTTTTATCCTTTTGCAGTGTCATCTCTGCATCAATGAGGATGTTTGTCACGATAAATTTCCTTGCTGTCAATGTGTTGATTGCATTAACTTCAAACCGTTTTGGGCTTAAGCTTTGTTGAGTACCAACGGATTTATAGTAACCTTCTAAATGGCTTAAATTATTATTGTGGTTTGTTTTTGACTCAACAGTGAAGCTTGATTAAAGCTAGGTAAATCCAATCAATATTAACTAAGTGCCTTCTCTCTGTGTCTATCTCTTTCTCTCACACACACACGCACAGACATACCAAGATATTTCAACCCCAGGTCCAATGTGTTTTGTTTAGATTGTTTCATCATAAGCAGTCAAGTTTTTCCCATTCAGCCTCAGTTTTTAGTCCTCGATGCTGTTTAGGTTATATTAGTTTTTTTTATATGTTTGGCAGCCCTATTGTTGTTTTCTTTTGCTCTAATTTTTTGATATTGATAAAGCTCAACCTTCAACATTGTAGCAATTTCCTGACAAAGATTGGTTGGACGAATCTTATGCAGGACTAAATTTTCGTCATACACTTTACCCATTATATAAAAGCCATCGTCCTCCTACACCTGATACCATTGTTCAGGGACTTCAATATCTGAAAGCATCTATAAAGGCTATGTCCATCAAAGTGATTGAGGTGAACTGCAGCTTCAATTTCAGAGGACTACTACTGTAAGCAGATTTTATTAACTTGTCACTTTAAAGCAGGTGCCAGGCGTTGAGGCTGATGATGTAATTGGGACCTTGGCTGTGAGGAGTGTTGATGCTGGGTTCAAGGTAATTACTTAAGCTGTTAAAACATAACTTGATGGTAGTTTTTGGTAAAATACTTGAATCATTTACCTGAACGTATGTTTTTACTAGACGAGTAGTTTATATCCTGGAATCATTCATTTCAATCTAGAACTGCCAGGCTGACTCGAAACCAATTGATTATGTAACTATTCTTGTAATAGAAACTAAGGGCATTATCAAACCTTCCCCCCCCCGATAGTGTTCTTGTTCACTGATTCTGATCCAATACTTTGCTTGTGCGGCAGGTACGAGTTGTCTCCCCGGACAAAGATTTTTTTCAGATTCTATCTCCTTCCTTGCGTCTTTTGCGGATTGCTCCTCGCGGGTTTCAGTCAGTATCTATCCAGTTTTAGCACTAAAAATAATTAACAGAACATTGCCTGAATTTCCAAGCTATCTTCAAATCATTGGAATTTATCTCCATTGCTTAGGGTCGCTTATGGATGGATTTCTGAATGCTTGTTCCTTCTGATCATTTCCTTCTTTCCTAAATGATATTTGGAATGCTGACGTAGGATATTGCTGTCTTCAATTATGAAATTATGTTGGCACTGCTCGGTACTTCAAGATACCACGGGGGATAATTGAAGTGGGCATTAGACACAACAACAACACTAAGCTTGAGTCCCAAGAAACTTAGGTTGGCTATATGAATCAATACAAGACTATGTGTGGTCATTCACATGAAGTGGGCATTAGATAATAGGAGTAAAATTGAATACCTTCAATTTAAAAATTCTGATTTGGATTGTAAAAATGACTAATATCAGTTCTTAATCTGAATAAGTAGTGAAAAGGTTGGGTAGGTTGGCAAATGGATGTGTTGTGCCTAAAACAAGCAAACAAATCAGAATTTAGTAGGTACATTATAGGCAGTTGCTGAATTGAATTACATTGGTTTTATTTTGGTTAATTCAAATATTAAATAAGCAGATGCTCTAAGATGAGTTAAATGAAAGATTTGTGTCAGCATTCTGTAATTAAGAGTTTGCTATCTTGTGTAAGTTTATTGTCTGATCCAAGTTGTGCTTAATTTGCTTATGCTATATCTATTATCCAATGCTTTGATCTGCTGTCTTTATTCAGGATGGTCTCATTTGGATTGGAGGATTTTGCTGAGAAATATGGAACATTGAAACCTTCGCAGTTTGTTGATGTGGTTGCACTTGTGGGTGATAAATCTGACAATATTCCAGGTTCTGATCAACTTCTACTGCTGATAATTTCTGGTTGTTCTTTGATGGTTGTAGTTCATGCATTAATGTAAATAATATTTAACTAAACGTAAGAAAGGAAATTGAAAAACATTCATGTCACTTGGATGCACCATTTGATAACACTGTTACTTTCATTAGCCAGAGGGAAGCTGGTTTTTGTCTACAGTTTTTATCACCATTTTGTGGTGTAATTAAGATAAGGAGTTTCCTTTTCTAATACCCAAATCTGGAATGCAGATATTCAATTTTCTACTGACGCTATCTGATTCAATACCATCAATCAGATGCCTTTTACATGATGTTGTTGGTGAATATAAGTCACATGAAAAGACATTTGTTTTAAAAAACATCTTTCAGTAATACCTAATTTTCTTTTCATACAAGGAATTATTTCTGCACAGTTTGCTCACGTTTGTTGTGTTTAAAAGAGGTTCAAAATTCATATGTTGAAGTTATGAATTTAAATATATTTGTCCTTCTCAAAATCCTTGTAGATCTTTAAAGATCTACTTGCTTAGTTGCATATTTGTTATACAAACTTGTTTTACTGTTGTTTCTTAGATCTTAAACTTTGTTTCTCCAGTTGATTTTTTGGTTATTTTATCTTCATTGCTTGATATATTTGTTGTTGCTCCATTCCTAATAAATGACGAAAATTTTGGTAAAATTGGTTTATCTGACAAGGTTGTCTTCAAGTGCAGGTGTAGAAGGGATTGGAGACATTCGTGCTGTGCAACTAATAACAAAATTTGGTATATATTTAACAGTTCTTGACAATTTTTTTGTAGTTTTAACAATTGAATTGAGCCGTTTATTTTTGATTTTTCTGTTTAGGTACATTGGAGAATATGTTGGAATGTGTTGAACAAGTTGATGAGGAACGAATCAGAAAGGTAATTAATTGCTTACAATGAGATTATGATGTTTTTAATTTGCATTTAACCTTTGTGCTGGTGTTCACACCCCCCCGTCCCTTAACCCCCCAAACTAAATGTGTTGTCTGTGTCTTAACTTTCTTCATAGCTTTTGTGATAAAATCCATATTTTTTTTTCCATTGGTTATCTTTAGTTTCAACAGTGGTATGTCGATCATTTAGTTATTCGACAATATATTCATGACTAATTAATTTCATTTTTAGGCATTGATATCTAATGCTGAGCAAGCTATCCTTAGCAAAAATCTGGTTAGTTATCTGCTTTCCTTAACTTTGCTCTTCTTTCTGTATTCTGTGGCTTGAATACCATGATGTATTTTGCAGGCAATGCTACGTTCTGATCTTCCATCCTATATGGTTCCTTTTTCAACAAATGACCTCGTGTTTAGAAAGCCAGAGGTTGGTGAAGTTTTTCTGAATTTAACTTTTTACTCTAAAGTGATTATGACTTATGTACAATGAGTCACAAACACAATTTAATTAAAATTTTCAAAATATTCAAAACCTCTGCAGCATTGTTCTAATTATAGTTTTCCATCTACCAAATTTCTCACACATGTTGCAGTAGGCATGTGTTTTAGTAACAAACTGATAATGTTTTCAGCTTCTAACATATTTATGCCATTGGCATTAAAGTTGGGGACACTGATTTATGAAACTATCTTAACTTATTTGGAAACACTCGTGTAGAAGATTGTTATGTAGTTACTGTATCTGTGACAGTAAATTTCCAAAATTTCTCCTACATTTAGTCTGTTGTCAACATTGATTGTCTGTACCTTTTCTCTTAGGAATTTACCTCTAATTTTTACTTTTTCTTGATGAAAAGGAATTTTGAATGTGTCTCAGTAAAATTTCTACTCATGCATTTATGACACTTCCTTCCTCTTGTGGAACCAATTGAGTTTGTGAGCTGGAATTGCTATGTTTATAAATGCAATGAGACTGCTGATTTTAAGTCGTGAAATTTTGATATTTTATTGCTTTTATCAAGTCTTCACTTGTTATCTATTTCTATTGTACATTCGACTAAAGCAGCAATAGATTTAGCCATGAAATGTCCATATCCATATCAGCACTCTCTCCTCCCATGATATCCGACACTTTCTGTTCAATGCTGATGTTTTCCTCTAGATTTTCTACTATTTTGGTTGTCTATTCAAAGACCTATTGAAGGGAGATTTTATTTAAGAGATGCATTAAACTTAGAACTCATCATATTAGATGTGTGGTTCTCATCTGTACATGGCTTTTGCAGAGTAATCCTTGTAGCTGTACTCCCTAAACTCCACTTATCCAATGTCACTAAAAGTGTGGATTATTCACATGGTTTTGAATTGAATAGTTAGTCAAAGCATTTGGTTGTTAGCCAGGCTTAACACTTCAATTTCTAACAATTAGTGATATAGTCACCAGTTTCTGCATCTCTGGGACTTCCAACGGAGTCTTTGAAATATAGTTGCCTGCTAATTTTCTTGCCTTCATAATATCCTTTTGCATGTCTAGTTGTCTGGTAAGACACATTTTTAACTCTTTGGGGCGGGTTCTTTTGGATGTAGGATGAAGGTGAGAAATTTTTGAGCCTCTTAACAGCCATAAGTGCTTATGCAGAAGGATTCTCAGCGGATTCTATCATTAGAAGAGTTCTCTATCTGTGGAAGAAGCTTGACAAGCAGCAGTCTAGATAAATGCAGTGACGCATTTATTCCTCTGCTCAAGGAAACCTATCGCGAGCTGATACATTTGTGGTGCTGCTCTTTCTTTTATTGTTGTTAGATTTGTAAATTTAGTTCAGGAAATGTGCATACTGAGGGCTCAAAAGGTTGAAATGATTATCAGTGTAGGGATTGGGAAGGAATGGGTTGAGAAATGAATATTTTCACTTGCTATCAATATACTTGCATTTTGAGTAACCAATTTTTGAATCACAAGGACAAGAAGTTTACTTGTTTCCCTTCCTATAAAAGGCAAAACAAAATAAAAAAACTCCCAAATTTAAGATATTGGATAAGAGGAATTTTGCCATATTTTATGTCCTTGAACAACGGAATTTCCATAAAATGGGGTTATTTTTTAATTAAAATTCGAGAATGTTGTTGCGTGGAAAATATTACCAATCTGAGGATGTCGCATTTGCAAATGCAACCTCAAAAAATTACATCACATCTTGCGAATGCGACCTTGGCATTTTCTGGAAATTGTCGCAATGATGAAAATGAAGGTCGCATTACCTTCCTTGCAACGGGATTCGCTCAAGTGCTCGTGCCTTTTCATCTCGAAATTTTGCCCAAAATCCAGCCTTGGCTCTCTCGGAAGAATCTTCACATAAGAGAGGATTTTACTTTCATGTCTAATCAGTGCACTCAAGAATCATTTACAGACTGATCTGCCATTGTTCAGAAGCATTGAAATCTGCTTATGGACAGGACTGCTTTGAAGTAGTAAAGGGCTCTTGTTGCTGAGATCTTCAATTATAGTTTCAAACTCCACCCATTTGATCTTCAATGCCATGGCCACCCTCAGAGGAATGGACGTTTTGAAGAGCTTCATTTCATCTGCCATAAAGACTTTGTGGTTCTGGAGTAGGGAAAAGTCGTATTTTATTAATAAGACTTTCATGTTTTTCATTTAAAAAAATTACAGGAAAAATAAAACTTAACTTAAGTCACATTCACAAAATGCGATATCATTTTTTTTAGATCGTATTTAAAAATTTTGACCTCTCCAAATTAGAAAATTTATTCACAATAACTTCATCTTTGAATTTCGATTAAACAATAGTACCAAATAACGGAAATTCCGCTTGAACCAACAGGTAACCTGTCAATCTTTATTTGGCAATTAATAAGTAATGTAATAATACTGGTACAACCATCTATCTCAACAAACCCATTCCTTTTTCCATCTGCCCCTGCTGACAAAGTAACCCAACAACCACATAAGACGCAGTTGTGTCTGGCCTGCAATCCAACTCCATTTTCTTCAACACCCACAATCCCAGTTTTGCATCTTTAGCCTCTGTATACAAATTCAACACCACCTTAAACATCTTTTAACGGTAATAATACAATTTTGAATCCTCTAAGAGTCAATTACATCCTTCACAACTTTAGGGTTTCGATCAATTCCAAGCAGTTTACAACCTTTGCCATACATGTGAGAGCCATGTCTATAGCGAGGCAGAATGCTAGCCCGAACGAAGAATCTAAGACCCACTTTGGGTTCTCTACAGAACATCAAGGTAACACTTCTACACACCAATAATCCGTTGTGGCCTTAACCACGGCCAGGGATTTTTCTACAATTTAACCCATTTTTCTGCAAATAGTTAATGAAGTTTTAAGCTGGCTATATATATATATCGTAAAGGGAGGATTTTGTGAGTGAAATTTTGAAACACCTATTTTTTTTTTCTCACCATAAAAATACCGTATTGTATGGATTGCAACTATGGCCTGTTACATAAAGTTAGAGTTTTAACTTATACTAGGTTGATGTCCTTGCGAAATAGTTTCAGTAATTTTTTAAATTTTCTTGTATTAAAAAATAATTTAGATAAAAAGATAATTTTAATATTTAAAAGAATAAAAAATTTAGATAACTCTAATTTAAAAAAAATCAATTCAAATAACGATGATATTAAAAAAAAAAAAAACCTTCAAATTTTTTAAAGGATGAAATGCATAAATATAGAATAATACTTATAGAGTTTTTAAAAAGATAAAAAATTAAAAATTAAAAAGAACATAATTCTAAGAGGTTCAAAAAGGTTAGCATAATGATTAGTTCAATAAATTTAAATAAATCAAATGAATGAAATTGTCAAAAGTATTTTAGGAATTTAAATAGAGAAAGTAAATAATAGTTAAAAAAAAAGCACAAAAAATCAAAAACTTCTTAATTAAATTTTCTTTGATTTTAAAAACGATTCTTAGTGTTAATGAGATGGCCATAAAATGAGATGGTTTTTTTGTCCCGCAAAAATAGTTCCAATGATAAAATATTAATAGCTAACATAAGTGGTTCAATTCCAAAAAAGAAAAATTAAATAAAGGTGTCAAAAATTGATATATTGAGAATCTCTCTTCCCCTCCACCATCAGTGTGTGATAATTTAATTAAATATTTAAAATAAATAATTATATATTTTGTTAAATATGTTTGATGATAAATAATTAATTAATTTAAGTGTGATTAATAAAATATTTTTATTATCAATTAATTATTTAAATATATACTAATTTTTAAATAAATTTTAAATAAAATACTCATATAATTATTAATATTATTTTATATTTAATATATATTATAATAAAATATAGTATAAAAATAAATTATAATTAATTTAAATTTTATATTCATACTTAATATTTTAAAATTCAAAATTCAGTGATTAAATATTTATATTTTAATTTTATTAAACAAATCATAAATCATAATTTTTTTTAAATGAAAATTATAAATTAATTTAAAAGAATAATATAATATTAATTTTTTAAAGTTAGAGATAAAATTAAAATAAATATAAAATATATATAAAAATTTTATTAATTATATAAATCTTAAATTTATTTATTCGTGTATTACATTCATTTCAATTTAGCTACATTCTTTTATTTTAGATAATCTTGATGTCTTCTTGAATTTTTTATATTTTTAAGGGCTTAAAAAAATATTTATTACACTTTTCCATTCTACTTAAAAAAAGGCACACAGCCTAGAAGTGTTATAATCTCAACCGCTTTCTATATCCCTTTTCTCCTGCGGCGCTGTTATTTTCTTCCGGCTTCGACTCTCGTAGTCATCAGAATTCCTCCGACCTATCTGCAACTCACTGTACCTCACAATCCTCATGGCCTCTGCCGCAAAATCGTTTCTTCAATCAATAACTCGCTACATCAAGAAGCCATGGGAGATCACAGGCCCATGCGCCTCCCCGGAGTACCGATTGGCAGTACCAAAGGCCACTGAGTACCGTGTCTTTTGCCAAGATAAGAAAACGGGTAGCTTTTCGTGTTTAACTCTTTCTCGGAAAATCTTTACTATTTCTCCCTCTCTGGCTGTTTTCTTTCTTCACGTAATTGTTTTTTGTTCTCATGTTTTTTTCCTCTGATAGTGCTAAAAGATGTGTTTGTTTGTTTGTTTTTTTTTTTTTTCCTTAACAGATTGGATTGAGGTTTTTATTTGGGTTTGGTTTCTGGTTTTTGATTGGATGCCGTTTTTGTTGTGCGATTGCAGGAATTGTTGATTTTGATTAGGGGTTTGGAAGAATTAAGCTTTTCCGTGGATGATGAAGTTCGGGTTTTTGCTGTTAAAAACTGAGTTCTTGCCAAAGAATTTCGTATTGGGTTTCCAATAATTTGGCTGTTTCGTTCAAAATTTGGGATTTACAGGGGTCTCCGGAAGGACTCAGTTGTAAATTTTGAGTCTTAGGCCGAAATTTGTGGTCGGTGGGTTGGATTTTTTGCTATTTTGGCAGATTTCGGTAGCCGCTTGGGGTAATTAAGATTCTCAAAAGGCGTATTCATGGATTTTGGGGTTTGTTTTGGACCAAATTTTCGCTAGGTTATTCTGGTATGTGAGCTCTTTTTGCTTAGTTTAGTACTGGATTGTATATATGGCTTTTCGGTGGAAGCTTAAAGGTGTGGTATTGGGAACTATCTGACCATTTGCTGTGGGCATCTCTAGAAAAAGTTGCAATCCATTGTTCTGTATCTGGTCGGATTTCCACATTAACCATAGCTCGTTGGTTTTTGTGGTGGAGAGTCATTTACTAACATAAGGGCACAATGAGTTCGGATATCATAGGAGGGGTTGTTCAGATAGGCAAGCTTTTGATTCATATTGCTGAGAATGGATGCTCATTTGAACTTGAGTGTGATGAAGATACCCTTGTTGAGGCTGTTCAGAGACGCCTAAAATCATCAAATACATCAAGTACTTCTCTCTCGGGACCAGCACCGTAACCGCCCACCTATCAAGAAGACCATTTTCAAGAAAGCTGACATCGAGAAGATGATGAAGGAGCAGCGAAGGATACCAGATGTAATCGCAGAGGACTTCACCAGGGCATCATTACCTTTAAAACACCATTTTTTCGAAGATCCATTTTCCATCCCCATTACTTCTTCTTGAGTCCACCCTTCACACCCCAGTTCTGGTTCTTGTAGCACCGATGAGAGAGCAAAACCCTTCCAATATGAAGGGTGAAGACTGAAGAGGAGTTCACCACCGAGCGCCATAGAAACGGTTTGTGATTTTGATCTTTTTCTTTAAATAAGAGAAGAAGTCTCCGAAATCTGAATTCATTGAATGCTAACTCTGATTAATTCTATTTTATCTTTAGATAACTTAATATTAAAAAAAAAATCCTTCAAATTTTTTCACTAATAAAAAAACTCTTAAAAAATTTTAAATTTACAATATCAGGTGTAAGGTATTATAACAGGCGGAATGGTGTCAGGTGAGACTTTTGCGACTCTTATTATATATATATATATATATATATATATATAAGTATTAAATTTAAAAAATTGAAGCTTAAAAATAAATTTCATAATAAATTAACAATTGAATAAATTATAATAAATTTTATATTATATTTAATTATAATTTTAATTAATTAAAAAATAATTATAATTAAATTAGTTTTCAAATTTAAGTAATTTTTAATTTACTAAAAATTTATAATAAGATTTTTAATGTGTCTTAATTAATTAAATTATGATAAGAATATATTATTAAACAAATTAAAGTAATTAAACACTTAACAATATTCGATATAATACATAATTAATTAATAAATTTTAAGTATAACTTAGAGTCATCAACCAATCCTTATAATCTTTCTCAAAAAATAAATAAAAAAAAAAGGAAAGGTTTATGCCAATTCGTCCTCCTGCACTTAAGGACTCGTGCCAATTAAATGCCTATTCTTTAATTTTCTACAATGAAGGACCAAATTACAGACAAGGTCAACTTACTGATGCCATTTAAAAAAAGAAAAATCTTTTAAATGTCAAACTTTGCACGAAAATTACCTATAAACAAAGTCCTACCCCCACAAAAAAAAAAAAAAAAAAAAATTGAAAACCATCAATCAAACCTAGCATCGACAAGTGGGCTGGGATGCTCGCCTGTAACACTCCACCTTTCCATAATGTAGCGGATTTTTGTGGGATGTCATCTTGTCCAATTGCCGAAATAATGGGTCTTTATAACAAAATTTATTTAATATGTAGTGAAAATTTTTCCAAAATAGAAAAGTATATAGAATCTGACTTCTGATACATATTCAATGGTATAACAAATTCAAGATATAGCATAACCCTTTAGGAGTCCACCGAGCTTCTATTGCGTCTATGATCCTAAATTTTCAAAAGAGATAACACACGTGTAAGTATAATGCTCAATGAGTCCCGTATATGTTAGTATTTTCAATTGAAAAGATCTCATGAAGGTTTTCAACTAAAAAGATCTCATGAAAAGTAATCTCAACATAAACAAGCTAGTTCAGAAATTTTTGTGTGAAAACATTCTAAAACAAGTATTCGGGAATTCTAGTATAAGAGATTCTGATTTAAGTATTTGGGTACTCAAGTATTCAAGCATAGTCAGTGCTTACGCCAAGTATTGTGCTTACGCTGAATATTCAAGTCAGTACTTACGTCAAGTATTTAAGTTAGTGCTTATGCCAAGTAATCAAGTTAATGCATGCGGGATTCAAGTTAGTACATATGCCAAGTATTCAACATTGTTAGTCATGTATTGGATTCAAAAATTGTCATGTTCAAGAATTCAAGATTCATGATATTCTCACAAATTCAAGATTCATAATATTCATCATGTTGCCAAATCCATGTAGAAAGCCTTGCACTTGAGTATATCAGGAAAGCAGTTTTTATATCAGGAAAACACTTACCAGAATCGATATTTGGAAACTGAAAAAATTACACGAGATATTTCATGTCCATCATGTTCAAGAAACAACTTCTTAATAATGCTTTCAAATTTAAGTGTAACGTTTATCTCATAATATATCAGGAAAGCACATAATTGTTTAAGAAAAACACTTAGATAAACGGAATTTAAAAGACTTGGGACTCACCTTGTGTCCTATTGCTTAGCTGTATAAATGGTCCTCAATTTTTTTCACGAAGTCTTTAAGGTAAACCACCTACATTAAGATCATCCTATAGCTCATTTAGCATCTATGGTTCACCGTTAACATATATCGCTAACAAAGTGTGTTCACAAGGAATCTTACTACTTTCCTTGTTCCTCTCATTCTCATAGAAATGTATTACTTGAGCTAATCCAACTTATATATACATTTTTTTACTTCTTCATCCAACACACACACACACACACACACACACACACATATGACTTTCATATATCCTTCTTTCTTAAATTTCTTATTCATCCATGAATATTAACGAAAACAATACAGGGATTCACCATCTTTAAAGTTTTGCATGTTAATGTTGTACCCTAGAGGCAATCACTTGTACATTATATATGACACATTTTATTTTAATAAAAGATATTATTTATATTACAGTTTCTTTTATTTACTTTTAAGTAATATAACTATTCGATAAAGTCCCTAGTACAACACTGTGTTAAGGAAATCATGATTGAGATCATGATATGAGATTCCTACAACACTGTATAGTGTTAGTACTTAAATAATCCCTAGTCATAGTATTAATGAGACAGGATATCATTAATGCGTTAAGACTAGCATGTGTTAGACTTCCTGATTTGATTCGGCAGTGGTTCTCATATCCGTGAGTATTGAGATACTCAAAGTTAACACATGGATGCTTGTTAATGGAACAAGTTCATTGGATGACCTAGCTTTGAGATAATCACATGGATAACTATTTAGTACCAGTGATATAATCTCAATATAGCAAACATGCAAGTATCCTTAGACTTGAGATCTCCAAGGTACTTTGTTTGCTGAACATTGTACTTTGATTCCAATCTCCGAAGCTCGATCGAGGGCCGCCTATGGGATGGATATTAGGTACATTGTGAGATAAACGAAAGTAGTTGAGAGGGTTAATAAAGGATTCACCACTGCTAATACTAGGGGTGAATATCTTACGGCCACTTGTAGGAATTACTACTCGAGAAGTTCTTGGCCAAGGCGATTGTGTATTGCAAATAGTTTCAATTGATACACATTTAGAGTAGTGGGTTCTTGGTACAAGTACTATTGTATTCAGGCCATAATTAATTCTGGAGGGAGTTGGCACTAATTCCGTACTCCAAACCGAATGAGATATTGTATGGTGAAAGGAGTTAATTGCACTGAAGTTTATTATTGAAGAGTTCATGTCAAGCCACTTGACTTCTTGGACTCGTAGGTGGTCATGATGTGTTGCTAGATACTGTTCATGATCTGGGAATATGGGTTTATTAATTGATGAATTAATAAACCAATCTTGATTAGAATTAATATGATTAATTCTAATTAATTATGAATTATGAGATGTTTGAATTAATTCATGTTCTCTATCAATTGACTAGGAAACCTAATAGGTCACACACAATAGAGGATTATATACTCAAGATGTTATTTGATAACATAGTAGGGTTAATTGAGAGGAAGAAAAGGAGTTGTGGCCCAATTATAATTTGTTATAATTTATGGTCCAAATTGTAATTGTGAGAACTTGATGTTTCTAATTACAATTAGGGAACTCTATTTTTTTTAGAATTCCAAATTTTCAGTGATTTTTTTTTTTTTTTTGGTTTATATGATGATATAACCAAAACCCTAGCAAGGAATTTCACATGAAAAAACAACAGCTTCTTCTTCCCTCTCATTCTCTCATTTTTCCTGAAAAACAAATCAACCCTAGCCGCCTTATTTTTCTGCTAGCACAGAAATATTTTAGTGTTTGAGTATTCCTCTATGTAGATTACTATTAGAGATAATCACACACTGTGATTACAGTGGCTAGACGTCCAATTCTCGTAGAGTTTACACAAGAGGATTTCTATATCGCGCCTCAACTTGAAGAAGAAATTTTTGTTCTTCGGACGATCAAATAAAGGTAAAAAGCTACTACCTTTATTATCTTTATATCTTATTTTTCACACACAGGTGGGTCCTGGGATGGTATCTCGTTTTATTTTCCGCTGTACCGTATAGGATGTGAGCCTAAGATACCCAACACTGCATTTCTTGCACCTTGGCACCCTTACTTGTTTATATTATAACTATGGATTTACAAGTCCAATTAATGTCAAAATAGTTCCAAAATGTCCTCAAGATATTCCTTTATGATTTCCAACTCTTGGAATACCAATTTCTTTTTCCATTTCGTTCAGTTTTAATCATAAACTCCCAGCTTCTTCATCCCGTCACTGAACTGGCAGCCCTTGGTATTTAAACCATAACTTTCTATTTACAAGTCCAAATCATGTCAAATTGGTCTTAAAATGATCCTAAGACATTTAGCTACAAGTTTCAGGTCATGAGGTTCCAGAACAACTGGTCATTTTGTTCAGTTTAATGGTTCTTCAAATCTGCTCGGAAATGACACAAACAGAATTTCTGTTTGTTCCTTTTTCTTCATACCATTAATTCTCTTTTCTTTCTCATACAACATGCATGCTTTCTAATCATTTTAATGCCTTCTTTCTCATCTAAACATCACATAATCCTATGATTTTCAGACACAAACAATCCAGTATTTTCACTGTTAATACAAAATCAACAGCCATGAATAACAATATTTCGTTTTCTTCAACAATTAAATCATTTGTTATCTTATTTCCTTCTTCCATTTTTACAGCCATGAACAACCTTTCAAAACTACCTTTAAACATCTTCATCCACCACACAAAGCATAACATAAAGCTTCCCAAAGCAACCGGCACACATAGCACACACAACAACTTCAAAACATAGCTATTTTTCCAAAGAAAATTCACAAATTTCTTGAATTTCTCAATAAAATTAATACCAAGACGATCCTTTAACTTAAGAAGTAGTATGTTTTACCTTGTGCATGATGATCTCCAAGCTTGCAAAACCTCAAGCTTCTTCTTCCTCTTCTTTCTTTCTCTTTTCTCTTATTTTCCCTCCATTTTCCTTCCTTTTTCTCTCTTTTCTCTTTCTTTTCTTTCCCTCTTCTTTCTCCTCCTCTTATGAACGAATTTTAGGTTGTTTTTCAGCCTTCTCACTACCATTCTTGTGACCAAAGGTCAAATGCTCATTAATGGTGTTGTGGGCTATCCATTCCACATGTCGATTTTCCATTTTTCCACCATTATCCTTATTTATTTCTTAAACTTATTTGATAAGCTTCATTTGGATGAATATCTCATGTAACCAATCACATTTTGCCACTTGTTTTCATCCACCAATCATATTGTGCCACTTGTTTCGATTTCGACCGCAGTTCACAATTTCTTCAGGAAATAACTATAATTCCGGCCAGCATCAAGAAAATATTTTATTCCATTAATGGAATTTATAAATTTTATTGAACTCAATAGTGGGGATCAAAATTCTCAATTCTTTCCAATTTGCAGTCAAAATCCCGATCGCGGTAGAAATTACGATAGTACCCCTGAAAACTCAAAATTTACCAAAATGTTCGTATCATCACATTGATCAACTTTTGTTCTGAGCTTATACCCAAATTCTCATGTTATACGAAGTAGTCATTAATTGAAATATAAAGGTACGAGTAGAACAATCTCAAAATTTCAATAACACCTCTAAATATTTTTATCACACCAAAACGTTCATCTCATTATATTGATCATTTCTTGTTTTGGTCATTCATACAAATTCTTATTCTATACATAGTAATAGTTGATTAAAATACAAAAGTGAGGGTTATTGCAATCTCCCTTCCTTTAAAAAATTTCATCCTTGAAATTTGGGCATTGCCTTAATTACATCAGATGTCTACTTCTGATTTCTTCTGCCATATGTTCCATCTTTACTCTACATGAATCTTATTGGGTCCTTTGTTTCCCCATGATTCTCTAGGTTGAATTCCTCATAAGTAGAGGGGACATTTTCTTGTTTTTTAGTGTACGAAAAATTTGCTAAAGTATGTCTCACTTTCCCACATTGATAACATGCTCTAAGTCTCTTCAGACAATGCTCATAAGTATGTCCACCCTTATGACAATAAGTACATTGAACGTACTTCAGTCCTCTTGAAATCGGCCCCTCATTTTGTGGGTGCTTTTCTTCATGCCGCGGACTAATTTTACCTTTCCTCTTACAGTTCTGTCTAGCTTGGTTCAAGTCTTCTATTTCTAGTCAAGAGGCTATTTCTCTACAACTGCACTGTAGCCTATCGAGGCCATAGCAATCAATGTTCTTTTTAATTCAAGTTGTAATCCTTTACTGAATCGTCGAGTTCGATCAGAGTCTGTCTGTACCAATAAAGGGAAATACTTTGATAGTCAAACAAACTTAGTGGCATATTTCCCAACAGTCCTTTTTGCTTGGGAAAAATTTTGAAATTCTTCTTCCTTGATTTCAATAACCCATCGGGGTATAAATTCATTCTTAAATTCTTCTAAGAAGTCTTTCCAAGTCTAGTCCTTTTGTTCTTGCTCTTGCACCTTTTTCTTCCTTAACCACCAGTCTCGAGTAGGTCCTTAAAGTCTAAATGCAGCAAATTGAACTTTTCTTTGTTCATAATAGTCTAAGACTGCAAATATGTCATCCATCTGTTCCATCCAAGACTCAACCTCTTGTTTTGAGTATGCTTATCCATAAAATTGAGGGGATTGAACTTTAGAAATAGTTCTAATGCTTTATCCATTTCCTTCTCAGAATATTATCTTTCTCGGGTTGGAGCTTTAGTTACATGTTGAAGTACCGCTGTAATGTTCTGTATTACTTGTGTCATCTCATTTCCCCGAGGTTGTGTTTCCATTCTGGAGGTGGTATTATTGACTACGTTTGATCCAGCTCGACCTCTAATGCTACCACGAGTAACCTTTCGCGGCATATCTTCTTCTTTTTAAATTTACTCCAGGAAAAACCAAGTAAATATGTACATCTCAATACTTCCAATTCATATAGAAGAAAAATTTTATTTTGTACATGTAACATATATCTCTTGAGAAATTCTCATGTTCTTTCAGCCTAATAATACACCTTCACATACACCGTTATCGTATTATCTATAATTAAACCTTATGTAGTTATATCATTTTAAATATAGATCATGCATTCATTTCCTTAAACTGCCCTAAATCACCTCTTTTCAACTTTTATTGGTATTTCCCAAGTGTTACCCATCCTAGGATTTCTCTAGTCCAAGCACGTTTAACTTCAAATGTCTGATGATTCTTGATACATTAGTATTGATATAATCATATCCTTCTATACATTATGACAAAACAGGACTTCAAGTACTCAAATATAATATTGGAACACTATACAAGTGTGTGTATCCTTATCTGCACACTTCATATCATACTATGCACATAGGCCCTTTAAGTGTTCAACTTCCTTTATTCATCGTCTCACTATTACTAATCCTAAAATGAGAAGTTCAACATTAGTAAATACTTCTTTAAATAGATCAAATATGAGGCCTCTATGACCTCAACCTCTTTACTATTATCCAAGTTTGTGATCACATACCTTTTAAGGAATGTATCAGAATTGTCTCAACTTTCTCTCTTTCTGACTTATCAAAAGAGATTATGTCCAACTTAGGTATCCCAAATTCATATACCTCATCTATCCTTATATCTGACTTCATAAAATTCACTAACTCTATAAATCTACATTAGTGTATACTAGGATGGATTCCATTGTGTCACATTAGAGGCTTTGCTATATTCTATCAGCAGCTCTACTATGGATTCCACTATGCTCTGACACCATTTGTAACACTGATAGGGGCAAAATTCATTTATATTAGCCTAGTTATTTGATGGTGTTTTGTGATACATTTGCTGTAATAAGTAGTCATATTCCTTCACATTTGATATTTTACCATTGGAAAGGTATTTTCGATTTTTATTGCAGAAAACGACGAAAAAATGAACAAACCGTTGCCGGCCATGACCTACTGAGCCGGCGCCGGCCCCGATTTGAAAAAATAGGGGTTTTGTTGTTAAAAAACATAGAGCACGACCGGACAGACTAGAGCATAGCCGGAGCCGGAGCCGGCGCCAGCTCTGATCTGCCCAATGTCGGTGAGCTTTCCAATTATGTACGGATTTGGTAATTTTTCAATAGTTTTGGTATTTTTTAATCTTTACTCGGCCCAAAAATCTTAGGGAACAAATTTTAGCCTCTTAGAAGGCTATTTAAACAAGAAAAAACACAAGACAAAGGTGTGATTTGATGGATCCAAGCTAGCTACTTATTATTCAAAGACAAAATCACCACTTAAAGGGGCATTGTTCAGAGGAGGTTTTCAAGAGAAGAAGAAGGGATTGTCTATGAATTTTATCTTGTCCTTTGTTTACTTTTCTAGAACAATGATGTGCTTAATGTTTTGATTATAATTGGATATTATTTTAGAGATTATGATTTTGAGTTAATTGGGATTTTTGATCAATTTATTATTATCTTTGGTATTTGAATACTTATTATCATTAGTTATTGATGCAAGTTCTTCTAATTGACTTGGGAAACGATGTTAGGAGTTCATTGTATTGATTTCAAATTTGTTAGATCTTAATGGACTTGGCAAATAAAGTTAAGATTAAAGAATTAAAGTAATCAAAGATTGGTTGATTTCACTTAGAGTATAGGGTCATTGGCTAATTTCATATTTATAAGGTATGAGTTTTATACATTTTTTGGTTGGTTTGGTTTTATTGAAAAATTTGCTTAATTAATCAAGGGATAGTGATTCCATGGATTGGAAAAGAAGTGGAATCTACATAAGTAAGTTCATGACTTGGGAAACGATTGAATTTTACTTAAGTTCTTTCATAATGCCAAGATGACAATTGATTGTGATGAATACTAGTTGATTCAATATTATGTTTTCAAGATAATTATCTAGTTGCATGAATTTGCATATTTGAATTATATCTATTTGAATATTTGAATTTGCATGAATTCAATATTTTCAATACTTATTCTCTTCTTATTTTATTGGCTAAACAATAAAGATTTGGGTAAAGTAAGATGGAAGCCTAAGTTCTTGTGGATTCGATACTTGCTAGTCCCTATACTATACGTGGGCATACTTGCTCGTATGTGTGGTTTTAGTAGTTAGTATTTTAATTAAAACTTGATTAATTGTGTAATTTGTTGATAATATTTTATACACTAAAAAACACGTATCAAACACCCCACATTTCTATAGCGTAGCGGCCATCATTTTTGTGGGATGTTGCCCCGTCCAGTTACCCAGACACGGGGTCTTTATACCAAACTTCATCTAATATGCAGTAGAAAATTTTCTAAAATAGAAAAGTATGTAGAATCCAACTTCTAATACATACACTAAAGGTATAATAGATTCAAGATATAGCATGAGCTTCTGAGAGTCTACCGCGCTTCTGCTGTGTCTTTAATCCTAAATTTTCAAAAGAGATAACACAGGTGTGAGAGTAAGACTCAGTAAGTCTTGTGTATGCTGGTGTTTTCAACTGAAAAGATCTCATGAGGGTTTTCAAATGAAAAGATATCATGAAGAGTAATCTCAACATAAATAAGCTAGTTAAGAAATTTTCGTGTGAAAACATTCTAAAACAAGTATTCAAGGATTTCGAGTGAAAAAATACTGATTCAAGTATTCAGGAATTCTAGTATAAGATATTCAGCTGTAACACCATACCTTTCCATAGCATAGCGGCCTTCATTTTTATGGGATATTGCTTTGTCCTGTTACCCAGACAAGGGTTCTTTATAACAAACTTCATCTAATATGCATCGGAAATTTTTTCAAAATAGAAAAGTATATAAAATTTGACTTCTGATACATACACTCAAGGGTATAACAGATTCAAGATATAACATGAGCCTTTGGGAGTCCACCGTGCTTCTGCTGCGCCTCTGGTCCTAAATTTTTAAAAGAGATAACACACGTATGAGCGTAAGACTCAGTAAGTCTTGTGTGTGCTAATATTTTCAACTGAATAGATCTCATGAAGAGTATTCTCAATATCAACAAGCTAGTTCAGAAATTTTCGTGTAAAAACATTCTAAAACAAGTAGTCAAGGATTTCGAGTGAAAATATACTGATTTAAGTATTCAAGAATTCTAGTATAAGATATTCTGATTCAAGTATTCAAGTATTTGAGTACTCAAGTATTCAAGTCAGTGCTTATGCTAAGTAGTATGCTTGCGCTAAGTATTATACTTACGCTGAGTATTCAAGTCAGTATTTCCGCCAAGTAATCAAGTTAGTGCATAAGCCAAGTATTTAAGTCAGTGCTTACGCTGAGTAGTCAAGTTAGTGCATAGTCTAAGTATTCAAATTAGTGCATACTCTAAGTATTCAAGTATTGTTAGTCATGTATTAGATTCAAGAATTGTGTTCAAGAATTCAAGATTCATAATATTCTCACGAATTTAAGATTCATAATATTCATCACGTTTTCAATTCCATGTAGAAAACCTCTCGCTTGAGTATATCAGGAAAGTAGTTTCCATATTAGGAAAACACTTTACTAAAACTGGGATTTGAAAATCGAAGAAATCATATGAGATATTTCATGTCTATCATGTTCAAGAAACAAGTTCTTAATAATGCTTTTAAACTCAAGTGTAACATCATAATATATCAGGAAAGTATTAACTATATCAGGAAAGCACATAATTGTTTTAGATAGCTAAACAGAATTTAAAAGACTTGGGACTCACGTCGTGTCCTATCACTGAGCTGTATAAATGATCCTCAATTTGTCACAAAGTCTTTAAGGTAAGCAACCTATATTAAGATAATCTTATCACTCTTTTAGCATCTATGGCTCCCTGTTAACATATATCGCTAACAAAGTGCGTTCACAAGGAATCTTACAACTTTCCTTGTTCCTCTCATTCTCATAGAAATGTATTACTTGAGCTAATCCAACTTATATATCCATTTCCTACTTTCTCTCTCTCTCTCTCTCTCTCTCTCACACACACACACACACAGATAAGACTTTCATATATCCTTCTTTCTTAAATTTCTTATTCATCCATGAACATTAACGAAACCAATGCACGGATTCATCATCTTTAAAGTTCTGCATTTCTTGTACCTTGGCACCTTTGCTTATTTATATCATAACTTTCGGTTCACAAGTCCAATTAATGTTAAAATTGTTCCAAAATGTTCCTAAGACATTCCTTTATGATTTCCAAATCATGGAATATCAGTTTCCTTTGCCATGTCATTCAATTTTAATCATAAACTCCTAGCTTTTTCATCCCATCACTGAACTGGTAGCCCTTGATATTTAAAACATAACTTTCTATTTACAAGTTCAAATCATGTCAAATTGGTCTTAAAATGATCATAATGTTGGAAAGTATGCCCTTAAAGACTATGTATTTTGTGTAAATATATTGCAATAAAATGTTTATTCATTCAATTTAGTTTGTTACTTATATTATTGCACATTTTAAAGTCCAAGTATGATAAGTAATGGTCTATATGTTTGGTCATTCTTCACAGTAAGGTATAGACCATGGGTACTTGTCATACAAGTAAAATTGAGTTCTTAGTCATTTGATAGAATTGAGCATTTTATCAAGATAAAACTATTATGCCATGATTTCCAATGAGGAATGGTTTACCTTGAATCAGTGAGTAGTTCACTCACATCACAGACATAAGCGTATTTCGAATACGTAGAACTGGACCTGTTGTAGTGGTCTCTCTTAAAGTACTATAATTATAGAGACCAGACTATCACTGTTATAGCGTGGACGGATGCTTTCATACTGAAGTATGAGTTGGTGGTTTAGCGAAGCTAGGGTTTTATAGTTTGATGTATGTTGGGTGAGATTTCTTTTGTGAGATCAATATCCTTGTATGTTGGGTGTATTACTCTATTTAGTTAAGATGGACTTATGCAACAGAGTTTCTATACTTTACTTAGTGAGGTTAAATCACCCCATTGCGATTGTCTAGGATAATCTAATGATCCAGGGCCCTGGGAACGTGACTCTAGAATGTGTGCTTTTGGGTAGCTTCCAATGATAAGCAAGTATATTCGAGTGAGTCATGGATTATTGGGTTAGAGATCTGAGAATGGTAGATGTCTTTGAGATGTGTGTTAGTACATTTATCCTATCTCATTGATGGGTGTTACATAGAGGGATGTTTCCATTATTTCACCTATAAGTCAAAGATATTGCTTTAGCAATATTATTTTGGGGTTTAATATTTCTATATGGTGATAAATAGAGATATTTAAAATGATAAAATGCAGCTATTTAATAGTAAGAGTATTTAGTAGCCAAGAATAATACGTCTCTTGGTACCTGGAGTAGCTCAAGTTACCTTGGTGTTGATTAGACACAATCTGGACTTAATGGATAATTATTTGGAAGAGAAATAAAATTTATTTTAAGAGTCTAATTAGAACTTGTAACACCCCACTACCTAGGTCTACCAGGGTCGGGGATGTCGTTCCGTCCAAAGGACAAGGGGTTTTTATAACTAGGTCGCACAAAAGAAAATAAAAGCAATACCTTAAAATTGAACTTATTACAACCCAAAAATTACATGAACAAATCCAAAATAAATTGATTACTACTATCTCTCAAAACAACACATAAAATAAATAACATAAAGTCTTCAAAGCAGGCAACAATTCTAGCTACTCATCTCCACAGCAGGATCGACTTGAAAACATGACATAAAAAGTGATGAGATAAAAATCTCAATAAGCCCGTGTGTATTTTGAATGTTTCAAGCAAAATAGTTTATGTATGCAAGTTGAAAATTTTTCATTTTTTGGCAAGCATTAAATAATATTAAAAATAAATAGTGGTGTTTTACTTTTCAAACCATACATGTGCACAATAAATACAACTACTCAAATGGGTAGCCATGGGTTACCACACGTTGGGCCCCATGACCATATATCGATCAGAATGTCACACTTTGTGCAGATTGACAAAAGGTAGGTGTACGGCCTACCGGGTGAGATACTCCTCCCTATCTACACCCAAACTTACCGGTTGTCCACTCCGGAAACACACAATCCACATGACTGAAACTTGCTAGCTCGGACCGGCGTGACCTACCGGACTGACATCCTATCCGGGAAGGACTCACCCCTCAGAGGTGGCCACCTATTGAGAGACTTACCCTAACCCTTTAAAGACTAATCCTAGTAGTCTACCCTTATTGAGTACTCAACGTTGATTGTCCCACTTGGGAAAAAACTGATAATACATTGCTTTATTTGGAAATAGCAATTAAGGGTTTCTAAAGTTCTTGTCAAAGTTAGGTTTTAGAAAGAGTTTAGTATTTGTGCAAAATTGCTTGTTTAAATTTTCAAATGATTTGCTCAACTGAAATACAAAGGAAACAGTCCTTAATTGCCTTTACAAAAAGAGTGTCCATACACTTCGCATTTGGCTTGCCGTAGTAACCTTTTGTCTTCAAATAAGTTTATGCAGGAGCTTACCTGATCATTTGCTTGATCAAATTCAAAAATCTTCCAAAGTTGACCTAACCTCGCCTGGGGTAGACGCAAGTAATAAGGTTATACTCAAGTTATATTTGCTTATATAAATAATCCTAATTCAACTTATTACAATCATGACCCCAATGTCCTAAGCTTTAAGGCTAGATGATAAGGGATTTTATAAAATAAGTCTAGCTTGATAAGTTAAAATAACTAGTGATAAGTTAAAATAATTAGGGGTTGTAAAATAATTACTAATAACTTTTAGATTCAAATAATAAATCTTGAGTGTTGTTATTAATAAATAAACTAGGGTTTAATTATTGAAGAATCCTAAGTCCTAGATGATATTAATAAATGGTAATTCTTAAATAATAAAATAAATAATAAATTATTACTGCTCTCTTAATTAATAATTAATACGTAATAAAATTAATAATAAATAACTTTTATTAAATTTTGATTAATAAATATAAATAATATTTATGAATATATGGTCCACAAGGTCATTAATATTTTACTTATTTATATAAAATGTTATATATATATATATATATATATATATTATCTTTAATAAAAGATATCATTTTTTTGACTAGTAAAATATCACTATTTCATTGAATATTCCAATTCCAATTCCAAAACTTTCTCAGAATTTTGAAATCTTTGGAGGAAAAACATAGTAAAAATTTTAATTAGGGTAATAAAATTTGCTAATCAAAATAGCCTAGGATCAACAAGGTCATGATCATAATTTTCCTATTGCTAACAAGATTCATGAGCATATACTCCAACATCAATCAACAAACTATTTTATTCATGAACATAGGCTTAAATCCATCATACTATCACATGGCCAAATCTCTACTAAGCATAATCATACTCATGGCTTCAATAAAAATACGAATATAATATCCTATTCACCAAAGGTGACATAACATCTAGCATGCTTAAACATTCATATTTTCTTAAGGCATGGAGAGCATACATCGATTCTCAAGGAATTTCATAAAGCTTAATCATGATCGATCATTCTCATGCTCCAATCTCAACCCCTTCATACATATGCATATACTCAACCCCTATTCATATTCTATCCTCTCTAATAACATCTAAGAGACATGAATTTAGAATTTAAAAGAAAGGTTAAGGAGAAATACTTAGGTGATGATTAATTCGATGGAGATTTAAGAAGGTCCACGCACTTGACAATCTTGAATTGTTCAAGAGAGGAGAAAGAAAACAGCCATGGTTGTAGCAACCATTTCGAGAGAGAGAGAGAGAGAGAGAGAGAGAGAGAGAGAGAGAGAGAGAGAGAGAGAGAGAGAGAGAGAGAGAGAGAGAGAGAGAGAGAGAGAGAGAGAGAGAGAGAGAGAGAGAGAGAGAGCATGATATGTTAAAGGTTGAAGGGAAGAAGATAAACAAAAGAGTTGTTCTTGGTTACCTTGATGATGTTCTTGAGACTTCAAGGAAAAAATCTGGTTTTGATTCGAATGCCAATTTTTGTTTTTGAGATTTGATGTTATAAATTCCAGAAATGGACTCTAGGGAGTATGTAGGCATATTCTGGAGTTTTTGAGAGGGATTGGAGGTGTTTAGAGTAGTCTTTGGCTTAAAGAAAGGTAGTGTGTGTTCTTGGTGAAAATGGAGAGAACTAGAGGAGGAATATTGGACGAATTATTGAAGAGGGTTGGCTGAATGATTGAGGGAGTTCAGGGATTTTGGTTTTCTGTTTAGGGAGGAAGTGAAAAATCTGGTTATTTGAAAGTCAAATGGAGAAATTTAAGGAGTATTTTGAGGTAAAAGATATGGTAATGGTGTTTGATTGATGGAGGTTTCTAGGAGCTACAATGGAGCCGACTGGACTGCTGTGTTTTGCTGAAATGAATGAGGGTTGATGGAGCTTTAAGCCTAGCTGAATTTCTGAGTTCAATAACAGAAGAATTTTTGGTTATGAAGCCTAATCCAAGAGTGTTTCATGGAGCAAATACTGGAAATTTTGAAATTCAAATGGAAGTTTGATTGGAGTGATTGTAGGAGGAATTTGAGGTGTGGTCATGGAATCCAGTTGTGCAAGGTAAGTGGAGGGGGTAATGGAGTTCAGTTCATGGCTAAACAAGGGTTAACTTACAGAGGTTTTGAGGGTGGTTTTTGACCAAGGCTTGAAGGGAACAAGGCTGGAAATTTTCTGGTTATGGTTTGAATGATTGCTGAATTTTTTGTGCAGTTTTTCTGCAATATTCTAGCCCGATTTGTAGAGGGTTTGAGAGGTGTTTGAGGGTCCTTTAAGGCTGGTTTCCAGCCTTCTTTATGGAGGAAAAATAGAGGTAATTTACTAGTTTGAAGGCAGAAGAAACAGCTTCGATTTCAGGTTGCTATGTAGCGAAACTGCCCAAATTTTTTTTTTCCTGGTTTGTACAATTTTGTGAGTCTAGTTTTTGCACAAGAATTTCAGTCTTCAAGCTGAATAAATTGGCCATTTTTCTGGCAGCAATTGAGTAAGAAAGATGGTTGAGATTTTTGAAGGTTAGGCTGTTCAAGAATCTGGAAAAATTTCAGGTGTCTTTCATGGAGGATATGAAACTATGGAGTGGAGTTTGAAGGCTCAACCATGGAGATTAATTTCTCTTGGGAACCTTCCTTAACTCCTTCCCTATTTTCAGTCAAATCTCCAACCTCTAAGAATCATTTTCGAAATTCAAAGACCAAGAATCCTTGCTGATTTTTTTGGGATTAAAAACATGGATTTGGATAAATTTTGAACAAGCTTAATTGGTGAAGAGGTTAGGACAAGTTAGAGGTAATAGAAGGACAAGAATTCTTCTAGAATTCTTTTTAGGATATAAGGATAGGATTAGGACATTCCCTTCACATCTCCACTAGGACAACACTCCTATTTTTTATGGAATGCAAGAAACGAAAATCCAACCTTAATTAAAATAATCATGATAAAACTTAAATGATGGGATTTGAACTCATGACCTTAGAGATTAATTCCAAAGCTCTAACCACTAAACCACAACAACTCTTGTTCTTATTTCCTCATCCAAATATTCTTCTTATTTAATCCTCAAGCTATCTTCCTATGTTGACCCCAAGCAAAATTACCATTTTATCCTTCCTATTCAATAAGCATAACTAAGCCTTTTAGCCTATAAATCATAATTTTAAAGCACATAAAATTATTCAAAAATATATATATTCACGCAAAATAATATGATATTCATCCCGACCCCCTTACTCTAGGGTTGGCTTTAGGTGGGGTTTAACAAAACTAATTAATTAGTTTTGGATTTTAATAAGGCCCAGAAAAGATAATTAATTAATTAAGGGAATTGGGCTAGAATAAATTAAATACTTAGGCTGATATATGTTAACATATATTAAGAGTCCAATTAGAATTAATTAATTTGTCTAGGTATTTAATGAAGTTTAGAAAAGATAATTAATTAATTAAGATGATTGGCCAGTCTTGGATTGGTTTTGGAACACAGCACTAGGCCTATTAGGGCTTAACGTTTTCAGACATTTGGGCTTAATGAAGCCCTAAGGTTGGCTGAAAAAATGAGGTGAAGAGGAGAAAAAAATTGAATGTGGTTTTCTTTGAGTTCTGCCTCTCAAGCGTGCCGTCTTTCCCTCTCTCTCTGGCTTTCGTTTTTTCTCTTCCTCCTCTCTAGAAGAGTGTTATTGTTTATCCAAAAGGAGCTCTCACCAAGTTAACACCAAGAGCAAGGTAGAGTCATACTTCGGAAGACGAAGAGAAGAAGCTTGGAGATGCTTGATGTGTAGGAGTAGAAGATTGGCGGGAGTTCCAGTTGAACAGTAGGCACCTCTCTCTCCCCCTCTAACGCAAAAAGTCCCAGTGCAACCTATCCTTACATTGGTTAATCCGCGACTAATAATAAAAAGTAAGTACTCCCTCCTATATATGGCTTGGAAAACTGAAAATTTTCTGATGTATTTTTCCTTTGATAGTTTTTTTGCGATTCCGTCAAGTGGTTTCAAAGCCACGGTTTTCATCTAGGAGTATGTACTAGGGTTAAAATTGGAAAAAGGTGGTTCTTGTACTATTAAAAATGAATCTTTCGTAAATTCATGTGATCCCTCATACATTGGTTTCTAGAGTTCATGTATGCCTTATGGTTAGAGGCATAGGATCATGTATTCTAATGGTTTTCCTATTATTTTTCTGGTTTTAAGTAGATTCGATGTACGGCTTGTGGTTAGAGGCATAGGTACTTGTATAGGCACATTTTTATGCCTGGTTTTGTGTTTCTTTGTATTTTTTTAATCTGTAAATTTTAGGGACTGGAAGAACGTGATTGCTAGAATTGTTGAGGGGTGACAAGTGGTTGAAAAGTTGGATTTTTTCCAGAAATTTGTGAACTCCAGAGTTGACCTGGTGCCAGGTAGACCGATCAGACTAGGCACCAGGTCCACTCTGCCTAGCTGGGATTTTTTGGGAAAAATAGATTGGACCCGGTGCCAGGAGGGCCCAACGGACCAAGCGCTAAGTCTATTTTGCCCAGAGGCAGTTGTGCGCAAATTTTGTTCAAGAAATAGGAGAGCACTGCTGAAGTTTAGTTCCTTAATTTTTCCTTCATGTAATCATGTTTTGAAACTATTGTATAGGGTTAATTTTCTGTAATAGTTTTATTTATCTATGGATGAATAATTTGCATGAAAATGAATAGTAAATGATGGAACCACCTTAGGATTAACCATGATCATTAATTTTTAATTCATAATGTTTAATCCATTGTTTGGTCACTTAAGAATAAATGAATAGTTTGAGAATGAAAAAGTTTACTTTTGGTATCATGCTTATTTCGTTTTTGTGATCAAATGCGTGAGTTCTTGTGAGACCAAAGTCTCACTAGATAAGACGATTTTTGATAAAACGTTTTAATCTAAGAAACTTTTAAAATAAAAGAGTTTATGATTTAGTCTCTTAAAGGGTATAATCCTTGACATAGAGATGTTGAACTTAAAGTTACTTTTTAAAGTTTTACTTGGTTATTAACTTAGAATAGTAAAATAAATTTATAGTTTATTCTCTCAAAGGATTAAATCCTTGACATAGACAATAATATTGAATTTTAGATTTTTACTAAAGTTAGTGAAACCATAAGATTATAGAAAATATTTTTGGGTTTAAAACTCTATTTTCAATAAAAGATTAAGTGGGAGAGGGATTCTAACGACCACATAGCTTCCATCACAACTCTCATTAAAGATAGTGGATTTCCTTGTGTCATTCTGAGTATGACCCCCTATAGGATGGATTTCCACAAGTATCTAGAACAAATAGAAGAGTAAAATTAAAAACCTAGGGTATTTGCTAGGATCGACCAACCTACATTGGAGGTTTTTAGCAGTAAATTGCCCGTAAGTGGTGTGAATTAGTGGCCATCCTATTATTGGAATTTCTGCTAGCCCATTACCTATTTTAGGAGGTTTTGATTTGTGATGGTTATATACTTAACTTAGAATGATATTAATCTTCATACGAAGCTCTGTTAGCTTTTCTAAGAGTTAAACTATTTTTATTATTAATAATGGTTTTAAGAGTTATCTATTATTAAAGAAATAATATAAAGAATGTGCATTTTTATTTCTTGCAAACTAAATGAATGTTTTTTGTAATATTTTAGAAATGTCTGATTTCAGTCCATTCTCAATCATTCTCAAGAAGAATAAATTGACAGGCCTAAATTATATGGACTAGAAGAGGAACCTGAACATAATTCTCATTGTTGAGGAGTACAAGTATGTTCTTATGGATTCTTGTCTTGAGATTGTGGAAGAATCCAATGATTAGGATCGAGAGGCTGAAAAGGCATGGAAGAAAGCCGATGAAATGGCTAAATGCTACATGTTGGCTTTCATATCTAGTGCACTCCAATCTAAGTATGAGCACATGGCCACTACGTACGACATATATTTATCATTGCGTATTATATTTACTGACAAGAGCCGGCCTACAAGGCAGGAAGCTCTTAAGGCAATCATGAACAATAGGATGGCTGAGAGGGAATTGGTTTGAAAGGTATCTGCTCAAGATAATTGCTTACTTCGAGGAGGCCGAGGTCCTAGGCGCTATAATAGATTCTGAGAGCCAAATTGACATGGTTCTTGAAACTCTGCTTGATTCATATTTTCAGTTCAAGTCGAAGTACAACATGAATAAGTTGGATATGAATCTCACAAAGCTTATAAAAAAGCTTTAGGTGGTAGAGAAGATCATGAAGCATGTGTCAAAGGTTTTGTTCTCTCGTACCGCTTCTTCTTTTTGAATTAAGGTAAAGCTTACGAAATCTAAGAAAAGGAAGGTCTAAAACAACGCAAGGGCTCAGCCCAAAGCATCTAGTCAGGCCAAGCCTAACGGGAAGCCTAAAGACAAATGCTTCAAGTGGGGCAAGAAGGGGCATTGGAAGAAAGATTGTCCAAACTTCTTTGCCAAGCCTACTCTAGGTATTGCTCTATACCTAGACTCTATTTTGATGGTTGGATCAATATCTTCCTGGATAGTTAATTTTGGAGCCACTGACTATATCTATAACTCTTTGTAGGGGTTCAGAAGGACAAGGAGACTTAGCAAGGGTGAGCATGGACTTTAAGTAGGTAATAGAACAAGAATATGGGCTAAATCAGTGGGAGATTTTAAGCTTATTTTTTATTGTAATAGGAAGTTAATTTTAAAAGATATTTTATATGTTTCTTATTTTAAACAGAATTTGATTTCGGTTTTCAAATTGATGAATCAAGGATATTCTACTTCTTTTCATTTTGGTGTTTTCATCAGTAGAGATGGTAATTTAATTTGTGCAGGAAACATGTATGAAAATATTTTTTTATATACATCCTATTCGAAATCAAGTGAACAATATTCAAACTGAACCTGATAATAAAAAGAGAAAGGCCATATCAAATGACTTGTATTTGTGGTATTTAAGATTGGGACATATAAATTCCAATAGGATTCAGAGGCTAATCCATGATAGGCCTTTAGGTTTTTTGAGACTGAAAGAATAGCCTCAGTGTGAATTTTGCCTTAAACGTAAAATGACCAAAAGGCCCTTTACCAAAAAGGTGGAAGAGCAACGGAAATACTATAAATACTTCATACGGATATTTGTGGTTCGATGGCTACACCAGCTAGAGGAGGCTACGAATACTTCATCACTTTCACAGATAATCATATTCGTTTTGGTTACATTTATCTGATGAGGCACAAGTCTAACTCTTTCGATGAATTCAAGGAGTTTAAGGCAGAAATAGAACACCGAACAAGTAAATTAATTAAAACTTTGAGATCGGATCGTGGTGGAGAGTACCTCCTCGGTGAGTTTAAGGACTACTTGGTACATCATGGTATAGTATGTTAGTTAACTGCGCCTGGGACTCCCCAGTAGAATGGAGTAGCTGAGAGAAGAAATAGAACTTTGATAGAAATGGTTAGAAGTATGATGAGTTATGCATCTCTTCCTATTTCCTTTTGGGGGTATGCCTTAGAAACATCGGCATATCTTTTGAACTTGGTGCCTTCCAAATTAGTACTTAGGACACCTTATGAGATGTGGACTGGACAAAAGCCCAACTTGAACTATCTCAAAATATAGGGTTGTCTAGCTTATCTGTTGATAAAAGAAAGTAAGCTAGAACTAAGATCAGAGTTATGCTACTTTATTATGTATTTAAAAAGAACGAGAGGTGGATATTTCTATCATCCTCAAGAGCATAAAGTACTTGTTAGTACTAATGCTAGATATTTAGAGGATGAACAAGTTGCATCCACCACGAGTTCAAGTAGAAAAGAGTTAGAAGAGAAGTTGGTCATTGATTCAATTTTAGGTACTTTTACTAGCCCAATCGAGGAACCAAGGGAATCACTACCGGATGTTCCCATACAGGCTGAGCCTCATCGTAGTGGGAGGATCATAAGAGTTCCAGAAAGGTGGACCGGAGAGATCTATATCTAGTAGCTAATTATCAGCAACAAGATCCCACTAGATACGAGGATGCCATTATTGATACTAATACAGACAAATGACAGCTAACCATGAATGCCAATTGAGTCTATGTACATCAATCAAGTCTGGGATCTTGTCACTGCGCCTGATGGGATAAAATTCAGTGGGTGTAAGTGGGTATACAAGAGGAAGAGATGTATAAATAGAAAGTTTGAAACCTATAAAGCAAGATTGGTTGATAAAGGTTATACTCAGAAAGAAGGGATCGATTATGAAGAAACTTTTTCACCAGTAGCTAAGCTTAAGTCTATTTGAATTCTTTTAGCCATTTCATGTCATTATGACTACAAGATATAGCAGATGGATGTCAAGATGGCCTTCTTAAATGACTATCTTAGCGAAGACATCTATATGTCCCAACTAAAAGGTTTTGTTGCTAAAGTTCAAGAATAAATGATTTGTAAGTTTAAGAAGTCCATCTATGGACTTACGTAAGCATGAAACGGTAAATGTGAAAGCCTCTTGGTTTTGAAAACAAGAACCCTAGAGTTGGTCACCCAACTCCCTACCAAATTCACACACACAAATGAACTAAATACAAATGTACTTAATCCAAAGAGATTTGGTGAATCTAGCCTACTTTAAAACACTTAAATACCCTAATCTATCAAGAGATTAGAACAAAAAGATGGAACTTAAAGGCACCCAAAAACTCAATCTATCAAAAATACTAGATAAATACTAGCACCCAAGAATAGAGAAAGATATTTAGATTATCCTTTTAAAGTTTAGAGACATTGAATCAAAGGTGAGACTAAGCCCTTTGATTTGGTATTGAATTCCCTTTGCACACTCTCCTCTAGAGAGAATTTGGTTTCTCTATAAAAAATATTCTAATTCACAAAAGTCTATCTATTACAAGAGTAATGAGGTATATATAAAGGTAACAAACTAAACCTAACATATGGGAGATGTAATCTCAGCCATTCATCCCCTAAATAAGTCCAAAATATACATTTTACAAATCAAAAGTTGTGGGGATTAAATTAGGAACAAAATAAAAAAAATAAGAAAAATTAGCAAAACTGGGCCATGCCCGAAGTAACCTAGAGCCAGGTAGGCTTGTTGGACTTGGCGCCGGGTGTGCTTTGGAAACTTTGGCCAACAGGCCGAGTGGACCTGGTGCCAGGTAAGCTTGTTGGGCCTGGCTCTGGGTGAGAATTGTTCTCCTCACAGCATGCTTTTCTCATATTTTTAGACTCTTTTTGCGTTCCCTTGGCCTTCTACACTAATTGTTGTTCAAGCCTTGATCTTCTTGGCCCTACTTTGATCCTCTATTACTTGACAACCTTCTTTATCCTTAGCTTGAAATCTTGAAATGCACCTTGAAGTCTCTTGAAAAAAAGTTTCACCTGTAGAGCCGTGTGCTGTGTCTTTGTCCTCCTTCCCCATTCTTTAGAATGACCTTCATGCCTGAGACAATTCCTATCATTTTTCACTTCTTTGTGATGATTCGTCCTCGAATTGTCACCTACATAAAAATCCAAACAAAGATTTTTTGGTGAAGGCAAAAATATAGTCTTTCGAACTTTGTCATGCTATTTGTTTTCTCCTTTCACTATCCATAATTTTCTTCTCATTTTACCTCCACTCTCTTTTCTTTTCTCACACTCTTGTTTGCCCCTCATCTCTTTTTCTTTTAAAGTTAAAGAGGTCATGCTATTCTTTTCTTTTTCCCATTCTCTCTTCTCAATTTGGTTCCCAATCTCTTCTTTTGTTTTTCCCTCAACTTCTTTTCTCTTAATCTTTTTCCTTTCTTTCTTCTTTCTTCTTTTCTTTTCATTCTATCTCAAAATATTTTGATCTTCCAAAACCTCACTAGGGGATAGGGGAACTAAAGTGAACTTTTTTTCATCTTTCTTCAAAGTATAAATATTTTCCCTCCCCTTGTAGACTACATCCATATCAAACATCCAAGGTCTCCCCAACAAAATATGCCCAACATGCGTGGGATAAACATCACACAACGCTTCATCGTGGTATCTCCCTATATCAAATTCAACATTGGCTTGCTTGTTCACCTTCACTTCTCCATAATTATTCAACTAATGGAGTTTGTAGGGACTAGGGTGTTTCAGGGTTTCTAAGTCCAATTCTTACACCAATGTAGCACTAATCAAGTTTTTACAACTTCTCCCATCAATAAGAACACTACATGATTTTTCCTTGATAAGACACATTGAAAAGAAAATATTTTTCCTTTGCATCTCATCTCAGTCTTTACCCTCACAAGTATCCCCATCTCTTCTTGCTAGTCCAATCAATAGACAAATTGGCTCAATCACCATTCCTCCTTTACTACATATTCCAACCCTCCAAGTTTCTCATTTTTCACACCTCTTGATTGGTTAAGTAGAGGGTTGGCATGCATGGTTTGCTTTGGATCTACTCTCCTTTGTGGTTATTTCTCAACATTCACATGTTTTCCTTTTCCGCATTGTGCCCATTAAATTTTCTATGTGCCAATTTATTAGGATAAGTAGCTTTGGTGTATCTATGGGTGGACTTCCAACTACCTTACAACTTATCCTTTCTCTATTGTGGCTCATTAGGACAATTGTAAAAGTAATTACCTTTTCCCCAACAATTAGAGCAATTATACTCCTTCTTTTACACATACTCTCTCTTTTTTTGCACTTCATTATTTGAATAATTTTGAAATATACCATTTGCTCCCTTTGAAGGTCCTTCCACAAGAATTCCATCATTCTCATAATTTATTTGCCCAATTCTTCCTATTTCATATCCACCATTCGTACCCCACTAATGCTTTGCCCTTCATCACAATTATACAATAATGCACAATCATCCAATAATACACAATCATCTTCATATTTATCATAATCCAATTTTTCCTCATCACAGCTATCTGTTGGATTGTATGCCCTCTTAGACTAGGTTTCTGATGTAAAATCGAATATTTTAATAAAAGAATTTATTTTCAGAAATTGTTTGTGAATTTATTTTTTGTTTGTGCACGATTTTCGTTTGGAACAGACCCATTGTGTTTAAATAAGTGATCCATGTGAATGGTGGTCTTTCACAGTAAGGTATGGATCACGGGTTATTTAACACGTAAACATTTGTTCTTAACCTATTGATGAGACTGGGAACCTCATCATGTTTAGGTTATTATGTTATGAATTCCAAATGGGGAATGGCTTACATTTAGTCAGTGGGTAGTCCACTCACTTCATGACATAAGCGTATTTCGAATACGTAGAACAGGACCTGTAGTAGTGGTTTCTCAAAGTACTACATGGTAGAAACCTAGACTACTACCGCTACGAGCGTGGACTAGTACTCTACGACTTGAGTATGAGTTGGTGGTCCAGCGAAGCTGGAAGCATATACTTTGATTTGCTTGTAGTTGAGGTTCTATCGTAGGGCCAATATACTTGCATGTTGGGTATGTGTGACTAGTTAGTTAAGACAGGACTTATACAAGATAGTTTACGCAGTATATCGCCCCTTGTGGTTGTCAGAATGGTCTAAATTATCCGGAGCCCTGGGAAACATGACTTGGATGTTTGCTTTAGGGTAGCTCCCTTGGAAAGCGGAAACACTCCAGGAAGTCGTGGATCATTGGACTAGAAGCCTAAGGATGGTAGATGTCATTTAGGGGGGTGTTAGTACACTTCTTCCTCTCTAAATGTACGACGATGTGTAGAGGGGTATTTTAGTCATTTCACCTGTAGGTCGGAGACTTTGCGAATGCAGTATTGTCCTTGGGGTTAATATTTCCTTATGGTGATTTTAGGAAATATTTAAAATGCAAAATACAGCTATTTATATAGCAGGGGTATTTTGGTCATTTTAGCATCCAAGGCGATGTATCTTTTTGGTCCTCAGAATAGCCCGTAAGTCCTAACTATTTTGGGTTGAGGAATTGGTCTCAGTTGAAGAGGATTTTATTTTATTTTGTTTTATTTTATTTTATTCAGGAAGTCTAATTTATTATTGGACTGGAATAAAATAAATAAATAAATAAATAAAATAGGAGTTGAGAGAAATTAATTATCTAGTTTATTTGGTTAATTAATTATTCAGGGCCTAGGTCCAGTATGAATAATTAAGAAATTAACATGGGCTTAAACTAGGGGAAATAATTAATGTTTAATTATTTATTGGGTTATTTATATAGGCACAAGAAATAAATAATTAAAGATTAATTATTATGGTTTATTTGGACTCATTAGTTATTTATTGGGTTACTTATGTAAGCCCAGGAAATAAATAATTAATATTTATTATTTTGGGCTTTTTGGATCCAAGAAAAATAATAAATATTTATCTGGCCCAATAGCTTGGACCTTAGGGTTTTTTTCCAGATACGGTTAAGAGGAGTTTAAGGTTAGGCCAAACTGTTTCTCAGGATAACATCCAGGTGTTTTGAAATCCCGGGGATATGTTTATCAGAGATTGAGAGACCTAGTTTAGGCTAAGTATAAACAACTCTTTGAAAAGGAAAAACCCTAATTCTTTTCCCTAGCCACAAGACTCTCACGTCTCTCCTCTTGCTCTCTCATGTTTTCTCCTTGTTCTTTGCTAACCAATAGCGAGCGAACCAAGGAGAATTGAGACCGTTTCTCTTTCCCATTGTGTTCACCAACTAGAGATTAGGCTGAGGAATATCCCGAGAGTTGGAGAGCTAAGCATTAATGCAAACAAGGTGGAGTCGAAGGCTAGAGGGTGTTCAACCGGAAGCTCCTTCAAGTGTGCAAAGCGAGGTGATTCCAGCCGTTCAATCTGTTCCTACGCAACCTAGGAGGGTTAAGAAACACAAAGGTATGATCCTCACGCTTCCGCATAGCCTTTAAGGCTCGCGTTTAATTTTTCTCTTTGTTTTTTTTTTTTCGTCCATGGCTCCCCTGTTTCTGCGTTTGTCCATCAAAGTGGTATCAGAGCCACTGGTTTTGATCAATATAGGGAGCATGGTAGTTAATAAAATGGAGAAGATGATTATACCTATGATCCTTCGCTGTTTTGGTATGGGATAGGCTTGATGTAAGTTTCACCGTTTGAAGTATAGGAGCATACTGTAAATTTTTGGCTTTGATGTTTTAATCGTGTAAACTCAATTTTAATGGGTATAGGCGGTTGTGGTTATGTTTTGGATGAGTTTTTATAAATAAAAATGTCCAAAGAAGCCAAAGAAGACAGAAAAAATCGAAGGAAAAAATGCTCTGCAAGTCGCGCGCGAAACAGAACAAAAAACGAAGAAGATGCACTGTTCATAAGCCGCCGCGTCCAAGCCGAGCCGCTGCTGTTGGTGAGAGGAGCCAGTCGCTGCTGAGCCGAGCCGCTGGGACAATTCGGAGCTAATTGCGCCGATTGCGTGAAATTGCAATCGTGCGCGGGTCGAGTGGCGGGTATCCGGGCGAGTTCGCGGGTTGTGTGCAGAGGTGAAGTGGGCGCGGGTGAAGTCCACGGGTCGTTGCTGGCGTGCGATCCGGTGCGGCGCGGTGCACAGCGGCCGCGGTGGACCGCAGGGCATACGGGTCTGGATCTGGTGCAGCTGGTGCACCGGAGCGCTGTGAGCCGACAGAGCAAATGGGTCCTGATCTGGTGCATCGGGTGCACGTGGACCGGCAGCTATTTTTTATTTTTTATTTTTCCTTTTTCGTTTTGGGTCCCATACCAGACGAAGTTAATATTTTTGTAATATTTATATTTTTGGAATATATTTGCATGAAAAATATTAGTAAGGGATTTTAGGATTAAACAAGGTCATTAATTAATTAATTAATGTGTTTAATTCTATTATTTGGGCATTTAGGTTTAAAAAAATAGAAAAGCATGAAAACGTTTATTGTTTTCTAGCATGCTATTTTTTTTATGTACCTATGTCTGCTTTTTCTCAAAGACTAAAGTCTTTGGGAACTTTTTGTTTTGGCAAAAAAAAAAATATTTTTCTTTAAAAACTAAATGGTTATTTTAATTGGTACAAAAATTAATCCTTGAATATTTTCTCAAAGGATTTAATCCTTGACATAGAAAATATATTGGATTTAGATATTTTTGTAAATTAAAATGGAGAGCCATTTTGTTTTGTTTTGGACTAGAAAAATGATTTTGTCAAATAATCTTGAGACCAAAGTCTCTAGAAAGTTTTAATTGGAAAATTTTTGAAATCATTAAGTTTTAACTTAAATAAAATTAGTCCATGGAGGAAATCTCTCAAAGGATATAAGCATTGACATGGAGATTTTATTGGACTTAGATATTTTATTTTTGAGTTAAGGAAAAACTTAATGGAAATTTCAAAAGGATATTTTTTAGAAAACCTTTATTTTAAAAGACTAAGTGGGAGAGGGGTTCCAACGGCCCCACGGCTTCCATCACGGTCCTCATTAGAGATCGTGGATCCCCTCGCGTCACCCTGGGAGTGAACCCGTATAGGATGGGGATACCACAAGGATCTAGATCTAATGGAAGGATGTAATTAATAACCCGGGGCACGTACTATGATCGGCCAGCCCACGTTGTAGGTTATAGTGCGAGGTATGTCCATAGGAAATGAGAGGAAACGACTATCCCACGATGGAGTTATTCTCTAGACCATTACCTAGAAGGGAAATTAATTTGTGGTGGTTAATACACTTAGCTTAGGAAACTGTTAATCTTCCCAAGAAGCTATGTCAGTTTTCCTAAGAGCCAAATTATTTTCAGTGCACAAATTTTATTTTGTTTTCACAAACTAATTTCTTTCTTTTATTTTCGATTTTCAGAAATGGTGGGAGGTTCTTTTAGTCCATTGGCCGTTATTCTAAGGGAGAATAAGTTAACGGGTCCAAACTATGTGGACTGGAAAAGGAACCTGGACATAATACTCATAGCCGAGGAATATAAGTATGTCCTTTACGAAACCTGCCCTGTTATCGGGGAAGGTTCCACCGCTGAAGAGCGAGAGGCTGAAAATGCATGGAAGAAAGCTGACGAAATGGCACGTTGCTATATGTTAGCTTCCATGTCTAATGTGCTTCAGTCAAAACACGAGCACATGGCTTCTGCATATGACATAAGTCAATCGTTGGCAACTATGTTCGCGGACAAGAGCCGGCCTGCAAGGCAGGAGGCTCTTCGAACAATTGTAAACACTAAGATTGTTGAGGGAGCATCAGTCCGAGAGCATATGCTCAAGATGATTGCTACTTTCGAGGAGGCAGAAATCTTAGGGGCTGTCATTGACCCCGAGAGCCAAGTGGACATGGTTCTCGAATCTCTACCGGGCTCTTTCACTCAGTTCAAGTTAAACTATAATATGAACAAGTTGAACATGAGTTTAACTGAACTGATGACGGAGCTCCAGATGGCGGAGAAGGTCATGAAGCTGCAGTCTAAGGCCATGATTGCTAAGGCATCTTCTTCAAGAACTGGGCCTAAGCCCAGAAAGTTCAAGAGGAAGAAGGGGAATGCAGCAGCCCAACCCAAGAACCAGCCCAAGGACAAACTAAAGGGCAAGTGCTTCAAGTGTGGAAAGAAGGGATACTGGAAAAAAGAGTGTCCAGATCTTCAGGCCAAGAAAAACACCATATGTAATGTTTACTATCTAGAGTCCATATCAATGGTAGGATCAACTTCCACTTGGATTGTTGATTCAGGAGCCACTAATCATATCTGTAACTCCTTACAGGGGTTTAGGAAGATAAAAAGACTCAAGAAGGGCGAAAATGGGCTTCGAGTGGGAAATGGAGCACAAGTCTGGGCCTTTGCAGTGGGAGAGCTGGATCTCATTTTTGATTGTAATAAGATAGTGGTTTTAAAAGACATTTTATATGTACCTGGTTTTCGTCAGAATTTGATTTCAGTTGCAAAACTTATTAATCAAGGATATTCTGTATCTTTCCATTCTGGTATTTCTATTAGTAGAGATGGAGAAATTTTATGTACTGGGCACATGTATGGAAATTTGTTCTTTTTAAACCCTATTAACAAACAATCAAATAACGCTCAGTCTGAACCTTTAACTAAGAAGAGAAAGACCAATATCAATGATTCATACCTTTGGCATCTGAGGTTGGGTCATATTAATTCAACCAGGATTCAGAGGCTAATCCATGATGGGCCTTTGGGCTCATTGAGATTGGAAAGTTGGCCTCAGTGTGAATCCTGCCTGATGGGAAAAATGACCAAAAGGTCTTTTACACCAAAGGCAGATAGAGCTAAGGAGGTTTTGAGTCTTGTTCACACTGATGTGTGTGGTCCTTTGTCTACACCAGCTAGGAGGTTTTGAGTACTTCATCACGTTCACGGATGATTGTACGAGGTATGGTTACATTTACCTGATGAGACGCAAGTCTGACTCTTTTGACAAGTTCAAAGAGTTTAAGGCTGAAGTGGAGCGTTGGACAGGAAAATTAATCAAAACCTTACGATCGGATCGTGGTGGAGAGTACCTCCTAGGTGAATTCAAGGACTACATGGTACATCATGGGCTAGTATCCCAACTCTCTGGTCCGGGAACCCCCCAGTAGAACGGAGTAGCTGAGAGAAGGAACATGACGTTGATGGAAATGGTCCGAAGCATGATGTCTCATGCTACTCTTCCAGTATCCTTCTGGGGATATGCCCTGGAAATAGCGGCATATATTCTGAACTTGGTGCCTTCCAAGTCAGTACCTAGGACTCCCTATGAGATGTGGACTGGGCGTAAGCCAAGTCTGAATCATCTCAGGATTTGGGGGTGTCCAGCTTATGTACTAATCAAGGGAGACAAGTTGGAACCAAGATCAGAATTATGCTATTTTGTTGGGTATCCAAAAGGGACAAAATGAGGCTACTTTTATCATCCTAAGGAGCAGAAGGTACTAGTCAGTATCAATGCTAGATACTTGGAAGATGATCAAAGTACTTCCACTAAAGGTTCAACGAGGTTGGAACTTCAGGAGAAGTTATCTACGGAATCAACTTCTTCTGACCCGATTTTGGAACAAGAAGAGGCACAGCCTCAAGAGCCTGTGCAAATGGAGCCTTGTCGTAGTGGGAGAGTGTCTAGGGTTCCGGATAGATGGACTGGAGAAGCCTTTGAGCTGGTCTCCGACTATCGGGAACAAGACCCCGCTAGATACGAGGAGGCCATTGCTGATGCCGATGCAAATCTGTGGCATGAAGCAATGAAAGCCGAAATTGAGTCTATGTACCTCAATCAGGTTTGGGATCTTGTAGCTTCACCTGAAGGGATAAAACCCATTGGGTGCAAGTGGGTATACAAGAGAAAGAGAGGAGCGGATAGGAAGGTGGAAACCTTCAAAGCTCAGAAAGAGGGTATCGACTATAAGGAAACTTTTTACCCGGTAGCCATGCTTAAATCCATCCGCATCCTCCTTGCCATCGCCTGTCACTATGACTACGAGATATGACAAATGGATGTCAAGACGGCATTCTTGAATGGCCATCTTAGCGAAGACATCTATATGTCCCAACCGGAAGGCTTCATTGCTGAAGGCCAGGAACACATGGTTTGCAAGCTTAACAAGTCCATTTATGGACTTAAGCAGGCATCAAGAGCATGGAACATTCGTTTTGATGAGACTGTAAAGTCTTATGGTTTTATTCAAAACGAAGATGAACCATGCGTGTACAGGAAACTTGAAGGCATCAATGTGGTTTTTCTTGTCCTGTATGTGGATGACATTCTACTCATTGGAAATGATGTAGGGGCATTGTCATCTACAAAGGTTTGGCTGTCTAGTCAATTCAGTATGAAGGACTTGGGAGAAGCCAGCTACATTCTCGGGATTAGGCTTCTTAGAAATAGGAAGCAGAGAATGTTAGAATTATCCCAAGCGACATACATTGACAAGATGCTAGCCAAGTACAGCATGGACTCATGCAAGCTCTAATCCCTTGCAGACATGGGTTGTCATTTTCATCGAAGGACTGTCCTAAGTCTCAAGAAGAAAAGGATAGAATGAGTAGGATTCCCTACACTTCGGCTGTGAGAAGTCTCATGTACGTCATGCTATGTACTAGGCCAGATATCTGCTTTGCCGTGGGCTTAGTTAGCAGATATCAGTCAAACTCAGGGGAGGTTCATTGACAAGCTGTAAAGCATATTCTCAAGTATCTCAAGGGAACGAGAGATTATATGCTGGTTTACAGGGCTGATGATTTGGTTCCTACAGGATACACAGACTCATACTTCCAGGCGGTTAAGGATGAGAGAAAATCCACTAGTGGATATGTCTTCACCTTGTCTGGAGAAGCAATTTCATGGAGGAGTATCAAGCAATCTTGCATTGCTGACTCAACCATGGAAGCTGAGTATGTGGAAGCTTCGGAAGCGTCCAAGGAAGCAGTTTGGCTCCGGAAGTTCCTTTCAGAACTTGGAGTCGTACCACTTATGGACATGCCGGTTGTGATGTATTGCGACAACACTGGAGCAGTATCGCAATCTAAGGAACCTCGAAACCACAAGAAGGGGAAACACATCGAGAGGAAGTATCGCCTGATCCGGGATTTCATCCAGAGACGGGAAGTCGTGGTGGAGCATATTACCTCAGATAACAATCTAGCAGATTTATTCACCAAACCTTTGGCTGAGAGAGTCTTCAAGAGACACTTAGACGCCATAGGGGTGGGCACCTATGGACTTACCTAGTCTTAGAGTGCAAGTGGGAGATTGTTGGATTGTATGCCCTCTTAGACTAGGTTTCTGATGTAAAATCGAATATTTTAATAAAAGAATTTATTTTCAGAAATTGTTTGTGAATTTATTTTTTGTTTGTGCACGATTTTCGTTTGGAACAGACCCATTGTGTTTAAATAAGTGATCCATTTGAATGGTGGTCTTTCACAGTAAGGTATGGATCATGGGTTATTTAACACGTAAACATTTGTTCTTAACCTATTGATGAGACTGGGAACCTCATCATGTTTAGGTTATTATGTTATGAATTCCGAATGGGGAATGGCTTACCTTTAGCCAGTGGGTAGTCCACTCACTTCATGACATAAGCGTATTTCGAATACGTAGAACAGGACCTGTAGTAGTGGTTTCTCAAAGTACTACATGGTAGAAACCTAGACTACCGCTACAGCGTGGACTAGTACTCTACGACTTGAGTATGAGTTGGTGGTTTGGCGAAGCTGGAAGCATATACTTTGATTTGCTGTAGTTGAGGTTCTATCGTAGGGCCAATATACTTGCATGTTGGGTATGTGTGACTAGTTAGTTAAGACAGACTTATACAAGATAAGTTTCGCACTATATCGCCCCTTGTGGTTGTCCGAATAGTCTAAATTATCCAGGGCCCTGGGAAACATGACTTGGATGTTTGCTTTAGGGTAGCTCCCTTGGAAAGCGGAAACACTCCAGGAAGTCATGGATCATTGGACTAGAAGCCTAAGGATGGTAGATGTCATTTAGGGGGGTGTTAGTACACTTCTTCCTTTCTAAATGTATGTCGATGTGTAGAGGGGTATTTTAGTCATTTCACCTATAGGTCGGAGACTTTGCGAATGCAGCATTGTCCTTGGGGTCAATATTTCCTTATGGTGATATTAGGAAATATTTAAAATGCAAAATATAGCTATTTATATAGTAGGGGTATTTTGGTCATTTTAGCAGCCAAGGCGATGTGTCTTTTTGGTCCTCGGAATAGCCCGTAAGTCCTAACTATTTTGGGTTGAGGAATTGGTCTCAGTTGAAGAGGATTTTATTTTATTTTGTTTTATTTTATTTTATTCAGGAAGTCTAATTTATTATTGGATTGGAATAAAATAAATAAATAAATAAATAAAATAGGAGTTGAGAGAAATTAATTATCTAGTTTATTTGGTTAATTAATTATTTAGGGCCTAGGTCCAGTATGAATAATTAAGAAATTAACATGGGCTTAAACTAGGGGAAATAATTAATTTTTAATTATTTATTGAGTTATTTATATAGGCACAAGAAATAGATAATTAAAGATTAATTATTATGGTTTATTTGGGCTCATTAATTATTTATTGGGTTACTTATGTAAGCCCAGGAAATAAATAATTAATATTTATTATTTTGGGCTTTTTGGGTCCAAGAAAAATAATAAATATTTATCTGGCCCAATAGCTTGGACCTTAGGGTTTTTTTCCAGATACGGTTAAGAGGAGTTTAAGGTTAGGCCAAACTGTTTCTCAGGATAACATCCGGGTGTTTTGAAATCCCAGGGATATGTTTATCAGAGATTGAGAGACCTAGTTTAGGCTAAGTATAAACAACTCTTTGAAAAGGAAAAACCCTAATTCTTTTCCCTAGCCACAAGACTCTCACGTCTCTCCTCTTGCTCTCTCATGTTTCTTCTTCTTGTTTTCTCCTTGTTCTTTGCTAACCAATAGCGAGCGAACCAAGGAGAATTGAGACCGTTTCTCTTTCCCATTGTGTTCACCAACTAGAGATTAGGCTGAGGAATATCCCGAGAGTTGGAGAGCTAAGCATTAATGCAAACAAGGTGGAGTCGAAGGCTAGAGGGTGTTCAACCGGAAGCTCCTTCAAGTGTGCAAAGCGAGGCGATTCCAGCCGTTCAATCTGTTCCTACGCAACCTAGGAGGGTTAAGGAACACAAAGGTATGATCCTCACGCTTCCGCATAGCCTTTAAGGCTCGTGTTTTATTTTTCTCCAATTTTTTTTAACTTACAGCGCATGCCCCTGTTTCTGCGTTTTCCATCACTATCACATTCTCCTCTATTTGAGCAAGACATTTCATAGAAATCACATACTTCACCTTGAGCACTCATAGAAGATGAATCATATGAACTCTAATAAGCCATTTTTCTTTTTAAAGAGGAATTTTTTTGAGTAGAAAAACACACAAGAAAAGTTCTTCACTTCACTCCCTCACGTGTTTAGCACCTAATCAATATCACTCAACCCTCGTGCTTACACTCTTCTTTGGCTTTTTACAACAATGAGCTCATCTCTTGTCTTTTTCAATCCACTCAAGTACTTCCCAAGCTCATGACTAATTCAAAGAGAAACAAACTTTCTAATGGCTACAAGAAAGATTTACCTCACTAAAAATAATCTACTATGTTAGGAGACAATATAGTTCATGAATGGAAGCTTGAGATAGTCATGTATGAGAAATCACAAGTCGTTGATGCAATATATCAAACACTTGAAATGCAACCTCGTAACTCAAGGGGTTTTAGAATTTTTACACTTATAACAACCCAAAAATTCAAGAATCTCAAGAAAAAAAAAAATCGCCAATGATTATACTAACATGAAGGAATAATATCAAAGCAAGAACATAGCAAAAACTTGAATTTTATAGCCCCCAAAATTAGCATGAAAATGAGTTACGGGATTTCTTATGTGCAGAATTTTGTGTAGCCAATCAACTCAAATAACATCAAATCTTCAACAATTTTAATCCTCAGATAGCTACCTAATCATAAACCTAACATGTATGTTCAATTTCACATCAAGTTCATGGCATAATAATGAATCTAAGCATTCAACAATAGCCCCAAAATAAGTGATGAAAATATGGAAAATTGAACAAGTTCTTGAAGAAAATTCTACTTTTGCCTAAAGAAAGTTGTATTGATTAAAATCAATATAATCTTGCTCTGACACCACTTTGATACGGTAAATGCGGAAGCCTCTTGATTTTGAAAATAAGAACCCTAGAGTTGGTCACCCAACTCCCTATCAAATTCACAGACACAAATGAACTAAATGCAAATGGCACTTAACCCAAAGAGATTTAGTGAATCTAGATTACTTTAAAACACCTAAATACCCTAATCTATAAGAGATTAGAACAAAAAGATAGGATTTGAAAGCACCCAAGAACTCAATCTATCAAGAACACTAGAGACATACTAGCACCCAAGAATAAAGAAAGAAATTTAGATTATCCCTTTAAAGTTTAGAGACATTGAATCAAAGGTGGGACTAAGCCATTTGATTTGGTCTTGAATAGGAATCACCCCTTATACACTCTCCTCTACAGAGAATTTGGTTTCTCTACAAAAAAAGTCTATCTATTACAAGAGTAATGAGGTATATATAAAGGTAACAAACTATACCTAGTATATGCATGGGAGATGTAATCTCAGCCATTCATCCCCTAAGTAAGTCTAAAATATACCCATTACAAATCAGAAGTCGTGGGAATTAAATTAGGAACAAACTAAAAGAAAACAAGAAAAATTAGTAAAATTGGGCTATGCCCAAAGTTACCTGGCCCCAGGTAGGCTTGTTAGGCCTAGCATTGGGTGAGAACTATTCTCCTCAAAGCCTACTTTTCTCATCTTTTTAGCCTTCTCTTGCGCTCCCTTGGCCCTCCACATTGTTCAAGCCTTGATCTTCTTGGCCCTTCTTTGATCCTCCATTGCTTGACAACCTTCTTCATCCTTGGCTTGAAATCTTGAAATGCACCTTGAAGTCTCTTGAAAAGGAATTTCACCTATGGAGCTATGTGCTGTGTCTTTGTCCTCCTTCCCTTTTTTTAGAACGACCTTTATGCCTGGGATAATTCCTATCAAAGTGTCACGAGTATGGAACATACGTTTTGATGAAACTGTGAAAGCTTATGGTTTTATTCAAAATGTGGATGAACCATGTGTGTATAGGAAATCAGACAGTAGCAAAGTGATTTTTTTGGTACTTTATGTGGATGACATTCTACTAATTGGAAATGATGTAAGGACATTATCATCCGTTAAGGTTTGGCTATCTAATCAATTTAGCATGAAAGACATGGGAGAAGCTGACTACATTCTAGGCATTAAGTTTCTTAGAGATAGGAAGCAAAGAATGTTAGGCTTATCCTAGTCTGCTTACATTGATAAGATATTGGTCAAGTATAGCATGGATCAATGTAAATGGGCTATTACATCCTTTAGACATGGATTATCCTATCTTCCAAGCAATGGCCTCAGACATAGGAAGACAAGCAGGAAATTAGCAGGATTCCTTATGCTTCAGCTGTGGAAAGTCTCATGTATGCTATGCTTTATACTAGACCAGATATCTGCTTTGCAGTAGGTATGGTTAGTAGATATTAGTCAAACCCAGGGAAAGCTCACTGGTAAGCCGTCCACTAGTTGATATGTCTTCATTTTGTCTAGAGGAGCTATTTTATGGAGAAGTATCAAGCAATCTTGCATTGCTGATTCTATCATGGAAGCTGTTACTACTTCAAAAGCTTCTAAAGAAGTTGTGTAGCTCCAGAAATTCCTCATAGAACTTGGAGCAGTACTATACATGGATAGGACTGTCACCATTTATTGTGACAACTCTGGACCGGTGTCACAATGCAAGGAACCTCGAAACCATAGGAAGGGCAAGCATATAGAGAGTAAGTATCACCTCACCCGAGAGTTCATCCAGAAATGGGAGATTGTGGTCAATTACATTTTCTTAGTCAACAATCCAGCAGATCTCTTTACCAAGCATTTGACAGCAAAGGTGTTTCGCAGACACTTAGATATCATAGGGGTAGGCACTTGTGGACTTTCTTAGTCTTAGTAGTGTAAGTGAGAGATTGTTGGAAAGTATACCCTCAAAAACTATGTATTTGTATAAACAAATTGCAATAAAAGGTTTATTCATATAATTTACTTTGTTACTTATATTATTGCACATTTAAAGGTCCAAGTATGATAAGTAATGGTTTATGTGTTGGGTTGTTCATCACAGTAAGGTATAGACCATGGGTACTTGTCATACAAGTAAAATTGAGTTCTTAGTCATTTGATGGAACTGGACATTTAATCAAGATAAGACTATTGTGACATGATTTTCAATGAGGGATGGTTTATCTTGAATCAGTGAGTAGTTCATTCACATCATAGGCAAAAGCTTATTTCGAATATGTAGAATTGGATTTGTAGTAGTGTTCTCTCTTAAAGTACTATAATAATAGAGACCAGACTATTACTACTACAACATAGACGGATACCTTCATACTTGGGTATGAGTTGGTAGTCTGGTGAAGCTAGGGTTTTATACTTTGATGTATGTTGTGTGAGATTTCTTTTATGAGATTAATATCCTTGTATGTTGGGTGTATTATTTTAGTTAGTTAAGACAGACTCATGCAACAGAGTTTCTATGCTTCACTTAGTGAGGTTAAATCACCCCCTTGTGATTGTCGAGGATAATCTAATGGTCCAGGGCTCTGAGAAAGTGACTTTAGAATGTGTGCTTTTGGGTAGCTTCCAATGATAAGCAAGTACATTCGAGTGAGTCATAGATTATTAAACTAGGGATCTAAGGATGGTAGATGCCTTTGAAATGGATGTTAGTACATTTATCTTGTCTTATTGATGGGTGTTACATAGAATGATATTTTCATCATTTCACCTATAGGTCGGAGACATTGCTTTAGCAATATTATTATTGGGGTTAATATTTCTATATGGTGATAGATGGAGATATTTAAAATGATAAAATGCGTCTATTTAATAGTAAGGGCATTTTGGTCATTTTAGTAGTCATGAATAATATGTCTCTTGGTCCCCAGAGTAGTTTAAGTTACCTTGGTGTTGATTAGACACAATTAGGGCTTAATGGATAATTATTTGGAAGAGAAATAAAATTTATTCTAAGAGTCCAATTAGAATTAATTAATTACTATTGGTTTTAATAAGGCACAGAAAAGATAATTAATTAATTAATTAAGAGAATTGGACGGGAATAAATTAATTAATTGGGTTGATATATGTTGACATATATTAAGAGTCCAATTATAATTAATTAATTAGTCTTGGATATTTAATGAAGTTTAGAAAAGATAATTAATTAATTAAGAGGATTGAGTCAGTCTTGGATTGGTTTTGGAACATAGCACCAAGCCCATTAGGGCTTAATGTTTTCGGCCATTAGGGCTTAATGAAGCCCTAAGGCTGGCCAAAAATATGAGGTGAAGAAGAGAAAAAAACTAAACGTGGTTTTCTCTGGTTTTTGTCTCTCAAGTGTGCCGTCTCTCCCTCTCTCTCTGGCTTTCGTCTTTTCTCTTCCTCCTATCTAGAAGAGTGTATTGTTTCTCCAAAAGGAGCTCTCACCAAGCTAATGCCAAGAGCAAGATAGAGTCATACTCTGGAAGAAGAAGAGAAGAAGCTTGGAGACAATTGATGCGTAAGAGTAGAAGACTGGTGAGAGTTCTAGTTGAACAATAAGTGCCTCCCTCTCCCCCTCCAACGTAAGAAGTTCCAGTGCAACCCGTCCCTATGTTGATTAATTCGCGACCAATATGAAAAAGTAAGTAATCTCTTCTATATGTGGCTCGGAAAATTGAAAAATTTTCGATGCGTTTTTCCTTTCATATTTTTCCGCGATTCCTTCACCTAAGACATTTAGCTATAGGTCATGGAATTCCAAAACAACCAGCCATTTTTGTTCAGTTTAATAGTTCATCAAGTCTGCTTGGAAATCACACAAATAGAATTTCTGTTTTGTTCCTTTTTCTTTATAACATTGATGCTCTTTTCTTTCCTATACAACAAGCATGCTTTCTAATAATTTTAATGCCTTATTTTTCATTTAAACATCACATAATCCTCTGATTTTTCAGACACAAACAACCCAGTATTTTCATTGTTAATACGAAATCAACAGCCATGAATAACAATATTTCATTTTCTTCAACAATTAAACAATTTGTTATCTTATTTCCTTCTTCCATTTTTTCAGCCATGAAAAACCTTTCAAAACTACATTTAAACACCTTCATCCACCATACAAAGCATAACATATAGCTTCCCAAAGCAACCGGCACACAAAGCACACACGACAACTACAAAACATACCTATTTTCTAAAGAAAAACCACAAATTTCTTGAATTTCTCAATAAAATTAATACCAAAACGATCCTTGTAACTTAATCTACAATTTGAATTCAAGAAGTAGGATGTTTTACCTTGTGTATGATGATCTTCAAGCTTCTTCTTCCTCTTCTTTCTTTCTCTTTTCTCTTATTTTTCCTCCATTTTCTTTATTTTCTCTCTTTCTTTCTCTCTTCTTTCTCCTCCTCTTATGAACAAATTTTAGGCTGTTTTTCAGCCTTCTCACGGCCATTCTTGTGACCAAAGTTTAAATGCTCATTAATGGTGTTGTGGGCTATCCATTCCACATGTCAAATTTCTATTTTTCCACTATTATCCTTATTTATTTCTTAAACAACTTATTTGATAAGCTTCATTTGGATTAATATTTGATGCAACCAATCACATTTTGCCACTTATTTTTGTCCCCCAATCATATTATGCCGTTTGTTTCGATTTTGACCGTACTTCACAATTTCTTCAAGAAATAACTACAATTCTAGTCAGTATCAAGAAAATATTTTATTCCATCAATAGAATCTATAAATTTTAGTGAACTTAATAGTGGGAATCAAAATTCTCAATTCTTTCCACTTTGCGGTCAAAATCCCAATCACGTTTAAAATTACGATAATATCCCTGAAAGCTTAAATTATACCAAAATGTTCGTCTCGTCGCACTAATCAACTTATGTTATGAGTTTATACCCAAATTCTCATTTTATATGAAGTAGTCATTAATTAAAATATAAAGGTACAGGTAGAACAAATTCTAATAATACCTCTAAATCATTTCTTGTTTTGGTGATTCATACAAATTCTTATTATATACATAGTAGTAGCTTATTAAAGTACAAATGTGAGGATTATTATTCCGCTTGTCCCTAAGGCCGGTCTAGGACCAATAGCCAGCCCGCCTGGCGGTTTAGTCTCGTAGGTCGGTCCGTGCCTGGCCAAGGATTCCTTGGCCTATCACCGACTAGGCTCAGGGACTGTCGGGCCGACCAATTGTAATGCAACTATTTAATTTATTTTTTACATTTTTACTCCTAACGGCCATATTCACTTTTTCACCTCAAAAGCTCTATAAATACCCCTAATTTACACCAAAACTCACCAAATACTCTCCTCAAAAATCAATTCTCTCTTTTGCTTCTACAAAAAAAGTGTTAAAATAGAATTTGTTAAGTTTATAGTTTTAGAATTCTTCAACCATCTTCTTCAAAATTTAGAAGATCAGTAAATGGTGGTTAAGCCTTGATATGATACTGTTATATTTAAAAGTTAAACATTATAATACTTTTTACAAGGTTTAGGTTTCAAGTCTCTCTCTTATATAGTTTTTATTTTGTCAATTAATAAAACTGATAGGGGTCTAAACCAAACCTCCTACCACTTCAAGGTACCTTTTCTTATAATTACAAAGAATCATGTTATTTAAATTATAAAAAATTAAAAAATTAAAATCCCTAACCATAAAAAAAAAAAAAAAAAGAGAGGAAAGGGCCTACTAGACCAGCCTGCAAGGACCACAATCCTCACTGTCGTAAGGCCGGTCCATGCCCGGCTTGATGTTTCTGGCCTTAGGCTTGGACTGGTACGGCCCGTAAGGCCCAAAGGTCAGTCCCTGAAATTGGCCTGGTACAGCCCGAAACCATGTGGGCCGGGCCACATGCCAATGCTGATCAACCTCTAAACCTAAATCTGTTAGGGATATGCCCTAGAGTCAATTTGTACTTATACTATTGTCGTTATATGATATATAATAATATGAGGTTTTTCTTTTCATGAATAGTGCATTTTATTTTTTGGTCATCAAGTACATGACTTGATAGTAAAACTCTACAATGAATACAATGACTATTCTAAAACTGTCCCTGATCGATTATTATTATTGGAACAATAATAAATTAAGATTAGTATGTTTGTGACTTGATGGCTATGTTTTACTGGTCATGGATATTTGTGATATCGAGTCAAAACATAAATAAATATTAGAGAACATTGTATTGGACATGAGCCACTGTGAGAGTACTTCATGGAACATGTCATAAGTACTTTCTAGCCATAATGATATTAAAAGTCCTTCGACCTAAATTCATCATAGTTTCCTACTTGATAAATTCTATATTTTGACGTTGTCTAAAGTTGTCTTTAATCAGATAATAAATTAGACTACTGTTAAATATAGAATAAATCAATAAGAGGAATATGAATGATAGTGAAGGAATTTGTCCCTCTCAATTATGAGAGAGATATCCATGGGCCCCTTGATAAGTTAGACTGTTAAAATGCATGGCCGTGCTCAAATATATCAATCTAAGATATTGATATCATTTGTTTGAACAGTCTACTATGAAATCAAGAAATAATTGATTAAGCTTAATAAGGATGACATGCTCCGTGCCTTATACTTAATCTGGATATCGTGTGACAAAAGGACTAAATATAAAATTAAGGTTTGGTTCAAAGAGATCATCGATTATCATTTAACCTAGATAGTTATAATGTTTTGCTAAAAACCGCTTATAACTTGTGCGCCATTTAAATATGATTTGGGCACACTGCCAGTGTTAAATGAACCTATAGGGCCACACAATAAGCGAACTTGTTAGGTTATTTTTCTGGTAACCAGATTTGATGAATTTGGAAATATGTCTAAGTTAATCGAACTTAAAAAATTTATCAGATATAATGAATTTGGAAATATGTCCACATTCGATGTATCTGGATAATGTCCATATTATAAGAATCTGACTCGGTAAATTAATTGTTTAAATAACCGAGATAATGGCAGAATCTTATCATATTAGTTTTAATTTAATTTGAATTTAAATTAAAATATGATAAGATATTATTAGGGTTGGACTCTAAGAGGTTCGGGGGTTTTTAAGAAAGCCCTAGCCGTTTTTTCAAGAGTCTAATTTTGTTATGAACATTCGTGCCATTCTCTACCAGAAAAAAAAACCCTTTCAAACCCTAGGCACTAGCACTCCCCGAGTGACGAGTGAGTTCGTGGTGTGTATTTGATAGAGGACGTTCGCGCACTGCAGTGTCTGGTGATCATTCGGGTTGCACGTGCAGCAGCACCATCGGAATCGAAGGATATCGATTTCACCAACCAGAGGTAATTGTGCAAACCTACGATCTTCTTAATCGTTTACTTGGATCTTCGGAAGGGATTCGTGGATGTTTTTCGTGTTTAGGAGTCCACGAATCCTAACAAAATCATCATCTTCTTAAATGAAACAGTTAAATATATTTTCCCTCTTGAAGTCCTCCCCACTCTCCCCTCTCTTTTAGCATATTGTCCTACAAAGGTCTACTCGCTTAAATAAAACCCACCAACTTCCAAATTTGTACCAATTAAATACAATATGGATTGATCCAAATTGTGTAACACAAAACCTGCCTATAAGAAAACTAATAAAGAGTTCACTATACACTCCACTCAATAAAATATTCTTTTCCCCTCTTTTTTTTCCTTTCTCCTCCTCCCTTCATTATATTCCACTTTCTCTTTTTTGATTAGTCATTTTCTTCTTCTTTCACCTCCTTCTCCCATCCCATACACTATAATTGAAGCCATCTCTACCTCTTCTTTCGCTTCTTCCACCACCATCCATAATCTATAGATTTATTCTTCACCCCCATTGTTGTAAAGTCCCTATGCCCACTAACTCATTTACTTTAATTACCACCCTTCCAACTAATACAAGCTCATTTCATCCATATCCACCATCATGTGATGAGTTTTTACCACCACTTCCACAATATGTTTACAAAATATTACCATTTCCATCACCAACTATTTCTAAGTTTACCAATTATCTCCCCTACTACCACCACTTATCCACAATTCACTACCTTTGAAATCACCAGTCCATTACCAATCACCAATTCCTTCATTAGTTCAACTAATGTTTCTCATCTTTTATGATTATGTAAAAAATTCTAACTTTTTGACTTACTTCCTCATGTATAGATATTTGTACTAGCAAATCCACAACATGCGCATCAATCTCATCCTAGCCAACGTGCATTTAATATGAGTTATTGATTGGTGTCGATTTTATGGAATAGTACAATAAGGTAAAAATGAAATAAAAAGAAAGGAAAATATAAAAGAAAAGGAGTTAAGAAAAAGGAAATTGAAATATTCATAGGGGGTTAAATTATCTTGATGTGCGTAACTGAAATATATAACTTGAACTAAGTGAACTCTGAAGGGGTCATTGATGTAATTATATTCTAGTGAAGCAATGTGTTAATGGAGAAAGTTAAAAAAGGTAGAATGCATTTATCCCTAAACAAAATATAAAAACCTAACCATTACCTACTTGGCTATACTCCCCCTCCCCACCTTTCTCTACTCTGTTAGCCACACTTGCTATCTTACCAATTAATTAACATTTAGTTTCTTTTGCTCTTCCCCTTGATATTGTGTTGCCTATGTAATACCCATGCTTTACATATATATATATATATATATATATATATATATATGTGTGTGTGTGTGTGTGTGTGTTTTTTTCTTTGAGTGTGATATGTGTTGTGTTTGGTGACTTGAAAAATATGGAATTATATATTGAAAATTAATGTTAATGATTTAAGTCTAACTATCCCTTTTTTTTTTTCGACAAATTACTATTGCTGCTATTTTCAGAAACTAACCTTATTCGACAGAAAATGATATTTTACTAGTTGGAACTTCTAGAAATTTTATTACAAAAGCTTTTACATAGATATGTTAGTTTAATTACTATTTGTGAGAAATTTCCATTTTTAGAAATTATATCTATATAAAATATTTTGTCCATTATAAATAATATTTTGAACTTTGAAAACTTTATGAAAGTCATTGGAAGGGTAATGTGCAATTAATGGCCTTAATTCATCATTATTCGATGCATTTAAAAGTTGGAGGGGTCAATTTACAATTTTCTCGAATTTACTTAACTTTCCTAAAATAAATTTGACCACTTTGACCAATTTATAAACCCTAAAAAAAGACAGAATCTCGGCCATTTTCTACTATAGTCCAATACTAGGGCATAACACCCTACCCATTTCCATATTGGAATTAGAAAGTGAATATGCATTCATTGAGCATTTTATATGACTATAATTGTTGAGGGCAAAATTTTATGACTTGCATACTCAAGTGCCTTCTATCATAAACCATGTTTGTGAATTTCTATTAATAATGTATGTACTATATTTATTTGAACATTTTGTGATTATAACTGGTGAATAATTTTATGGTGTAGATTGAAGTATTCTTTGTTAGATATTATTATTTCAACTATTTTGGGAAGGAATTATCTCTTATGAGTGAAAATTCTATTTTTGTTTTGAAAGGGGAATACATGAGAATTTTCTATATTAGACCCTAAATATATAATATGGGCTAAATTAGATAAATCCTAAGTTTTAAATTAGATAAATCCTTGTCCATGATAATATTTGAATTCGTGACCTATTGAAAGTCTTGGTATACTCAAGACTTAAAGACATTTCTTGACCTAACCCTAGCATCTTATAAAAATATAAAAATTCCTATTCTACCCTTGCCTTGGTCGCTGCTTGCCTCCCAAGCAATTTAATCCTAGCCATCCATCTTGATTAATCTTAGCTATCTATTTTACTTCTTTCCCAAGAAACTTTATCTTAGCCATTCATTTTACTTCTTACACAAGAAACCACAAAATCCTTTTCCAAGGAAACCTAGCTGGCTACCTATTTCCCCTCCCAAGCAAATTTGTCCTTAAAATAAATTTCTCTCCCTTGATTTTCCTATTGGCTGAAACTATCTCTCCCTTTCCCTCTTTGATTTTCCTTCACTCTACTACAAACCCTAGCTTGGATTGATTAAGAAGAAAGCTTCTTGCTGTTTTCAAAACATTTCAACAAGTTCTACAATAGGTATTTCAAACTTCATCTTATACATCAAATCCTAGAGGCCAAAACTTAGGTATGTGCTAGAATTATTTGTACTTTCAAAAAAGTAAGATTTGTGGTATAATTTGAATGTAACTTTGTGGGGATTTTAATTACAAGATGTTCTACTATGAGTATATGTTATAATATGTTAATTTCATGACGATATGAGGTTAATTGAGCCATTGAATTTTGTTGAGTTCTCATTATATGTACTTTTGCTAATATTTGTGCCTTATTTGTGAAAAATTCTTACTCAAATCAATATTCACTACACCCTTTTTATTTTATTTTTTAGGAAATGAGAAAAATACCAATTGGAGTTGAAAATGATGAAAAGGAAGAAAAATGATTAAAAAAATGAATAACAATGGATAGCATGTTGGCTGCCTAGTGAAATTCTAATTCCCTAAGCCACGTGGGAGACACCCTAGGCCTCCTAAGGGTTGCTCAAGGACGCAAGGAAGAGAATCACTAGCAAGCTGGTGGCTTAGGGAGATTTTACTTCCCTAGGCTATGTAGGTGCAAAACATATAGTCTTTTGATGCGTATCGATTTGGGTATAAAAAATCATATAAAAACTAAGCACATTCCGAATCAAGTTTACATTAAAATGTTAAACTCAAATTACACATATAAGCAATCATACTCATCACTAACATAGCATAGAGTTCAAACGAGTGTCGATCCTCAAGGAACAAGTATGCATTAATCACTTTTCTTTTATTGTTTAACCGACTTAACAAAGTGAAAAAACGAATAAAATAAAATAAAAGAAAATAAAAATAAAAAAATATATATGTCAAGGATGGAGAATTATGTAACTCAAGCCATTGTTTAGACAAACATGATCTTAAAGTATTCAACCATTATCATAACGAATTATTCTTTTGGCATTATGAAGGATGAAGGTAGATTCACTTCGATAGTCAATCCATGAAATCACTATTCTCTAGATAAATTAGCATCACTTGGTCTGTCTTAACTAATTCACCCAAAAGACGCATTAAATACAATCCTTAATTAAATTTTCTTGGTCTGACAAATTTAAAACATGAAATTAATCAATGAGTCCTTGGTCTAGCAAACATTAATTAACCTTTAATTACTTAATCCTCATCAATTAACCTAAATGTTTAGCAAGTTAACAGCTAATAAATATGAAATTAATCAATTGCAACCACCATCAACCTCTTTGGTCTAGCAAGCTAATGAAAAGAAACAATCAATTAATTTCGTAATACACCAAAGTAATTAAATACCAAGAAGAACAGTCAATTAATCAAAAGATCAAATAACTCTAAAAATCATGAATACCTACAACAATGTTGAATTCTAATAAAACAATTAATACATCATTGTTCAAGAAAAAGAAAACAAAGTAAAAGAAAGTACTCATAGACAAGCCTCCTTCTTCTTCCTTTGAAGACCTTCTTGCACAACCCTCATTGAATTGAAGAATTCCTCCTTTGATTTGAGTGATTTTCTATGGTGATCAATGAATTCTCCCATTTTCTCTTGTGTTTTCTATCTATTTATAGGCTTGGGAAGTGCCTAAACTCGTTAGTGTAATGTTCTTAGCTAAGTAGAAGTTGGAAGATACTAAAACTCCACAGATTATCAAAAATCGCATAGAAAAATCAAAGCACCGCCTTAACTTTGGGGCACAATTGGCGCCGCTTTGGCTCTCGGAGCTAACACCGGTTGTGTTCTGTTTCTCTAGCCGTTCGCCGATTTTTTTCCAAATTTCGCACAATGTAGTCCAGCATGCAGCTGGCGCCACCTTGGCTCTTGGAGCCAGTGCAGGTTCCACTCTGTTTAGCTCTGTTTTGACAATTTTTTATCACCTCGAAGTTCGTGTCATCAGTGCATGGCCAGCGCCGGTTCCAGTACCCTAGTCGGCGCCGCCTCTCCTCTGTTTTGCGACTTTTTTACTTTATTTTACCCCAAAAATCTGTAATAATGAACAAAATACCTTTCCAAGGGTAAAATCTCAAATATGAAGGAATACAACTATCTATTGAACAAAATGTATCACAAAAGAACCTCAAATAACTAGGAAAAGCATGACTAATTTAGGCCCTATCATTTTTTCTCCAGTAAATATGCTGTCACTTCACTAGGCCACCTAGAGCATCAATTTCCACTGAAAGCTTAGCATATTTGCATTTTTCCCAAAAGAAGGGTGCCCAGGGAAGTTAATCTTCCTTGGCCGCCTGTGAGCAAAGAATGAAGACATATCTCAGAAGAAAGGGAAGCCTAGGGGACTTCTATCTTCTTATGTCATCTAGGAGAAAAAGTAATGCCATTTTATTTTGTATCTTGGTGGCCCACTTCTTTGGGCCATCTCCCTTCTAGAGGACATGGTCCCTGGGTCGCCCACTGATGTAGAGACACTTTTTGTATTTTTTTTTTCTAATTTTCTTTCATTGTACACTATAAATACCTGATTATAAACCTAAATAATCATCTTTGGTTGCTAAAGATCCCTTAGAGAGCCCCAAAAGAAACTCCAAGAAAGGGAGGATCTTGGAGAAGCATAGAGAAGAAGAAGGGGTTGTTCATGCAAATCTAAGTAAGAGGAAGATCAAGAACTTGTCTATGAATGATGTTCTCTCTTTTTCTTTGTATTATCCTTTAATAATGCTGAGATTTATATGATTTTAGTTGTATTTGAGAGATGCATTCTAATCTATATTCTTGTATTGAGTTATTATTATGATTTGTTGAATTCCAATATCTTGTATTTAATTACTTGGGTATTATTTTGTTGGATTGATTGTTTGGGCTTGATTGATTTATTCAATTGATTGATTTACTCTTAATGAATTCAAGAGATGGTGTTAGGAGTTCAACACCAAATTCATTAGTCCAAAATTTATTTTTCTTTGACTAACTCGAGAAATAGGCTGAAGAATTAGAACAAGATAGTCAATGAATTTTCAATATTGCCTATAGATAAGGATAATGGGGGATACTGGATACCTTTGAGTAATAAGTGAGTGTAGAGCTTCCTTGGGTAGGCAAATATCTCTCTAGGCCATAAGTGCATGCTTTGAGTCCCAAAGGAAGTCCCTGGCCAATTTGTCCGACTGATTGATAACCACAACTGGAGTTGGAAGTATAGAAAGCTAAAAGCTATCAACACCTTGCAGGATAGTTTGGATCAGCTGCATTCTGTTAGTGTTGTGCCCTAGAGGCAATCACCTATACGTTGTATATGACACATTTTATTTTATAAAATGTATTATTTATCTTACAGTTTCTTTTATGTATTATAACTGTTTAATAAAGTCCCTAGTACAACACAGTGTTAAGAAAATCATGATAGAGATCATGATATGAGATTCATACTACACTGTATAGTGTTAGTACTTAAATAGCCCCTAATCATAGTATTAATGAGACAGGACATCATTAATGCGTTAAGACTAGCATGTGTTAGACTTCCTGATTTGATCAGGCTGTAGTTCTCATATCCGTGAGTATTGAGATACTCAAAGTTAACACATGGATACTTGTTAGTGGAATAAGTTCATTGGATGACCTAGCTATGAGATAATCACATGGATAACTATTTAGTGCTAGTGATATAATCTCAATATAGTAAACGTACAAGTATCCTTAGACTTGAGATCTCCAAGATACTTTGTTTACTGAGCCTTGTACTTTGATTCCAATCTCTGGAGCTCGATCGATGGCCACCTATGGGATGGATATTGGGTACATTATGAGGTAAACGAAAGTAGTTGAGAGGGTCAATAAATGATTCACCACTCTTAATAGTAGGGGCGAATATCTCATGGTCACTTGTAGGCATTCCTACTCGAGAAGTCCTTGACCAAGGCGTATGTGTATTGGAAATAGTTCCAATTGATATACATATAGAGTAGTGGGTTCCTGGTACAAGTATAGTTATATTCGGGCCAAAATTAATATATATTCTGGAGGGAGTTGGCACTAATTCTGCACTCTAGATCGAATGAGATATTGTATGTTAAAATGAGTTAATTGCACTGTAGTTTGTTATTGAAGGGTTCATATCAAGCCACTTGACTTCCTGGACTCTTGGGTGGTCATGATGTGTTGCTAGATACTGCTCATAATATGGGAATATGGGTTTATTAATTGATGAATTAATAAGCCAATCCTGATTAGAATTAATATGATTAATTCTAATTAATTAAGGATTATTAATCTCAAAGACGTTTGGATTAATTTATGTTCGCCACCAATTGATCGAGAAACCTAATAGGTCACACACAAAAGAGGAATATATACTCAAGATATTATTTGATAACAAGTGGGGTTTATTGCGAGAAAGAGAAGTTGATGTGGCTAAATTATAATTAGTTATAATTGATGGGCCAATTTATAACTCTGAGAACTTGATGGGTTCCAATTGCAATTGGAAGATTATTTGGAATTCTCAGATGTGGTTTTTTTGTAGAGGCTTTTGGTTATATGAGATATAACCGAGTGGTTTTATTGCTGAGATTTTCTGGTGACTTCAAGGGTCACACAAGAAAAACAAAACATGAAAACCAAAGGTTATATGAAAACAACTCTACAAAACCAAGGGGGACACAAGAGAGAAGATCATATCTTTTGTTCTCTTCTCTCTCTCTCTTGTGTGAGTCTCTCCATGAGAACACCAAAGCTCTTCTTCTTCTTTCTCTGGTTTTGCTGAACAAGAAGAACAATGAAGAAAAACCCACCATCCACTATTGTTGTTTTCTGCTAGCACAAAAAATCTTGGTGCTTGAGTGTGATCCTCCGTGTGGATTACTGTTAGAGATAATCACACATTGTGATTATAGTGGTTGGACATACAACTCTCGTGGTGATTCTTCAAGAGGATTGTTGGATCGTGCCACAATTATCATACTTGAAGAAGGAAAGTTTTGTTTTCCACACAAACAAAGAAAGGTAAAAGCTGTTATCTTTGTTTTCTTTGTTATCTTCATATGTCTTATTTTCCACACATATGCGGATCCTGGGATGGTATCTTGTTCTTATTCTTCCGTTGCGCCGTATATGATACGCGAGAGATATCCAACACATTTGCCCTGCATATGATAATGACCGTGCCAACCGTCTTCCAATGTAGGAGCCAATCCTGTCCAGTAAAGGATGAAAGTATGAAACTCTCGTTATTGGAATGCTAAGGTAGCGAAATGGAAAACCACCCATTGGTAGTATTCTGGTTCGAAATTCCCAACCCAGCTAGGTAGATATTAGATTTGTCCCTGTTGATTTCCAAGCCAGAGCATCTTTTTAGTTCCTCCAGACATCCCAGCAAGATGCATACTAATGATCTGTCATCTTTGGCAAACAACATTAAGTCATCCGCAAAGGTGAGTAATCCTTAAGTAGTCGCACTTGAGGTGGTAGTTAAAAGTAGTCCCTAGTATGTGAACTTTAACAACCCGAGAAAAGTATTCCGAACATAGAATGAACAACAACGGAGATATGGGGTCTCCCTGGGGAAGTCCCTTTGCTCCCTTAAAGAACCCATGTACTATCCCATTGATAGCAATAGAGAATAAGGCAGTGGTAACACACTGCTCAATCCAACCCACAAACTGCTGCGGGAATCCAATTTCTTCTAATAAGTCTAGCAAAAAATCCTAGCTAACCGAGTCGTATACTTTTCGCAAATCCACCTTAACGGTGCAGCGTAGTGACACTCGCTTCTTACTATAGCCTTGCATTAGTTCCTGAACCAGTAGGATATTGTCCGCCATAAGTCTATCCTCCATAAATGCCGACTGAGTAGGATCCACTAGAATAGGAAGAACAGTTTTGAGCCTGGCTGCCAGGATTTTTGAAATAATCTTATAAACCACATGGCAACATGAAATGGGTCTATAGTCCCCCATCCTCTCAACGTGGTCAGATTTAGGTACTAGAGTAATAACCGAGTGATTGATCTGCTTTAGCATCCTACCAGAATGAAAAAATTCCCGAATCGCCGCACACAAACCTTGCTGAACCGTTCCCTAGGCTTTTTTGAAAAAATAGGCAGAGTAATCATTAGGTCTTGGGGCTTTGTAGTCACCAATATCCCACAAGGCTAACTTGATTTCCTGATCTGAAACCTTCGTTACTAGGCCTGCCATGTGATGATGTGGCACTAATTGACCAGCCCTAACATAATCCACATTGAGTTTCTGGCACTGAACCCGAGTCCCAAGCAGTCTCAGTAGTAGTCAACAAATTCTGCTACAAGTGCTTTTTAACTGTCTATTCTCATCCCATCCTCCTTTTAATGAATGCAATGAAGTTCCGTTTCTTGTTTTTGTTCACTATGGCATAGAAGTATTTGGTGTATTTGTTCGCCTGCGCAACATATTTCCCCTTTGCTAGCTGCTGATAAAACTTCATTTCTGCCTCTGCTAACCTCCAAGTAGTCAGTTTTCGATCCTTGTATTGGGCAATCAAGGTGCTGTCTAAGGGATTATCTAATAATAGCTACTGTGCCCTCTGTAGCTCCTGGTTGTCCTGCTCCACACGAGTCGAAATATAGGAAAATTCCTTTCTGTTCAGTCCACGTAAATCCTATTTGAGTGCCTTTAACCTTTGACACAGTACAAACTGATGATAACCTTCGAAAATTTGTTCCCACATCTCATTAACCAAATCAAAGAATCTTTCATGGTCAGCCCAAATATTTAAAAATCTAAATGGAGGACCCTCCCCCCCCCGGATAATCCACCTGCATCCAAAGGCATGGGCTGTGGTCCGAAAGGCATGTAATGGGGAAAAACTCCACAGATGCCTAACTTTAACCCTGGATGTCATGTCCTTTATGCCAAACGCACCCGGAGACAACTAGACACCTTTTTTTAAATAGTGTAATATTGAAACGAGTATGGACGGATATTAAGGCATGGTCATCTTTACGACAAGATATGAATTCAATCGACACTTGCCTCAGTTGGTTCAACCAGGCAACTCGCGGGTCCTCGTGGCTTGCCAATGCCAAAGTATCTACAATGGCTGCCACGGTTTACTACATATGGTTGGCACGTAATCAAGCACTTTTTGAAGGAGTTGCCTATCAACCTTTGAAAGCTACGAAGAGGATTAACATATATGTGTACTCTATTCTTTTTACCTTGTACCCTCATATTTTGACCCAATTTGAGGATTCTATCTGTTACAACTAGTTAATAGTTGCATTACTATTAACTAGTAAGATCCTGTGTACATACACTTTAATCAATATATACATTTACATCTTGATAAAAAAAAAAAAATAGATAGAGATACCAGTTAATTGGGCTCTAAGAAGGGAATCTGATAACTTAAGAGAGAGTGATGTTTATTATTGAAAACTCATATCGGTACTCAAATTGGGACTTGATACACTTAATGGTAAAGTTTTTACTTGACATGTTTTTGAGAAGTTTCTTCTTTTACATAGCCTTTCCCATATTCTTACTCCTTGATGATCCTCATGACTTTTCTCGTGTTGGTCTGATGTATTCTTTATTGTAGTAGTTTAGTTTAGTAAGTTTTATTTACTTTATCTCTTTATTTATTTTGTTTAGACAATGAGATTAGGGTATAGTAGTGGTAATTGCTAAGTTCTTGTAGATTTGATATTTGCTATTTCCTATACTGTGCGATGGGTATACTTACTTAATTGTGTAGTTTTGGTGTTTGACATTTTAATTTAAAACTTGATTTTTCTGGCTTTTGCTATACTATTTTTAGTGCATGAATACCCGCATCAAATTTACCTTGGAAAATAGAGTATGTATGCTGGAATTATTTCCATGTTAAAATTATGGTTAACTTGGACATAAATTTCAAAGGATTCTTGTTAAGGTTTGATCTACTGGGCTTATACTATGGCTTATGAGTGTTATAATGTTGATTTTTAAGGAAATCATGCAAAGAACTTAATTTTATGCTAATAAGAAATTTACTTTGTTTGCTGGAAGATTTCTATACATAACATATGACTTTCTCGATTTGGAATTATGTTATATTGATTGAATTATGTTGGGATCTTTTATTACAAGAAACTTTAATGTTATAAGAAGATTTATGAATAAGAATTACTACTTGAAATTAAGCTTAGATGGTAGAAAGTTTTTGAAAACAATCAAACAAAAGTTGTCTAGTTATTGTTTATGATAATTATTGAGGCTTTCAAAAGATCAATTTAAGTGCAATATTTTGAAAGGGGTTTTAACTTGAAATCTCAATATATATATATATATATATATATATATATATATATATATTATAGATATTGAATCTCTTGATGATCAAGGGGAGGTAAGCTAGTCCCGGAAAAGGAAAAAAGATACGAGGAATGATTGCATACGGAATGCACACAAAGTATAAAGCCAACTCTTTCAGTTAATTATTACTTTACTACTTTATACTTTGTGAGCATTCCATATGCGATCTTACTCCCTCTGTTAATTCCCCGTATCTTCTTTCCTTTTCTAGGACTAGCTTCCTTCCCTTTGGTATCAGAGCTTGATGGGGAAATAAGGTAGATGATTCTTGTTATTAATATCTTGTGATGAATTCCATGTGGATTTGATAATGCAAAGTATATTGGGCATCTTAGTTCACCTTGTAGTGTTCAAGATGATGGCTTGCCATTAGAAGCCCACGTATGATGCATAAATGTTTCTGATATTAACAGTTTTGTGAATTATTCAGTATATTTTGAATAACTCTATAAGCTCTATATCTGATCTATAGTGATAAGGAAAGAGATTTGGTTTTAGATATACTCTGTAGGTGGTTTAACTAAGTTATTTTTGGCCTTTGAGTTGAGTAATGGCCATTGTTAACTCAATAGCTTGTAAGAGACGAGAATTTATTCTCAATGGCCTAATCCCTCTTAGATCTGTTACAAACTTTGTAGATCTATTCTTTATTTACTGATTAATGCTCATATCTACCAAGTTCACAAATATATCTCCATGTTTTACATCATAAGTTATTACTAACTTGAATATATCCTTCTTATGGAACCTGAAGGTGATGATTGCCAAATTAGTATAAAGCCCATATTTGCATTTTTTGTGTTTATTTAATTTCTTTTTAAATAATTTTCACAATATTTGCATTATGTTTTCTTTCCTCCACCATTTTTCCATATCCTCTTTTTCCTCCTCTTCTTCTCCTATGTCGTCCTTCTCATCTCAAAATTCTTCAAAAATCAAGGAAGAGTATAACTTTTTTGACCTCCAGTAGTCTATAGATAATTGGAAAATTCCTAAGTTTTCTCCTAAAGAGATTTACAAATTTTCCAAATGGTCACTTTGCAGTGACTATGTCATTTGAACCGTTGAAGAAATAGTTCAATTAGACTCTGATTGTAAGGAAATTAAACTTCTTTTTGCCAGTGCCATTAAAATATTTCAAAAAAAATACAATTATTTAGTTTTTGGTGTTGTCCAAATTGCAGCAAAACCTCTTTCTAGAGAAGGCTTAATACTTCTCTCCTTTTATGTCTAAGAGATACTAGATTTTTAGACTTCAATGATTCACTCTTAGGTATGGTAGAAACCAGCCTTTGCAGTGGATCAGTTTATTTTGACTGTTTTCTAAATTTTATAGTTTCTCTCAAAGATCAAAATCGTCTTAATGCTCTGACTCTTAATGTCAAGACTGCAAATTATAAAATTAAAACATGTTCGCTTCTTGTAGCCATCATATATCGTATCCACTATAAGGCTATGACTTCGGACTTCAATACCGGTGCAATATTGATATGATCTTGGGAAGCACCAAAATTGTGGATTGAACTCAAGAACAATAACCTTACCAAACCAACACACAAGAACACTAAAATGCTAGTAGGAAATTAACACTCTTCTGATAATGTAAATCTAGCCTAGTTTAAAGACACCCTAACACCCTAGTCTATTAAAGACTAGAACACTAAGGATAGGAATTTGAAGGCATCTAACTTAATCCTATCAAACACACTAGTCAACCTAGCACATAAGCATAGAGATGAAAGTTGAGATTATCCCTTAAGGTTTAAAGACAAGATCAAAGGTGGAACTAAATCATTTGAATTAGTCTAGATATTTATGGGAATCACCCAAGAGGATCACCCTCACCAAACTCTCAAAAGAGTTCTTGAAATCTCCCAAATGTCTAATGCCTCCCCAGTTGCCTTTACAAGAGCTATAAGGCATATTTATAGTTGCCTTGCCCTAAACTAATTAGCTAACTAATCCTAAATATTAAATGGCCTTAATATAAGTTTTGAGGCCCTATTACATGCCTTAAAATAGGTTAAAGCATAATAAAAGTCGTGAAAATTAAATTCAAATAAAAAAGGCTGAAAACAAGAAAAGTCGCAAAAAGTTAGAACCGGCCTGACTAGGGCCGGCGCTGGCTCTAGTACATAGAGTTGGCGCCAGCTTTGTTCTGTCCCAGAGATAACGGACCTAGATCCAGGCTGGCGTTGGGTCAACTCTGGGCGGCCTCTTATTTTTTTGCATTTCAATCCCTGCTCTCCATTCTTTTTCCATGTGTTCCCTTGATCTTCTAAATGAAATATTGGTTATCTTGAGCATTTCTTGTTACTCCTTTGGCCTTCAATCCTTGTTTCATTATTGGCTTGATTCTCACAAGGATTGTTATTCTTTTTGTGTCCCATTTATAGCTCCCTTCACTGCCCATCTCTTAATAAACTTCTTGGCTCTTGGATTGCTTGAAAATCCTCCTGAAACTTATTGAATATTGAATGTTCCCAAGGAGATTTGAAGCAAGTCTTGACTTTCCATCCCCCTTCTTTAGATGTGCCTTATTGCGGAGATAGATTTCTATCATTTTTTCCTTCTTTAGGATGATTGGTACTCGAATTAATGTGCCTTGTTGCTTGTACAAATTTCCCTACAAAGAATTCAAACAAGAGTTTGTGTGAAAAAGTAAACCTTCAGGCTTTTGCTCCACAACTCCTGCCTTGTTTCCCCTCTTCTCAACCCAAATTTTCATTCTCACCTTACTTCGCTCTTTTTTCTCCCTCTTGTTGTTTTCACCTCTCTAAACCTTTGTTGGCGCTCTTATTTTATCTTCATGCTCCCTCATTTGTTCTCTCCCCCCTCTTGTTTTTGCTTGCATTTGAAGCTCTAAACTCTCTTTTTCTTCTTTTGATCTTCTCTCATTTTCTCTCCTCTCTTACTCTTGTTTTTCCCACTCTTGCTTTTCCTACTCTTTTTGTTTTTGCCCTTTTTTATCTTCCTCCCTCAGAATATTTTGATCCTTTACAATCTCAATTAGGGGCATAGGACAAAGTATGATTTTCCTTCCATCATTTCACAAAGAGTAAGTGTTTTTCTTCCCATAGTGAACTACCTCTCTATCATATAGCCAAGGCCTTCCCAACAATATATGCCCAACGTGCATGAGAAACACATCACACATCATCTCATCTTTATATCTCCCCATGACAATTGTAACCTTAACTTTCTTGTTCACATTTACTTCACCACAATTGTTCAACCATTAAAGCTTATAAGGTTTAGGATGTTTCAAGGCCTCCATTCCCAATTTCTCCACTAATGTAGCACTAATAATATTTTTATAGCTCCCTCCATCAATAATCAAATTACATGATTTTTTTTATTTGATACCTTAAATAGAAAATATTTTTTCTTTGTAGATCATTTTTTCCTTCAACCATACAAGCTTCAACATTTTACCTCAGAAGACTAATTAATGCACATGGTTTCTGAAGTGTATCCCTATCTCTTCCATCCACTCTATCTCCTCCACTAAATTTAGTGTCATTTTGTAAAGTTGAACTAGATGCTTCATCTTTACTAGTTTCACTCATTTTCATTTGCTTTTGCACCACCTCTAGCCAACTCTTCTTTTTCTCCTCTTGTGGATGTGAGCTTTCTCCCACTTCATAAGTACTTGAAGCACCTTTGGAACCTTTATCGATAGCATGCATTTGCTCATTCTCTACCTCAATCCTTGAATTCTTTAGCTGTTCAACAAATTCCATATTCTTTTGCTCAACTTCTTCTTGATCATTCTCTTCTATCACTTTTAATGGGTGTGACTCTTCATCTAGAAAGAGTAAGATGTTGTAGGACTCTTTAGTTACCCCATTTATTGGACTCAATTGATCCACTTCATCTCTTTTGTCATCACTAAGCTCCTTATCAACCTCATGAATATTTTTCTCAACTTCTTTATGTACTACTTCATTATTTTGATTGAGTATTCCTTGTCATTTGGCCTCATTTTCTAGCTTCTTCTCCTTCTCAAAGTTATGCAATTCATTTTGCTTAACCCTCTCAACTTTTTCTTCATTTTTTGCTCTTCTTGGCTCCTTAATATCTACAACATTTTTCGTGGCCACTTTAGTCTCACGTCTAGCTTTTTGCTTCCCAATTTTTCTCTATCCTTCGCAATTGTTCACCCTATAAAATCTTTCATATTCCAATTTATTTGGCAATCAATCGTTGTGTGCTTTGTACTACAACAAATCCCACAAGTCAATTCTCTACTATTTCTTTATTGCACTATGCTTGTAGAGGCTTGAGATTTTCCCCTTTTTCTTTGCTACTCTTCCTTCTCCCTTAGTAATTGTAGCAAACTTGGGCACTTATAGTTTTAATGGCCATTCCTCCTACTATTGTAATAATTATAGCTTTTCCTCTCATGCACCCCTTCTTCCAGTGTCTTATGCACTACATTTCTCCTTCTTTGTTTAACTCCTTTTGGACACTTATAGGAAGTGTGCTCAAAACTCCTACACATTTTGCATTCACGCTCCCTCAAGTTCTTTTGCATCCCATGCTTTGATGTTTTTTGTGCTACTCCCACACAAACTTCCTCATTCTAATATTCCTCACTCTCATGTTCTTCTTCTTCATATTCCCAATTATTTCTCAAAACTACCATATCCTTCCCCACTCAAATAAGGTTCTCTATTGTTTTCACTCCTCCTGCTTTATTCTTCCATAGGACTCAAGTTCTCACATTCTTGATCACTTTTCCCTAGGTCTCTTTCATAGCTATCATACTCCCTTCCATTTGTACTTGGCCTTTCGTCATGTTTATCAAATAGCTCATGCTCTCATAATCATCCTTCTCATATTCTTGCTTGTGTTCATTATATTCCCCATAACTACTCTCACTATAGCAAAACTTCTCACAAACGTCACTCTTTCCACTTCCACTCAAACTAGCCACTGTGAAGTTCTTTTAAGAGAAATACTCCAAAATATAAGTAGAAAACACAAGAGAATTCTCACTTCACTCCTTCACATGTTTACACTCAATTTAGTGGTTTCTCTTAGCTCGTATTTGCACTCTTCTTAGCTTTTGTTAAAATGAGCTTATTTTCTTGCCTTTTTTAATTTTTCAATTCCACACTCAATTCTTCCCAACTTTTTCCCACTTCAAAAGATTTAGTTCTACTAATCAAGTCAACTAAATTCCAAGGGATATGAAAGAAAGGAGTCTTAGAGGCAATTTATCAAACACTTAATAGGTGACACTAGAGGGGTCAATTCTAGCAATGATTTTCAAGTGTAAGATGCAAGCCAAGAACTCAGATAATGAATGTAAAGTCATTTAGACATTTTATCAAATACTTGGTGTGCAATAAGAAAAATGCATGGATTTCAAAGAGTTGTTAAACTAGGTGATGCTAGCACAACCTCAAGAACATAATTTAGCAATTAATAATCACTTAAGGGAATGATGACACAAGCAATTTCAAGAAATAGAAGTAGGAGTTCAAGATGTGCAAATGTTTTCCAAGCTTGAGACAAATACAACGTGAACAAATCTATTAGCATTATCAAGAAGATTTAAAACTTTCGTCAACTCTTAGCATGCCTAATTACTACCTCAATTAACGTCACAAATGTTCTTCACTAAATAAATTATTCATAATACTTCATTAATAGAAGCTTTGGTAGTCTAGTATGAGCAATCACAACTCATTGGGGCAACATATCAAACACATTGAGAGCAAACCCGTAGTTGTATAGCAAATTTCAGCTTGGTTTTGGCCCCAAATCAACGAAGTTTCACGCCAAATGACTCCCCAAACATCAACATATCATATTGGATCAAATTAACAATATTCCCATGGCACAAATTCAAGTTCTTAACATAAAAAAATAGCAAGAGAAAAAGTGACGAAAATTTGAAAACCAATAGATCTTGAAGAAGATTGTACCTTAGCCCAAGGAAAGTTGGTTGATTAGAATCAACACATTGCAAGCTCTGATACCAAATTTGATATGATCTTGGGAAGCACCAAAATTGTGGATTGAATTCAAGAACAATAACTCTACCAAACCTATACACAAGAACACTAAAATGTTAAAAAATTAATACTCTTATTGTAACACCCCACTACTTAGGCCCGACAGGGCTGAGGATGTCGCCTTGTCCATAGGACAAGGGGTCTTTATAACTAGGTCACATAAAAGAAAATAAAAAGCAATACTTTAAAATTGAACTTATTACGACCTAAAAATCCATGAACAAATCCAAAATAAATTGTTTGCTACCATCTCTCAAAACAACACATAAGAAAAATAACATAAAGCCTTCAAAGCATAGGTAACAAATCTAGCTATTCACCTCCACAGCAAGATCGACTTGAAAACATGGCATAAAAGGTAATGAGATAAAAATCTCAGTAAGTCCATGTGTGCTTTGAGTGTTTTAGGTAAAATAGTTCGAGTATGCAAGTTGTAAAAATTTCATAAGAGAAAGTGCTGGCAAGCACTAAATAAATGTTAAAAATAAAGAGTGGAGTTTTGCTTTTCAAACCATATAGGTGCGCAATAAATACAACCACCCAATAGGGTAGCCATGGGTTACCACACATTGGGCCCCAAGACCATAAAATGGTCAGAATGCCACACTTTGTGCAAACTGACAAAATGTAGGTGTACAGTCTACCGGGTGAGATACTCCTCCATCTCTACACCCAAACTTACCAGGTGTCCACTCCAGAAACACACAGTCCACATGACTGAAACTTGCTAACTCAGATCGGCATGACCTACCGGACTGTCATCCTATCCGGAAAGGACTCACCCCTCAGAGGTGGCCACCTACTGAGAGACTTACCCTAACTCTTCAAAGACTAGTCCTGATAGTCTACCCTTATTGAGTACGCAATGTTGATTGTCCCACTTAGGAGAAAATTGATCATACATTGAGTTACTTGGAAATAGCAATTAAGGGTTTCTAAAATTCTTGTCAAAGTTGGGTTTTAGAAAGAGTTTAGCACTTTTTGTAAAACTGCTTGTTTAATTTTCAAATGATTTTCTTGATTGAAATAAAAATGAAAACAGTCCTTAATTACTTTTACAAAATGAATGTCCATACACATCACATTTGGCTTGCCACAGTGATTTTTGGTCTTCAAATAATTCCATGCAGGAGCTTACCTGATCCTTTGCTTGCTTGAATTCAAAATATTCCAAGGTTGACCTAACCATGTCTGGGGTAAACGCAAGACATAAGGTTATACTTGAGCTATACTTGCCTTAGGCAAATAATTCCTATTTCTGCTAATTACAATCATGATCTTAATGTCCTAAGCTTTAAGGCTAGCTGATAAAGAATTTTATAAAATAAGTTTAGCTTGATAAGTTAAAATAACTAGGGGTTGTAAAGTAATTACTAATAAGTTATATGTTCAAATAATAAATCTTGAGTACTATTGTTAATAAATAAATTAGGGTTTAAAAGTTGAATAATCATAATTAATATTAGTAAATTGTAATTTAATAATAGTTTTATAATAAATTACAATTAATTTTTAATTAATTTTCAGTAGATAATAAATAATTAGTAATAAATAAATTTTATTACATTTTTGGTTAATAGATAACAAATAAATTTTAAATATAAATAATATTTATGAATATAGGTAAAAGTTTGAACTATAGTCTACAAGGTCATTAATATTTTATTTATTATTATTACTTATATAAAATGTTTTATTTATTATTATACATATATATATATTATTTTTAATAAAAGATATCATTTATTTGGCTAATAAAATATCACTATTTCATTTAATATTCCATTTCTAAAACTTCCAAGGAATTTCGAAATCCTTAGAGAAAAATATAGTAATAATTTTAATTAAGGTAATAAATTTTATTAATTAAAATTATCTAGGATCAACAAGATCATGATCATAATTTTTCTATTGCTAATAAGAATCATGAACACGTTCTCCAACATCAAACAACAAAAACTAATCCATTCATGAATATAGGTTTAAATCTATACATACTATCACATGGCCAAATCTCTACAAAGCATAATCATAATCATGGCTTCAAAGGAGATAAGAACATAAAAATCCTATTCACCAAATGTGTCATAACATCTAGCATGCTTTAAACATCCAAAATTTTCTTAAGACATGATGAATACACATTGATTTTCAAAGAATTCCATATAGCTTAATCATGATCATCCATTCTCATGTTCTAATCTCAACCCCTCCATTCATATGCAGATACTCAATCTCCCATTCATATTCTATTCTCCCTATTAACATCTAAGAGACATGAATTTAGAATTAAAAGGAATGTTTAAGGAGAAATACTTGATTGATGTTTGCTTCGATGAAGATTCAAGAAGGTCCACGTGATTGAGGGTCTTGTATTGTCCATGAGAGAAGGAAAAATAGTCATGGTTGTAACCACCATTTCGGCCGAGAGAGAGAGAGAGAGAGAGAGAGAGAGAGAGAGCATTAGCATGATATGTTATAGGTTGAAGGGAAGAAGATGAACAAAAGAGTTGTTCTTGGTTATCTTGATGATGTTCTTGAGATTTCAAGGAAAAAACTGGTTTTGATCCGAATGCCAATATTTGTTTTCGAGATTTGATGCTATAAATTCCACAAATGAACTCTAGGGAGTATGTAGGAGTATTCTGGAGTTTTTGAGAGGGATTGGAGGTGTTTAGAGTGGTCTTTGGCTTGAAGAAAGGTAGTGTGTGTTCTTGGTGAAAATGGAGAGAATTTGAGAAAGAATATGAGCAAATTTCTGGAGATTGTTGGCCGAATGGTTTAGGGAATTCAGGGGTTTCGGTTTTCAGCTTAGAGTGGGAGAGAAAAATCTGATTGTTTGAAATTCAAATGGAGTGATTTGAGGTAGAAGATATGTTAATGGTGTTTGATTGATAGAGGTTTCTTGGAGCTGCAATGGAGCTGGCTAGACTGTTTAGTTTTGCTGAAATGAATGAAGGTTAATATAGCTCTAAGGCTGGCCAAAATTCAGAGCTCAATGGCAGAGAAATTTCTGGTTATGAAGCCTAGTACAAGAGTGTTTTCATGGAGCAAATGCTGGAAATTTTTGAAGTTCAAATTGAAGTTTGAATGGAGTGATCTTAGGAGATATTTGAGGTGTGGTTATGGAGTCTAAATGTGCAAGGTAAGTGGAGAGGTTAATGGTGTTTAGTTCATGGCTGATCAAGGGTTAATTTACAGAGGTTTGAGGGTGGTTTTCAACCAAGGCTTGAAAGGAACAAAGCTGGAAATTTTCTGGTTTCATGGTGTTCATAGTTCGAAGGTTTGCTGTAATTTTCTATTCAATTTTTCTGCAATATTCCAGTCCGATTTGCAGAGTGTTTTGAGAGGTGTTTGAGGGTCCTTTAAGACTGGTTTCCCGTCTTCTTTATGGAGGAAAAGCAGAGGAGTTTTGCTGGCTTGAAGGCAGAAGAAACAGCTCCATTTTCTGGTTGAACATCAGCAAAACTGCCCAGAATTTTTTTCTGGTTTGTGCAGTTTTTGGGCAGTCTGTTTTTGCACAGGAATTTCAGTCTTCAAGCTAAATAAATTGGCTATTTTTCTGGCAACAAATGAGTAAGAAAGATGGCTGTGATTTTTGAAGGTTAGGCTGCTCAAGAAACTGGAAAATTTCTAGATTTCTTCCATGAAGAATATGAACACTATGGAAATGAGTTTGAAGGTTCAACCATGGTGATTAATTTCCTTTGGGAACCTTCCCTATTTTCAGTCAATTCTCCAACTTCCAAGATTCATTTTTGAAATTCAAAGGCAATAAATCCTTGTTGAATTTTCTGAAATTTTAAAGATGAATTTTGATAAAATTTGAACAAATTTAATTTGTGAAGAGGTCAGGACAAGCTAAAGGTAATAAAAAGGACAAGAATTCCTCTAGAATTCTTTTTAGGACATGATGATAGGATTAGGACATTCTCTTCATATCTCCCCTAGGACAACATTCCTATTTTTATGGAATGCAAGAAAATAAAAATTCAAACTTAACTAAGATAATCATGATAAAAACTTAAATGATGGGATTTGAACTTATGACCTTAGAGATTAATTCACAAAGCTCTAATCACTCAACCATAACAACTCTTGTTCTTATTTTCTCACCCAAATATTCTTCTTATTTAATCCTCAAGCTATCTTCATATTTTGACCTCAAGCAAAATTATCATTTTACCCTTCCTACTCAATAAGCATAATTAAGCCTTTTAACCTATAAATCATAATTCTAAAGCACATAAAATCATTCAAAAATATATATATTCATGCAAAATGATATGATATGCATCCCGACCCCCTTACTCTAGGGTTGGCTTTAGGTGGGGTTTCACACTTATGATAATATGAATCTAGCCTACTTCAAAGACACCTAACACCCTAATCTATCAAAAATTAGAACACTAAAGATAGGAATTTGAAGGTACCTAATTCAATCCTATCAAACACACCAGGCAACCTAGCATATAAGCATAGAGATGAAGTTGAGATTATCCCTTAAGGTTTAAAGATAAGATCAAAGGTAGGATTAAATCATTTGAATTAGTCTTGATGTTTATGGAAATCACTCAAAAGGATCACCCTCACCAAACTCTCAAAAGAGTTCTTGAAACCTCCCAAATGTCTAATGGCTCCCCAGTTGTCTTTACAAGAGCTATAAAGCATATTTAGAGTTGCTTTGCCCTAAACTAATTAGCCAACTAATCCTAAATATTAAATAGCCTTAATACAAGTTTTGAGGCCTTATTACATGCCTTAAAATAGGTTAAAATGTAATAAAAGTCATGAAAATTAAATTCAAATGAAAAAGGCTGAAAACAAGAAAAGTTGCGAAAAGTCAGAACTGGCCCGACTAGGGCCGGAGCTGGCTCTGTAGATACAGGCCGGCACTAGATACGGGTCAGCACCGGGTCAACTCTAGGCGGCCTCTCTTGTTTTGTTACACTTCAATCGCTGCTTATTTGACCTCTATTCCTTTTCCATATGTTCCCTTGATATTCCAAATAAAATGTTGGTCATCTTGATCTCTTCTTATTACTTCTTTAGCCTTCAATCCTTGTGATATGATCTTGGGAAGCAACAAACTTGTGGATTAAACTCAAAACAAGAACCCCTAACAAATTCACACGTAAGAACACCAAAATATAAAGAAATTAACACTCTTGTGATAGTGTGAATCTATCATACTTCAAAGATACCTTAACACCTTAATATAGCTAGAGATTAGAACACTAAGGATAGAAATTTGAAGGCACCTAATTCAATCCTATCAAACACACTAGGCAACCTAGTACATAAGATTAGAGATGAAGTTGAGATTATCCCTTAAGATTTAGAGACAAGATCAAAGATGGACTAAATCCTTTGATTTAGTCTTGATGTTTAATGGACATCACCTAAGAGGATCACCTTTTCCAAAGTTCTTAAAGAGTTCTTGAACTCTCACAATTTCATATGCCTTCAAAGGTTCTTTTTTTACAATGTTATAATAGCATATATATAGATGTCTTGCCCAAACTACTTAGCAAATATTACAAAATGACCCAAAAATAGCAAAAAGACGTCACGGGTTCGGGTTCCAGAACTGGGCTGGCACCGAGTAGGTCTCCTAGGGGAGGCACCGGGTCTAATTTGGAGGAACAATACCCATTTACAAAATCTCGAAACAAAAATAGGGACTCAGCCAGTTCATAGCAAGTGCCGGGTTGAGCTAGTAGGGCCGTCACTTGGTCCGTTCTGTTGGAACAGCACGTGCGCCAAAAAATTGAGGAATTTTGTAGATCACAACCAATGCCTAGTTGGTCGATCTGGGCTAGTGCCGAGTTGGCTCTAGGCAGCCTTTCTTATTTTGATGCACTCCAACCCCTGATTATTTACCTTCATTCCTTTTCCATGTGTTCCATTGATCTTTGAAATGAAATGTTAGTCGTCTCAAGCTCTCCTTATTAGTTCTTTGGTCTTCAATCCTTGTTTTAATGTTGCCTTGATTCTTCACTTGGATTGTTGTTCCTTTTGTGTTCCATTTACAGCTCTCTTCACTACCCATCTCTTGACAATATTTTTGGCTCTTGGCTTGTATACTTGGATGGCTTGAAAATCCTCCCAAAACTTCTTGAATATGGAATGCTCCTATAGAGATTTGAAGCAAGTCTTGACTTTTCATCCCCCTTCTTTAGATGTGCCTTATTGCGTGGATAGATTCTTATTATTTTTTCCTTCTTTGAGATGATTCGTCCTCGAATTGATGTGCCTTATTGATTGTATGGATTCCCCTGCATAAGAATTTAAACAAGAATTTGTATGTGAAAGTAAAATTTCAGGCTTTTGCTCCACAATTCCTGCCTTGTTTCCTCTCTTCTCAACCCAAAATTTTCACTATCACCTTACTTCGCTCTTTTTCCTCCATCTTGTTGTTTTCACCTCTCCAAACCCAAGTTGGTACTCTTGTTTTACCTCCTTGCTCTCTCGTGTGTTCTCTCTCCTTCCTTGTTTTTGCTTGCATTTGGAGCTCTAACTTCTCCTTTTCTTCTTTTGTTCTTCTCTCATTTTCTCTCCTCTCTTACTCTTGTCTTTCCCTATCTTTTTGTTCTCTTCTCTTTTTATCTTCCTCCCTCAAAATGTTTTGATCTTTTACAATCTCACTTGGGTACATAGGGCAAAGTATGAATTTCTTTCCATCCCTGCGCAAAGAATAAGTGTTTTTCTTTCCATGGTGAAATACCTCCCTATCATATAGCCAAGGCCTTCCCAACAATATAGGCACAATATGCATGGAAAACACATCACACTGCCCCTCATCTTTATATCCCCCCACGACAATTGTAACCTTGACTTATTTTTTCACCTTTATTTTACCACAATTGTTCAACCATTAAGGTTTATAAGGTTTAGGATATTTCAAGGTCTCTATTCCCAATTCCTCCACCAATATAGCACTAATCACATTTTTACAAGTCCCCCCATCAATAATCAAGCTACATAGTTTTTCTTTGGTTTGACGCCTTAAATAGAAAATATTTTTTCTTTGTAGATCCTCTTTTGCTTCAACCATAAAAGCATTAACATTTTCCCTTATAACACCAATTAACGCACATGGATTCTCAAATGTATCGCCATTTCTTCTATCCACTCTATCTCCTTCACTAGATTTGGTGTTATTTTGTAAAGTTGAACTAGATACTTCATTTTTTTTAACTTCACATGTTCTCATTTGCTCTTGCAAAACTTCTAGCCAACTCTTCTTTTTCTCCACTTGTAGATGTAAGTTTTCTCCCACTTCATAAATACTTGAAACACTTTGGGAACCTTCATCTATTGCACACATTTGCTCTACCTCTACCTCATTCTTTGATTGTATTTGCTTTTCAAAAAATTCTACTATATTTTGCTCGACTCGTTCTTGCTTATTCTCCTCTAACACTTCTAATGGATGTGACTTTTCATCTAAAAAGAATAAGACATTGTAGAACTCCTTAGTCACCCCATTTGTTGAATTCAATGGTTCTATGTCTTCTTTTTCATCATCACTAAACTCCTTATCAATCTCATCAACATTTTTCTTAACTTCTTCATGCACTACTTTATCATTTTGATTGAGCATTTCTTGGCCTTTGGCTTCCCATTTTAGCTTCTCCTCCTTTGTAAAGTCATGTAATTCACTTTGCTCAGCCCTCTCAACTTTTTCTTCACTTCTTGCCCTTCTTGGCTCCTCAACATATACAATATTTTTCTTGGCCACTTTGGTCTTAAGTCTAGCTCTTTGCTCCTCAAATTTATAAGTCTCACTTTGCTCGTTAGAGAACTTCCAATGACAATCAAAGGATTTGTGCCCATAGCCACTACAATGCTCACAATGAATTGCACTACCTTGTTGCAAATCAAAACTTCTTTCTTGTTCACTCAATCTTAGGAAATCACATATACTATAAATATAGTCCTAACATGTAGAACAAGCGTAATCTTATTTTCTCCTCATCCCTCATTTTGAAAAATTTTGCACTATACTTCCTTTATCGTGCTTAGAACTTCTTGGACAATTATGGGACATGTGAGCAAAACTTCCACATATTTGGCACTCATCGGGGTCAAACTGCTCCCTCATCAATTCATTCATCTCTTCCCAAGAATCCACTTTTGATACCTATTTCGCTTTCTTTGTGCATTCATTTGCTTCCACCATTCTAAAACATTTTTAGAAAAGTTCTTCAGTGCCCATTTTGTGAAACCCCAACTAAAGCCAACCTTAGAGTAAGGGGGTTGGGATGCATATCATGTCGTTCTGCTTAAAAATATATATATTTTAAATAATTTTATGTGCTTTAGAATTGTGGGTTATAGGTTAAATGGCTTATTTATGGTTGTTGGGTAGGAAGGGTAGAAAGGTAATTTTGCTTGAGGTCAAAGTAGGAAGATAGCTTGAGGTTTAGATGAGAAGAATATTTGGGTGAGAAAATAAGAATAAGAGTTAGTGTGGTTAAGTGGTTTGAGCTTTGTGAATTAATCTCTAAAGTGATGAGTTCAAATCCCATCACTTAAGTTTTATTCATGATTATCTTAGTTATGTTTGAATTTTTATTTTTCTTACATTCCTTAAAGATAGAAATGTTGTTTTAGGGGAGACATGAAGAGAATGTCTTGATCATGTGATCATGTCCTAAAAAGAATTCTAGAGGAATTCTCGTCCCTTTTAATCTTTCTAGCCTTATCCTAACCATTTTGAAACTTAAACTATCTTTAATTCATTAATCTCTTCTTTTAATTCCAAAAATTCTATGATAATTCTTTAGCCTTGAAATTCAAAAATAAGTCTTGAGGGATAGGGGAATGCCCGAAAATAAGAGAGGAATTAGGATGGGTTCCCAAGAGAAATAAATCACCATAGTTATACCTTCAATCCTACCTTCGTGTTGTTCGTAATTTAGTAAAGGAAATCTGGGAATTTTCTAGAATTTTTGCAGCATGGCTTTCGATAAGGGCAAAATATGTCAGCCACCCTTGAACTTTTACAAATTTTGATTTTCACCCCCGAACTTTAAAATGCGTAATTTTAGCCCTTGAACTTTTAAAACACCTAAAAAATAGCCATTTCAACAATAAAAGCTCAAGTACAATACAAAATTACCAAAATTTAGCTCTCATTTCCCCATTTTTAATTGCTAAAATATTATTCTTCAACTTTAATCTCGCTCTTTTCTCTTCGAATTTCTTCATTTATCAACAACAATTTTAAGATCTAACTTTAAACCTTTTATGAGACTCAATAATCTTGAAATTACTCTTTTGCACTTTTTCGAATTTAACCATATAACAAAAATAACATATTTTACTCTTTAATAAACAAAATTAAGACATAAAGATGAAGAAGAAAAAAAAACCGATTCAGTTCTTGAAGAAAAGTAATTTTCTTGGCATCTCTACAGGAAAAAAAAATAAATTTGAAAGCATAAGTGAATTATAAAAAAAAAATTTAAAAAGAGAAGTGAGAGACACGCAAGTCGCAGTAGTCTTTTCTTGTCATATATAGAAGTTACTTTAAAAGAATTAGAAGGACGACACCATATTGTGAGAGTTGAGTAAATGAAAATACCTATAAAATAGATCATGTGAAAGTCATATGATGAACTTCCGTGAGCACTTAATAATTTTAATTGATGGAAGAGATAATTTGAAGAGAAGAGAGCGAGATTAAATGTGAAGAATAGTATTTTAGAAATAAAAAATGGGAGAATGAGAGCTAAAATACAGTGATTTTGTATTGTACTTGAGTTTTTATTGTTGAAAGGGCTATTTTTTATGTGTTTTAAAAGTTTGAGGGCTAAAATCAAGTATTTTAAAGTTCAAGGGTGAAAATCAAAATTTGTGAAAGTTTAAGGGTGGCTGACATATTTTGCCATTTCAAAAATTTTAGCCAACAATCCTACCCCATTTGCTACCAAAAAAATGGTCTTTTCATGTGAGCTTGAAGGCTGAAATTCTATGCATTTTTTGGACTGCTCAAACTGCTCAAAACCAGAAAAATTCCTACAGCAATTCACTGCTTTTGAAGCTGGAATTGAAGCTGTCCTTGATCATCAAATCAGCTGGAACATCCTCTATTTTTTCTCCAGAAAGAAGGCTGGAAAACCACCCTGAAAAGACCCTCAAACACCCCAGAAAAATAGCTGCAAATCAGGCCAATAAATGCAGAAAATTCTACATCAAAAACCATCATCATTCAAAGTATCCTTCAGCAGTGAAAACCAGCCATGGACTGAACACCCTTCAAACCTCAATGCTAAGGCCGAAAAACACCCTTCAAACCTCTGAAAATTGGACCTTGTTCAGCCACGGACTGAACACCATTGACCTCTATACTTACCTTGAGTGCTTGGACTCCTTGATCACACCTTAAAAAGCTTATAAGATTAATCTATCCAAAACTCATTTTAACTTCAAATAATTCCAGATTTTTCTTGCACCATTAAAGCACTCTAGTAGCAAGTAATTAACCAAAAATTTCTCTACCATCATAAGCCATTTTTTGGCCAGCATTAAAACCTGAATAGCCTCCATTCATTGCAGCAAGACTAACTTGTTCAGCCAACACCATTGAAGAACAAAGAGACCTCCAATGATCAATCGCCATTAGCTAATCTTCTACCTCAAACAACTCATCATTTTCCTCCATTTGAATTTAAAAAAAAAAAAAACTGATCACTCTCTCTCCTTCTAGCTGAAAACCGAAACTCCTATCTACTCTAGACCATTCGGCCAATAGCATTTCCAAAATTCGCAAGCCCTTTTTCCAACAGCATTTTTCTTATGTATTGTTTTTGAGAGATTGTAGCAAACAATTTTTTTTTTTTGAATTTGCTCATATATTGTTGGATTGTAATACGTTTAATTTTGGAGTATTTCTTTTATTTTATTTTATGTGACCTAGTTATAAAGACCCCTTGTCCTGTGGACGGGGCGACATCCCCGGTCCTAATGGGCCTAGGTAGTGGGGTGTTACACATTTCACCTTACAACTTCCACTAGGCGTGAAACATTTAAACAATTTTTCCATTTTTCTTTCCCATTCATAATACTCCCTCTAATCTCTCTTCCCATGGAACGGAGGTACCAACTTCTCATTGTGCTTAAACTCCCTATTCTCTACATCCTCATTCCTTCTTTGTAAACTACCCTTTAAATGTTTTTGTGCTACTTCCACATAAACTCCCTCACATTCCTTTTTGTTTTCCCAATGGCCTCTTTCATAGCTATCATACACCCTCTCACTTGTACTTGTCCTTTCATCATAGCTATCCTTAGAAGCCTAATCTCCAAAATCAAGCAAATTCTCATGATCATCTTCATTTCCCCAATAATCTTCTTCATGGTCATATTATGTTCATCTAAATACCCCATGCTCTCATAATCATCATCGTCATATTCTTGATCAAATTTATTTTTCTTCCCCATGACTACTCTCACCATAGCAAGATTCCTCATAATTGTTATACCATTCATTTTTATTTGAACTAGCCATTGTGAATTTTCTTTCAAAAGAAGTATGCAAAAAAGTTAAAGTAGAAAACATAAGAAAAATTCCTCACTTCACTCCCTTACCTATTTACACTCAATTTTTTTAGTGGTCACTCTTCACTCGTGTTTGCACTCTTCTTGGTTTTCATCATAATGAACTCACCCTCTTGCCTTTTTTTAAAACTTTTAATCCCGTACTGAAGTCCCTCCCAACTCTTTCCCACTTCAAAGGATATAGTTTTACTAATCAAGTCAACTAAATTCTAAGGAATAAGAAAGAAACGTGTCTTAAAGGCAATTTATCAATCACTTGGCGTGCAATAAAGAGGATGCATGAATTTCAAAGAGTTGTTATACTAAGTGATGCTATCACAACCTCAATCACACTTTTAGCAATTAACAATCACTTAAATACTTTTTACTAAAAGAATTATCCATCATACTTCATGAATGGAAGCTTTGGTAGTCAAGTATGAGCAATCAGAATCATTGGGACAATATATCAAACACATGAAGTGCAATCTCATAGCTCAATGTTATACAGCAAATTTCAGCTTGGTTTTGGCCTCAAATCAACAAAGGTTTACACCAAATGACTCTTCAAACATCAATATACCATATAGGATCAAATTAACAACATTTACACAGCACAATTTCAAGTTTTTAACTTCAAAAAATAGTAATATAAAAAGTGACGAAAATACAAAAATCAATAGATCTTGAAGAAGATTGTACTTTAGCCTAAAGAAAGTTGGTTGATTAGAATCAACACAATGCAAGCTCTGATACCGCTTGGTACAATATTAGAAAGTACCAAACTTGTGGATTAAACTCAAAACAAGAACCCTAACAAACTCATACACAAAAACACTAAAATGCAAAGAAATTAACACTCTTGTGATAATGTGAATCTATCCTACTTCAAAGATACCTTAACACCCTAATTTAACTAGAGATTAGAATACTAAGGATAGGAATTTAAAGGCACCTAACTGAATCTTATCAAACATACTAGGCAACCTAGCACATAAGAATAGAGATGAAGTTGAGATTATCCCTTAAGATTTAGAGATAAGATTAAAGGTATGACTAAATCCTTTGATTTAGTCTTGATATTTAATGGACATCACCCAAGAGGTTCACCCTCTCTAAAGCTCTTAAAGAGTTCTTAAACTCTCAAAATTTCATATGCCTCCAAAGGTTCTTTCTTTACAATGTTATAATAGCATATATAAATAGATATCTTGCCCTAACTACTTAGAAACTATTACAAAATGACCTCAAAATAGTTGAAAAATGTTAGAGGTTCGGGTTCCAGAACATGGCTGGCGCCAGGTCTAATCTAGAGGAACAGTACCCATTCACAAAACGTTGGAACAAAAATTGGGATTTAGCCATTTCATAGCTATCACCGGGTCCATTCTATTAGAATAGTACGTGCACTAAAAAATTGAGGAATTTTGCAGATCATAGCCAGCGCCCGGTCGGTTGATCTGGGCTGGTGCTGGGTCGGTTCTGGTCAGCCTCTCTTATTTTGATGCATTCCAACACTTGCTCATTTGACCTCTATTCTTTTTCCATTTGTTCCATTAATCTTCCAAATGAAATGTTTGTCGTCTCCAGCTCTCCTTGTTAGTTCTTTGGTCTTTAATCCTTGTTTCAATGTTGTCTTGATTACTCTACTTGGATTGTTGTTCCTTTTGTGTTCTATTTATAGCTTCCTGAACTATCTATCTCTTGACAATCTTTTTTGCTCTTGGCTTGTATGCTTGGATGGATCGAAAATCCTCCCAAAACTTCTTGAATGTTGAATGTTCCCATGGAGATTTGAAGCAATTCTTGACTTTCCATCCCCCTTCTTTAGATGTGTCTTGTTGCGTGGATAGATTTCTATCACCTTATTTCAATGTTATCTTGACTCTCCACAAGGACTGTTGTTCCTTTTGTATCCCATTTATAGCTCCCTTCACTACCTATCTCTTGACAAACTTCTTGGCTCTTGGCTTGCATGCTTGGATGGCTTAAACCCCCCCCTCCGAAAATTCTTGAATGTTGAATGTTCCCAAAGAGACTTGAAGCAAGTCATGACTTTCTATCCCCTTTTTATAGATGTGCCTTGTTGCTTAGATAGATTCCTATCAAAAGTGAATATCTCACAAGGGTGAAACAGTTCTCTTTCAAACGGATTTGCAAAGATATCATCTTTCTATTCCTGAACTTATCTCATGGAATCAAGTTAGTCTTCCTTCTAACTAGTTAGTTACTGATGTAGCTCCTTCTGTAAAACCAAAAAACACCATTGTATTAGACATAAAACAATTCTCTTGTGGATCTGTGGAAATAGCATTCCAAAGATCTCTTAGTCAAAGGTTTTCTTATCCTCAATCTTATGCGTCTTTATCAGGCGTTCAGCCTCCTAGACATTCAATATCTTCCGTAGCTACCCATTTACAAGGTATCAATCTAGAACCCAAAATTTCTCGAGCTAGATATGCAGTCCAACCTGATTCAGATGATGTTGAATCATAAAGTCTTGTATCCCCAACCCTTTCTGCTACGATTGGAGAACTCAATACTTTACAAACTGATGTACAAATTCCTTTTGTCATTGACAAAACTAAAGTTAGAGAAGAATTATATTCTCCTTCAAATCTTTCAAAAAGAACTTGGTTCTTTGAACAATTTCAAGGATTTGCTAGACAACAAGCCCAAGATTCTTATTATGAATTTCTAAATTCAATTAAAAAATAAATAAATTTTTTTTTTATGGTTCGAAGCTTATTCTAATGTTCATAAATTTGATTATCCTTTTGCTTCAACAATCAATGTTTCAAAACTTTGGTAAAATGCTCAAGGAACAAATATTTCTTTTGAATTTCCTTTTGGTCATAATTTTAAAATTCCTTTTGGGATTGAACAAATAGGTGCTTCTCCCTTTAAAAGAAAGGATAAAGAAGATGATATGCTTCGTCCAAAAAATATCCAAAATCTTTTTAAACAAAATAATTATACAAATAAATATTTACAAATTATTGGTGAATATTTGATTTCAAAACAGAGTACTCCTTCCATACAGGATAAATCTAAATCCAATATTTCTTCAAGTTCTGCAACTTTTTCCACTCCTCTTTTCAAACCTTATGAGATTCCTCTCTAGTATAGGAAAGAACTCAGCAAAAAGACTTTAGAGAAGCCTCTTCTTACTGAACCTCAACGATGGATAACTGAAATAGTAACTTCTATTATCCAAGAATCTCCTTCCACTCCTCAACAGCCTGTTAGTTCTCAACATTCTATTTCTGTTTTAAATTAAAATGACTCAGATACTGATCGCAATCCAGAGATTTCTCCTTCTTCTATAGATGTCCTGCCTCTTCGTCTTGGTAGACCTCTTCGTTCGAAGAATTCTTAAAAACTCTATCATCCTAGAGCCACCTAGCCAGATGTTACTTTAGAAGAAAGTCCAAACATCCTTCAAAATTGTTACAATGCCAATAACATATATGAATGGAACATAGATGGCCAGTTGGAGTATAACATGAAATTTAAACTCCAGCAAATAACTGTGGCAACCATTACCTATAAGACTACTCACAATTGTTCTAACCAATTAGCTACCCATATTATTGTGTCAAGCTTTATAAGTCAACTCAAAGGATGGTGGGATGTTCATCTCAAAGAGTAAGATAGATATAACATCTTCTATGCTGTCAAAGCTAACCCAGAGGGTCAGCCAATTATTCAGGATGGTAATTCTATCCCATATACTGTCTCAATCCTTATTGTTACCATTGCAAAAACCTTCATAGCTAACCTAGGAATTTTTAGAGAAAAATCTACTAAATTACTCAACAATCACAAATGCAAAACCCTGTTTGACTTCAGATGGTATAAGGATACCTTCCTTATTAGAATCTATGCCAGAACAGATAGAAACATCCAATATTGGAAAGAAAAATTCCCAGATGGCCTTCCCAAATCTCTTCGTGACATAGTTCGTGAAGAACTTCAGACCTAGTACAACGGAGTTGTACCTTATGAATAAATTACCTTTGGCCAACTGACTTGCCAAATCTAACAAGTTGCTCTCAAAATCTATCATCAAGATAAGATGTTGAGATAATTAGCCAAAGACCGTGCCCAGAGAAGTTGTGACCTAGGTACCTTCTGTGAACAATTTAGTCTGCTTTCCTGTAGTGCTAAACCATATAGGCACCATAAGACTAAAAACTAAGTGACTTCTAGACCTACCTACCATAAGAAGCAGTATAGACATGCCAAACAACTTGCACTTCTTGCTCCACCTAAAGCCAAAACTCCTAAGGTCAGGTCTTAACACTACAAGTCGAAAACAGTTATCTGTTTCAAATGTAATAAGCTTGGTCATATTGCTAGATATTTCAAATTCTCCAAAAAGATTCATGAACTCTCTTTGAATGATAATGTTCTTGACAAAATTCAGAATCTCCTTTTTTCTGAATCCAATTCTAATCAAGTTGATGATGAATTTGAACAACAATTTAATCAAATACAAGAAGATGATCTCTCTTTTTCATCCTCTTCTGATGATTCTGATCTAGAAGGACCAACCATCAACACTCTTACACATGAATAGGATCTTCTCCTAGAACTCATCGGAAAACTTCCTAATGGTACCAACAAACAAGAGTACCTTGGAAAGTTCAAACAAACTTTTGACCAACTCTCAACGTCATCCGCATATTGCTAATACGTATAATCTTACTGACATTCTCAACAGGTTCCCTGCTAAACCTTTCCAGGACTATCACCATTCAAGACCTCCAATCTGAAATCTCCCTTCTTAAGAAAGAATAAGAGAAATCAAAGCTCCTCAAGAACTGGATAGATTATTTCTTCAAAACCTTTGTTCTCAAAAGGAACCAAAAAACCATTAGAAGCTAGTACTGATGTGAATACTTTTTTGAATTATCTTTCAAAAACTTCAATTCAAAGATGGCATGTGCAGATTAAACTTGTCATTCAAAATTCATTTATTCTTGAAGTACCAACTCCACTTGATACTGGAGCTGATCTCAACTGCATTCAAGAAGGTCTTATTCCTACAAATTTTTTTGAAAAAAGTAAAGAAAGCTTTCGTTTAGCCAATGGTAAGAAGCTAGGCATTAGCTTTAAACTTTCAGATGTTGAGGTAAAGCAATCCTCCTTATCTATTTTTACTTCATTCTTGCTTGTCAAAGATATCACTAACCTTATTATCTTGGGCACTCCATTTATTTAACAGATCATACCCTTTATGGTCCTCAAAATAGGTATTCGGGTAGAACATCTTAACCAAAAAATTCTTATTCCCTTTGATAGGTCTCCTATCGAAAAGGATCTTCATCTCCTTGAGACAAAGCAGTCTCAAATCAATTTTCTTAAAGAAGATGTTGCCTTCTAGCATATTCGACAACAACTCACCAAGCCTCACATCAAAGCCCAGATCAAATTCCTAGAAATACATACCAGACCTAACTCTGTTCTAATATTTGTACAACTTTCTGGAATAGAAAATAGCATATTGTTGTACTTCCTTATGAGCTGGACTTTGATGAAAAATCCATTCCAACTAAGGCTTCTCCTATTCAAATGAACCATGAGCTGGTAGCCCATTGCCAAAATGAGATCAATGATCTATTACAAAAATAAATCATTTCTCCAAGTACTTCACCCTGGAGTTGTGCGGCATTTTATGTCAACAAAAATACTGAAATTGAGCAGGGTGTTCCTCAACATGTAATCAATTACAAGCCCCTCAATTTAGCCCTTCGGTAGATTAGATATCCTATTCCTAACAAAAAGATTTGTTAAATACATTGCATTCTACATTACTGTTGTCAAAATTTGATTTGAAATCAGGATTTTGGCGAATTCAAATTGATCTGAGAGATTGATACAAAACGGCTTTTACGGTTCCATTTGGCCAGTATGAATAGAATGTTATGCCATTTGGATTAAAAAATGCTCATTCAGAATTCCAGAGAATTATGAATGAAATTTTTAATCCTTTTTCTTAATTTATTATTGTTTATATTGATGATTTTCTAATCTTTTCTCAAAACTTGGAACAATATTTTAAGCATTTAAATACCTTTTTTGTTACTGCTAAGCATAATGGCTTAGTACTTTCAAAATCAAAATTTAGTCTGTTTCAAACAAGTGTCTGATTTCTTGGACATAATATTCAGCAAGGAACAATAGTTCCAATCGAAAGATCAATTTAATGTGCTGATATATTTCCAAATCGAATTCTTGATAGGATTCAGCTTCAAAGAATTTTAGGATGTTTAAATTATGTTTCTAAGTTTATTTCAGGATTGAGCAACCTTATCAAACCTCTGCATGACAGACTCAAGCAGCCTCCTCCTACATGGACCGTTGTTCATAATTCTACAGTCAGATAAGTCAAGTCCAGAGTTAAACAATTTCCTTGTTTATCTATTCTTGATCCATCTGCCCCAAAAATTGTTGAGACTAATGCCTTTGACATTGGTTATGGTGGCATCCTCAAACAAGTAAAAAATAGCAAAGAGCATATTGTGACTTTTGCATCAAACATTGGAATAGTTCTCAGTAGAACTATCCTACTATGAAATAAGAAATTTTTGCAATTGTTTTATGCATTTTCAAATTTCAAGCTGATTTATTAAATAAAATAATTTTACTTTGCATTGATTGCAAAGCTGCAAAATATGTTTTACAAAAAGATGTAAAAAATCTTGTCTCTAAACAAATATTTGCTAGGTGGCAAGCTATTTTATCAATCTTTGATTTTGATATGGAATATATCAAAGGATCTTCAAACTCTATTCCTGATTTTTTAACTCGGGAATTTCTACAGGGAAGATAGCTATACCTCACAAGAAAACAAAGCCAAAGCTTAATGAGCTTCAAGCCCTTCCAGCACCCCCTGTAGTACAACAAGCCTCAAAAAAGGATTTCAATAAATCCTCATCCTTCTTTGGTAAACCAAAATTTACCTCCCTAAAAGATTATGCCATGAGCATATCCCAACCAGCTATAACTCAGCATGCCAAAATACAGGAGCCTCTTTCCCTAACAAAATTGCCACGATCAAGTTAGGCCTGTTGGATTGTATGCCCTCTTAGACTAGGTTTCTGATGTAAAATCGAATATTTTAATAAAAGAATTTATTTTTAGAAAGTATTTGTGAATTTATTTTTTGTTTGTGCACAATTTTCGTTTGGAACAGACCTATTGTGTTTAAATAAGTGATCCACGTGAATGGTGGTCTTTCACAGTAAGGTATGGATCACGGGTTATTTAACATATAAACATTTGTTCTTAACCTGTTGATGAGACTGGGAATCTTATCATGTTTAGGTTATTATGTTATGAATTCCAAATGGGGAATGGCTTACCTTTAGCCAGTGAGTATGTAACACCCCGCTACCTAGGCCCGCCGGGGCCGGGGATGTCGCCCCGTCCAAAGGATAAGGGGTCTTTATAACGAGGTCACACAAATAAAATAGCAGAATAAAAATAATACTTCAACTTAAGATTTATTACAACCCAAGAATAAATTCACGAATTCCCAAAAGGAAACAAATCCATAAATAAAATCATCCACTCTCAACTCCCCAAAGAAATACATAAAAATAAAAGACGACATTCTCTTCCAAGGCAGATAACACTAGCTACTCATCCCCACAGTAGGATCAGCCTGAAATCATGATAAAAAGGCGATGAGACAGAAATCTCAGTAAGTCCGTGTGTGCTTTGGGTGTTCAGTGAAAACAGTTCGTGGATGCAAAGTGTGAAATCTTTATAAGAGATATATTGGTAAGCAATAAACATTAGTCAAAAGTAAGAGTGGTGTTTTCCTCTTTTTGAAACCATACAAGTGCACAATAAAATCAACCACTCATAAAGGTGGTCATGGGTTACCACACGTTGGGCCCCATAACCATACAATGGTCAGAATGCCACATTTTGTGCAGACTGACAAAAAAAATACTGGCAAACAATGAATGACGTTCAAAAACAAGAGTGGCGTTTTGGCTTATCTAGCCGTATATAATTTATAAGATCAACCACTCGAAAGAAAGGATTATGGATTACCAAATGTTGGGCCCCATAACCGGTCAGAATGCCTAACACTTTGTGCAGACTGACAAAAGTAGGTGATCGGCCTATTGGGCAAGATACTCCTCCTTCTCTATACCCAAACAACAACCGGGTGTCCATTCCGGCAAAACACAGTCACTTGACTGAAATAAAACAAACTGCTAGCTCGGACCGGCCTGACTAAGTAGTACTGACGTTTCTCTAAGTTGAGCTTATCTTTTGGAGGTGGCCTCCTGCCAGAAGACTCACTCTTGCTCTTCAAAACTAGTACTACTAGCCTACCCCTGTTGAGTACTCAACCTAACGTATCCCACTTGGGGAAAAATGAACAAAACATAGTTCCACTTGAAAATGGCAATTTAGGTTTTCCAAAGATTGGGGCAAAACTGGTTTTAGAAAGAATTTTAGGTTGAGTAAAACCGCCCCTTGATTTACAAATAACTTATTTGTCTGAAACGGGAATGTAAATAATCCTCAATTGCCTTTACAGAAATAAGTGACCATGCACTCTACATTTGGCTTGCCATAAAGAGAATCATTTTTGCATCAAACAGATTTTATGCAGGAGCTTACCTGATCCTTGCTCACAACAATGGTCTCCAATAGCTGACCTGACCCGCATAGGGTAAATACAAACCACAATCAAACTCAAGCCAAAGACTCACTTTCTCAAATAAAACTAACTCAACTTACTACAGTCATATCCCTAGTGTCCCAAGCTTTAGGGCTTAATAATAAATAAAAGGGTTTATAAAATAATTCTAGTTTAATATTAAAATAACTAGAGTTTGGGAAATAGGTACAAAAAGTTGAAGGTTTAAATCTTGCTAAAAATAAATTATGGTTTATTTGAAAAGGGTCCAAGGTAGTATTAGATAAAATAATGATTTATTAATAATTTAGTTGTTAGAAAATAATTGATAGCTAAAATTTGTTGAAAATAAATTTAATGAGTCTTGCTTGAAAAATAATAAGCAAATCCTTAATGGGTTTTGATTAAAAGATAATAATTAAATTTTTAGTAATAAATATTTTATTAATTATAATTATTTCCATAAAAGGCTTTAATTGATTTTATCATTTTAAATAATATATATATATATATATATATATTTTCAGCAAAAACTATTATTTATTTGACTAGAATATCACTATTTTATATAAAAGACCAAATCCACATTTTCCCATGGTTTTCAAAATTTTTCTAGAAAAATCATATTATTAAATATTTTATTAATGAAATAAAGATTAGCTTAGGGACAACTAGATCATGAATATATTTCTATGGCTAACCACAAACATGAACATATACAACCCTTCAATTCATCAAATAATCCAATTCATGCATACAAGCATAGATCTCAATTTATCAAAATATGATCTAACCCTTACTAGCTTAAATATGATCATGGCTTCAATAGTCCAACACGAATATAAATCCTATTCACCAAAGGTGACATAATCTCTAGCATACTTCATCACAAATACTACCTATGACATGCATCAATCTCAAATCATCATATAATCATCCAAGACAATCCTTCCATGCATAAATCCCATCTCTTTCACAAACATACATATATTCATGCTTCAATCTCAACAATATATATATATATACTTAAATCCTATCGCCATCCACATACTATCATCATCATCCTAGAGACATGAATCTAGAGTTTAAAAAGGAAGATTGAAGGTACTTACTTGGTTGATGAATGCCTTGAAGGAGTTTAGAGTAGATCTCAACTCCTAGATGTCTAACTTTGTCCATGGGAGATGGCGAAAGCATGTTCATGGGAGAAAAAGTCATCCGGCCAAGAGAAGGGAATTTTCGGCCATGAGAGAGAGAGAGAGAGAGAGAGAGAGAAAGAAAGAGACCATTAGCATGTTTATTCACATAGGCTCTCACTAGAGATCAAGATTGGAGAAGATGAAGTTGTTAGAATAAATTTACCTTGAAGGTGTTCTTAACCTTAACAGAAATTTCTGGTTTTGATCCGAAGTAGCAAGATGATTTGAGGAGTTTGATGTTAAAAATGGTACGGATGGACTCACAACAATGAATATATGAAATCTGAAATTTTTAGAGGTAGTTTGAAGTGATTTGGAGAGGTATTAGGTGAAAGGAAGGAGTAGGTGTTCTTGAAGGTTGAAGAAAATCGAGAGATGGTAATGTGCAGCTGCCGAATTTTTGTGAGAGATAGAGCTGGACGAATTTCTGTAGGGTTTAGGAGGTTGATTCTCTGGTTTGGAAGGGAAAATTAAAGGTTAGTTGTTAAAATCCTTGAAGAATATTTTTGGGAAGCAAATTTGGAAACTAGATATCACAAGAATATCTTTGATTATTGGGGAGGTTTTGGAGATCTGCCATGGACAAATTTCTGGGCAGTGTTTTGGTTGAATGAAAGCTGGTTGAAGGAGGCTTAGGGTGGCTGAAATTATGTAGTATAATGGTGAAGAGAAGGTCTGGCTATTTGAGGTATATTTTATGGAAAGTTGTTAAATCATGGTAGCTAGAATTTTGGTATCCAAATCAAGGTATGATTGCAGAAATTTTTGGAAATCTTTTAGGCATCCATGGCTGGATTTTCGTGCAGAAATTTGGGAGGACAATGGAGTTTTGTTAATGGAGGTTTAAGGGTGGTTTTTGCAGAAAAAGGATGGAGTTTCGGTTAGAAGAGAAATAGGAACCAAAGTTGGAAAATTTTTCTTGCACAGTTTTCGCTGAACAGCAATTTTCTGGGCAGATTTTCGGCTGCCATTTCCAGCCAACTTGCAGAGAGTTTGAAGGGGAATTTCCAGGGTATTCAAGGCTGGTTTCCAGCCTACTTCATGGAGGAACAACATGGCTAGGGTGCTGTACAAAAACTGGAAGAAAACAGCTTGGTTTTGGACCTCCAAAGCTGCGATTTGTGCAGGATTTTTTTCTGGTTTTGCACCATCTTTGTGCAGTCCGAAAATAGCCATAAAAATCCAGATTCTAAGCTGATCAAAAGGGCCATTTTCTGGCAGCATTTGGGAGGGAATAATGGTCAATAATTTTAACACCTTGAAGGCACACAAAGCTGGAAAAATTTCAGTTCTATGTACAAAGGGAAATGAACCTAGCTAGAGTGAATTTTTAGAAAGCTCACTAAGGAATTTGATTCACTTGAAATCTTTCCCCCTCATCCATTGTTTCGGTCCATATGATGTCTTTTACTAAGACATTTTGAACCTTCAAAGCCACAACACATTGCTGGAATTTTTCTAGAATAAAATTAGCTTGAACACAATGAACAAACTAATGAATTGAGAATTGAGAAAAATTAAAGAACAAGTATGAATTTCCCTTCAAGAATTTCGAGTAGAGTAAAGAGTGAAATGAGAATTCTCCTAACATGTCTCTCCTAGGACATTATCACCACCTTGTTCTAGGCTCTTAAGGCCGAAACTAATCCTCCCTAGGCAAAAATAAAATTTAATCTAGCTAAAGCTTCTATGCTAGAATTTGATCCCAAGACCTCAGGAATTAATTCCAAAGCTCTAACCACTACACCACAACAACTCTTGTTCTTATTTCCTCTCTAAAAATATTTTCCTTTTCAATCCTTAAGCTATCTCCCTTTTTCCACGTTAGGTAAAAATTACAATTTTGCCCTTCTCACTCAATAATCATAATCAAGCCCTCTAGACTATAAAACACAAATTCAATGCACATAAAATCATATAAAAATATATTTAAACCTGCAATAAAATATGATATGCATCCCAACCCCCTTACTCTAAGGTTGGTTTTGGCTGGGGTTTCACAGAGTAGTCCACTCACTTCATGACATAAGCATATTTCGAATACGTAGGACATGACCTGTAGTAGTGGTTTCTAAAAGTACTATATGATAGAAACCTAGACTACTACCGCTACAGCGTGAACTAGTACTCTACGACTTGAGTATGAGCTAGTGGTCTGGCGAAGCTGGAAGCATATGCTTTGATATGCTATAGTTGAGGTTTAATAGAACCAATATACTTGTGTATTGGGTATATGTAACTAGTTAGTTAAGACAGACTTGTACAAGATAGTTTCTGTACTATATCGCCCCTTGTGGTTGTCCGAATGGTCTGAAATGTCCAGGGCCCTAGGAAACATGACTCGGATGTTTGTTTTAGGGTAGCTCTCTTGGAAAGCGGAAACACTCCAGGAAGTCGTGGATCATTGGACTAGAAGCCTAAGGATGGTAGATGTCATTTAGAGGGGTGTTAGTACATTTCTTCCTCTCTAAATGTACGACGATGTGTAGAGGGGTATTTTAGTCATTTCACCTGTAGGTCGGAGACTTTGCTAATGCAACATTGTCCTTGGGGTCAATATTTTCTTATGGTGATATTAGGAAATATTTAAAATGCAAAATACATCTATTTATATAGCAGGGGTATTTTGGTCATTTTAGCAGTCAAGGCGATGTGTCTTCTTAATCCTTGGAATAGTCCATAAGTCCTAACTAATTTTGGGTTGAGGAATTGGTCTCAGTTCAAGAGAATTTTATTTTATTTTATTCAGGATGTCTAATTTATTATTAGATTAGATTAAAATAAATAAATAAATAAATAAAATAAAAATAGGAGTTGAGAGAAATTAATTATCTAGTTTAATTGGTTAATTAATTATTCAGGGCCTAGGTCCAGTATGAATAATTAGGAAATTAACCTGGGCTTAAACTATGGGAAATAATTAATGCTTAATTATTCATTGGGTTATTTATATAAGCTCAAGAAATAAATAATTAAAGATTAATTATTTTGATTCATTTGGACTCATTAATTATTTATTGGGTTATTTATATAAGCCCAGGAAATAAATAATTAAGTTTATTATTTTGGGCCTTTTGGGTCCAAGAAAAATAATAAAATTATTTCGGCCCAATAGCTTGGACCGTAGGGTTTTTTTCAGATACGGTTTAGATGAGTTTAGGGTTTAAGTGTGAAACCCCAGTCAAGACCAACCTTAGAGTAAGGGGGTTGAGATGCATATCATGCTTTATTTCATGATTAAATATGTTTTCATATGATTTCTATGTGCTTTGAATTTGATTTTATTATCTTGAAGTCTTGTTGGTGAGTGATGTGTGAGAGGGGCAAAATGATAATTTTTGCCCGAGGTGAAAATAACGAGATAGCTTGTGGATTGAATAGGAAATAATTTTTCTAGTAGAAATAGCAATAAGAGTTGTTGTGGTTTAGTGGTTAGAGCCTTGGAATTAATTCTTGAGGTCTTGGGTTCAAAGTCCATCATAGAAGCTTTAGCTTGAGTAAATTTTATTTTGCTTGGGAAAGGATGGTTTCGGCCTTAAGGGTCTAGATTAATGTAGTGATGATGTTCTAGGAGAGACATGATAGAAGTAACCTCATTTCACTCCTTTTACTCTTCTCGAAATTCTTATAGGGAAAATCATTCTTCCTTGATCTTTAATTTTCCTCAATTCTCAACTCATTAGTTTGATCAAGATGTTCTAGCCTTTTTCTTTCCAGAAAATTCAGTAAAGTACTGAGGTCTTTTAGGATCAAAATGTCTTGGTAAAAGACTCCTTATGGTCTGAAAAATATGGTAGCGTTGCGGGAAATTTCAAGAGGAAAAATCCCCCTAGCAAGCTTGCTGAAATTTTCCTCTAGCTTAATTCATCTTTCTTCATAGAATGAGCTGGAATTTTCCAGCTTGTTGTACCTTCAAAAGGTCAAAATTTTTAGCTAACATTCCCTCCCAAATGCTACAAGAAAAATGGTCTGTAGGATCAGTTTGAAACCTGAAAGTTCTTGTCCAATTTCGGACTGCTCAAGCTGGAGCAAAATAGGAAAAATTCCTGTACGAAAATCAGCTTTGAGAGCTCCAAACCAAGTTGTTTTCTCCCAAATTTTGTGCAGCACCTTAGCCATGTTTTTCCTCCCTAAAGAAGGCTAGAAATCAGCCTTGAATACCCCTGAAACCCCCCTTCTATCTCGCTGCAAAATGGTTGGAAGTGGCAGACGAAAATCTGCCAGAAAATTCACTGTGCAGCGAAATTTCTGTGCAGATTTTTGTCCAGCTTGGTTCCTATCTCTCTTCCAGCCAAAACACCAACCCTAATCTGTCAAAACCTTCCTTAAACCTCCATCAACAGAGCTCCATTGATCCCCTTGAACTTCTGCACGAAATTCCATTAATGGCTGTCCAAAAATCTCTCAGACAAATCCCTGCAATTTAGCTTGATTGGTTTCCAAAATTTCAGCCATCTTATTTAGTAACCTTCCATAATATTTTGCACAATGGACCAGACTTCTTCTTCATCATTGTACACCCTACTTTCGGCCACCATAAGCCTCCATAAGTCAGCATTAATCCCACGAAATTCTGCTCAAACAATCAGCCATAGCAGACTTCAAAGCTGTCCAAGCAATCAAGATATTCTTAGGATATTTACTTTCCAAATTCACTTCCTAAAAATATTCTTCAAGGATTGTAACAACTAACATTTCCTTTTCCCTCTCAAATCAGAGAAACATCCTCCTAAACCCTACAGAATTTCGGCAGCCCTCATTCCATAGAAAATTCGGCAGCCACAACAACCATTCCTCTCGATTTTTCTTCAGCCATCAAGAACACACACTACACCAAGAACACCTACTTCTTCTCTACACCTAATACCCCTCCAAACCATCTCAAACCCTCACGAAAATCTCCAGATTGAGTCTACTCATTGCTGTGAATCCATCAACACCAATACTAACATCAAACTCCTCCAAACATCTTGCTACTTCGGATCAAAGCAGAAATTTCTGGACAAGAACATCTTTAAGGTAAAATCACTCTATCAACATCATCCTCTTCAAACTTGATCTCTAATGAAAACCTATATGAATGATCACGCTAATGACTTCCTCTTCTTCTTCTTCTCTCTCTCTCTCTCTCTCTCTCTCTCTCTCTCTCTCTCATGGACCGAAATTCCCTCTCTTGGCCGAATGGACTCTTCTTCCATGACCATGCTTTCACCACCTTTCTTGAACAAGATTAGCCATCTAAGAGTTGAGATCTTCTCTAAACTCCTTCAAGTCATTCATCAATCAAGTAAGTACCTTCAATCCTCTTTTTAAAATTTTAGAATCATGTCTCTAGGATGATGTTGTGAGAAGATGATTGGCGATGGGATTGAGTATGTGATGTTGTTGATTGAAGCATGAGTATATGTATGATTGTGAAGGAGATGGGATTTATGCATGGAAGGATTATTTTGGTGGATTGAATGATGAGTTGAGGCTTGATGCATGTCATAGGTAGTATTTGTGATGAAGCATGCTAGGGATTATGTCACCATTGGTGAATAGGATTTATATGCATGATTAGATTATTGAAGCCATGATCATATTTATGCTAGTAGAGGTTAAGTCATGTCTTAATAAATTTAAATATATGTCTATATGCAAGATTTGGATGATTTGATGAGTTGAAGGATTGTGCATGTTAATGATTGTGGTTGGCCATAGAATCTTGATCATGATCTAGTGGTCTCTAAGTTAATTTTATTTCATGAATAAAATGTTTAATAATAATTTTTGCTAGAGAATTTCGAAAACCCTAGGAAGGGTAGATTTGGAATTATTATATATGTAAATGATATTTTAGTCAAATAAATAATAATTTTTCTAAGAAATAAAATAAATAAATATTATTTAAAATAAAGAAATCAATTAAAGCCTTTATGAAAAAAAAAAAAGATTTATACTTATTAAAATATTTACTAAAACAAAACCCTTAAGGATTTACTTATTATTTTCCAAACAAAACTCATTAAGTTTATTCTCAATTAATTTTAGCTATCAATTATTCTCTAACAATTAAGTTATTAATAAATCACTATTTTACCTAGTACCACCTATAACTCTTGATCAAATAAACTCTAAATTTTCCTTAACAAGATTTAAACTTTCAACCTATTAGGATTCACTTCCCAAACCATTAATTATTTTAAATAACAAATTAAACTTAGCTTATAAACCTACTTATTTATTATTTTACCTTAAAGCTTGGGACACTAGGATCATGGTAGTAGTGAATTGAGTTGATTTAAAATTAAGGAAGTGGATTGTGGTTTGAATCTGATTAAGATTTGTATTTGCCCATGTGGGGTTAGGTCATCTGTCCGAGACCTTGTTGTTGTGAGCAAGACTCAGGTAAGCTCCTGCATAAAACCTGTTTGATGCAAAATGTTTATTATGGCAAGCCAAGTGTAGAGTGCATGGACACTCATTTATGTAAAGGAAATTGAGGATTATTTCCATTCTCATTCCAGATAAATAAATTATTTGTAAATCAAGGGGCGGTTTTACTCAAAACCTAAAATTCTTTCTAAAACCAGTTTTGCCCCAAACTTTGGAAAACCTTAATTGCCATTTTCAAGTGGAACTGTGTTTTGTTCATTTTCTTCCCAAGTGGGATATGTTACGTTGAGTACTCAATAAGGGTAGACTGGTAGTACTAGTTTTGAAGAGCAAGAGTGAGTCTTCTGGTAGGAGGCCACCTCCAGAAGATAAGCTCAACTTAGAGAAACATCAATACTACTTAGTCAGGCCGGTCTGAGCTAGCAGTTTGATTTATTTCAGTCAAGTGACTGTGTTTTGCCGGAATGGAGACCCGGTTGTTGTTTGGGTATAGAGAAGGAGGAGTATCTTGCCCGGTAGGCCGATCACCTACCTTTTGTCAGTCTGCACAAAGTGTCGGCATTCTGACCGGTTATGGGGCCCAACGTGTGGTAACCCATAATCTTTTCTTTCGAGTGGTTGATCTTATAAATTATGTATGGCTAGATAAGCCAAAATGCCACTCTTGCTGTTGACTAATGTTTGATGCTTGCCAATATTTCTCTTATAAAGGTTTTACACTTTGCATCCACGAACTGTTTTCACTAAACACCCAAAGCACACACGGACTTACTGAGATTTCTGTCTCATCACCTTTTATCATGATTTCAGGTTGATCTTGCTGCGGGGATGAGTAGCTAGATTTTGCCTGCTCTGGAAGAATTTTTCTGACTATTATGTTATGTAATGTTTGGGAGACGAGAGTGGATGATTTTACTTATAGTTTTATTTTATTAATTTATGGATTTAGTTTTGAAGCATTTTTGGGTTGTAATAAATTTTTAAGTTAAGTATTATTTTCTTTCAGCAATTTTATTTGTGTGACCTAGTTATAAAGACCCCTTGTCCTTTGGACGGGGTGACATCCCCAGCCCTGGCGGGCCTAGGTAGCGGGGTGTTACATTAAGTCAAACTTATTCTCATGATAACATTCGGATGTTTGAAATTTGATATCTCGGGGATATGTTTATCAGATATTTGAGTCCTAGTTTTGGCTAACAATAAACAAGACTCTGGTAGATAGAAAACCCTAATTTTTCCCTAACTTTTCTCTCTAGCCTCACGAAAGTCACAAAGCTCTCTCCCTCTCGTGAGTGTTTTTGTGCAGCCTTTTGTTCTTGTTTCTTTGCTAATCAATAGCAAGAGAACCAAGGAGATTTGAGACCGTTCTTCTTCACCATTGTGTTCACCGACTAGAGGTTGGGCGGAGGTATATTCTGAGAGCTGAAAGGCTTGGCGTTCATGCAAACAAGGCGAAGTAGGAGGCTAGCCGGTTTTCAACCGGAAGCTTCTTCAAGTGGGCAAGGCGAAGCGATTCCTGTCGTTCAATCCACTCCTACTGAACCAAGTAGGTTTAAAGCGCGCAAATGTATGATCTTTATGCTTCCGTGTGGCCTTTAAGGCTTGCGGTTTTTTTTCTCTTGTTTTTTTTCCCGTTCAAGCATGCTGCCCTCTGTTTTCTGTCCCTCAATGTGGTATCAGAGACAATGGTTCTTTGATCAATATAGGGAGTATGGTAGTTAATAAAAATGGAGAAGATGATTATACCTGTGATCCTTCGCTGTTTTGGTATGGGATAGGATGACTGTGAGCTTCACCGTTGAAGCATAGGTATCTCTGTAAAATTTTTTGGCTTTGATGTTTGATCGTGTAAACCCAATTTAAATGGGTATAGGCGGTTGTGTTTTTGTAAGTAAAAATGTCCAAAGAAGCCAAAGAAATGAGCAAAATATGAAAAAGAAGGGTCTCTGCAACTTTCGAGCGGAAGAAGGAAAAAACGAAGAAGGGAACTGTTCATAAGCCGTTACAGCCGAGTCGCAGTCGAGCCGAGCTGCTCCCGAAATTGTGTCATGAGCTGCTATCTGCGAGCCGCGTAAGCCGAGCCATTTTCGTGAAATCCAAGCCGAATGCATTTGAAATATTGCAATTCAATGGCAACAGCTTTCGGGTTAGCACGCGGGTCTGAGGGGCCCCGGACGAGCAGATGCGGGCGCACACGCAGGGCAGGTAGGCGGAGCAGATTGCGGGTTCTCGGGTGGGTGGGCAGCATTTGCGGGTTACTGAGGATTCTGATCTGGTGCGGTGCGGTGCACCGCAGGCCAAATGGGCCCAGATCCGGTGCATCCGGTGCAGTGGACCGCCAGCTATTTTTTTGCAATTTTGTTTTGGGTCCCATACCAGGCAAAGTTAATATTTTTGCAATATTTTATATTCTTGGAATATATTTGCATGAAAAATATTAGTAAGGGATTTTAGGATTAAACAAGATAATTAATTAATTAATTAATGTGTTTAATTCTATTATTTGGGAACTTAGGTTTAAAAAATAGAAAAGCATGAAAATGTTTACTGTTTTCGAGCATGCTATTTTTTTGTGTACCTATGTGTGCTTTTTCTCAAAGACCAAAGTCTTTGGGAACATTTTTGACAAGAAAAACATTTTTTCTTAAAAAATTAAATGGTTATTTTAATTTGTACAAAAATTAATCCTTGAATATTTTCTCAAATGATTTAATCCTTGACATAGAAAATATATTAGATTCAAATATTTTTGTAAATTAAAATGGAGAGCCATTTTGTTTTATTTTGCACTAGAAAAATTGTTTTGTCAAATAAACTTGAGACCAAAGTCTCTAGAAAGTTTTAATTGGAAAATTTTTGAAATCATTAAGTTTTAACTTAAATAAAATTAGTCCATGGAGAAATCTCTCAAAGGATATAAGCCTTGATATAGAGATTTTAATAGACTTGGATATTTTATTTTTTGAGTTAAGGAAAAACTTAATGGAAATTTCAAAAGGATATTTTTCAGAAAAACCTTTATTTTAAAAGACTAGGTGGGAGAGGGGTTCCAACGGCCCTACGGCTTCCATCACAGTTCTCATTAGAGATCGTGGGTCCCCTCGCGTCACCCTGGGAGTGAACCCGTATAGGATGGGGATACCACAAGGATCTAGATCTAATAGAAGGATGTAATTAATAACCAGGGGCATGTACTATGATCGGCCAACCCACGTTGGAGGTTATAGTGCGAGGTATGTCCATAGAAAATGAGAGAAAACGGCCATCCCATGATAGAGTTATCCTCTAGATCATTACTTAGAAGGGAAATTAATTTGTGGTGGTTAATACACTTAGCTTAGGGAACTGTTAATCTTCCTAAGAAGCTATGTCAGTTTTCCTAAGAGCCAAATTATTTTCAATACACAAATTTTGTTTTGTTTTCACAAACTAAATTCTTTCTTTTTCGATTTTCAGAAATGGTGGGAGGTTCTTTTAGTCCATTGGCCATTATTCTAAGGGAGAATAAGTTAACGGGTCCAAACTATGTGGACTGAAAAAGGAACCTAGACATAATACTCACAACTGAAGAGTATAAGTATGTCCTTTACGAGACCTGTGGGGAAGGTTCCACCGCCGAAGAGCGAGAGGCTGAGAAAGCGTGGAAGAAGGGTGACGAAATGGCACGTTGCTATATATTAGCCTCCCTGTCTAATGTGCTCCAGTCAAAACATGAGCACATGGCTTCTACATATAACATCAGTCAATCATTGGCTACTATATTCACGGACAAGAGCCGGCCCACAAGGCAGGAGGCTCTTCGAACTATTATAAACACTAAGATGGCTGAGGGAGCATCAGTCCGAGAGCATATGCTCAAGATAATTGCTGCTTTCGAAGAGGCAGAAATCTTAGGGGCTATCATTGACCCCGAGAGCCATGTGGACATGGTTTTCGAATCTCTACCGGGCTCCTTCACTCAGTTAAAGTTAAACTATAACATGAACAAATTGAACATGAGTTTAACTGAATTGATGAAGGAGCTCCAGATGGCGGAGAAGGTCATGAAGCTACAGTCAAAGGCCATGATTGCTAAGGCTTCTTCTTTAAGAACTAGGTCTTAACCCAGAAAGTTCAAGAGGAAGAAGGGAAATGCAGCAGCCCACCCAAGAACCAGCCCAAGGATAAACCAAAGGGTAAGTGCTTCAAATGTGGGAAGAAGGGACACTGGAAAAAGGAGTGTCCAGATCTTCAAGCCAAGAAAAACCCCACAAGTAATGTTTTCTATCTAGAGTCCATATCAATGGTAGGATCAACTTCCACTTGGATTGTTGATTCAGGAGCCACTGATCATATCTGTAACTCGTTATAGGGGTTTAGAAAGATAAGAAGACTCAAGAAGGGCGAACATGGGCTTCGAGTGGGTAATGGAGCACAAGTCTGGGCCCTTGTAGTGGGAAAGCTTGATCTTATTTTTTATTGTAATAAGATAGTGGTTTTAAAAGATATTTTATATGTACCTGGTTTTCATTAGAATTTGATTTCAGTTGCAAAACCTATTAATCAAGGATATTCTATATCTTTCCATTCTGGTATTTCTATCAGTAGAGATGGAGAAATTTTATGTACTGGGCATATGTATGGAAATCTGTTCTTTTTAAACCCTATTAACAACCAATCAAATAACGCTCAGTCTGAACCTTTAACTAAGAAGAGAAAGACCAATATCAATGATTCATACCTTTGGCATCTAAGGTTGGGTCATATTAACTTAACTAGGATTCAGAGGCTAATCTATGATAGGCCTTTGGGCTCATTGAAACTGGAAAGTTAGCCTCAGTGAATCCTGCTTGATGGGAAAGATGATTAAAAGGTCATTTACACCAAAGGCGGATAGAGCCAAGAAAATGTTGAGTCTTGTTCACACTGATGTATGTGGTCCATTGTCTACACTAGCTAGAGGAGGTTTTGAGTACTTCATCACTTTCACGGATGATTGTACGAGGTATGGTTACATTTACCTGATGAGACGCAAGTCTGACTCTTTTGACAAGTTCAAGGAGTTTAAGGCTGAAGTAGAGCGTCGGACAGGTAAATTAATCAAAACCCTATGATCGGATCGTGGTGGAGAGTACCTCCTAGGTGAATTTAAGGACTACATGGTATATCATGGGATAGTATCCTATCTCTCTGCACTGGGAACACCCCAGCAAAATGGAGTAGTTGAGAGAAGGAACAAGACATTGATAGAAATGGTCCGAAGCATGATGTCTCATGCTACTCTTCCGGTGTCCTTTTGGGGATATGCCCTGGAGACAGCGGCATATATTCTGAACTTGATGCCTTCCAAGTCAGTATCTAGGACTCCCTATGAGATGTGGACTGGGCGCAAGCCAAGTCTAAATCATCTCAGGATTTGGGGTTGTCCAGCTTATATACTGATCAAAGGAGACAAGTTAGAACCAAGATCAGAATTATGCTATTTTGTTGGCTATCCAAAAGGGACAAAAGGAGGTTACTTTTATCATCCTAAGGAGCAAAAGGTACTAGTCAATACCAATGCTAAATACTTGGAAGATGATCAAAGTACTTCCACTAAAGGTTCAACAAGGTTGGAACTTGAAGAGATGTTATCTACGTAATCAACTTCTTCTGACCCGATTGTGGAACATGAAGAGGCACAGCCTCAAGAGCTTGTGCAAATGGAGCCTCGTTGTAGTGGGAGAGTGTCTAGGGTTCTGGATAGATGGACTGGAGAAGCTTTTGAGCTGTTCTTCGACCATCAGGAACAAGACCCCACTAGATACGAGGAGGCTATTGCTGATGCCGATGCAAATTTGTGGCATGAAGCAATGAAAGCCGAGATTGAGTCTATGTACTTTAATCAGGTTTGGAATCTTGTAGCTTCACCTGAAGGGATAAAACCTATTGGGTGCAAAGGGTGTACAAGAGAAAGAGGGGAGCGGATGGGAAGGTGGAAACCTTCAAAGCTAGGCTTGTGGCGAAAAGGGTATACTCAAAAAGAGGGTATCGACTATGAGGAAACCTTTTCCCCAGTAGTCATGCTTAAATCCATCCGCATCCTCCTTGCCGTCGCATGTCACTATGACTATGAGATATGGCAAATGTATGTCAAGACGGCATTCTTAAATGGCCATCTTAGCGAAGACATCCATATGTCGCAACCGGAAGGCTTCATTGCTGAAGGCCAGGAACATATGGTTTGCAAGCTTAAGAAGTCTATTTATGGACTTAAGCAGGCATTGAGAGTATGGAATATTCGTTTTGATGAGACTGTAAAGTCTTATGGTTTTATTCAAAACGAAGATGAACCATAAATGTAAAGGAAACTTGAAGGCATTAATGTGGTTTTTCTTGTCCTATATGTAGATGACATTCTACTCATTGAAAATGATGTAGGGACATTGTTGTCTACAAAGGTTTGGCTGTCTAGTCAATTTAGTATGAAGGACTTAGGAGAAGCCAGCTACATTCTCGGGATTAGGCATCTTAGAAATAGGAAATAGAGAATGTTAGGGTTATCCCAAGTAACATACATTGATAAAATGCTGGCCAAGTACAGCATGGACTCATGCAAGGGAGCTCTAATCCCTTGCAGGCATGGGTTGTCATTTTCTTCAAAGGACTGTCCTAAGTCTCAAGAAGAAAAGGACATAATGAGTAGAATTCCCTACGCTTCGGCTATGGGAAGTCTCATTATGCCATGCTGTGTACTAAGCCAGATATCTGCTTTTCCGTGGGCTTAGTTAGCAGATATCAGTCAAACCCAGGGGAGGTTCATTAGCAAGCTGTAAAGCATATTCTCAAGTATCTCAAGGGAATGAGAGATTATATACTGGTTTACAGGGCTGATGATTTGGTTCCTACAGGATACACAGACTCATACTTCCAGGCGGATAAGGATGAGAGAAAATCCACCAGTGGATATGTCTTCACCTTATCTGGAGGAGCAATTTCATGGAAGAGTATCAAGTAGTCTTGTATTGCTGACTCAACTATGGAAGTTGAGTATATAGCAGTTTCGGAGGCATCCAAGGAAGCAGTCTGGCTCCGGAAGTTCCTTTCAGAACTTGGAGTTGTACCACATATGGACAAGGCGATTGTGATGTATTGTGACAACACTGGAGTAGTATCGCAATCTAAAGAACCTCGAAACCACAAGAAGGGAAAACACATCGAGAGGAAGTACCACCTGATTCGGGATTTCATCCAGAGACGGGAAGTCGTGGTGGAATATATTGCCTCAGAAAATAATCTAGCAGATCCATTCACTAAGCCTTTGGCTGAGAAAGTCTTCAAGAGACACTTAGACGCCATAGGGGTGGGCACCTATGGACTTACCTAGTCTTAGAGTGCAAGTGGGAGATTGTTGGATTGTATGCCCTCTTAGACTAGGTTTCTGATGTAAAATAGGACATTTTAATAAAAGAATTTATTTTCAGAAAGTGTTTGTGAATTTACTTTTTGTTTGTGCACAATTTTCGTTTGGAACAGACCCATTATCTTTAAATAAGTGATCCATGTGAATGGTGGTCTTTCACAGTAAGGTATGGATCACGAGTTATTTAACACATAAACATTTGTTCTTAACATGTTGATGAGATTGGGAATCTCATCATGTTTAGGTTATTATGTTATGAATTCCAAATGGGGAATGGCTTACCTTTAGCCAGTGAGTAGTCCACTCACTTCATAACATAAGCGTATTTCAAATACGTAGGACAGGACCTGTAGTAGTGGTTTCTAAAAGTACTATATGATAGAAACCTAGACTACTACCGCTACAGCGTGGACTAGTACTCTATGACTTGAGTATGAGTTGGTGGTCTGACGAAGCTGGAAGTATATGCTTTGATATGCTATAGTTGAGGTTCTATAATAGAACCAATATACTTGTGTATTGGGTATATGTAACTAGTTAGTTAAGACAGACTTGTACAAGATAGTTTCTGCACTATATCGTCCCTTGTGGTTGTCCGAATGGTCTGAAATGTCCAGGGCCCTGGGAAACATGACTCAGATGTTTGTTTTAGGGTAGCTCCCTTGGAAAGTGGAAACACTCCAGGAAGTCGTGGATCATTGGACTAGAAGCCGAAGGATGGTAAATGTCATTTAGAGGGATGTTAGTACACTTCTTCCTCTTTAAATGTACGGCGATGTGTAGAGGGGTATTTTAGTCATTTCACCTGTAGGTCGGAGACTTTGCTAATGCAACATTGTCCTTGGAGTCAATATTTCCTTATGGTGATATTAGAAAATATTTAAAATGCAAAATACAGCTATTTATATAGCAGGGGTATTTTGGTCATTTTAGCAGCCAAGGCGATATGTCTTTTTGGTCCTCGGAATAGCCCATAAGTCCTAACTAATTTTGGGTTGAGGAATTGGTCTCAGTTTAAAAGGATTTTATTTTATTTTATTTTATTTTATTCAGGATGTCTAATTTATTATTAGACTGGAATAAAATAAATAAATAAATAAAATAAAAATAGGAGTTGAGAAAAATTAATTATCTAGTTTAATTGGTTAATTAATTATTCAGGGCCTAGGTCCAGTATGAATAATTAGGAAATTAACCTGGGCTTAAACTAGGGGAAATAATTAATGTTTAATTATTTATTAGGTTATTTATATAAGCCCAAGAAATAAATAATTAAAGATTAATTATTTTGGTTCATTTGGGCTCATTAATTATTTATTGGGTTATTTATATAAGCACAGGAAATAAATAATTAATGTTTATTATTTTGGGCCTTTTGGGTCCAAGAAAAATAATAAAATTATTTCGGCCCAATAGCTTGGACTATAGGGTTTTTTCCAGATACGGTTCAGATGAGTTTTGGGTTTAAGCTAAACTTATTCTTAGGATAACATCCGGATGTTTGAAATTTGATATCTCGAGGATATGTTTATTAGATATTTGAGTCCTAATTTTGACTAACAATAAACAAGACTCTGGTAGATAGAAAACCCTAATTTTTCCCTAGCTTTTCTCTCTAGCCTCATGAAAGTCACAAAGCTCTCTCCCTCTCATGAGTGTTTTTGTGCAGCCTCTTATTCTTGTTTCTTTGCTAATCAATAGCAAGAGAACCAAGGAGATTAGAGACCGTTCTTCTTCACCATTGTGTTCACCGACTAGAGGTTAGGCATAGGTATATTCTAAGAGCTGAAAGGCTTGGCGTTCATACAAACAAGGCGAAGTAGGAGGCTAGCGGTTTTCAACCGGAAGCTTTTTCAAGTGGACAAGGCGAAGCGATTCCTATCGTTCAATCTACTCCTACTCAACCTAGTAGGTTTAAAGCACACAAATGTATGATCTTTACGCTTCCGTGTGGCCTTTAAGACTTGCGGTTTTTTTTCCCGTTCAAGCATGCTGCCCTCTGTTTTCTGTCCCTCAAGGCGGACATTGTAGAATTAAAAGATCTACAGCATGCACAATCCCAATCCTTCAGCCCATTCAATTATGAGAATTGGTGCAGATTATTGGGATACTCTCCCAGTCAGGTAGTTCTTTCTGACTCTCAAAATATGGTATTAATCACCCCACACCTGTTTCAAAGAATGTGGTGGATACTAACCCCACACCCATTGGAACCCAAAGTTCTAAAAACTTAAACACAGGTACGATGCAATTGGCATCCAAATAGGCTCTTGCTTCCGAGCTTAAATCCATTTCTTCCAGATTCTCTTCGACCCAAGAACCTGCATATATCAAAATCCCTAGAGTATATAAACTACTCCAAATAGAGCCTGAATTTTGGGATACAAACCCATAAAATGCAGCTCGACAACTTTTTAGTCAAGATGTTAACTTTTTTCAGATGTTAACCCTGAGGGTCAGCCAATTATTCAGGATGGTAATCCTATCCTAGGTGTTGTTTCAACCCTTATCTTTACCATTGCAAAAACCTTCATGGGTAACTCGGGAATTTTTAGAGAAAAATCTACTGAAATGCTCAACAATCCTAAATGCAAATCCCTGTCTGATTTTTGATGGTATAAGGATACCTTCCTTACTAGAATCTATGTCAGAACATATGGAAACAACCAATATTAGAAAGAAAAATTCCTATATGGCCTTCCCAAATCTTTTCGTGACTTAATTCGTGAAGAACTTCAAACTTAGTACAATGGAATTGTACCTTATGAACAAATTCCCTTTGGCCAACTGATAAACCAAATCAAACAAGTTGCTCTCAAAATCTATTGTCAAGATAAGATGCTGAGACAATTAACCAAAGATCGTGCCTAGAGAAGTCGTGACCTAGGCACCTTCTATAAACAATTTGGTTTGCCTTCTGTAGTGCCAAACCATATAGGTGCCAAAAGACCAAAAACTGAGTGACTTCTAGACATACCTACCATAAGAAGCAGTATAGACATGCCAAGCGGCATGCACTTCCTACTCTAACCAAAACCAAAACTCCTAAGATCAAGTCTCAATAGTCCAAGTCGAAAACACTTATTTGTTTCAAATGTAACAAGCTTGGTCATATTGCCAAATATTGCAAATTCTCTAAAAAGATTCATGAACTCTCCTTGAATGAAGATGTTCTTGACAAAATCCAGAATCTCCTTCTTTCTGAATCCGATTCTGATCAAGTTAATGATGAATTTGAGCAACAGTTCAATCAAATATAGGAATATGATCTTTCTTCTTTATCCTCTTCTGATCATTCTGATCTAGAAAGACCAACCATCAAAACTCTTACAAAATAACAGGATCTTCTCCTAGAACTCATGGGAAAACTTCCTAATGATTCCAACAAACAAGAGTACCTTAACAAGTTCAAAGAAACTCGAAAATTTATCAGCAAATTAAATAGATCTTTTGATTGGAACTGTTGTTCTTTGTTGAATGTTATGTCTAAGAAATCGAACACTTGTTTGAGGCAGACTAAATTTTGATTGTGAAAGTACTAAGCGATTATGCTTAGTAGTAAAACATAAGGTATTTAAATGTTTAAACTGTTGTTCCTATTCCTAACAAAAAGATTTGTTAAATAGATTACATTCTGCTTTACTATTTTCAAAATTTTAAACATTTAAAAACCTTCTTTTTTACTGCTAAGCATAATGGCTTAGTACTTTCACAATCAAAATTTAGACTGTTTCAAACAAATGTCCAATTTCTTGGACATAATATTCAACAAAGAACAATAGTTCCAATCTAAAGATCTATTTAATTTGTTGATAAATTTTAGAGTTTGTTTGAACTTGTTAAGGTACTCTTGTTTGTTAGAATCATTAGGAAGTTTTCCTATAAGTTCTAGGAGAAGATCCTGTTCTTTTGTGAAAGTGTTGATGGTTGGTCCTTCTTGGTCAAAATGATCAGAAGAGGATGAAGAAAAGAGATCATCTTCTTGTATTTGATTGTACCGTTGTTCAAATTCATCATTAGCTTGATTAGAATCGAATTCAGAAAGAAGGAGATTTTGGATTTTGTCAAGAATATCATCATTCAAAGAGAGTTCATGAATCTTTTTGGAGAATTTACAATATCTAGAAATATGACATGGCATGTTACATTTGAAATAGATCACTATTTTTAACTTGGAGTGCTGAGACTTGACCTTAGGAGTTTTGGTTTTGGTTAGAGCAGGAAGTGTATGCCGCTTGGCATATCTATACTGCTTCTTATGGTAGTTAGGTCTAGAAGTCACTTGCTTTTTAGTCTTATGGCACCTATGTGGTTTGGCACTACAAGAAGGCAGACTAAATTATTCACAGAAGGTGCCTAGGTCACGACTTCTCTGGGCAAGATCTTTGGCTAATTGTCTTAACATCTTATCTTGACGATAGATTTTGAGAACAACTTGTTGGATTTAGCTTGTCAGTTGGCCAAAGGTAATTTGTTCATAAGGTACAGTTCCATTGTATTGAGTTTCAAGTTCTTCATGAACTAAGTCACGAAGAGATTTAGGAAGGCCATATAGGAATTTTTCTTTCCAATATTGGTTGTTTCGATCTGTTTTGGCATAGATTTTGGTAAGGAAGGTATCTTTATACCATCTAAAGTCAGACAGGGTTTTGCATTTGAGATTGTTGAGCATTTTAGTAGATTTTTCTCTGGAAATTCTTGGGTTACCTATGAAGGGTTTTGCAATGGTAAAGATAACGGTTGAGACAACATCTAGGATAGGATTACCATCCTAAATAATTGGCTGACCCTTAGGGTTGCTTTTGACAGCATGGAAGATGTTATGTCTATCTTCCTCTTTAAGATGTTCTTCCCACCATCCTTTGAATTAACTTGTAAAGCCTGCTACAATAATATGGGTAGATAATTGGTCAGAATAATTGTGAGTAGTTCTATAGGCAGTGGCTACCATAGTCATTTGCTTGAGTTTAAATATCATGTTATACTTTAACTGGCTATCTATGTTCTATTCATAAATGTTATTGGCAAGATAACAATTTTGAAGAATGTTTGGACTTTCTTCTAAAGTAACATCTGGATAGGTGGCTTTAGGATAATAGAGCCTTTGAGGATTCCTTCAAAGAAGAAGTCTACCTTGGCGAAGAGGTAGGACATCTATACAAGAAGGAGGAATCTCTATATTGGGCTCAGAATGGCTTTCAGTTTCTGAGTCATTTTGATTTAAAATAGAAACAAAATGTTGAGAACCAACAGGCTATTAAGGAATGGAAGGAGCTTCTGGGATAATAGATTTTTCTATTTCAGCTATCCTTCTTTGAAGTTCTGTAAGAAGAGGCTTCTCTTAAGTTTTTTTGTTGAGTTCTTTCCTATACTAGAGAGGAATCTTATAAGGTTTGAAAAGAGGTGTGGAAGAAGTTGAAGGACTTGAAGAAGTATCGGATATAGATTTATCCTGTATGGAAAGAGTACTTGGTTTTGAAATCAAATATTCTCCAATATTTTGTAAATATTTGTTTGTATAATTATTTTGTTCAAAAAGATTTTGAATGTCTTTTGGACGAAGCATATAATCTTCTTTATCCTTTCTTTTAAAAGGAGAAGCATCTATTTGTCCAGTCCCGAAAGGAATTTCAAACTTCTAACCAGGAGAAATTTAGAAGAAATATTTGTTCCTTGAGTAGTTTGCCAAAGTTTTGAAATATTGATAGTTGATGCAAAAGGATAATCAAATTTATGAACATCAGCATAAGCTTCAGACCATAAAAAGAAATCAATTTGTTTTTGAATTGAATTTAGAAATTCATAATAAGAATCTTGTACCTATTATCTAGCAGATCCTTCAAATTGTTCAAAGAATCAAGTTCTTTTTGAAATATTTGAAGGAGAACAAAATTCTTCTCCAAGTTTAGTTTTGTCAATTACAAAAGGAATTTGTAAATCAGTTTGTAAAGTATTGAGTTCTTGATGCGTGTTTTTTAGTGTAGAAAATATTACCAAGAAATAACACAATTAATCAAGTTTTAATTAAAATACCAACCACTAAAACCACACATACGGACAAGTATACCTGTCGTATAGTGTAAGGACTAGCAAGTATCGAATCCATGAGAACTTAGGTTCCCACCTTTCTTTACCCAAATCTTTATTTTTTAGCCAATAAAATAAGAAGAGAATAAAAAGAAAATAAATAAAGATAAAAATAGATATAACTTAAGGATGAAAATTCATGCAACTAGATAATTATCTTGAAAATATAATATTGAATCACTTAGCATTTATCACAATCAATTGTCATCTTGGCATCATGAAGGAACTTAAGTAAAATCCAATTATTTCCCAAGTCATGAACATACTTATGTAGATTCCGCTTCGTTCCCAATCCATGGAATCACTATCCCTTGATTAATTTAGTAGATTTTCCAATCAAACCAAAGCAACCAAAAGATGTATTAAACTCATACCTTATAAACATGAAATTAGCTAATTACCCCATACTCTAGGTGAAATCAACCAATCTTTGATTACTTTAGTTCTTTAATCTTAACTTCATTCCCAAGTTTGTTAAGATTTAATAAATATGAAATCAATGCAATGAACTTCTAACATCATTTCTCAAGTCAATTAGAAGAAAACACATCAATAACTAATGATAACAAGTAATCAAATATCAAGGGTAACAATAGATTGATCAAAAATCTTAATTAACTCAAAATCAAAATCTCCAAAATAATATCCAATTACAATCAAAATATTAAGCCAATCATTGTTCTAAAAAAGTAAATAAAGGATAAAAGATAGAATTCATAGACAAGCTTTTTTTCTTCTCTTGAAAGTTTTCTTTGAACACTGCCCCTCTGAGTGGTGATTTTGTCTTTAAATAATAAGTAGCTAGTTTGGATCCTTTAAATCACACCTCGGTTTTATGTTTTTCTTGTTTAAATAGGCTTCAAAGAGGCTAAAATTCCTTTCCTAAGAGTCCTGGGCTGAGGAGAGATTGGAAAATACCAAAAATCTTGGAAAATTACCCAATCCATGCATAATTGGAAAGCTCGCCAACATTAGGCGGATTAAGGCTAGCGCTGAATCTATTTGGCACGGTCGGCACCGACCGTGCTTTGGTCAGCCCGCTTGTGCTCTGTTTTTGAACAACAAAACCCTTATTTTTCCAGATTAGAGCTGGCGCCAGCTCCATGGGTTACGGCTAGCATCGGCCGTGCTCTAACAGTGACGGTTTGTTCATTTTTTCGTTGTTTTCTACAATAAAAATCCAAAATAACTTTCCAAGGGTAAAATATCAAATATGAAGGAATATGTCTAGTTATTACAACAAATGTATCACAAAAGACCCTTAAATAACTAGAAAAATATAGATGAGTTTTGCCCTTATCACACACTCCCACACTTGAACTTTTGTTTGTCCTCAAGCAAACAAGAATTATACACTAAGCAAATGGCTTAAGAAAAAATAACTTTCAACTTATCCTTAGCAAATTCATTCATAATCAAGGAATAATCTTCTTCCAACCTCAAATACAAACTTGTCATTCATTTAACCCTTTTAAAACTTTTAAACTCATGTATTAAATCAAATAATCCCAAGGCCATCAAAGTTAAGTTAAACAAGCTTATATTTAGTACAAGAAAATTATCCTATTTCTCAAGCAAAAATATAGATAACATAAATCAAACACGTCAAGCCATTTAACCAATTCAAGTATTATAAACTTAAATTTACACAACTCAAGTAAATGAAATAAGGAAAATACTCTTCTTTTTCCTCTCAATTTTTTTTTTCAATGACATAGGAAATTGATATCTTTAAGTGAATGGATTTTACTTCACGCATTGTATTGGCCCCTTTATAATCATTATTGTTTTTCTTTTTCATCATTTTGTCTTTCTTTTCTTGCCTTTAGGATAGTTTCAAGAGAGTGCACCGAACAATACTTAATACTTCTCTCCATATTTACCCCATTTTCATCAAAAGGTTCTCTTTTTTTTTTTTTTTTTCCCCTCAAAGGATGAAAGAAAATTTTTTTCAACTCTATGATTTTTTCTATTCACATTTTTTTCTTTTCACTCATTTTTTTTCTCACATTCCTTATTCACAACTCAAAGTCAAGTAAATCGTAAATCCATAATACAAGAATTAGTTAATAACTCTTCCTATATTTCATCATATCATCCACGTTCAAACTTAACGAATAAAACAAAACTCAAATGCCAAATATAACTAAGGTTAACTTAAATTCTCAAGACTTAGCAAAATTCAACTTAATACATAAGTTTACATTTTAATAAAAATCAAACCATAATGAATGAAAAATATATATCTAAAGTTAAAAAGAAAATCATAACTCCATTATAGAAAATAAGCTCAATTTAGCTCCATAATTTCCAAATATTCAAAGTTTCAATTTTTCAAATGTTTCAAAATTTTTAACAAAATTGTTTGATACCAAGAAACTACTAAGATAGTTGATAAAAATTTAGACAAAGAATATTACTAAACCACTTCCCCACACTTAAAGTGGGCAATGTCCTCATTGGGAAAAAATTAACATACAAAAGCATCTCCAAAGGGACCAAAAAATAATAAGGGAAATAAAAGGTTAAGCAATACTTTCTAAGTGCAATAACGCTACAATAGATATCAAAACTTAGAATAGAGAGAAGGGCTTGTCCAAGAAGTATTTATTCCTACCAACAAAACAACACAACAATAAAAGCATAAAGAAAATAAAAGAAAAAAACCCACTTAAATAAAAGAGAACAAACTAAAGAGAAATACTAATAAAAATCTTAACAAAGTAAATAAAGACACGACTCACTCTCCTACACTTAAACTGGAAAATATTTTCCTTATTTGGGAAAGGAAAAATAAAGCACTTAACAAAACCAAACACAAAACAAATATACAAATTCTTTCCACTCATCATGCTCCTTATTAAACCCTTATCTCAATGTAGAAAATAGGCAAGATGAATGTAGAAAGAATGGAGGTTTTTAAAAAAGGTCATGCCCAAGAAAATAATTTTTCTCTTTAAAACAAAACACATGAATATCATTCTCGAACATTCCTTTAGATACACATATCCTGTATTTAACATATGAGTGCATATGGTATCTAAAGAATGCCTCAAACTTGAAATCACTATTTTTCCCTTCAAAAGATGTGTCACAATAAAAATTTCCCTTGAAACTTAGCAGTTGAGTTGTCAAAGATGGGATCAAGAAATCCTTTCTTTTCAATCCACATTCTACAAAAACTAAGTTACCTTCCTTTGGATGGGTTGAAGGGTAGAATTTGTTAGCATACTCCAAGGGCTTCTTATGATGTATTAGTGAAAGATCCAACTCCTTGAGGCATGTTAAGCTTAACACATCATCATTTGGACCATTGTTCTCAAAGAATTGAGAGGAATCTAGGAAATCATGTGACAAAGAGAGATTAGAATTATTAGAACATAGAATAGAATCGAATACCTCTTTTGCCACATTGGGCAATTGTTCCTCATATCCTCTCTCATCTCCTTGGGGGTCCTTTTGTGCAAGTGTATAGGCCTTTATGGCATCTTCAACCAACTTGGCCAATTGTGTTCTTATAGAGCTCATTCGTTGGGATGATTCTTTATACCCCCTAATGGACGTGTTTGTGTTAGCAATAAAGGACTAGATTGAAGCTTCAAGTGACGTCTCATGAAAAAAAGCAATGGGAGCTTGTAACCATGTTAACATACCATCGTTATAGCTCCTTTCACATTGTGCCCATGAATAATTGTCCATGATGATGTTTTGGATCTCGCACTCAAAGAAAAATAAAAATCAAATCGAAAATAAAAATAAAAACAACTAAAAATAACGAAAAAATAAAGAAAATAAAAATAAACAAATTAGAAATATTCACAAACTACCTAAGCACAAAATTTAGTGATATATACAAATATAATAAGTGCTAAATCAATAAGACTCAAGTGTTTTCGATAGTGCCCATCCTCGGCAATGGAATAAAAAACTTGATGCATGTTTTTTAATGTAGAAAATATTACCAATAAATTACACAATTAATAAAGTTTTAATTAAAATTCTAACCACTAAAACCACACATACGGGTAAGGATACCCATCGTATAGTATAGGGACTAGCAAGTATCGAATCCATGAGAACTTAGACTCCTACTTTACTTTATCCAAATCTTTATTGCTTAGCCAATAAAATAAGAAGAGAATAAAAAAATAAATAAAGATAAAAATAGATATAACTTAAGGATGCAAATTCATGCAACTAGATAGTTATCTTGAAAATATAATATTGAATCACTTAGCATTTATCACAACCAATTGTTATCTTGGCATCATGAAGGAACTTAAGTAAAATCCAATCATTTCCCAAGTCATTCCATTTCCTTCCCAAGCCATGGAATCATCATCCCTTGATTAGTTTAGTAGATTTTCCAACTAAACCAAATAAACCAAAAGATGCATTAAACTCATACCTTATAAACATGAAATTAGCCAATGACCCTATACTCTAAGTGAAATCACACTTTAGTTCTTTAATCTTAACTTTGTTCCCAAGTCCATTAAGATCTAACAAATATAAAATGAATGTAATAAACTTCTAACATCGTTTCTCAAATCAATTAGAAGAAAAAGCATCAATAACCAATTATAATAAGTAATCAAATACTAAGGGTAACAATAGATTGATAAAAAATCCCAATTAACTCAAAATCATAATCTCCAAAATAGTATCAAATTACAATTAAAACATTAAGTACATCATTTTTCTAGAAAAGTAAACAAAGGATAAAAGATAGAACTTATAGACAAGCCTTTCTTCTTTTCTTGTAAGCCTCATTTGAACAATGCCTCTTTGAGTGGTGATTTTGTCTTTGAATAATAAGTAGCTAGATTGGATCCTTCAAATCACACCTCTATCTTATGTTTTTCTTGTTTAAATAGGCTTCTAAGAAGCTAAAATTCCTTCCCTAAGAATCGTAGGTTGAATAGAGATTGAAAAATACCAAAACTCTTGGGAAATTACCAAATTCGCGCATAATAGGAAAGCTCGCCGACATTAGGCAGATCAAGGCCCGCGCCAGCTGTGCTTTGGTTGGCCCAGTTGTGCTCTGTTTTTGAATGTCAACCCTTTATTTTTTTTAGATTAGGTCTAGTGCCGGCTCCGTGGGTTACCGCCAACGCTGGCCATGCTCTGACGGTGATAGTTTATTCATTTATTCGTCGTTTTCTGCAATAAAAATTCAAAATACTTTTCCAAGGGTAAAATATCAAATATGAAGGAATATGTCTAGTTGTTACAACAAATGTATCAAAAAGCACCCTCAAATAACTAGAAAAATATAGATAAATTTTGCCCTATTAGTTCTCCAGCCATAGCAGAATGGCTTGGGGATGCAGGACTTTCTAATTTAATATCATTTGAATCAGGTTGGACTGCATATCTAGCTTAAGGAATTTTGGGTTCTAGATTGATACCTTGTGAATGGGTAGCTACAGAAGATATCGAATATCTAGGACGTTGAATGATTGATGAAGGCGCATGAGATTGAGGATAATAAAACCTTTGACTGAGAGATCTTTGGAAAGCTATTTCCACATATTCACAAGAGAATTGTTTGATGTCTGATACAGTGGTGTTTTCTGGTTTTACTGAAGGAGTTGCATCAGTCAATAACCAATTAGAAGGAAGACTATCCTAGTTCTATGAGATAGGCTTTGGAATAGAAAGATGAGATTCTTGCAAATCCATTTGAAAGAGAACTATTTTACCCTTGTGTGACATTCACATTGCACTGGTATAGAAGGTAGAAGTCATAGCCTTATACTGGATACGATATATGATGGCTACAGGAAGAGAACCAGTTTTAATTTTATAATTTGCAGTCTTGACATTAAGAGTAAGAGCATCAAGAAGATTTTGATCTTTGAGAGAAACTATAAAATTTGGAAAATAGCCATAATAAAATGGTCTACTGTAAAAGTTAGTGTCTACCATACCTAGGAATGAATCATTGAAGTCTAAAAATTTGGTATCTCTTAAACATAAAAGGAGAGTAGTATCAAGGCCTTTTCTAGAAAGAGGTTTTGATGTAATTTAGATAACACCAAAAGGTAAATGATTGTATTTGTCTTGAAATCTTTTGATGGCATTGATAGAAAAAAGTTTAATTTCTTTGCAATCAGAGTCTAATGGAACTGTTTCTTCAATAGTTCGAATGACATAGTCACTACTAAGTGACCATTTGGGAGACTTGTAAATTTCATTAGGGGAAAACTTAGGAATTTTCCAATTTTCTATAGATTACTGGAGGTCGGAAAAATTAAACTTTTCCTTGAGTTTTGAAGAATTTTGAGATAAGGAGGAGGACATAGAAGAAAAAGAGGAGGAAGAAGAGGATCTGGAAAAAGGGCAGAGGAAAGAAGACATAATGCAAATATTGTGAAAATTACTTAAAAAGAAATTAAATAAACACAGAAAATGTAAATATGGGCTTTATACTTCCCGTAATTTGGCAATCATCACCTTTAGGTTCTATAAGAAGGATATATTCAAGTTAGTAATATCTTATGATGTAAAACATCGAGATCTATTTGTGAACTTGGCAGATATGCACATTAATCAGTAAATAAAGAATAGATCTATAAAGTCTGTAACAGATTTGAGAGAGATTAGGTCATTGAAAATAAATTCTTATCTCTTACAAGCTACTGAGTTAACAACGTCCATTACTCTCACCGACCAACAACAACTCAGTTAGATCACCTGTAGAATAGTTCTGAGACTAGATCTCTTTCTTTATCACCACAGATCTAATATAGAGCTTATAGAGTTATTTAAAATATACTGAATAATTCACATATCTGTTAATATCAGAAACATTTATGCATCATAAGTGGGCTTTTGATGGCAAGCAATCATCTTGAACACTACAAGGTGAACTAAGATGCCCAATATACTTAGCATCATCAGATCCACATAGAATTCATCACAAGATATTAATAACAAGAATCATCTACCTTACTTCCCTATCAGGCTCTGATACCAAGAAGAGGACTTTCTGATTTCTTTTGTGGATTTGCAAATCAGTATATATATATATATATATATATATATATATATATATATGCCAAAAGAATAATGGTGCTTGATCATCCATGCATATACAAGCCTACAACGGGCAAGTTAAAAGGAGAATACCTATATAGATACCTATTTGGACAACACCAAAATGTAAATAATTATATATATATATTAAATTATTTGATGGCACTGGCAAATAGAAGTTTAATTTCTTTGCAGTCAGAGTCTAATTGAACTGTTTCTTTAACAATTCGAATGACATAGTCACTGCTAAGTGACCATTTAGGAGATTTGTTAATCTCATTGGGGGAAAAACTTGGGAATTTTCCAATTATCTATTGACTGCGGGAGGTCGGAAAAGTTAAACTCTTCCTTAAGTTTTGAAGAATTTTGAGATGAAGAGGAGGACATAGAAGAAGAAGGGGGATGAAGAAGAGGATCTGGAAAAAGAGCAGAGGAAAGAAGACATAATGCAAATATTGTGATACCAAGGGGAAGGAAGCTAGTCCCGAAAAAGGAAAGAAGATAAGGGGAATTAATAGAGGGAGTATAATCACATACAGAATGTACACAAAGTATAAAGTAGTAAAGTAATAATTAAATGAAAGAGGCGGCTTAGCCGACCATGTGTGGAAATAAAATAGAGATACAGAAAGGATACAATATATGTATTACAATAGATATTACCAATGGAAACGAAAATACATATAAATTGAAAGTTAGAAGGGAATTCTAACCGAGGGAGAATTAGGGATTCAACCTTAGAACTCATGTAACTAAGCTTATGGTTGAATGGGAATGGGAAGGCTATTTATAGACAACATAGCCGTGTTCCTACAGTAGTCCACTACAGTGTATAGTGCAAAACCCTAAAATGAGAAAAGTCACAACAGTGTACAGTTGAAAATAGTAACACATGAATAGTGCTACAGTGACCTATGTAGAATATTTTGCTGATGTCAAGGGTGATGTCATATTTTTGGTGATGTCATCCATGATGTCATGGTCGAATTACTATTTTAAATACTAATCGTCATCTTCTTCTTCATCATCAAGTTCTCCTAGGGACGTTTGAGAGGATTGTTCTTTGTTTGCAGTTGATTCTGCCTTCATTTGTTGCAGTAATTTCTCCATTGCTGCAAGGAAATCTTCTTTTGAGGTAGATACTGCTAAAGTTACAACATCTATGGATTTCTGCTATAAAAATCATGTTTGTTATCTGTCAGAGGGAGACAAGTACTTGGGATTTGTCTTAGACCATTTTTCAATGGACGGAATGTACGTATTCTGTGTGTTCCAGTTCTTCCACCATTTGCAGTGGCCTTGGAGGGTAAGGTGTGGGAGACCTTGCTAGTCGGTATCTTTTGCATATGCAAACTTCTGGGAATATATCTAAGCCAGCTTAAATATGCTGAAAAATTAGAGCAGTGAGGGAATTACTGGTTGCTGGTTATGATACCTACTTTTGAAATATTGAAATCCTTCCTCGTCAGGGTCAGGAAGAATTTCTTCAGTCAGGCCACAATAGGGCCATCAATAATTAATGAACCAATTAGAGAACACTAATTGGGCGGGTTTCTTTTTGTTGAAATAAAGAAACCAAGAGTGATTTTGAAATTGATTTTGAAAAGTAAAGGCATTCAGCCAGGCATGTTGATAATCCCAATAATTTTAAACTACTGGGTCAAATGACTGGGAGAATTTTTGAAAGTATTTAGAGGGGTTTTTCATACAGAAGGAGTATGGACAGAATGTATTTGGACTAAGGTATTGGTAACGTATGTCAGTCTTTTTATCTTTGTGAGAGTGAAATGATACACTCTCTATATCTACAAGTATAAACTCGTAGTATTTTTGTGTAAATTTTGGGGACTTTTGAAAAAAGTTGACATCTGGACCAAAGAGTTGTCAGGCTGCCTTTTGTGGGTTTGGATCCCAAAATTCAGGCTCCATTTGGAGTAGTTTATTTACTCTAGGGGTTTTGATATATGTAAGTTCTTGGGTCGAAGAGAACCAGGAAGAAATAGGTTTAGGCTCGGAAGGCAGAGCTTGTTTGGATGCTGATTGCATCGTGCCTGTGTTTGTCTTTTTGGAACTCTAGTTTCCAATGGGTGTGGGGTTAGTAGCCACCACATTCTTTAAAATAAGTATGGGATGATTAATCACCACATTTTAAGAGTTAGAAGGAACTACCTGACTGAGAGTGTATCCCAATAATCTACACTAATTCTTGTAATCGAATGGGCTGAAGGATTGGGATTGTGTATGCTATAGATATTCTGATTCTACAATGTCGGCCCAACTTGCTCGTGGCAATTTTGTTAGGGAGAGAGGCTCCTATACTTTGGCATGCTAGGTTACAGCTGATTGGGATATGCTCGTGGCATAATATTTTGGGGAGGTAAATTTTAGTTTACTAGAGAAGGATGAGGATTAACTGGAATCCTTTTTTGAGGCCTATTGTACTACAAAGGGTGCTGGAAGGGCTGGAAGCTCATTGAGCTTCGGCTTTATTTTCTTGGGAGGCATGGCTATCTTTCCTGTTGAAATTCCTGAGTTAAAAAATTAGGAATAGAGTTAGAAGATCATTTGATATATTCTATATTAAAATTAAAGATAGATAAAATAGCTTGTCACCTAGCAAATATCTGTTTAGAGACAAGATTTTTACATCTTTTTGTAAAACATATTTTGTAGCTTTGCAATCAATGCGAAGTAAAAATTTTAGATTTGATAAATTAGCTTGAAATTTGAAAATGCATAAAACAATGGCTATTTTTTTTTTAATAGTACGATAGTTCTTCTAAGAACTATTCCAATGTTATGATGCAAAAGTCACAATATGCTCTTTTCCATTTTTGACTTGTTTGAGGTTGCCACCATAACTAATGTTAGAGGCATCAGTCTCACAATTTTTGGGACAGATGGATCAAGAAGATATAAATAAGGAAGTTGTTAACTCTGGACTTAACTTGTCTAACTATGGAAGTATGAACATCAGTCCATGTAAGAGGATGCTGTTCGAGTATATCATGCAGAGGTTTGATAAGGTTGCTCAATCCTAGAATAAACTCAGAAACATAATTCAAATTCAAAAAGATAATAGGTAGCTACAGAAGATCTTAATTATGTTGATTTTTGACTGAAAATTTTATTAAGGGATATCTTTAGTAACACACACACACACACATTTAGAGTTGTGCTCTAGAGCCACTCATTTGTATAATGTACTTTGCACATTTATTAATAAAATTCATTCTTAGTCTTTTCGTTTAATTAATCATTTCACAAATATGTATATAAAACCAATAGATAAAGTCCCTAGCATAATGTATAGTGTTAAGGAAATCACAATAAAGATCATGATGTGAGATTCCTACTAAACTATATAGTACTTGTGCTTAAATCATCCCTAGTCATAGTCTTGCTTAAATCATCCCTAGTCATAGTCTTAATAAGATAGGACATCATTAATGCTTTAAGACTAGCACGTGTTATACTTTTTGATTTGATGAAGCTGTGATTCTCACATCCGTGAATATTGTAATACTAAGCGTTAACACGTAGATGTTTGTTACTTAAACAAGTATGTTGGATGACATAACTATGAGATAATGACATGGTTAACTATTTAGTATTACTGATAAAATCTTATTATAGTAAATGTGCAAGTATACTTAGACTTGAGTTCTCCAAAGTACTTTGTTTACTGAGTATTGTACTTTGATTCCAATCTCTAGAGTCTCTACAATGTAAAGTAAACGAAAGTAGTTGGGAGGGTCAATAAAGGATTCATCACTCTTAATAATAGCGGCATATATCTCACGACCATTTCTATGGAATCATTACTCGAGAAGTCATTGGCCAACATGACTATGTGTTATAAATAGTTCCAAATTGATGCACGGGTTGTGTAATAGATTCTGAAACAAGGACTAATACATTTGGACAAGAATTAATTATATTATAGCAAGAGTTGGCACTAATTCTATACTGTAAAACTGAATGAAATATTGTATGATGAAAAGAGTTTATTGCACTGATATTCTGCTATGGAAAAGTTCATGTCAAGCTACTTGACTTTTTGGACTTTTGGGTGGTCATGATAGATTGTTAGATGCCGCTCTTGATTTACTAAATATAGATTTATTAATTAGAGAATTAATAAATTAATCCTAATTAGAATTAATAAGTTAATTCTAACTATAAAAAGATTATTAATTCTATAAGTGATAGAATTAATTCATATTAGTTACCAATTGACTAGAAAATCTAATAGATCACACACAATTATGGAATTGATACTCAAAATATTATTTAATAATATTATGGGGTTAATTTGTAAGAAGAACTAATTATTATGTGCTAATTATAAGTGTTATAATTAGTAGGGTGAAATTACAATTAAAGCCTTATGGGTTCAATTGCAATTTGTTTAAATCCTAAGCCCAATAACAATTAAAGGAAATACGTCTTGTGGGCTTTCCTGAGACGGTGAGACTTGGGAAAAACAGAGAAAACAGTTTCTTCTTTTTTCTTTTCTTCTCTAAGCTAATTAATATCTAACGTCGCTAAAATAAAACTTACTAGCATTGGTTCTTGGTGTTAGTAGTGTACAGTTCCTCGTGTGGATACTGATAAAGAAATTTCTACATTTGGAATTGTGGTGATTCGTGCTTGAACAAATATATGGAAGGATTCCGCGGGCGAAAAAAAAATTTAAAAGCTGCATTTTCATGTAAAAAAAAACTTCTTCCCCCTCCTAACTCGTTTAATTATATACAAGTGATCATATTGTATAGATTTTGTTTTATTTTTCACTGTGTGTAAATTAGTTTGCATGATCGAATTCCAATGTAGTATCAGAGCCTTCTTGTATGTGTTTTACAAGTTTATTATTGTTTGAAATTGTTTCAAAATAAAATTGGCTTCATGAAATTATTTCATAGATATTCAGAATTTTAAAAATTATTTCAAAATTACATTTGGGTTCGTGAAATTATTTCATTGAATATTTTAATTAAAAAAATTCGTTTTAGTGGGTTATTATTATTTTTCCTTTACATATTAATTCTTGATATTGCTTTCAGTAAAAGGATTTATGAAACCCTGAGATTTTAGTTATGAAAAAAAAAAATTTGAATTCGTTTGAAATTCAAAATTCAATTTTGAAAATTTGAATTTGTTTCAAAATTGAATTCACAAATGTTGATTTAGAAATTGGTTTTGTTTCCTAATCAGAAAAGTTCTGATTAGGGAAAAGGAAAAATTATTGAAACACCGGGAAATTGGAATGCGGTGGAAAGTGTTTCTAAATTAAAAGAAAAAAAGGGTTGCAACCCAAAAACAATTTGGAAATTGTTTCCAATTGGTTGATGCGTAATTGGTTCTTGCTGTAGCCAAAAAGCAATTGGAATTGTTTTCAATTGGAACAATGGAAATTCAATGAGTACGAAATTGTTCCAATGGCTGAATACTAACTAATTCATGTTTGGAAATTGTTTCCAATTCGGAGGAAACAATTGTTGAATAGGAACCAGAGATTGGTACAATAGTTTCCTATTGCTGAACAATTGTTTGATTTTGGAAATTGTTCCAATTAGCTCCGATTGCTTGTTTCCTATTGTTTGCAATTGCTGAATAGGAATTATTTCCTATTTTAGCTTATGGAGTTTTGGATTCTGCCCCAGCTTGCATGTCCAGGCTTAACGGAATTTAAAATCAATTTAAAAAAAAAAAAAAAAGAGGAACCAATGGTTTCTGGAAATTGTTTCCAGAAGGAGAAAAAAAATATTGGATTTTTACTCATGCTCGTGTGGGGCTTGAGCAAGCCCGAGCAGGGCTTCCTTGTTTTATTTTATTTTATTTTTCTTCCTTTTTCCTTTTGACCTACAAGACTTTTCTTTTAAAAAGGGACAGAAGAAGTTTTCCATTTTTTTTTACCTACAAAGTTCCAAAAAAAAAAAAAAAAAGGAGGGGGGGGGGCTAAACATTTATTCTTTTAGAATAATGATTTTGGATCCATAATTATTTTCCTAAAATTTGATTTTGGAACTAATTGTTTTATTTTTCTAAAATAATAATTTTGAAAATTTGTATTTCATATGTATTTATTTTGCTTAATATGTTTTAAGCATGACTTTTCGCATGTTGGCTTGGTTATAGATTTAGACCAATTAATTTTATGCCATATATTTTTATTGCATTATTTTGAATAAATAGGGCCTACATATCCTACTTTTCTCTATAATTCTAATGTAATTTCTATTCTCATCTAAATCCCCTCGGATGTAACTTGAGTTTTCTTCATTAGGAATTTATATAATTAGGTTATATAGATTAGATAGGAATAGAAATTATTTTATGAGTTTATGGGGATGACGAGTAATACGAAGCAAGAAGATGGTAAGACTTTCTTTTTAAAATATGCATGAACACAGATGTTTGACCAAAATTAATTTCCTACTTAGCTCAAGGAAATTAATCTAAAAAAGACCATAACAAGCCATGTAATTGAGTCTATTACTATATTGCCAATGTGTTGATGATTTTGCAGGTCAAACGATGAGACCACTAATCAAATAAACAAATCTCTTAATTAATATTAAACCTAATGCCTTCCATTAATATAGTAAGAACGATAGCACTCTTTTTTCAGATCAAGTTGTTGGGTTAACCTAAGCTTACTTGACATCTAGTATGTTCAAGCTATGGAATTTAAATTCCTGATTAATGGGTTTGATTTAACTAATTTCTTTATCATAGTTGGGCTAAATCAAGCATAAAGAAAATTAGAGGTAAGATTTGGCTAGCTTAAAGACTTTAAGATTAAAAGATATTAATCACCTAATGATTTGATAATTACATTCAATGTAAATGGTATTGGATACCAACCATTGAACTTAAGAATGATTTATTGGGCTAACCCAAGGTTATTTTTAAAAAATTTAGATACTGATCTACTAGAAAAGCTTCCAATAGGCTTTCCTGAATAAATAGTGTGGCTATTGATTTAAGTAAAATAGTGGAATAATTATGCACTTAATTAAAAACCTAATTATTGAATATAATGTACATGTACATTTTGCTAATTTCTCTATCTTTACATCTAGATCATTTGCATCATGTCGACTAACTTGAATTTACGTAGCATTTTGGAAAGCATGCTTACCGAGTCAAATTTTCTGGACTAGTATAGAAACTTGAGAATTATTCTCAAGTTAGAAAAGTTGCTCTATGAGTTAGATGCTCTTATTCCGCTACCACCAGCCCAAAATGCTCCTATTGATGAGAATGCTGTCTATAAGAAGGACCAAGAGGATAGTAACACAACATCTTATAACATACTGGTGTCAACGACGTTTGAGCTACAAAAGCAATATAAGCATATGGATACTCTGACTATTATCTTCTATCTTAAGGAGCTATTTGATTAGTAAGCTAGAACAGAGAGATATGAGATGTCTAAATAATTGTTCTGATCCAAGATGGCTGAGGGTGCTTCTGTGACCGCTCATGAGCTGAAAATACTGGGCTTGATTAAGCAACTTGGGTCATTTGGGTTTGTAATAGATTATGAATTAAGTGTCAACTTAATTCTACAATTTTTGCTAAATATTTTTTTCGCAATTTATGATTAGCTACCAAATGAACAAGATTTAAACTGCACTACCCGAGTTGATTAACCTTCTCAAGACTGCAAAAATGTCCTTAAGAAGGAAGCTAATGAAGTTATATTGATAGATTCTTCCTCTTCTAAGAAGAAAGTTCCCAAGAAGAAGAAGAAGGTTCCCACTAAGCTCATAGGTGTTGTGAAGAAAAAAGAGGCTGCCACTAAAGGCCCATGTCATCATTGTAGCAAGATAAACTATTAAAGGTGCAACTGCAAGGCCTACCTGGAGACCGTCAAAGAAAGGAAGGAGAAAGAGAAGCTCGCGAGCACTTCTACTTCCACTCTTGGTGTGTTTATGATTGAGATTAATACTGCCTTTAAAAAATGAGATATGAGTATTGGATATCGGATGTAGATATCATTTGTACAATAATTTGTAGGGACTAAAAGACAGTAAAAGGCTTGAAAAGAGTGATGTGGACCTACATGCTACAAATGGAGTAAAGATTGCTACACTTGCTGTGGGGATTTATCATCTACACTTGCTTTCTGGATTGATCTTAGAACTTACAAATTGTTATTATATACCTGTTTTACTTAAAAACATTATCTCAGTTGCTTGTTTGGACATGAATAGTTTTCATTTAATTTTCAAGAATAAAGGTGTTCTTTTTATTAAATGATGTCCAATATGGTATTGCAACTTTGACAAATGGTTTGTATATTCTAGACATGAATGATCCTATCTCAATATGAGCAATAAGAAACAAAGAAAAGATAATTCAATCTCATCTTACTTATGGTATTGTTGTTTAAGCCATATAAATGAGAATCGCATTTCTAAGTTACACAGGTTTGGTGACTTAGGGTCATTTGCTTACGAATCATATGAAACATGCGAGTTTTATTTACTTGGAAAAATAGCTAAAACTCCCCTTTTTTGGAAAAGGAGGAAAAGGCCAAAGAGTTATTAGAACTTATACATATTGATATATGTGGCCCAATGTTAACACAAGTAAGAGGAGATTATCAATACTTAATTACTTTTATTAATGATTATTCACAATATGGGTATTTATATTTAATAAAATACAAATCCGAAGCCTTTGATAAGTTCAAAGACTTTAGGAATAAAGTAGAGAAACAATTTGGCAAAAGTATTAAAACTTTAAGATTTGATCAAGGAGGTGAATACTTAAGCCAAGAGTTTCAAAAGTTATCTAAGAGATAATGTGATATTATCTCAATGGACTCCACCACATACATCTCAACGTAATGGTGTATCTGAGAGAAAGAATCGAACCCTTCTAGATGTGGTATAGACTATGATGACTTTTGTATACGTATCAAAATCATTTTAGGGATATGCATTGAAAATTGCTGTTTATATACTAAATAGTGTTCTATATAAAATGATTGATACTACCCCATTTGAGTTGTTCTTTGGTAAAGGATCAAAGTTTTCACTTGAGAATATGAGATTGCCCTGCCTTTGTTAAAAGGCCGTAGTCAGACAAATTTAAAAGTAAGCTTGAGAAGTGTTTGTTTGTTGGATATCTGAAAAAATCATTCAGATATTACTTCTATCTCGTTTTCAAAAACAAAGTGTTCATTTTAAAGCATACCGTCTTTTTAGAGAAGGAGCACATGCTTAAAGGGGACAGTGGGAGTAAAATTAAACTTAGTAAAGTTCAAGATGAACCAAAAAAAAAAAAAAAAACATGGATCAACCATCTGAATCCACATCTATTGAGAGAATAGATGAAAACCTTCGTCTACACAAGAATCTTGTAGGTCGAGTAGGATATGTGTGTGTGTGTGTGTGTGTGTGTGTGTTGTGTGTGTGTGTGAGTGTGTGTATAATACTTAAGAGATATGGATTTCTCATAAGTGACTATAATGACGTATTGCTCATAGATAAAGATAAGCCTATCACTAATAAATAAGTTTAGAATATGACAAATGGCTTGAAGTCATGAAGTCAAAATTGGATTCCATATATGACAACCAAGTTTGGACTTTGGTTGATCCACCTGAAGGGATAAAACCTATAAGATGCAAATAGGTTTTCAAAAAGAAAATTGACATGGATGGTAAAATAATTACTTAAAAGGCGTAATAGGTTGTAAAAGGTTATCGTCAACGATAGGGTATTAACTACGATGAGACTTTTTCACCAGTAATAATGCTGCAATCTATTAGAACACTCCTAGCACTTGTAGTCCATTATGATTATGAGGTTTAGCAAATGGATGTAAAAATAACTTTCCTAAATGGAAACCTAACTGAGGAAGTGTAAATGACACAACTTAAGGGTTTCACATCTAAAAATCACACTAAAGTGTGTAAGCTGCAAAGGTCCACTTATGGATTTAAGCAAGCTTCTAGGAGTTGGAACATCCATTTTGATGAAACAATCAAAGAGTTTGGTTTCATACAAAATATGGATGAACCTTGTGTATACAAAAAGGTTAGTGGGAGTGCAATTGTTTTCCTATTGCTACATGTAGATGAAATATTACTAATACAAAATGATATCTCTACTCTTCAATCAGTCAAAGAGTATACTGAAACTAGTTTTCAAATTGATAAGGATGTAAAGATAGAAAGAGTTCCTACTAATTAGAACATAGCTGATCTATTGACTAATTCATTACCCTAAAAGAAGCATGATATTCATATTCAGTCATTTGGTATTAGATACATGAATGATTAGGTCTTGTGCAACTGCGAGATTGTTATAGTTGTGCTTTAGAGCAAATCATTCATACATTTATTAATAACAGACATTCTTTATCTTTCAGTTTAATTAATCCTTTCATGAAGTTGTGTATAAAACTAATAGATAAAGTCCCTAGTATAGTGTATAGTGTTAAAGAAAACACAATAAAGATCATGATGTGAGAATTTTACTATAGTATGTAGTCAGAATACCCCACCTTTTTACCTTTGATTAGCTACTATTTGTAATAGGATGATACTTTTTATCGATGGCTAGAACAAAAGTTGATCGGTATAATGAGATGAATATTTTGGTGAAATAATATTTTGTCGGGACTTGGATGTAATTATTAGATTTGTTCTACCCGTACTCTAAATTTTCAGAAGGCTACTATTATTAAAAAAATAAAAATTTGGGGGTACACTGAGAAGAGAAATTGATCAGTGTACTAAAATGCACGTTTTGGTGTGAATTATGCTATATGGGTAGCCGGGGGCGTTTTTGTCATTTTGACCACGCTTGCGACTTTGACTGCAAATTTGACCAAATAGAGAATGAATTGAAGAATTTAAGTATTGCCAATGGATTTAGTAGAATTTTTGAAGTTGAATAATGATATAAAATATTTTTCTGTTTGGGACTCGATTTTAGTCATTTCTAAAGAAAATAGGAAATCGCGGTTAAAACGTTGCATGTGGCATTTTGTGATTGGTAGCCTATGAACATGTGTCAATTTAAGAGAGGTTGCATGAAGGATTCAGGCAAGACACATGGAATTGAAGGATTACAAAATAAATGAAGAATGATATGTAATTTTGTAATTGGAACACATCACTCATGGGTTCGTTTGATTAAGGTTTTGTGCAATGTGATTGGCTAATGTTTGGATCAAGAGAAGATGAATGAATGGCAGAAAATTGGCCAAGAATTTTTGCAGCCATTCAAGAAGAAATGAAAGAAATTTTTGTGGAGGAAAAAAAAGTGGTTGGTGTGTAAAAATCTCATTGGAACACACCTAAGTATATCCACCATTCAATTAAACAAAAACAAGAAATGAAGGACCAAGAATGAAGGGTGAATGGCAGTTAGGAGGGGCTGTTATATAGCCAAAATTCGGCAGCCAAGAGGAAGAAAAAAACAAGAGAAGAAGAAATTAAACAAGAGAAAGAAAAAGGCTAGTGTGTGTTATTGGTGTTCTAGGTGAGTTTTGAGAGTTCTTGGAGCAAAATCACTTCAAATAGCCTAAAAAACAAGGTAAAACCCTACATTGCTTAAATTAAAGTTGTTGTTGGGTGAATGATGATTATGTTGATGTGAATTTTAACACGAAAACGTGATTTTCATGTCTTGATTTTGGATCAAAGTTAGGGTTTGTGAACTTTTGTGTATGAATCTTGTATATGCTTATATGTGTGCCGGTTGCTTAAGGGGTTTTGAATGATGCCTTGTGTGAGGAAGAACTGAAAAATTATGGTGGTTTGAAAGGTTGTTTTCGGCTGAGGAGAGGATGATTAGAGAAGAGTAAAAATGGAACTTGGTTGGAAAACATGGATTATACTAGCCTTTGATTAGAAAGGATGAAATTTTGTTGGATAAGTGTGGTTCTTGTGAAATAATGAAATCTGGAAAACACAAAATTAAAGTTAATTTGAAGGAGAATTGAATGAATTAATGGTTCCAAGATGTTAAAGACTAAAGGAGAACAAAGGAAAGCATGAATAGTGAAATTGAGGTAAAAATTACTGGGCTATTTTTGCTCGGTAGTATGTCATGTCACGGGAACCAGAACTCTAAAAAAGGAGAATTAAAGTTAAGATTCTTACGGTAGTTTTGGTATATCATAGGCTAAATCGGAGTTGTTGATTGAAAGTTATGTCCAAAACAAAATCATGTGTCAAAGCAGCAAAATTTCAGAATTTTGCTTAGAAAATGGATGAATGTAAGGATGATCAATTGTGTGATTTTGGATGAAATAAATGAGAAATATAAAGTGAATCTCTTGTATATGAAGGGAGAAAGGGTGTGGAAAAAGAAAAATGAAAGAATCAAACAAACGACGAAAAAATGACGTGAACAAAAGTTGAACATTTTCCTTAACCGTGGCTAAATGTAGGCTGGGCGTTGGCTAACTGTCAGCTATTTTTTGTCCAAACACAGATTGACCCAAAAATGATGTTTAGTGTAGGTTTATCGGTAAACGGCCAACGAAACTTTGAAAACGGTAGAAACGGTGATTGGATGGCCATAAACGGAAGAGAGTTAATTAGGACACGAGGTGAGTCCCTTTGATTTCTAAAACCTTTTGAAAGCTAGTGTGCTTCACTTTTCTATGAAATGTTATGTTTTATACCGTTTTGGAAATCCATGAATATATTTAAGGTTTATTTGAGCAAGAATTGTTTTGCGCCATTTTGGGTTTAATGAACTTCATAGTTGGCTTGGAAACCTTAATAAATGATTAAAGCATGAATTTTGTGCATTTAGTCCTTTTTGGATTAAATACTTTAGATTTTTAAGAAAATAAAAAATTTTGGAATCAAGTATTCATAAATTGACTGGAATGCCCTTATTAGAACATTTTATAAAAATATGTTTGAAAATTTTGAATTTAATCCTCTTTTAGAATTAGAATTCTAGATTTCTTGAAATGAGTCCCTTTTGGAATTAGGTATTTCAAAAATGATCAAAATGTCCTTATTGGATTGTTTTATAAAAACCTTTGGATCAGGTAGTCAATAAATAACTGAATATCCTAATTGGAATTCTTGTGAACACTTTTCAAATCAGGTAAAGGTAAAATGACTCGAATACCCTCTGAAAGTCTTTTGGGATCGGGTATGGGTAAAATGATCCAAATACCTTTGGAAAAATGACTTTTGTGATCGAGTACGAGAAAAATGACCTGAATACTCTTGGAAACTTGTTTTGATATGTGGAAAGAACTCTTTACCCTATTTCAACATAGTCTTGGAAAATGATTTCTCAAATTTGAGATTGACTTTTGAAAAACGACATTTTGATCCTAAAAATTATTTTATTGGCCTGGTATGACTATGGAATGAATCGATTAGCCTTGCAGAGCATATGTGAATGATGATCTGACATGCGAGTCAGGGGGATTAAATTCTAAAAAATTTTAGTTTGCCCCAAAATGTTTGTTTTGAAAATCCTACGGGATTAGATAACCCTCTGGCCTAATCAGTTAGAAGGGGTTGGTATTGGTAACGTTGAGTACTTATCAAGGAGTTTGATCTTTGTACTAGCCTACGTTAGAGTTAGACGGCCTTAGCAACTTGGCCTAATTCTAGAGATTGTCTTACTCCGAACGGGGTGACAGGACATTGAGATGAGTTGTCTTGGCTATCCATTACACGGTGAGGAAGGTTGGTATTGGGATCCCTGACCCATGGTGGCAAGAGTGTGCTGCGGTACACTAGGTATGTTATGTGAAACCCCAGTTGAAACCAACCTTAGAGTAAGGGGGTTGGGATGCATATCATATTTTATTGCATGTTTAAATATATTTTTATATGATTTTATGTGCTTTGGATTTGTGATTTGTAGCCTAGAAGGCTTAATTGTGGTTATTGAGTAAGAAGGGCAAAATTGTAATTTTTGCTTGAGGTGAAAATAGGGAGATAGCTTGAGGATTAAATAGGAAAAAATATTTGGGAGAGAAAATAAGAAAAGGAGTTGTTGTGGTTTGGTGGTTAGAGCTTTGGAATTAATTCTTGAGGTCTTAGGTTCAAATACCATCATTGGAGCTTTAGCATGATTAAATTTTATTTTTATTTGGGAAGGCTATATTTTCAGCCTTGTATACTTTAGGGAAGAGTAAAAGTGTTGTCCTAGGGGAGAAATGATAGGAGTATCCTAATCCTACTCTTGTACCCTACAAAAATTTCTAAGGGAATTCATACCCTTCTTAATCCTTAGTTTTCTTACTTCTCAATTCATTAGAATGTTCAATTTATTCAAGCCAATTTCATTCCAGAAAATTCCAACAAAGTGCTGTGGCTTTGCAGGTTCAAAATGTCTAAGTTTAAGACATCTTGTGGGCCAAAAATGGGTAGGAGTTGTGGAAGGTTCCCAAGAGATTAATCTCCATTGTTGAACCTTTAAAACTCCACTCTAGCTATGTTCATTTTCTTCATGAAGTAATTTGGAATTTTTCCAACTTCTTGTGCATTCAAAGTATCGAAATTTTCTGCCATCATTCCCTCCCAAATGCTACCATAAAAATAGCCCTCTTGGCCAGCTTGAAGTCTGAAATTATGAGGCCAACACCGGACTGCACAAATGCTGTGCAAACCAGAAAATTTTTTGGGCAAATTCATAGCTTTGGTGATCTTAAACCAAACTGTTTTCTTCCAGTTTTCATCCAGCACCTTAGCCACATTTTTCCTCCATAAAGAAGGCTGGAAACCAGCCTTGAAAGACCTTTGAATACCCTTTCAAATCCTTTGCAAACAGATTGGAAAATGGTAGCAAAAGCTGCCCAGAAAATTCCAGCAACTAGCGAAAATCTGTACAGGAATTTTTCCAGCCTTGCTCCATCTTCAGCCTTGTCCGAAACCTTCCTCATTTTTCTGTACAAACTACCCTTGAACAGCCATGAACTGAGCTCCATCATCTTCTCCAACCTTCTGCTTGAAAAACCTGTCCATGGCTGCCCCTAAAATATCTCCATCAATTACTCCAATCAATCACTTGATTGAAGACCAAAATTTCAGCAAATATATTTAGTAAACTTCCATAAAACATCCCTTAAACAACCAGACATTCCTTCACCATTGTACTCCCTCTTTTCAGCCACCATTAAGCCCCTTCAAACAGCTTTCATTCTAGCAGAATCCCTAGCCATCCAGTCGGCCAATAGAGCTTCCAAAAGCTCTCCTCCATTGAAGATCTTCTTACCATATTTTATTTCCAAAATTGATTCCCTAAAATATTCTTTTTGGATTCCAAATAATCAGCCTTCCTGTTTCCTCTCAAACTAGAAAATTCAATTGCCAAAACTCCCTCAAATAATTTGGCCACTCCTTCCCTCAGAATTTCGGCTAATTTTAACCAAAATCCTCTCCATTCTCTTCAACCTTCAAGAACACCTAAAACACCAAGAATACCTACTAGCATCCATACATCTAATACCACTCTAAACCACTCTAATCTTCTCCAAAAAATCTAGATCACACCTACTCCACCCCTTGAAACCACTTCTGCAGCTTTTATCATCAAATACCAAAATCCAACTCTCTCTTTTGGATCGAAAAACCAGTATTTTTGTGAAGGCTGAAGAACATCTTCAAGGTAAGCATGATCAATCACACCACTTTCTCTCATTCTCAACTTCTAATGAATATATATATATATATATATATATATATATATATAATCATACTAATGGACTCTCTTTTCTCTTCTCTCTCTCTCTCTCTCTCTCTCTCTCTCTCTCTCTCTCTCTCTCTCTCGGCTGAATGCTCTCCCTCTCTTGGCCGAATGGTGACTTCCACCATGGCCATGTTTTCTTCATCTCTCTTGGACGGATCTACTCTCCTAAGAGTTAAGATCCATTCGAAGCTACTCCAAGGTACTCATCAATCAAGTAAGCCTCTTCAACCCTCTCTTTAAATTCTAGATTCATGTCTCTAGGATGTTATTGGAATGAGATGGATTATGATTAGGATTTGAGCATGTGTTGTTGTGATGAGTTGAGATTGAAGCATGAATAAATGTGTGTATATGATGGAGATAGGATTGATATATGAGTTGATTTTCTTGGTTGATTGCATGGCGTTTTTAGGGTTTAATGCATGTCTCCATGTCATGAGTGGTATATGTGATCAAGCATGTTAGAGATTATGTCACCTTTGGTGAATAGGGTTTATGTTCATGTATGTTTGTTAAAGCCATGAATATGTATATGTTGGTAGAGGTTGGATCATGTCTTGATAAATTTAGATCTATGTCTTTATTTGTGTTTTGGATGATTTGATGAATTGGGGTGGAGTATATGTTCATGATTGTGGTTAGCAATGGAAATGTGATCGTGACCTAGTTGTCCCTAAGCTAATTTCATTTCTTCAATAAAATGATTAATGCTATAATTCTTTCTAGTAAATTTTGAAAACCCTAGGAAGGGTACATTTGGACTATTATTTATAAAATAAGGATATTTTAGTCAAATAAATAATAGCTTTTATTAAAGAAATAATATATATAGATATTATATAAAATACTAATATCAAATGATGCCTTTTATATAAATAATCATGATAAGTAAAATATTAATTTTGTAAGTCTTATATTCATAAATACCATTAAAATTTATTATCTTTCAATTATTATCTTTTAATCAAAACCTATTAAAATTTACTTGCAATTAATTTTAGTTATCAATTATTTTCTAACAATTAATTAGTAATAAATCATTATTTTACTTAATACCGCCTAGGACTCTTCATCAAATAAACTCTAATTTATCTTTAGCAAAATTTAAACCTTCAACTTATTAGTACCTATTTCCAAAAACCCTAATCACTTTAATATCAAACTAGACTTAGCCTACAAACCCTTTTATTTATTATCTGGCCTTAAAGCTTGACAGTAGGGTCATGGTTGAAGTAAGTTGAGCAAATTTTATTTGTGAAAGTGGATTTTGGCTTGAGTTTAATTATGGCTTGTATTTACCCCAAGCGGGGTTAGGTCAGCTGTTGAAGACCTTTATTTTATTTCAAGCTAAGGATCAGGTAAGCTCCTGCATAAAATCTGATTGATGCAAAAGGATTCTATGGCAAGCTAATTGTGGAGTGCATGGTCACTCATTTCTGTAAAGGCAATTGAGGATTGTCTCATTTCTCTTTTCAATTAAACAAATTATTTGAAAATCAATAAGCAGATTTACTTAAACTCTAAAATCTTTCTAAAACCAGTTTTGTCTCAAACTTTGGAATCCTTAATTGACATTTTTAAGTGGAGCTATGTTTATTTTATTTCTCCCCGAGTGGGATAAATTACGTAGAGTACTCAATAAGGGTGAACTACTAGGACTAGTCTTTGAAGGGTTATGGCCAGTCTCTCAGTAGGTGGCCACCTCTGAGGGGTATGTCCTTCCTGGATAAGATGTCAGTCCAGTAGGTCGTGTCGGTCCGAGCTAGTAGTTTTCAGTCAAGTGGACTGTGTGTTGCCAGAATGGACAATCGATTTTTGTTTGGGTATAGAGAAGGAGGAGTATCTTGCCCGGTAAGCCAATCACCTACTTTTTGTCAGTCTGCACAAAGTGTGGCATTCTGACTGTTGTATGGTTATGGGGCCTAACGTGTGGTAACCCATGACCACCTTTTTGAGTGGTTGATTTTATTTATCATGTATGGATGGAAAAGCCAAAACACCACTCTTGATTTTGACTATTGTTTATTGCTTACTAGTATTTCTCTTATGAAGATTTTATACTTTGCATTCACGAACTGTTTTCACTGTACACTTAAAGTACACACGGACTTGTTGAGATTTTTATCTCATCACCCTTTTTACTATGATTTCAGGTCGATCCTGCAGTGGGGATGAGTAGCTAGTTGTTGCCTGCCTTGGAAGATTTTTCTGATATTCATTTTGTGTAATGCTTTGGGAGTTGAGAGTGAACAATTTTTATTCTGGATTTTGTTTTTGAATTCTTGGATTGTAATAAGTTAAGTTTATAGTATTGTTTTAATTCTATTATTTTGATTGTGTAACCTAGTTATAAAGACCCCTTATCCTTTGGACGGGGCGACATCCCCGGCCCTATTGGGCCTAGGTTGTGGGGTGTTATATGTTGTGGTATAGTTGAGTAGAAGTACACTGCAGTTTACTTATTCCGATGATGTGCGGTTGAGTATTGACAACTACGGTCTCAGTACAATGATATGTGGCACTAAAGGCAAGGATTGTGGGACTTGCAACACAGGCCGACCTTCTATTGGAGAACCACTTGTGTTTCAAAAATTGGGGGCAATTATTTGATATCTGAAACACCATTTTCGAAAAATGATTGAGTTCTGGAGCAACACTTCTTTAGAGAGTTTTGGAATTGTTTCCAGTGTACAAATATATGCTATTCTACAAAAGTTTCACGTACTCTATTCTTTCATAAAGCACTAACACACATGGGACTCACTGGGTGATTCGTCACTTATACATGTCTTTTATCTTACATTTTATAGGATCCAAAGCTGAGAGGACCTATGGATAGAAGGATGATACCACAGAGTCAGCAATATAGGTTTGGACAGCTTTCCTTTTGATCATGTACTTCATTCTATTGTAGTTAGAGATAGCATGTATGAGATTCCCTGATATATGTATATGTGTGGCCATCAATATCAAATATTGTATGAGTCTAGACCCTATATATATATATATATATATATATATATATATATATATATTCACTCTGTTGTTCGTTATAAAGACCCATTTTCTAGAAAACTGGATGGGGTGACACCCAGTGTTGATATGATATGTTTCTGCTATTATTTTTAGTAGGGGTGTTACAACTTATGCTTAAATCATCCCTAGTCATAGTAAAGTTTTTACTTTAGATAGTGACCACTTTTGATAGAATGAGAATTTGTATCGGTGGCTAGAACAAGAAATAATCGATGTGATGAGATGAATGTTTTGGTATGATAAAAATTTTTAGGGACCCAGATGAAATTTTTAATTTGTTTTACCCGGATTTTATTTTTTTTCAGTTAATGACTACTTTAAATAGAGTGAGAATTTGGGGGTGTGCTCAAAATTAAAGTTGATTAGTGTAAAGAGATGAACATTTTTGTATAAACTGTGTCTCTGGGGGTATTATCATAATTTTGACCTCGATAAAAAAAATTGACTACAATTTGAAAAGAATTGAGAAAATAATTTAGAAGGTTGATTCCTATCATTGAGTTCAATGGATTTTACAGATTTTATTGGTGGAATAAAAGTTTTCCTGTATTAAAATATTTAGTGTCCCGAATTTTAGTATATTCCTAAGGAAATTATGAAAAATGGTCAAAAATTGAGCCACATGGAGTTTTGTGATTTGTGGGCAAAAATGAGTATTGAAATATTATTTGTTACATAAGATATTCAAGCATGCAATAGAATTCAAGAGCTTATATAAAAAGCTTAAGAATTTGGTAATCATTATTAAACTAACCAATCAGAAAATAGAAAGAAAAGATAGCCCACAATGCATTAAATGCCTTGTGACCAAATTGGTCACAATTGTTGACCAAGAATGGCAGTGAAGGGCTGAATTTTAGCTATGAAAACCGTTAGCAAAAATAAAAGATAGAAGAAGGAAAGAAAAAGATGAGAAAAGGAAGAATAGCTAGAAAAAAATAGCAAGAAAAAGAAAAAGAGAGAGAAAGAGTTTTTATACAAGAAGGAAGAAATACTTGGGACAATTCAAGCTCAAACCAAGCTACAAACAAGGCAAACATTCAGGCTTCAAGAATTAAAGTTGTAGTTTGAAGCATGAGGATTATTTTGATATAAATATTGTTGAGAAAATCCATGATTTTCAATAATTATTTTAGACTTTAGCAATGTTCTTCAAGTGATTGTGTGTGCTACGTGAGCCGGCTGTTTGTGGGGACTATATGCTATGTTATATATGGTGCATGAAGAAGTTTTGAAGGCGGTTTAAGGGCTAGTTCATGGCTGCAAATGATGAAGATGAAATTGAAATGGAAAAAAATGGTTTAATTGTTAAGAAAAATGAATTGTTGTTGTTCTTATGTATAATTGTTGATCTGTGCCATGAAATTATAGATTTACTGGGATGAATAGACCTGAAAATCAGAAAATTGAAGGGAGATATGATGGAAATTGAGGGGGATTAAATTTTGTATAAGTGGTTTAATTAAAGGAGAATAAAATAATAATATTTATTTGTGAAATTAATGGTTGGATTATGAGAAGCTAGGACTATTTCGCCCCAACAGTACTGAAAGGATTTCATGACTAAGAAAATGGAATCTATATGGTTGTAGTTGGATATCTGATGAGCATTTTGGTGCACATTTGAGGTTAATTGGAGTTGTATATTGAAAGATATGCTAAAAATAAGTAGTGCCAAAGCTGGAAAAATTTAGAAAATTAGCAAATGAACTTCATGGTTGTTTCAAAGATGTTCATCGAAGAATGAAGAGTTTGAAAAAGCTTATGAAAGTCTTGCATTCATGTGGAAAAGAAGGGATAAAGAAGCGCTTAATAGATTTTATTACGTGAAGAAATAGGAAAAAATGGAAATTAGCAATTTCCTCATATTAGTAACTAAGAGTTGTGAACTTAGTTGCTAAGCTAATGTTGGAATGGCCTTTACTATAGGCTATTCACGTTAGGGATTGGAACAAAAAGCTAGAAGCATGTAGCTACAGCTATGTTAATTTAGGACACAAGGTGAGTTCCACTTATTTTACAAACCCTGTTTTATGCTAGTGAACTTATGTTTTATGGTAGAAATGTTCTATGAATTCTTTTGGTTCTCTGAACAAATAAATGGTTACTCTGAGGAAGAAATGGTATGATGCCATGATTGGATTTGAATGGAAAAGATAAATTTTTATAAATGGAATTACTCATAATTAGTGAGCAAATTTTTTGAAAACCTTTTATGACAAGGTGAATGAACATTTGTGTTTTCCTGAGGAAAATATGGTTTCTCTGAATGAGAAATTATTAATGATTTTAGAAAATGGTATTTTTTATAAAGAATTTTGGATCCTTTAAATTATGAATAATTCCTAGGTATAAATATATACATGAAAGGCTTTCTTCTCATTAATTATTAATCAAAATACTGTTTTATTCTGGATAAATATTCCTTTTTAGGGAAAGGATTTTTGGAAAAATGTGAATTATGGAATTATTATTGGAATTTCTTGAATTAAATTCCTAAATAAAGCTCCTTTTGGAATTTGGTATTTTTAAAATGATAAAAATGCCCCTGAAAATGTATTTTATCAAGCAAAAGGACTTTATATGCTTTTTCGCTATAGTTTGGAAGATAATCTCTCGGTATGATATTAACTTTAAAAAAAAGATGTTTTCCCCCTGGAAAATATTTTATTTATATTATTTCCATTGAGAAAAGTGCCTGTATTTCTGAAATTGGGGGCAGTGATGCAAAACTTGAAAAAAAATGCTTGAAATTGAGTTTCGTATTTCTATTGATACAAAACTTGAAAAAAAAATGCTTGTGCCTATTTGTTTTCATAAATCACTAGCACCCAAGAGACTCACTGAGTGATTTTCACTCATACTTGTCGTTTATTCTCTTTTCTTAAGATCTAGAGCTGATAGACTGCATGACTAGACGACGATGCCTCAAGATAAGGCTGTGGACTATTTTTTTTTGGTACATGTACATTATATTATTGCTAGAGTACACATGTCAGTGCATGATAGACTTTACTTTGGGTTGTATAATATTATAATATGGCTTGAATATTTCAATATTAGTACTTATTTTATCCATGATAGTACTATTAGTTATAAAGACCCCTGTTTGGGAAACCGAACGGGGTGACCCCCAAACTTATCTCACACTCCCGATATTATTTCTAGTAGGGGTATTACAATTGGTATCAGAGCCTAGTTATTATGGTATCATCATAGGAACTGATAGGATTCTTTTTATTTTGTAGATATGTTAGGAGGAAATGTCAAGGGTAAAAGACCAGTTGATGAGAAGGGCACAGAGAAAGGTGAGAGTTCAGGTACAAAGAAGGTTAGAAAGGCTTACATTGAACTAATGCCTCTTTATCAAGCATTGTTAGGATGTCAGTACTGATCAGTGACAGGACCGAGTGCGGGGCATAGGTGTTAACGATCTTATCCTTTATCGACCCCTCCCCAAGACCTATCTCCAGAAAGGACACCATCCTAGGTCAATAACTCAAACAAGAAGGATAGTATTCCTCATGATATAGTATTACAATAGGATGATGGGGAGGTATACGGGGGGAGCTGGAGAGGATATCCCTTAGAAGATCGATGAGAGCCTTCCAAGGCTAATGGACGTAAAGGTAGGAGGGGATCAGGAGGTTCTAGTTATAGAGGAGGTAGATCTAGAGCCTGATATAGATGAAGCTATGGAGGATGGCATTAGGCTTGAAGATATTGTGAATAGAGTTGATCCAGATCCGGATGGACTTAATTTTCTCGGGCTAAATGCATTGAATCTTATATAGTTTTCTCAGATTTTGGACCTCCTATTTGAGACAACAGTGACACTGACGAGTAGGATGTTATGTATGTAGTATGATATGTACAGTCTGATATATGTACATTAGCTATATCGGTAGGTTAGATGTGTAGTGTGCATGATTTTATCTTGATCATATGTTTTGACTATGAATATATATATATATATATATATATATATATATATTACGTTTCTTATCGTTTGCACTGTGCTTACTTTTATATTATATACATGCGATACATTGTGTTTGTATTGCATTAAACCTCATGGAAAACTACAGATACCTCCTAAACGTGCCACCTGACGTCATCCTGAGGTATCCGTTGAGAGCCCTTTAGCAGAATAGACACAACTTACACTTGTAGATGCTATGATGTGAACTGTTCAAAGAATGACTAATGCAATACAACATCGGGCTGATAATAATAATAATTCTGGCCTGGGAGAAGGACGGAAGAATGATCTTGAGTCTAATCAGGCCTTAGAATACTTTCTAAAGTTTCACCCTTCCCAATTCCAAGGGAAACTTGATCAGGAGCAAGAGGCGGAGGCTTGGGTTGAGAGGATGGAAAATACTTTTGCTATTTTGGATTATTCAGAGAAAAGGAAGGTGTGGTTTGTAACATTTCAGGTACAAGGCCCTGCATAGGATTGGTGGAATCGAGAGAAGAAAAGATAGGAATGGGAATAGTTAGACTTTAAAGCTAGTTTTAAAAGGGAATTCATTCCCACTTGGGTTGTGGAGTGGAAGGGGGATGAGTTTTAGAATTTTAAGCAAGTGAATTGGATGGTAGGACAGTTTGCAGCTGATTTTACCCGACTATAAAAATACTACCCTCTTTTGGTAAAATCAGAGGTAGATAGAACTAGACAATTTGTGAAAGGATTGAGGCCTGAATTAAAATGAGTACTAGTAAGTATGGCCCCAACCAGCTATAGTGCGATAGTGGAAATTACTTCCTGGGTAGAAATGGAAGATATGGAGCGAGTCAAGTAGAAAAATAAAATTAGGTTTAAAATAACTAATCAGAAGTACCCTAGGATGCTATAATTATAGAGAAGTTAGGCATAAAATTATCAACTGTCCCCATCCACGATGATCAGTAGGATAAATGAACTCGAGAGGGGGATATATAGGATAGAAGTTTGGACAAGTAAGAGCGAATTAAGGGCAGGCTTCCAACTTGAAACCAGGACCCAACAAGCCTCGAGTAAATGCCTGAGTGGTCGTTCTGGATAATGTTGATGCTGATGCTATTGTTGTGGAAGGTATGCTTTTTATTTTTAATAAAAATGCAAAAGTTTTGATAGATCCAAGTTTTACGCATTCTTTTGTTGGAAATTCATTTCTTAAAACTATAGGAGTTACCGGAGAGGAAAATCCATATAAAATGATTGTTAGTATACTATTGGGAAAATAGATGAATAGTGATAAAATATATCTGGGATGTAGAATTTCGATAGGTGGTGTGGTATTTGAAGGGAACCTGATATGCTTACCTATAGAAGACTGTGATGTTATACTAGGGATGGATTGGTTATCTTGACATCATGCCCAGGTCAACTGTAGATAAGGTGGTACAATTTTGTAGACCCAGAAAAACTATGTTGAAATTTGTAAAAGAAACTAGAAAGAAAATTGAATTGCTAATATTAGGAATTAAAGCTCTAAAGTTATTCCAAAAAGGATATACAGGATACTTGGCTTATATTTTGAATAAACCAGGGGATGCGAAGAAACCAGAAGATGTCCATGTCATGTGTGAATATTTGGATGTCTTTCTAGTAGAACTAAAGGAGTTAGCGTCAGAAAGAGAAGTAGAATTCTCTATTGAGTTGGTGCCAACTGCAAAACCTATTTCAAGGATTCCCCACAGAATGGCACCGATAGAGTTGAGAGAACTTAGCAGGATGTGTTTCTACATTAGATTTGTGGCAAGGGTATTATTAGGTTCGAATTCGAGAGGAAGATATTCTGAAAACTGTATTTAATACACGATATGGATATTTTGAGTTTGTAGTGATGCCATTTGGTGTTACTAATGCTCCTACTACCTTCATGGATTTGATGCATTGGATGTTTTTGAAGACACGGAAAGCGGGAAAACACAGGGCACGCAGTGGAAGCGAACATAAAAAAAAACTGGAAAAACACAAGAACAGGGATTCCAGCATAGGGCTAGCGTCAGCTTCGGTTGCCCTAACCGGCGTCGGTTGCGCCCTGTCCAAATCCCGAGGTTTTAATTTTTTTACCTCTCCTTCTAGTTCTCAAAGGTGGCTGGATCGAAACGTGCGCAACCGGGGTGAGTGTGCTGGTAGAAGCCTCTGGTGCGATTCCTGCAAGCCTCCTACTCTGCCTTTGCATGAATGTGAATGCTGAACTCTCAATCTTCCAGTATATGGCCTGCCTAACTATCGTTTGGTGAACAACTAACAAGCTAGGGAATTTTTTGGAGAGAAAGAGAGAGAGAGGCCTGGCCTTTTTCACAGAGAAGAAGCTGTCTCTTAGATTGTGTGTTCTGTAACAACGGCGTTGTTTCCAATCCTCCTGTTTAACCTAAATAAAACTCTAGGTTAAACTATACTGGGCCATTGGACTCTTAGTTTAACCTTTTGGGCTTAATTAATTATTCTAGTTATAACCAACTTAATGGCCCAACAAATAATTAATTTTTCTAGCCCAAACAAACCAGTCCAATTAAATAAGCATAAATTAGTTTAGTCCCAGGTTAACTCCAAATTATTCAAATTGGGCCAAAGCCCTGAATAATTAATTAGCCTACTAAACTAATTTAATTAATTCTCTCTCCAAGGAACTTTATTTTATTTTAGCCCAATAATTAAATCAGGCTACTTAAATAAAAATAAATTCCATTTAATTTAATTTAATTCGTGAGCCCGTATTTAATTAGGACTCATAGTCTATACTGGGGACTAAAAGACACACTGCCTTGGCTACTAAAATGACCAAAATACCCTTTCCATATAAATATCTGTATTTTGCATTTTAAATATTTCCTAATATCACCATAAGGAAATATTGACCTCAAGGACAGTGCTGCATTAGCAAAGTCTCCGACCTATAGGTGTAATGACTAAAATACCCCTCTATACATCATTGTACATTCAGAAAGGAAGAAGTGTACTAACACTTCTCTAAATATCATTTACCATCCTTAGGACTCTAGTCCAATGATCCACGACTTCTTGGATTGTTTCCGCTTTCCAAGGGAGCTACCCTAAAGCAAACATCCAAGTCATATTTCCTAGGGCCCTGGATATTTAGATCATTCAAATAACCATAAGGGGCGATATAGTATAGAAACTATCGTATACAAGTCTGTCTTAACTAACTAGTCACACATACCCAACATGCAAGTGTATTGGCCCTACGATAGAACCTCAACTATAGCATATCAAAGAATATGCTTCCAGCTTCGTCAAACCACCAACTTATACTCAAGTCGTAGAGTTCTAGTCCATGCTGTAGCGGTAGTAGTCTAGGTTTCTACCATATAGTACTTTTAGAAACCACTACTGCAGGTCCTGCTCTACATATTTGAAATACACTTATTTCATGAAGTGAGTGGACTACTCACTGGCTAATGGTAAGCCATTCCCCATTTAGAATTCGTAACATAATAACCTAGACATGATGAGATTCCTATTCTCATCAATTGGTTAAGAACAAAAGTTTATGTGTTAAGTAACTCGCGATCCATACCTTACTGTGAAAGACCTCCATTCACATGGACCATTTACTTAAACACAATATGTCTTTTCTAAGCGTAATTGTGCACAAATAAAATTTTAATTCACAAAAAATTTCTGAAAATAAATTCTTTTATTAAAACATTCAATTTTTTTACATCAGAAACCTAGTCTAACAGGGCATACATCCCAATAATCTCCCATTTGCACTCTAAGACTAATTAAGTGTGTATGTGCCCACCCCTATGGCGTCTAAGTGTCTCTTGAAGATTCTCTCAGCTAAAGGCGTGGTGAATGGATCTGCTAGATTGTTCTAAGAGGCAATATGTTCCACCACGACTTCCCGTTTCTGGATGAAATCCCTGATCAGGTGGTACTTCCTCTCGATATACTTCCCTTTCTTGTAGTTCCGATGTTCTTTGGATTGAGATACTGCTCCAGTGTTGTCGCAATACATCACAATCAGCCTGTCTATGTGTGGCGCAACTCTAAGTTCTGAAAGGAATTTCTGGAGCCAGACTGCTTCCTTAGATGCCTCTGAAGTTGCCTTATACTTAACTGCCATGGTTAAGTCAGCAATGCAAGATTGCTTGATACTCCTCCATGAAATAGCTCCTCCAGACAAGGTGAAAATATATCCACTAGTGGATTTTCTCTCATCCTTATCTGCCTAGAAGTCTGAGTCTGTGTATCTTGTAGGAACCAAGTCATCAACCCTGTAAACTAGCATATAATCTCTCGTCACTTTGAGTTACTTGAGTATATGCTTTACAGCTGGCCAATGAACCTCCCCAGGATTTGACTGATATCTGCTAACCAAGCCTACGACAAAGTAAATATCTGACCTAGTACATAGCATGGCATATATGAGACTTCCCACAGCCGAAGCGTAGGGAATCCTACTCATTCTGTCCTTTTCTTCTTGGGACATAGGACAATCCCGTGAAGAAAGTGACAACCCATGTCTGAAAGGAATTAAAGCTCCCTTACATGAGTCCATGCTGCACCTGGCCAATATTTTGTCATTATATGCCGCTTGGGATAATCCTAATATTCTCTGCTTCCTATTTCTAAGAAGTCTAATCTCAAGAATGTAGCTGGCTTCTCCTAAGTCCTTCATACTGAATTGACTGGACAACCAAACCTTTGTAGATGACAATGACCCTATATCATTTCCAATTAGTAGAATGTCATCCATATACAAAACAAGAAAAACCACATTAATGCCTTCAAGTTTCCTGTACACGCATGGTTCATCCTCATTTTCAACAAAACCATAAGACTTTATAATCTCATCAAAATGAATGTTCCATGACCTTGATGCCTGCTTAAGTCCATAAATGGACTTCTTAAGCTTGCAAACCATATGCTCTTGGCTTTTAGCAATAAAGCCTTCTGATTGGGACATATAGATGTCTTCACTAAGATGGCCATTTAAAAATGCCGTCTTAACATCCATTTGTCATATCTCGTAGTCATAATAACATGCGATGGCAAGAGGATATGGATGGACTTAAGCATGGCTTCCAGGGAAAAGGTTTCCACATAGTCGATTCCCTCTTTCTGAGTATACCCTTTCGCCACAAGCCTAGCTTTGAAGGTTTCTACCTTTCCATCTACTCCCCTCTTTCTCTTGTATACCCACTTACACCCTATGGGTTTTATCCCTTCAAGTGAAGCTACAAGATTCCAAACCTAATTGAGATACATAGACTCAATCTCGGCTTTCATTGGTTCATGCCACAGATTTACATCAGCATCAGCAATAGCCTCATCGTATCTAGTGGGGTCTTGTTCCTGATGGTCAGAGACCAGCACGAAAGCTTCTCCAGTTCATCACTCTGGAACCCTAGACACTCTCCCACTACGACGAGGCTCCATATGTATAGGCTCTTGAGGCTATGCTTCTTCTTGTTTCATAATTGGGTCAGAAGAAGTTGCTTCCGAAGATAACTTCTCCTCCAGTTCCAACCTAGTTGAACCTTTCATGGAAGTACTTTAATCATCCTCTAAGTATCTAGCATTAGTACTAACCAGTACCTTCTGCTCCTTAGGATGATAAAAGTAACCACCCTTTGTCCCTTTTGGATACCCAACAAAATAGCATAATTCTGATATTGATTCCAACTTGTCTCCCTTGACCAGTATATAAGTTGGACAACCCCATATCCTGAGATGATTCAGACTTAACTTACAACCATTCTGCATCTTATAGAGAGTTCTAGGTACTGACTTCGAAGGCATCAAGTTCAGAATATATGTCGTTATTTTCAGGGCATATCCCCAAAAAGACACTAGAAGAGTAGTATGAGACATTATGCTTCGGACCATTTTCATCAATATCCTATTCCTTCTCTCAACTACTTTATTTTGCTGGGGTGTCCCCGGCGCAGAGAGTTGGGATACTATCTCATAATGTACTATGTAGTCATTGAATTCACCAAGAAGGTACTCTCTATCACGATTCGATCGTAAGGTCTTGATCAGTTTACCTGTCCGACGCTCCACTTCAACCTTAAACTTTTTGAACTTGTCAAAAGAGTCAGACTTGCGTCTCATCAGGAAAACGTAATCAAACCTTGTACAATCATCCGTGAAAGTGATGAAGTACTCAAAACCTTCTGTAGTTGGTATAGATAGGGGACCACACACATTAGTGTGAACAAAACTTAATACCTCATTGGCTCTATCCGCCTTAGGGGCAAATGACCTTTTAGTCATCTTTCCCAAAAGGCAGGACTCACACTAAGGCCAATTTTCCAATCTCAATGAGCCCAAGAGCCTATTATGGATCAACCTCTAAATCCTGGTTGAGTTCATATACCCCAACCTTAGATGCTAAAGATAAGAGTAATTGACATTGGTATTTCTCTTCCTTGTTAAAGGTTCAGATTGAGCATTATTTAATTGATTGTTAATAGGGTTTAAGAAAAATAGATTCCCATACATGTGCCCAGTACATAAAATTTCTCCATCTCTACTGATAGAAATACCAGAATAGAAAGATACAGAATATCTTTGATTTATTAGTTTCGCAACCGAAATCAAACTCTGTCTAAATCCAGGTACATATAAAATATCTTGCAAAACCACTATTCTATTACAATCAAGTACAAGATCCAGCTCTCCCACTGCAAGGGCCCAAACTTGTGCTCCATTTCCTGCATATAGTCCATGTTCGCCCTTCTGGAGTCTTATAATCTTTCTAAACCCCTACAAGAAGTTACAGATGTGATTAGTGGCTTCTGAATCAACAATCGAAGTGGAAGATGATCCAACCATTGATATAGACTCTAGATAGAAAACATTACCTGTGGGGTTTTTCTTGGCTGGAAGATCTAGACACTACTTTTTTTAGTGTCCCTTCAGTCCACACTTGAAGCACTTGCCCTTGGGTTTGTCTTTGGGCTGGGTCTGCGTTCCTTTTCTTCTTCTTGAAATTTCTGGATTTGGGCCCAATTCTAGAAGATGAAGCCTTAGCAATTATAGCCTTAAATTGTGGCTTCATGACCTTCTCCGCCATCTGGAGCTCCTTCATCAACTCAGTGAAACCTATGCTCAACTTATTCATGTTATAGTTCAACTTGAACTGCGTAAAGGAACCCGGTAGAGATTCGAGAACCATATTCACTTAGCTCTCGGGGTCAATGATAGCCCCTAAGATTTTTGCCTCCTCGAAAGGAGTAATCATCTTAGTATATGCTCTCTAACTGATACTCCCTCAGCTATCTTAGTGTTAATGATGGTTCGAAGAGTCTCTTGCCTTGCGGGCCAGCTCTTATCTGCGAACATTGTGGATAATGATTGGGTTATGTCATACGTAGTGGTCATGTGCTTATGTTTGGATTGGAGCACATTAGACATGGAGGCCAACATGTAACAACGAGCCATCTTATTGGCCTTCTACCATGCCTTCTCAGCCTTATGCTCCTCGGTGGTAGAACCCTCCCCGGTAACAGGGTAAATTTCGTAAAGGACATACTTATACTCTTTCACTATGAGTATTATGTCTAGGTTCATTTTTTAGTCCATATAGTTTGGTCCCGTTAGCTTATTCTCTCGGAGAATAATAGCCAATAGACTAAAAGAACCTCCTACAATTTCTGAAAAATTGAAAAATAAAAGAAAAAAGATTTATTGTGAAAACAAAACAAATATGTGCACTTTATCCTTATTATAAAAATGGATAATAATTAATTTGGCTCTTAGAAAAACTGAGATAGCTTCTTGGGAAGATTAATAGTTTCCTAAGCTAAGTGTGTTAACTACCATAAATTAATTTCCCTTCTAGGTAATGATCTAGAAGATAACTCCATCGAGGGGATGGCCATTTCCTCTCATTTCCTATGGACATACCTTGTACTATGACCTCCAACGAGGGGCTAGCCGATCATAGTTCGTGCCCCGGGTTATTAATTACATCTCTCCATTAGATCTAGATCCTTGTGGTATCCCTATCCTATACGAGTTCACTCCCAGGGTAACGCGAGGGGACCTACGATCTCTAATGAGGATCATGATGGAAGCCATGGGTTCGTTGGAACCTCTCTCCCACTTAGTCTTTTAAAACAAGGATTTTCTAAAAAATATTCTTTTGAAAAATTCCATTAAATTTTCCCTTAACTCAAAAATAAAATCTCTAAGTCCATAAAAATCTCTATGTCAAGGCTTATATCCTTTGAGAGTTTTTCCTATGGACTAATTCTATTTAAGTTAAAACTTAATGATTTTAAAAATTTTCCAATTAAGACTTTCTAGAGACTTTGGTTTCAAGTTTATTTGACAAAACAATTTTTCTTGTGCCAAACTAAAACAAAATGGCTTTCTATTTTAACCTTACAAAAATATCTAAATTCAATATGTTTTCTATGTCAAGGATTAAATCATTTGAGAAAATATCTAAGGATTAATTTTTGTTCAACTTAAAATAACCATTTAATTTGTAGAAAAATGTTTTCCTTGTCAAAAACATTCCCAAAAATTTTGGTCTTTGAGAAAACGAGCACATAGGTACATAAAATAAATAGCGTGCTAAAAAACAGTAGACGTTTTCATGCTCTTCTATTTTTAAACCTAAATGCCCAGATAATAGAATTAAACATATTAATTAATTAATGGTCATGTTTAATCCTAAAATCCCTTAATAATATTTTTCATGCAAAAATATTCCTTGAATATTAACTATTGCAAAATATTAACTTTGTCTAGTATGGACCCCAAAACTAAAAGAAATTGCAAGAAAAATAACAAGGAAATTTTTTTTAAAAAAAATTTCCTTGGTCCACTGCACCCACCGCATTGGATTAGCCACCTATTTGAACTGTGGTCCACTACACCTACTACACAGAACCAATACCCACGAGAAAACAGTGCGGACCGGCCTTCCAGACCCTAGCCGGCACCAGTTCGGTTCTGGACGGCTCCTTCCTGCAGTTTTTTTTTCCCTTGCGAATTTCCTTTGCAAATTTTCCCTGTTTTTCTGCACGGTTTCTGGTGCCATTGCCTCTCTGATTTCAATCTTAATGCAATGAAATCAACCAAAACCAACAACCGCCTATACCCATAAACATTGGGCTTACACGATTTATTAAGAAAAACAGTAAATTACAGATTCCTATACCTCCACCCACAAGGTTTAACAGAGAATCTATCCATACCATAAACAGCGAAGGATCACAATTTTAATCACACATAAGTGTCCAGTTTTATTTATCTAGATGCATGCTCCACATATTTTCACAAAACCTTCATGCTCTGATACCAATTGAAGGCACAGAAAGTGGGAAAACACAGGGCACGCAGCGGAAGCAAACAAAAAAAAATTGGAAAAACATAAGAATAGGGATTCCAGGACAGGGCCGGCACCGGCTCCTGCTGCCCTAGCTGGCGCTGGTTGTGCCCTGTCCAAATCTTGAGGTTTTAAAATTTTTACCTCTCCTTCTGGTTCTCAAAGGTGGCTAGACTGGAACGTGCGCAACCAGGGTAGGTGTGCTGGTAGAAGCCTCTAGTGCGATTCCTGCAGGCCTCCTACTCCACCTTTGCATGTATGTGAACGTCGAACTCTCGGTCTTCCAGTATATGGCCTGCCTAACTACCGTTTGGTGAACAACTAACAGGTTAGGAAATTTTCTAGAGAGAGAGAGAGAGAGAGAGAGAGACGCATGGCCTTTTCCACAGAGAAGAAGCCGTCTCTTAGATTGTGTGTTCTGTAACAACGACGTTGTTTCCAATACTCATGTTTAACCTAAAAAAATCCTAGGTTAAACTAGACTGGGCCATTGGACTATTAATTTAACCTTTTGGGCTTCATTAATTATTCTAGTTAGAACCAACTTAATGGCCCAACAAATAATTAATTTTTCTAGCCCAAACAAATCAGTCCAATTAAATAAGCCTAAATCAATTTAGTCCCAGGTTAACTCCAAATTATTCAAACTGGGCCAAAGCCCTGAATAATTAATTAGCCCACTAAACTAATTTAATTAACTCTCTCTCCATGGACCTTTATTTTATTCTAGCACAATAATTAAATCAAGCTACTTAAATAAAATAAATTCCATTTAATTTAATTTAATTCCTTAGCCCGTATTTAATTAGGAGTCACGGTCTATACTGGGGACCAAAAGACACACCGTATGGCTACTAAAATGACTAAAATACCCTTGCCATGTAAATAGCTATATTTTGCATTTTAATTATTTCCTAATATTACCATAAGGAAATATTGACCTCAAGGACAGTGCTGCATTAGCAAAGTCTCTACCTACAGGTGTAATGACTAAAATACCCCTCTATCCATCTGAAGATAAAATTGCAAGCCAAACATAGCCAAAAAACCAGCCACGTGAACAACAAAACGCAGCACACCTGCGTGAAGAAGAAAAAGGGGGGGGGAATATTTTCTTTTACCTCTTCTTGTTGATCTCACACTCGGCTGAACTGGAATATATGGAACTGGGGTAGGCACGCTCGTAGAAGCCTCTGTTGCAATCCCTGCAAGCCTTCTACTTCGTCTTTGCATGTAGATGAACGCCTAACTTTCGATCTTCCAGTATATGGCCTGCCTAATCTCGTTTGGTGAACAACTTAGGGGCTAAAGAATATTTTCTGGAGACGGAGGAAAAAACGTCTGGTATTTTTCACAGAGAGGAAGCACCGGGGGGAAATTTCATCCCTTCCTTATCTCCTGTTTAACCTAAATAAAACCCTAGGTTAAACTGGATTGGGCCATTGGACTCTTAGTTTAACCTTTTGGGCTTAATTAATTATTCTAACTAAAACCAAATAATTGGCCCAATTAATAAATAATTAATTTTTCCAGCCCAAATAAACTAGTCCAATTAATTAAGCCTATATTAGTTTAGTCCCAGGTTAATCTTTAATTATTCAAACTGGGCCAAAGCCCTGAATAATTAATTAACCCACCAAACTAATTTAATTAATTCTCTCTCTCTCTCTATGGACCTTTATTTTATTCTAGCCCAATAATTAAATCAGGCTAATTAAATAAAATAAATTCCATTTAAATTAAGATCAATTCTTTAGCCCATATTTAATTAGGACTCACGGTCTATACTGGGGACCAAAAGACATACCGCCTTGGCTACTAAAATGACCAAAATACCCTTGCCATAAAAATAGCTGTATTTTGCATTTTAAATATTTCCTAATATCACCATAAGGAAATATTGACCCCAAGGACAATGCTGCATTCGCAAAGTCTCCGACCTACAGGTGAAATGACTAAAATACCCCTCTACACATCGCCGTACATTTAGAGAGGAAGAAGTGTACTAACACCCCCCTAAGTGACATCTACCATCCTTAGGCTTCTAGTCCAATGATCAACGACTTCCTGGAGTGTTTCCGCTTTCCAAAGGAGCTACCCTAAAGCAAACATCCAAGTCATATTTCCCAGGGCCCTGGATAATTTAGACCATTCGGACAGCCACAAGGGGCGATATAGTGCAGAAACTATCTTGTATAAGTCTATCTTAACTAACTAATCACACATACCCAACATGCAAGTATATTGGCCCTATGATAGAACCTCAACTACAGCAAATCAAAGTATATGCTTCCAGCTTCGCTAGACCACCAACTCATACTCAAGTCGTAGAGTACTCGTCCACGCTGTAGCGGTAGTAGTATAGGTTTCTACCATATAGTACTTTGAGAAACCACTACTACAGGTCCTATTCTACGTATTCGAAATACGCTTATGTCATGAAGTGAGTGGACTACCCACTGGCTAAAGGTAAGCCATTCCCCATTTGGAATTCATAACATAATAATCTACAATGATGAGGTTCCCAGTCTCATCAATAGGTTAAGAACAAATGTTTATGTGTTAAATAACCCGTGATCCATACCTTACTGTGAAAGACCACCATTCACATGGATCACTTATTTAAACACAATGGGTCTGTTCTGAACGAAAATCGTGCACAAACAAAAAGTAAATTCACAAACAATTTCTGAAAATAAATTCTTTTATTAAATAATTCAATTTTACATCAGAAACCTAGTCTAAGAGGGCATACAATCCAACAACATCGCCATACATTCAGAGAGGAAGAAGTGTACTAACACCTCTCTAAATAACATCTACCATCCTTAGGCCTGTAGTCCAATGATTTATGACTTCTTAGATTGTTTTCGCTTTCCAAGCGAGTTACCCTAAAGCAAACATCCAAGTCATGTTTCCTTGGGCCCTAGATATTTAGATCATTCAGACAACCACAAGGAGCAATATAGTATAGAAACTATCTTATACAAGTCTATCTTAACTAATTAGTCACACATACCCAACATGAAGGTATATTGGCCCTACGATAGAACCTCAACTATAGTATATCAAAGTATATGCTTCCAGCTTCGTCAGACCACCAACTCATCCTCAAGTCATAGAATACTAGTCTACGTGGTAGCGGTAGTGGTTTAGGTTTCTACCATATAGTACTTTTAGAAACCAATACTACAGGTCCTGTTCTACGTGTTCAAAATACACTAATGTCTTGAAATGAATGGACTACTCACTGGCTAAAGGTAAGCCATTCCCCATTTAAGATTCACAACATAATAACCTAGACATGATGAGATTCCTATTCTCATCAATCGGTTAAGAACAAAAGTTTATGTATTAAGTAACCCGTGATGTGAAACCCCAGTCAAAACCAACCTTAGAGTGAGGGGGTTGGGATGCATATCATACTTTATTACATGTTTAAATATATTTTTATATGATTTTGTGTGCATTAAATTTATGTTTTATGGTCGAGAGGGCTTGATTATGATTATCGAGTGAGAAGGGCAAAATGGTAATTTTTGCTTGAGGTGGAAAAGAGAGATAGCTTGAGGATTAAATATGAAAATATTTTTAGGGGGAAAATAAGAACAAGAGTTGTTGTGGCTTAGTGGTTAGAGCCTTAGAATTAATTTTTGAGGTCTTGGGTTCAAATTCCAGCATAGGAGCTTTAGCTTGGTTAAATTTTATTTTTGCTTGGGAAGTATTACTTTCGGCCTTAGGTGCTTGGAGTAGGGTAGAGATGTTGTCCTAAGAGAGACATGATAGGAGTATCCTAATCGTACTTTTTTGCCCTACATAAAATTCCTAAAGGGAATTCATTTCCTCTTGATCCTTAATTTTTCCTATTTCTCAATCCATTAGGATGTTCAATTTGTTCAAGCCAATTTTATTCTAGAAAAATTCCAACAATGTGTTGTGGCTTTGAAGGTTCAAAATGTCTTATAAAAGACATCCTATGGACCGAAACCATGGAAGAGGGGGAAGGATTTCAAAGGAATTAAATTTCCATAGTGAACTTTCTAAAACTTCACTCTAGCTAGGTTCATTTTCCTTCATGCATAGAATTGAAAATTTTCCAGCTTCTTGTGCCTTCAAGGTGTCGAGATTCTTAGCCATTATTCCTTCCCAAATGCTGCCAAAAAATGACCCTTTTGATTAGCTTGAAACCTGGATTTTTCTGGCCATTTTCGGACTGCACAAAGGCTGTGCAAAACCAGGAAAATCCCTGGGCAAAATCGCAGCTTTGGAGGTCCGAAACCAAGCTGTTTTATTTCAATTTTTGTTCAACATCTTATCCACGTTTTTGAAAGCCCCTAAAATCCCCTTCAAACTCCCTGCAAGTCGACTGGAAAAGGGCAACCAAAAACTGCCCAGAAAATTCCAGCATTGCGAAATTCTGCGCAGTGATTTTTCCAGCCTTGTTTCCTTATTTAGCCCTAGCCGAAACTCCTCCAATTTTCTGTACAGTCTTCCCTTAAACATCTATGAACTGAACTCCATTGTCTTCCCCAACCTTTTTCACGAAAATCCAATCATGGCTGCCCTAAAATATTTCCAAAAAAATTACTGCAATCATGCTTGATTAGTTACCAAAATTCCATCGACCATAATTTAACAACCTTCCATAAAATATCCCTCAAACAACCAGACCTTCCCTTCACCATTATACTTCTTATTTTCAGCCACCCTTAGCCTCCCTCAACCAGCTTTCATCCAGCCGAAATACTGCACAAGCAGTCGGCCATGGCAGCATTCCAAAAGCTCTCCAATAATCAAAGATATTCTTGTATATTTAGTTTCCAAATTTGCTTCCCAAAAATATTCTTCAAGGATTTCAACAACTAACCTTTCCTTTTCCCTTCCAAACCAGAAAATCATCTACCATACCCTACAAGCAATTCGGCAGCCCGAAACCTTATAGAAATTCGGCAGCCTCCAATCCCAAAAGCTCTCTATTCTCTTCAACCTTCAAGAACACATAGCACACCAAGAACACCTACTCCTTCCTTTCACCTAATACCTCTCCAAATCACTTCAAACTTCTTCTAAAAATTCCATATTTCATCTATACACTACCGTGAATCCATCCATACCATTTTTAACATCAACCTCCAAAATCCAACTCGCACTTTTGGATAAAAAACCAGAAATTTTGCGAAGGTTCAAGAACACCTTCAAGGTAGGTTTATTCAATCGACTTCATCTTTGCTAATCTTCAATCTCTAATGAACATATATGTGTTTAAGCATGCTAATGGACTTTCTTCTTCTCTTCTCTCTCTCTCTCTCTCTTGACCGAACACTCCCTCTCTCTTGGCCGAATGGCTTCTTCTCCATGGCCATGCTTTCTTCATCTTCTTTGGACGGATTTAGACACTAGGGGTTGAGATTCATTCGAAACTCCTTCAAGGTATTCATCAATCAAGTAAGCCTTTTTAACCATTCTTTTAAATTCTAGATTCATGTCTCTAGGATGATGTTGACAGAAGATGAATCATGAATAGGGTTGAGTATATATTGTTGTGATGAGTTGAGATTGAAGCATGAATATATGTATGAATATGTTGGAGATGGGATTTATGCATGGATGGGTTATCTTGGTTGATTGTATGATGTTTTGAGGTTTAATGCATGTCTCCATGATCAAGTATGCTAGAGATTATGTCATCTATGATGAATAGGATTTATATTCTTGTGTGATTATTAAAGCCATGATTATATTTATGCTAGTAAAGGTTAGATCATGCCTTAGTAAGTCTAGATCTATGCTTATATGCATGATTCGGATGAGTTGATGAATTGAAGGATTGTATATGTTCATGATTGTGGCTAGCCATAGAAATATGATCATGACCTGGTTGTCCCTAAGCTAATTTTTATTTCATGAATAAAATATTTCATAATATGATTTTTCTACTAATTTCGAAAAACCTTAGGAGGGGTAGATTTGGATTATTATATATAATAAGGATATTTTAGTCAAATAAATAATAGCTTTTGCTAGAAAAATAATATATATATATATATGTAGATATTATATAAAATAATGAAATCAACTAAAGCCTTTTATGGAAATAATCATAATTAGTAAAATATTTATTACTAAAAATTTAATTATTATCTTTTAATAAAAACCCAATAAAATTTTATTTATTATTTTTCAAGCAAGACTCATTAAATTTATTTTCAACTAATTTTAGTTATCAATTATTTTCTAACAACTAAATTATTAATAAATCATTATTTTACCTAATACCACCTAGGACTCTTCATCAAATAAACTCTAAATTTTTCTTAGCAAGATTTAAACCTTCAAATTATTAGTACTTATTTTCCAAAACTTTAATTATTTTAAATATCAAATTAGGCTTAGCTTATAAACCTATTTATTTATTATCTGGCCTTAAAGCTTGGGACACTAGGATCATGGAAATCGTGAGTTGAGTTGTTTTAAATTGAGAAAGTGGATTTTGGCTTGAGTTTGATTGTGGTTTCTATTTGCCCATGCGGGGTTAGGTCAGCTGTTGGAGACCTTTTATTGTGTGCAAGGATCAGGTAAGCTCCTGCATAAAACCTGATTGATGTAAAATGTTTAATTATGGCAAGCCAAATGTAGAGTGCATGGACACTCAGTTCTGCAAAGGCAATTGAGGATTAGCTTCTTTCTTATTTCAGACAAACAAGTTATTTAGAAATCAATAAGCAGATTTACTCAATCTCAAAACTCTTTCCAAAACTAATTTTGACAAAGACTTTGGAAACCCTTAATTGCTTTTCCTTGTGGAATGGTGTTTTGTTCATTTTCTCCCAAGTGGGAAACGTCGTTGAGTACTCAATAAGGGTGAACTGCTAGGACTAGTCTTTGAAGGGTTAAGGTGAGTTTCTCAGTAGGTAGCCATCTCTGAGGGGTGAGTCATTCTCGGATAAGATGTCAGTCTAGTAGGTCGTGCTAGTCCGAGCTAGCAGTTGTTTATTTTTCAGTCAAGTGACTGTGTTTTGCTGGAATCGACACCCAATTGTTGTTTGGGTATAAATAAGGAGGAGTATCTTGCCCAGTAGGCCGATCACCTACCTTTTTTTTCGTCAGTTTGCACAAAGTGTCGGCATTCTGACCGGTTATGGGGCCCAACGTGTGGTAACCCATGATCATTTCTTTTGAGTAGTTGATTTTATAGATTATGTATGGTTGAAAAGCCAAAACACCACTCTTTCTTTTGACTAATGTTTATTGCTTGCCAGTATTTCTCTTATAAAGGTTTTATACTCTGTATTCACAAACTATTTCCACTGGACACTCAAAGCACACACGGACTTACTGAGATTTCTGTCTCATCACCTTTTTAGCATGATTTTAGGTCGATCCTGCTATGGGGATGAGTAGCTAGTGTTATCTGCATTGGAAGAGAATGTTGTCATTTATTTTTATGTGTTGCTTTGGGGAGTTGAGAGTGGATAATTTTACTTATGAATTTGATTTCAATCAAGTTTAAATTAAAACATTAACCCCAAATTACGCATATGAGCAAGCGTACTCATCATTAAGCATAGCATAGGGTTTAAAACGAGTGTCGATCCTCCAGGAACAAATATGCATTAATCACTTTTCTTTCATTATTTAACCAATAAAGTGAAAAAGAATAAAAATGAAAATAAAATAAAATAAAATAAAAGAATATATACATGTTAAGGATGGAGAGTTATGTAACTCAAACCATTATTTTGACAAATATGATCCTAAAATATCCAATCATTACCATAACTAATCATTCTCTTGGCATCATGAAGGATTAATATAGATTCACTTTTTTTCCAATCCATGAAATCACTATCTTCTAGATAAATTAGCATTACATATCATGTCTCAACTAATTCACCTAAAAGATGCATTAAACACAATCCTTGATTAAATTTCCATATTCTAGCAAACTTAAAATATGAAATTAACCAATGAATCCATATCCTGGCAGACATCAAATAACCTTTAATTACCTCATTCTTAGCAATATCCATTTTTAAAGCAAGTTAATAGATAACAAATATGAAATTAACGAATTGAAACCACCATCAACCCCTTTTCCAAGCAAGTTTATGGAAAGAAACAACAAATTAATCTCGTAATCAGTATAAGTAATTAAATACCAAGGATAACAATCAATTAATCAAAAGATCAAAGTAACTCTAAAAAACATGAATACCTAAAATAATGTTAAATTACAATAAAACAATTAATACATCATTGTTCAAGAAAAAGAAAACAAAGTTAAAAGAAAGCACTCATAGACAAGCCTCTTTCTTCTTCCTTCGTAGACCCTCTTGTACAATCCTCCTTGATTTGAAGAATTCCTCCTTTAATTTGAGTAATTTTCTATTTTGATATGTGAATCCTCCATTTTTCCTTGTGTTTTCCCTTTATTTTTAGGCTTTAGAAGTGCCTAAAATCGTTCCTCTAGGGTTTCTAGCCGACTAGAAGTAGGAAAATACTAAAACTCTATAAATTGCCAAAAAATGCGTGCAAAAATTGAGGCACCACCTCAGCACCAGGGCACAGCCGACGCCGTCTGTCCTGCCTAGGGCCGACGCCGGTTGTGGTCTGTTTCTCCGTTCGTTCGTCGATTTTTCTTAATTTTCGCTCGAACCCTTCCAGAGTGTAGCTAGTGCCGCCTCTAGCTTCCCAACGAGCGCCAATTTAGTTCTGTTCCACTCTGTTTCATCAATTTTTTTGTCACCTCAAAGTGCATGCCAACTTCACGTGGCCTGCACCGGTTCCCCTGTCCTGGCCGGCACTGCCTCTGTTTTGTTTTGCGACGTTTTTGTCTTATTTTACCCCCAAAATCTGAAATAATAAACAAAATAATTTTCCATTGTTAAAATCTTAAATATGAAGGAATATGACCAGTTATTGAACAAAATGTATAATAAAATAACCTTAAATAACTAGAAAATATATGACTAATTTAGGCCTTATCATAGACACTTGATTAATTTGACTTCAAGAGTTTTGTGATATCTTGTCAAATGCTTCAAGATTTAAATTGTTTTCAAAGGGTTTGATGAATGGCAAGAGTTTTATCTAATGTTTGAAGGGAAGTTATAATCTTTTTTATGATTCAAAATTTTTGGAAGAGTAAAGATTTGTGTTTTCTTGATGATGGCTCAAAGTGTTTTGCTTGAGGACAAGCAAAAGTTCAAGTGTTGAGGAATTGATAGGAGCTAAAATCATCACTATTTTACTAGTTATTTGACGTTGTGTTGAGATACTTTTGATGTAAAAACTAGGTGTTTTCCTTCCTATTTGACATTTTGTTTGTGAAAAGTATTTTTGACAAATTTGTGTAGATTTGAGTTAATTTCGAGCAAAATTGGATAATTTCCAAACCGCACAGGCCCAGCCAGTTCACCCAGCGCCAGGTCTATTTTGGTCAAACAGTGAAAATAAAGCAAAACTTTAGGGTAGGAACAGAACACACCTGGCACCAGGTGGGTCGAATGGACTTGGCACCAATTCCACTCTAGAGTAAGAAAATCTTGTGGACGAATTTAGGAATTTTCTGAGGATTTTGGTACTTTTCGAATCATACTCGGCCAAGACGTCTCAAGCAATGAATTTAGCATCAAAGAAGCCTATAAAAGTAAGAGAAAACACATGATAAAGTGGGGTTGAAGATGAATTCAAGGAGCAAATCAGAAAATCACTTAAAGAATGAGGAATTCAGCAAATCAAGAAGGGTTGCTCAAGAGAGTTTTCAAGGGAGAAGAAGGAAGTTTGTCTATGAGTTATTTCTTTTACCTTATTTCTTTTTCTTAAACAATTATGTACTTAATATTTTCATTGTAATTTGATATTGTTTTTGGGATTCATGATTTATTAAGTAATTTAGTCTTTTGATCAATTAATTATTTATCTTGGGATTTGATTACTTAATTTTCTTATGGAGTTGGTTGATTGATTCTTGTTATTAACTTGTTTGAAAAAAAGGGTTTGTAATGACTTCAATTAATTAGTTTCATATTTGTTATCTCTTAACTTGTTTGAAAAATATGTTAATTGTCTAGAACTTGGGAAATCAAAGTTTAGTTGATGATTGCTAGAATATGGATTCATTGACTAATTTCATTTTTTAAATCACCTACAATATATGGGTTTATATGAGAATTGATTTTAATGCATCTTTTGGATAAATTGGTTGAGACAGAATATGTTCTCTAATTTAGCTAGAAGATAGTGATTCTATGGATTGAAAATGAAGTGGATCTATTTTAAATCTTTCATGAAACCAAGATAAAAATTGATTGTGCTATTGGCTAGGTAATTTATTATCATGTTTTGAAAAGCTTTTGTCTAAACTACATATTTGCACATCCTTGAGTTGTATATATTTCTTTACTTTTCTTTTTCTTATTTTCTTACTTTCTTTGGGTTGGTTAAACAATGAACGTGAAGTGATTATCGTGTACTTGTTCCTTTGAGGATCGATACTCATTAATTCCCTATACTATGCTTGCAATGAGTATACTTGCTCGTATGTGTATTTTGGGATTAATGTTTTGATTAAAACTTGACTAAGGAATGCATTTAAATTTGATGATTTTTATACACCTAAATTGACTCATTATCGGGTAAAATGTCATCTGGAGAATAGGGAATTCTCATCAGATATCTATCAGCCAGCAACTCTCATTAGACTATCTACCGATCTTCTTCATTATCTTAACACCATGTTTGTTCATGGTGATAGCCATCTTTCCTTGAATTTCTACTATTTTAGGCTAAATAGAAACACTAGAACTTTTTATTTTTCTAGCCAGGCTGCTAGATTTGTGTTTGACTACTACATGTTTTTGGCATTTTCAGGAGGAGCTTACAATTGTAGTTGGTTTGGGGGCTTTTATTGCAGTTATAGGTGCAGTAGTTGTTAGAGCTTCAGCCTCATTTCCTCTTTCTTTCTAACTTTCTCGTGCTTCCTTTGTTTTTTTCTACTTTTCCTGTTCCTTTTGCACCTCTTGCTCAGTTTGTTCAGCAACCTCTTCTTCAACTTGGGGGAGTAGCGATTTCCTCTTCCACCATTTGTTCTTAAGGGGCATCGTGTTCTGTTTGAGGATTGATATCATCATGATGCTTTCCTTCCACAGTAGTCAATTCTTAAGGGGCATCGTGTTCTATTTGAGGATTGATATCATCATGATGCTTTCCTTCCACAGTAGTCAATCTCTTCCCCAGATTCTAGAGTTCTCATTTCACTTCTGCACTCAGACTGTCTACTTTAACAGACAATAGATTTATGGCTTCTAGGATGCTTTGAGTTGTTTTAATTTCAAGAGTTTTCTACTTTCCCTTGATTGATGATTCCTCTTGAACTTCTGTTGCAGCCTTTTTTTTTTTTTTTTTTGTTCTTCCTAATTTACCTTCAACTTTTATTTTCAAAATCTTTCTTTTCTCCTCCTCAAATACTTCTCTAAGCAGTACCCACTGATTATCAACTTGAATATAACCCATCTTTTCAAATGAATTAGTGCCATAAAAATTCATCTTCGTGTGTCCAGGGGCAGTTGAGCTGATATCCACATTGAAATGCTTAAAAACCTTGGTTAAAATATTCCCATATGGTAGAGCTTTATTGGTTGTGTTTCATGATTGCATCATCAATCTTGTGGCCAAAAATCCAAAGCTGATTGGCCTTCTTTCAGCTAGTGCTAGCATCAACACCATTTCCATAGTGCTTATGGATGTTTTATGTCCAAAGCTTGGAACCACCATGGTTAGGACCATGGGGTGCAAAATTCTTCCCACTCCATTCAGCTATTTTGTATTCCTATCATTTGAGCTCTTAAAACTTTTTTCCACCTGTGAACTGACTCTTAAATCTTCCCAAATTGAATACATCCAAATCTTTAGGGAATTTGTTCAACTAAAAAAATTGAATTCCTTCGTCCCTAACTTCACAAATTCTGTTGAACAACCGGTGATCAAATTCAAGATTTACACATCCAACCCATGATGTGTATCATTGAACCATAAATCCACGCCCATGTTTCCTCCAACCTTCCCTTTCTCAGATTTGAAAAAGTCCTAAACTAAGGTGGTGTTAAGTTTTTCATCAACACATAGCAGAGTAGCCTACCTAAGAGACTCAAACTTACTAAGAACAATAGAATAGTTTAAGAAATACTCGGGGGCAACACAATATGCAATAAGTACAGTTCTATTTCTAGATACCCACTCATTGTATTCAAATTCGCATTTGGAATCAAGGAATCAAGGTACTTGTGTGTTAAAGCTTTCCTCTTCAAAAATTTGTTTTGATAAGTCAGTTTGGGAGACTAGTTTTTTAGCAATGATTTCCTTTCCTTTCTTCTTCGCAGCAGATTGAGTAGCCACAACAGCTTTCTTTCCCACTGTTTCCTTAGTTTTCTTGGTCTTCATTGATTAGGGTTCAGTTCCCTTGCTAGATTTCAGAAGTTTTACCGTGGCAGTTGTGAAGTAAAGGTGTGGGCTTTTTGATTTTGCACAAAAAATGGAAATTTTCAGTGAGAAAGAGAGAGGGGTTAATGGCGATTTTATAAAAGCTTCTTTTGGGATTTCCTAGGCATATTAGGAAGATAAGTACTCTTAAGTACACTGGAAATTGGATTTTTGTAGGATTTAAAAAGCTAAATTTTGAAGGGCGCAAATATTTTGAATTTCAAAAAGAAAGTATGGAAGCAAATATTTCTCAACCAAGTTTTAAAAAAATTTCACATGCGATTTACGAGCCGCTACCATTTCGGACTTGAGGCTCAGTCCAAAATATCCACCCGATTTTGATAAACGCACTTCGACTCAGAAGATGATTTTGTAGAAGGGTTTTGCATTTATCTCATCCAGAATGTCCATCCAAAATCACCATCCAAAATTGTATATCTTTAGAGGTTCTACAAGAATGAACAAACAATCTTTAGCAATATTTTTAGTTATATAATCTGGTAATTCCCAAACCTCTTTGTAGATGATTAAATCTACCTTTAGCTAGAGGTTTAGTGAATATATATGCAAGCTAATCATCAGTTGGAATGTATTCTATACAAACATCACCGTTAAGTATATGATCTTTAATAAAATGATGCTCAATTTCAATGTGCTTAGTTCTAGAATGTTGAATTGGATTTTTGGTCAGATTGACAGCACTGGTATTGTCACATAAAATAGGCACGTAGTGAAAATTAAGACCAAAATCAAGCAAAGTAATTTTCATCCATAAAATTTGCACACAACAACTTTCTACTGCTATGTATTTTGCGTTGGTTGTTAAGAGAGAGACGTAGGCTTGCTTCTTGCTATACCAAGAGATAGGAGAGTGTCCAACAAATTGACAGTTTCCACCGGTACTTTTTCTCTTAACTTTGCAGTCGGCATAGTCGGTATCCGTATGTCTTGTAAAATCAAACGAGTTAGTTTTTGGATAACATAGACCATAATCATATGTTCCAACCAAGTACCTAAGGATACATTTTACAGCATATAGAAGGGATTCTTTGGGACATGATTGAAATCTTGCACAAAGGCACACTGAGAACATAATATCGGGTTAACTGATAATGAGATAAAAGAGACTTCCTGTCATACCTCTATATTTTGATTCATCTAATCTTTTACCTTTTTCATCTTTATTAAGATTTAATGATGTGCTCATAGGTGTACTAATTTTTTAGCTTCATTCATTCTAAACCTTTTGAGCAGTTCCTTGGCATACTTAACTTGATTTAGGAAGATCCCATCTTTTGTTTGCTTGATTTATAATCCAAGGAAGAAATTAACTTCCCCCATCATACTTTTATGAAATTCTTACTACATAGTCTTTCCAAAATTCTTGCATAAAGAGTCATTAGTAGCTCCAAAAATAATATCGCCAACATATATTTGAACAATTAAGATGCCTTCAGAATTTCTAGATTTAATAACCAATGTAGTGTCAATCAAGCTTCTTAAAAATGTTTTGAAAGAAGAAAACCACTAAGCCTTTCATACTATACTCGTAGAGTTTGCTTCAAACTGTAAAGAGTTTTAGAAAGTTTAAATATATCAAACACTTTTTCTTTAATAAAACCATTTAAAATGGAACTTTTAACATCCATTTGATAGAAAATAAAATCTTTGAAGGATACAAAAGCAAATAGCATTCTTATTGACTCTAATCGAGTAACTGGAACAAAGGTCTCGTCATAATTAATGCCCTTTTCTTTATTGAATCATTGGGCAACAAGTCTAGCCTTGTTTCTAATGACAACACCATACTCATTGAGTTTATTTCTAAAAACCCACTTGGTACCAATTACGAGATGATCAAGTTGTCTAGGAACAAGCTTTCAAACTTGATTTCTTTCAAATTGATTCAATTCTTCTTATATGGCTGGAATCTAAAAATCATCATGCAAGCCACATCAATAAAATTAGGTTCAATGCTCGAAATTAAAGCAAAATTATCAACAAAATACCGTCTAGTTTTTACTTCGCAGTTGGGGTCACTTATAATCTGCCCTTTGGGATGTCCAATTTTGCACTCCCAATCTTCTAGTAAGTCTTGATTTGTGTGCTCTTCAGTCCTTTATTTGCTTTCTTTAGCTTGTTGTTCTTCTAATTCCTCTTCTTTATCTTGAATGTCAAGTAGTGGAGCCTTGTACTATTCACTGCCTTTTTCTTTTGTGGTTCCTATATCATTATCATCTTTTCTAGAAGAATACATATATTTTATTTATCAAATACAACATGTACGGATTCTTTCACACATAGAGTTCTTTTATTGTACACTCTATATGCCTTTTTGTTGGAAGAGTATCCAAGAAATATAGCCTCATCCAATTTGCTATCAAATTTTCCAAGATTTTCTCGAGTGTAGAGGACAAAACATTTGCAACCGAAAACTTTCAGGTAAAAAATAGATGGAACTTTGTCAAATATGAGTTCAAAAGGTGTTTTTCTTAGAAAGGGTCTCAGCATAACAGGTTGACAATGTAGCAAGCTGTAGTCACAGCTGTAACACCCCCACCTATTACTTTCAATTGGCTACTATTTATCATAGAATGAGAATTTATATCAATGGTCAGACCAAAAGATGATCAATATAATGAGACTAATATTTTGTCGGGACCTAGATGTAATTATAGGATTTGTTCTACCCGTACCCTAAATTTTTGGAAGGCTATTATTATTAACAAAATAAGAATTTTAGGGTACTCTGAAAAGAGAAATTGATTAGTGCAATGAAACGTACGTTTTGGTGTGAATTAAGCTACCCGAGGTATCAGGGGCATTTTCGTCATTTTGGCCTCGCCCGCGACTTTGATCGCAAATTTGACCAAGTAGAGAAGGAATTGAAGAATTTAAGTGTTACTAATGAATTCAGTGGAATTTTTGGAGTTGATTGGTGAAATAAAATATTTTTCCATTATGGACCACAATTTTGGTCATTTATGAAGAAAATAGGAAAACGCGGTTGAAAATGGGACGTATGGCTTCTTTTGATTGGTGGCCAAGGACAAGTGTCAAATAATAAGAGGATGCATGAAAGATTCATGCATGCAAGACTTCCCAAATAAGCTTTGCAAAATAAATAAAGAATGATGTGTAATTTTGCGATTGGAACACATCACATGTGGGCCCACTTGATTAAGGTTTTAAGCAATATAATTGGCTAATATTTAGACCAAGAGAAGATGAATGAATGGCTAGAAATTGGCCAAGAATATCGTTGGCCTTGCAAGAAGAAATAAGGGATTTTTTGTGGAGGAAATAAAAGTGGTTGGTGGGTAAATTTTTCATTGGAACACACCTATATATTAGTCATCACACAATTAATTGATTTAAAATTTTCTTGGACAAATTTCTAATGAGAATGGTGGTGGGAAGGCTGTTTTAACAGCCAGAATTTTGGCCAGCCTTGAAGAAGGAAAAACAAGAGAAAACAAGGAAAGAAAAGGTAGAGAAAAATAGGAAGAAAAAGAAAAATAGGAGAGAAAGAAAGAAGTGTGTGCGTTCTTGGTGTTCCTGGAGCAAAATCACACGAAATAGGCTCAAATACAAGGTAAAAGCCTACCTTGCTTGAATTAAAGTTGTTGTTGGGTGAATGATGATTACGATGATGTGAATTTTAACATAAAAACATGACTTTCATGTATTGATTTCGGATCAAAGCTAGGGTTTATGAACTTTTGTATATGAACTTTATATATGCTTATACATGTATCGGGTGCCTAAGGGCCTTTGAATGATATTTTGTGTGAGGAAAAACTGAATAATTATGGTTGCTTGAAGGCTTATTTTCGGTTGAAGAGGTGATGCTCAAAGTAGAATAAAAATGGAATTAACTTGGTTGAGAAAAAAAATGGTTCAAACTATCTTTTGATTAGAAGAGATGAATTTGTGTAGAATAACTGTGACTTTTGTGAGCTACTAAAAATTTGGAAATTTAGAATTAAAGATGATTTGAAGGAGGATTGAATGAATCAATGGTTTCAAGGTGCTAAAGGCTAAAGGAAAACAAAGGAAAGCATGAATAGTGAAATTGAGACAAAACAAGTGGGTCTAATTTCACCCAGTAAAATGTCACGGGAACTGGGACATAGAAAAAGGATAATATGGAATTAAATTTAAGAGTCTTACGGTCATTTTGGTATATCATAGAGCTAAATCGGAGTTGTGGATTGAAAGTAATGTGCAAAACAAAATCATGTGTCAATTTGTGAAATTCCAGAAAAATGAGTCCGAAAATGGATGAACTTAAGGATGATTAATTGTATGATTTTGGATGAAATAAAAGGAAAATATGAAGTGAATCCCTTTTTTAGGAAGGGAGGAAGGATGTTGGAAAAGAAAAACGAAATAATTGATCAAACGATGAAAAAACTACGTGAACGAAGATGAATGTTTTTCTTAACCGTCTGCTAAATGTCAGCCCCGTCGGCCGGATGTTGGCTAACCGTTAGCTATTTTTCGTCTGAACATGATTTGACATGAGAATGATGTTTGGTGTAGGGTTGTCGGTAAATGATGCGTATGGATTTGGGTAAAAAAATCAGATAAAAATAAGCATATTTCCAATCAAGTTTACATTAAAACGTTAACCCCAAATTATACATATGAGCAAGCGTACTCATCATTAGCATAGCATAGGGTTCAAACGAGTTTCGATCCTCAAGGAACAAGTATACACTAATCATATTTCTTTCATTGTTTAACTGACTCGATAAAGTGAAAAAGAAATAAAATAAAATAAAATAAAAATATATACATGTCAAGGATGGAGAAGGATGCAACTCACACCATTGTTTAGACAAACATGATCTTAAAGAACCCAATTATTATCATAACTAATTATTCTCTTGGCATCATGAAGGATTAAAGTAGATTTACTTTGATGGTCAATCTATGAAATCACTACCTTCTAGATAAATTAGAATCACTTGGTCTCGTCTCAACTAATTCATCCAAAAGATGCATTAAATACAGTCCTCAATTAAATTCCTTTGGTCTCGCAAAATTTAAAACATGAAATCAATCAATGAACCCTTGGTCTCGGAGGACATCAATTAACCTTCAATTACCAGTTCTAAGCAATCAACCCCCTTGGTCCAGTAAGTTAATAGCCAATAAAATATGAAATTAATAAATTGAAACTACCATCAACCCCCTTGGTCCAGTAAGTTAATGGAGAGAACCAACCAACTAATCTCCTAATATGCACAAGTAATTGAAAACCAAGAATAACAATCAATTAATCAAAAGATCAAATAACTCTAAAAATCATGAATATTTAAAACAATGCCAAATTACAATAAAACAATTAACACATCGTTGTTCAAGAAAAAGAAAACAAAGGAAAGAAATAGATACTCATAGACAGGCCTTCTTCTTCTTCCTTTGAAGACCTTCTTGTACAATCCTCCTTGAGTTATTCATCTCGAGAAAATATTGGTGATACACTCCAAAATAAATCTAAGTCTCTACATTGTATACCCCTCCTTTCTAGGGTAAATTGACCTTTATTTATAGGCTTACAAAGTTCCTAAAAGAATCCTAAGTAAAGAAGAAGTAATTACCTTAAAAAATCCAAAACCAAAAAGGATTAATAAAAAGTCTAAAATAAAAATCTAAAATAAAAACTAAATCCACCGCCTTTATGAATTATGAATTGGAAACAAAATTTGACCCTTGATTTTGTCTTTGTCGTTTTCTGTTGAATCCTTGAATTGATGTAAAATTGTGATTGTCCGATTTGGCTTCTAATTTGAGCCATCCGCAATTTGTTGAAGCCACTGAAATTGTTTAGCTTTATTTGCTGTTGCTGTCGGCTAAAGTGAGCCGCAATCCATTCCACACACAGCTGCCTTTGTCTTCTTGCATTGCTGACCACCGAAATAAATTCCTTCCTCTTGCTTTTGTTATTGCAGCGGCTTCAATTGAGCCACAGCCAAGCCTACCAAAATCTTGTTTCCTTTCTTTGTTTTGTCTTTTCTCAGCCATGAACCAGCTGAAGTTGCTTTCTTTTTCTATTGTTGCTTTGCTCGGTTGACCGAGCTGCTTTCTTTTTCCTTCTTTCTTTGTTGCCAGCTTGCTTAGCCACCGAAATCCACTTCCTTTAGCCTTTCTTTCTTCTTCTTTTCCTTTCTCCTTTTCAGCCACTTTTGTTGATTTTTCCCTTACTTTGGCCCCACTGAAATTGTTTATTTGTTGTTGCTTTTAGGTCTTTCTTCCGTTTTTGGCTGTATGTCTTTGTTTCTTTTGTCTTGTTATTGAGCCGTGAATAAGCCATGAACCAAGACGATTCTCCTTTTTCCTTTATTCCAATTCTAATTGCACTTTCAATTTCTCTATGCTTTTCCAGTGGAGGACCGGCACCGGCTCTATTCTGAAAATCACACAATTAGCTCTAATTTTTCCTTATTTTTGCATAAAATTCTAGAAAAGCATTTTTATAAGGGAAATATCAAATATGAATGAATATGACTAGTTATTTGACAAAATGTATCACAAAATGACATCAAATAATGAGGAAAAATATTACTAATTTAGCCACTATCAATTCCCCCACACTTGAATCTTTACTTGTCCTCAAGTAGACACTTAACCAATTACTTAAAACAATTTATTTCTTTTCATATTCATCCATAACAAAGCCATAATTTCTTTCCAACCTTAGACACAAAATTGTCATTCATTCAACCCTTTAAAAACCTTTGTAAACTCATACATGAAATCAAATAATCCCAAGGCCATCAAAGTTAAGTTAAACAAGCTTATATCTAGTACATGAAAACTATTCCACTCCTCAAGTTAAAACATAGATAACATAAATCGTACAAGTCAAGTCATTTAACCAATTCAAGCATTATAAACTCAAATTTACCAAACTCGAGTTAGTGAATTAAGGAAAACACTCCACTCTTTATTATTATTATTTTTATGACTTTGGGAATTGATAGCTTCAAGTGCATAGATTTCTCTTCACATACCATATTGGCCCCTTTACAATCATCACTGATCATTTTTTCTCTAACAAATTTTCAACAACTTTTTTCTCTTTTCTTGCCTTTTTACCTTCGGGATAGCCTCAATAGAGTGCACCGAATACACTTGCTACTTCTCCTCATATTGATCCCCTTTTCACTAAAAGGTCTTCAAAGATAAAAACAACAAGGACATTTTTTTCTCAACTCAATTTTTTCATCTCATATTTTTTCACTTTTTTTTTCATATATTTTTTCAACTCAATTGTTTTTCTCTCACATTCCTTATTCAAACTCAAAGTTAAGCAAATTTTAAATCCATAATACAAGAATTAATCAACAACTCTTCCCATATTTCATCATATCATCCATATTCAAACTCAAAGAATAAAATAAAACTAAAATACCAAATATACCCCAAAAAAATAGTATAACTTTTTCAATCCTTTTTTAAACAAATTTAATTTTGAGAATCAAATAAATGGAATTATTATTATTATTATTTTACCTTGTAATTCTTTGTTGCTAAGTTTATTGCTCTTATAATTTATGATATGAACATAACCACATAAATATACATTTTAAAGATGAAATAGATATAACCAATTAGATAGATTACTTTTAAAATAATATATAATATCATTATTTAATTTGATACGTCATATTTCTACTATAATTATTAGGCTCAATTTAGAGATCCTTTCAATTCCAATGAATTTCATTTTAATTTATTAATTTTGAAGCTATTCCCAAATATAGCCCCAATATTTGTATATAAATATAAAATATAAAAGTATTGTTTAAACAGAATGATTGAATTTCACTTTAATCAAATGTTTGTCAATAGGCATAATCTACTAAATAATTTTGGCCTGTTATATAGAGGTTATATTAGATTATATAGAAAAATATATTCAATTACTTTCAAATTTGTCCATGATAATTTTGTTAGCGATTTCAAAAATATAACGTTTGGATCTTTAATTTGATATGCTTTTCTTTATAAATGCATTAGGTTTTGAGCTGTTATATAGAGATTATGCTATATTATGTGAAAAATATAGAGATTAAATTTGGTCATAATTCTTTTTTTTTATAATAATTTTAACAAATCTAACAGTTGAATTTTTAATTTGATATATTTATCCTTATAAATGCGTTATGTTGTGGGCCGTCATATAGAGATTATGCTACATTATGTGACAAAATATATCTAATTATATTCAACTTTGGTCACGATACTTTTTTTAATAATTGTAACAAATTTGACGATTGGATCATAAATTTGATGTGCTTATATTAACGAGAGTTAGGTTATTGGTCGTTATATAGAGATTATGATACATTATGTAGCTAATATATATCCGATTACCTTTAAATTTGGTCATAATACTTTTTTTTAGTATTTTTAACAAATCTAACAGTTAGATTATAAGTTAGATGTGCTTATATTTACGAACGAGTTTGGTTATTGGCCATTATATAGAGATTATGCTAGATTGTGTACCTACGTATATCCGATTACCTTCAAATTTGGTCACAATACTTTTTTTAGTACTTTTAACAAATCTAACGGTTGGATCATCAATTTGACGTGCTTATATTTACGAACGAGTTAGGTTATTGGCCGTTATATAGAGATTATGCTAGATTGTATAGCTAAATATATCCGATTACCTTTAAATTTGGTCACAGTACTTTTCTTAACACTTTTAACAAATATAACGGCTGGATTATAAATTTGACGAGTTTATATTTATGAACGAGTTAGGTTATTGGCTGTTATATAGAGAATATGCTAGATCGTGTAGCTAAATATATCCAATTATCTTCAACTTTGGTCACAATACTTTTTTTAGTACTTTTAACAAATCTAATGGTTGAATTGTAAATTTGACATGTTATATTTACGAATGAGTTAGGTTATTGACCATTATATAGAGATTATACTAGATTGTGTTCCTACATATATCCGATTACCTTCAAATTTGGTCACAATATTTTGTTTAGTACTTTTAACAAATCTGATGGTTAGATTGTCAATTTGACGTGCTTATATTTACGAACAAGTTAGGTTATTGGCCATTAGATAGTGATTATGCTAGATTGTGTACCTAAATATATCCGATTACCTTCAAATTTGGTCACAATACTTTTTATTACTTTTAACAAATCTAATGGTTAGATTATAAGTTTGATGTGCTTATATTTACGAACGAGTTAGGTTATTGGCCGTTATATAGAGATTATACTAGATTGTGTACCTACATATATCCGATTACCTTTAAATTTAGTTACAATACTTTGTTTAGTACTTTTAACAAATCTAACGGTTGGATCGTCAATTTGACGTCCTTATATTTACAAACGAGTTAGGTTATTGGCCGTGATATAGAGATTATGCTAGATTGTGTTCCTACATATATCCGATTACCTTCAAATTTGGTCACAATACTTTGTTTAGTACTTTTAACAAATCTAACGGTTGGATTGTCAATTTGACGTGCTTATATTTACGAACGAGTTAGGTTATTGGCCGTTATATAGATATTATACTAGATTGTGTACCTAAATATATCTGATTACCTTCAAATTTGGTCACAATATTTTTTTTAGTACTTTTAACAAATCTAATGGTTGCATCTTAAATTTGACGTGTTTATATTTACAAACGAGTTAGGTTGTTGGCCATTATATAGAGATTATGCGAGATTGTGTATCTAAATATATTCGATTACCTTTAAATTTGGTCACAATACTTTTTTTAGTACTTTTAACAAATCTAACGGTTCGGTCATCAATTTGACGTTCTTATCTTTAACAAATCCATTTTTCTTCTACTTAAACGTCTACCAACTACTCATGTCTGTTGGTATTTCGTTGGAACATCGATAGGGAAAAAACATTCCTCTTCCTTTTACCAACAGATTCCCATCAAACATAGTTACCAACCACGCACATTTAATTGGTAATCGGTTGGTAAATATTTTCCTATATGCCTACCAACATATTACCAACAGATTACCAACACAAATATTAACAACTAAATACACACTGTTGGTAATTCGATTTGCAATTTGTTGGAGATTTATTTACTATATTTTCAATGGATATGCTGGTTGCTAATGCTGTTGCTAAAAAATAAGCTATCATATTACCAACTATATTACCAACTGCATTAGCTACCAACTACCCACTTCGGTTGGTATTCCATTGGTACATTGGCGGGAACATATTCCCTCTCTATTACCAACAGATTACCATCCGACATAGTTACGAACCATTTATATTTTTTTGGTAATCGGTTGGTACATATTTTTCCTCCTATTGACCAACACATTACCAACCGACTACCAGCAGCGAAATCACCAACAGAATACACATAGTTGGTAATTTGTTGGTAAGTAACTGAAATGCAACACATTCCACATTTTTTGGGAATCGGTTGGTAATTTGTTGGTAATTACCAACCGAACTTGGTTTGTTGGGAATGGTCTGTTGGTAATCAACCTTTTTCTAGTAGTGGATTAGAATGTCGTCAATAAAGACCACCACGAACTTGTCCAAGTAGGGTTGGAACACTCGGTGCATCAGGTCCATGAATACTGCTGGAGCATTGGTCACCCCAAATGGCATTACCACGAACTCATAATGTCCATATCTGGTGTTGAAGGCTGTCTTGGGGATATCCTCCTCTTTTATCCGCACTTGATAGTACCCTTGCCTTAGGTTTAACTTGGAGTAGCAACTGGATCCTTGTAACTGGTCGAACAGCTCGTCAATCAGTGGTAGAGGATACTTGTTCTTGACCGTCAGGTTGTTCAAGCCCCAATAGTCGATACATAGCCTCAGAGTCCCGTCCTTCTTCTTCACAAACAACACAGGTGCTCCACAGGACAACGTGCTAGGTCTGATGTAGCCTTGCTTCACTAACTCTTCTAACTGTTCCTTCAGTTCTTTCAGCTCTGTCGGTGCCATCCGACACGGGGTCCGCGAACTGGTTTCGCTCCTGGAACTAGGTCAATGGTGAATTTCACTTCTCGGCTGGGAGGTAGAGAAGTAAGCTCCGCTGGGAACACATCGGGAAAGTCTTTCACTACCTCAGTGTCATCCAGAGTGCACTGGTCCTTCAACTTGTCTATCACGTAAACCAGGTACCCTTAACATCCTTGCTTCAGCAATTTTCGAGCCTTAGCCCCCGCTATCAAGTACTTTAATTCCTTTACCCTCTTGCCATTAAATTCCAACACATCACACCTCGGTCTAATAAAATAGACTGATTTATTCTTATAGTCTACCCTAGCCCCATGCTTGGCTAACCAATCTATTCCCAATATCAAATCATAATCCTCAATGTCCAATACTATCAAATCTCCCTCTAGGCTTTCTCTATCCACATCAATTTTACAGTTTTGCACATACCGATCTGCTTGCACCATCTTCCCCAATGGTGTACTTACCAATAAGGTAAAATGTAACTCTACTCCATCCCAACCCAAATGACATGCACAGATCTTGTTTAAATAGGAATGAGTAGAGCCAGGATCTATCAATGCATTAATGGAACATCATTAGATAGTAAACGTACCTTCCACTACTGCTGCATTGGTCCCAACCTCCTTTCTGTTGAGAGCGAATACCTTGGCCTTCACTTGAGGCTTCGGTGCTCCACTTCCGGATGCTCCTATGGCATTGGCTCTATTAGGTCCCGGATTCTGAGCCGGATTCCCTTGCCCGACTCGGTGTAGCTTAGGGCAGGCGTTCTGTAGGTGGTTCGGGTTGTCGCAGTGATAACATTTTCGCTCTTCTTCTTTGGACCAATAGTTCTTCTTTGTGTGGCCTCTTTTCCCACACTGCCGACATAACGGAAGGTTCTGAGCAGGTCCGGCTGGTGCGGTCCAGGCTTACTTTCCCCAATTTTGCCACTGCTGATTGGCGGGTCGCTTGTTGAGTTGCTACCTCGGGAAGTGTCCTTGCGGTTGCCTTAGCGGTTAGAAAGGCCTTGCCGCCATCGTGCTGTGATCCTCATTCTCAGTCCTGGTGGCTGTGTCTACAGCCCCTGAATAGGTCGTTGGTGGAGAAGATGCCAACGCCCTCCTCAATTCCAGCCTCAGTCCTTTAACAAACTGCCTCGTCCTATTCTGCTCAGTGTCCACCAGTCTTTTGCAGTACTTTGGCAGTTAGGTGAACCATGCTGCATACTGGGCCACTGACATGCCTCCCTACTTCAAATTCTAAAATTCGTCCTCCCGCTTTTCCATTATCCACTGAGGGATGTACTCAGCTCTAAAGGCTTCAACAAAGTTGGACCACGTCCATTCCTGATCGACCATCTCCCAGTCGTCTTGAATCCGCTGCCACCATGCTCGAGCTGGGCCTCTCAAATGCAATGTCGCAAATTTAACCATCCACTCCTCAGTGTACTGGAGCGTTGCAAATATATCTTCCATCTGTTCGATCTATTGCTCTACTTTCTGATCTTGCTCAGCTTCACCCAAGAAGACGGGCGGCTGAAACTTCAAAAACCGCTCTAATACCTCATCTTCTCCTTTGGGGTTCCTCTGTTCAGTCAGGGTCTGTAGAATTTCTGCCATCTTGCTGAATACCTGTCCCATCGATACATCAACCGGTGCTTCATATCCCATTCTCATCTCTAGTTCACTCCTATTACCCCGGTTGGGTGATTGCATCTGGGTCGTCTCAATCTCCGGTGCCACATGCTCTGCTTCCAGAATCCTTTGCATGACGAAGCTACACGGTGCTTGGGTGCCATTCTAAACCATACCCAAATAATAAGTTTATGCATTCAATGATGAAATCATTTTAGTTGGGTATGCATTTACAGTCGATATAAGTAAAAGGAAATTCGATGCAAGTTTTTGTCTAAAGAATTGCTCATAAATTCTCTGTCAAATCTTGATTTGTATAAATTCAAAATTTTAACAGAAATAGAAATAAAATTCCTTAACATAAAAGTTTACGAAAAATAATAAATAAACATCCTAGTCAAAATAACTCTCAGCCCTCTAGTCTTCATCAGAATCCTTAAAATCAGCCTCATACAACCATCCCCCAGAGTTCTTAGAGAAGTCTATCCTAGCCCCACTGGCAAACCCTTCCATTGGCTCCTTCCTGGGTCGCCTAGAACTCTCCTCGGGCTCAACTCGACTGGGTGGAAGAATGAAAGAAGGCCTAGGTGGAGACTCATAATCTATCTCCCCCAGGTCATCACTAGCTGCTGATAAATCTACTATAGGATTAGGAGGGTGGGAAACATGCTCCACGGCTATATCCTCATCTTCATTGTTAGAACTCAATACTATCACTGGGATTAGAGGTGGCTCATGGATCGGGGCCTCATCATCACTGCTATCTTCCAAAGGAATGACTGACTGAGAAGCAGGCTGAGGTGCTGGAAGGTCTTCTGGATAGATAGGGATAGGAGGATGCCATTGCTGCCCTCGGTTCTAAGCATTCTAACCATCCTATAGCATAAACAAGATAGGTTAGATAAGATTTGAACTTAAATAAATAGAACATACACTATCAATATTTGCCTAAACCTAGTCTCTGATACCACTTGTAACACCCCACTACCTAGGCCTAACAGATCCGGGGATGTCACCCCGTCCAAAGGATAAGGGGTCTTTATAACTAGGTCACACAATTAAAATAAAACAATACTTCAAAAATTAAAACTTATTACAATCCAAAAATTTAAGATAAATCCAAAATAAAAATAACAACTGTTCACTCTCAACTCCCAAAGCATCACATAAAAATAAATAACAGAATATCTTCCAAGGAAGGCAACCACTAGCTACTTATCCCCACAGCAGGATCAACCTGAAATCATGGTAAAAATGGTGATGAGATAAAAATCTCAGTAAGTCCACGTGTGCTTTGAGTGTCCAGTGAAAATAGTTCATGAATGCAAGGTGTAAGAACTTCATAAGAAAAATATTAGCAAGTAATAAATAAAGTTCAAAAGCAAGAGTGGTATTTTGGCTTTTCCAACCATACAGGTACAATAAAATCAACCACTCGAAAGGGCGGCCATGGGTTACCACACATTGGGCCCCATAACCATACAACGGTCAGAATGTCGCACTTTTTGTAGACTGACAAAAAGGTAGGTGATCGGCCTACCGAGTAAGATTCTCCTTCTTCTCTACACCCAAACAAAACCGGTTGTCCACTCCGGCAACACACAGTCCACATGACTGAAACCTGCTAGCTCGGACCAGCATGACTAAGTAGTACTGACGTTTCTCTAAGTTGAGTTTATCTTCTGGAGGTGACCTCCTGCCAGAAGACTTACTCTTGCTCTTCAAAACTAGTATTAGTAGTCTACCCTTATTGAGTACTCAACGTAGTTCATCCCACTTGAGAGAAAACTGATAAAACATAGCTTTACTTGAATATGGCAATCAAGGGTTTCCAAAATCTTTGTTAAAATTAGTTTTAGAAACAGTTTAGCGTTTGAATAAAATTGCTTGTTGTTTTTCAAATAATTGGTTTGACTGAAATAAGAAAGAAAACAATCCCTAATTGCCTTTACCAAATCAGTGTTCACAAACTTCGTGTTTAGCTTTCCATAGAAACCTTTTACAACAAACAAGTTTTATGCAGGAGCTTACCTGATCCTTTGCTCGAGATAAAATAAAGATCTCCAATAGCTGACCTAACCCTACCTGGGGTAAACATAAGCCATAATTAAACTCAAGCCAAAATTCACTTTCACAAATAATCCTTACTCAACTTACTACAATCTTGACCCTAATGTCCGAAGCTTTAAGGCTAGCTAATAAATAAAAGGTTTGTAAGATAAATCTAGTTTGATATTAAAATAACTAGGGTTTGTGAATTAGATACTAATAAGTTGTAGGTTTAAATCTTGCTATAAATAAATTAGGGTTTATTTGATGAAGGGTCCTAGGACCTAGATGGTATTATTTAAAATAATAATCTATTAATAATTGTTAGAAAATAATTGGTAACTAAAATTAGTTGTAAGTAAATTTTAATAGGTTTTGATTAAAAGATAATAAATAAATTTTAATAGTATTTATGAATATAAAACTTACAAAATTAATATTTTACCTATTATGATTATTTATATAAAAGGCTTTATTTGATATTACTATTATATAGAATGTCTATATATTTTATTTCTTTAATAAATGCTATCATTTATTTGACTAAAATATCATTATTTTATATAATAGTCCAAATCCACATTTTCCTATGGTTTTTGAAATTACTAGAAGAAATTATAGTATTTATCCTTTTATTGATGAAATAAAATTAGCTTAGAGAAAACAAGGTCATGATCATAATGCATATTGCAAACTATAATTATGAACATACACTCTATACTAATCAACACAACATTCAAATCATGAATAAAAACATAGATCCAAATCTACCAACACATGATTCAAACTCCACTAACATAATCATATTCATGGCCTTTACAAGAATACATGAATATAAACCCTATTCACCAAAAGGTGACATAATCTCTAATATGTTTGATCATTCATACTACTCACGATATGAAGACATGCAACAAACCCTAAAACGCCATACATTGAACCAAGACAAATCAACTCATGCATCAATCCCATCTTCATCATACAAATACATTCATTCTCATGCTTTAATCCCAACTCCATCACAAAACACATAATCAATCTCCAAATATATCACATCCTCATCCTACTACATCCAAGAGACATGAATCTAGAATTTTAAAGAGGAGATTGGAGAGGCTTACTTGAATGATGACTACCTTGAGGTAGTTTCGTAAGAATCCTCTTGCGTGGACAGTTTGATTCGTCCAAGGAGGAAGAAGGAAACATAGCCATGGTTGGAGTAACCATTCGGCCGAGAGAGAGAGAGAGAGAGAGAGAGAGAGAGAGAGAGAGAGAGAGAGAGAGAGAGAGGGAGTTCATTAGTACATACTCATCAAAGTCGAAGATGGGAGAAGATGGAGATGATTGTTCATGCTTGCCTTGAAGGTGTTCTTCAGCCTTCAAGAAAATTCTGGTTTTTGATAAAAAAAAATGAGACTTTGATTTCAGTATTTGATGTTAAAACTTGCAGGAATGGATTCACGAGAATGTGTAGTTATAATCTAGAGTTTTTGGAGAAGATTGAAGTGGTTTTGAGTGGCCTTAGGTGTGAGAATGGTAGTAGGTTTTCTTGGTATTCTTGGAGGGTTAAAGGGAATGAAAAGAATAGAGAGAGAGTTGGCCGAAATTCTATGGGGAAAGGGTGGCCGAATTGTTTGGAAGGTTTTGGTAATTGGATTTTCAGATTTGGAAGGAAAAGGAAAGCTTGTTGTTTGAAATTTAAAAAGAATAATTTAGGGAATCAATTTTGGAAACAAATATGGTAAGGAGATCTTGGTTGATGGAAAGCTTTTGGAAGCTTCAATGGCCGGCTAATTGGTTGGGGTTTCTGCTGGGATGAATGATGTTTGAAGGAGCTTAAGAGTGGCTGAAATATGGTGTACCATGGTGAAGGAATTTTCTGGTTGTTTGAGGGTTAATCTATTGTAGCTTGCTGAAATATCTTGCTGCAATTATGGACTCCAATTGATGGCATGATTGGAGTGATTGATGGAGAGATTTTAGGAGCAGCCATGGAGTTGCTTTTCGTGCAGAACAATGGTGAGGATGCTGGACTTTAGTTCATTGCTGATCAAGGTGTGTTTGTACAGAAAAATGGAGGAAGTTTTGGACAAGGGTGAAGAAGGAACAAAGCTGAAAATTCTGTTTAGTTTTTCTGCAAGGCTTGTTGGAATTTCTAGGCTGATTTTTCTGCCATATTTTAGTCAACTTGCCGAAGGTTTGAAGGGCCATTGGAGGGTCCTTTAAGGCTGGTTTCTAGCCTTCTTTATGGAGGAAAAACAAGGTTGAATTGCTGGTTGAAAAGCTGGAAGAAACAGCTTGGTTTTTGGCTCACCAAGCTGCGAAATTGACCAGAAAATTTTCCTGGTTTGCATAGCTTTTGTGCAGCTCGGTTTTGGCTTGAATTTTCAGCCTTCAAGCTGAGTGAATTGGTCATTTTTTTGGCAGCATTTGGGAGGGAAAGATGGCTGAAAATTTTGACAATTGGACTGATCAAGAAACTGGAAAAATTTTCAGTTTACTATATGAAGAAGATGACACAACTAGGTTGGAGTTTTGAAGGTTCAACAATAGAGATTAATTCTCTTGGGAACCTTCCATAACTCTTCCCCATTTTTGGTTAATAAGATACCTCACATTTAGACATTTTTGGATCTTCAATGCCACTGAACTTGGTTGGAATTTTTTGGAAATAAAATTGGCTTAGGTAAATGGAACAATCTAATTGATTAAGAAGTAAGGAGAGCTAGGGATCAAGAAGGGTTGGAATCTCTTAGAAATTTTTGTAGGGCACAAGAGTAGGATTAGGACATTCCTATCATGTCTCCCCTAAGACAACACTCCTACTCTTCCCTAAAGCATGCAAAGGCCGAAATATAGCCTTCCTATACAAAAATAAAATTTAATCATGCTAAAACTCCAATGATAGAATTTGAACTCAAGATCTCAAGGATTAATTCCAAAGCTCTAACTACTAAACCACGACAACTCTTCCCTTATTTTCTCTCCCAAATATTTTTCCTATTTAACCTTCAAGCTATCTCCCTATTTCCACCTCAAGCAAAATTATCATTTTGCCCTTCTTACTCAATAAGCATATTTAAGCCATCTAGACTACAAATCACATATCAAAAGCACATAAAATCATACAAAAATATATTTATGCATGCAATAAAATATGATATGCATCCCGACCCCCTTACTCTAAGGTTGGTTTTTGTTGGGGTTTCACATGAATTGTGATGTTTTAGCTCCTTAATATTATCTTTCTATGAAGGAATCTTGATAGGGGCTAAATTCATCAACAATTTACTAGTTATATGAGGATATTTTGTGATACATTTGATGCAATAACTAGGCATATTCCTTCACATTTGATATTTTACCTTTGGAAAGGTATTTTAGTGTTTTGTCGTAGAACTAAGAAAAAAACGATGAAAAACTGTCGACGTTACATTGCACGACCAGCATTGGCCGTGTCCCTCGAAGCCGATGCCGATGCCGGCCCAAGGTTGGAACAAGGGAAAATAAAAAAAAAAAACAGTGCATGTCGGGCCAAAACAAGCACGCACTAGCTCAATGCTGTCCAAAGGCGGTGAATTCTCCTATTATGCACGAATTTGTGAATTTCCTAAGAGTTTTGGTATTTTTCAACGTACTCGGCGTAGAACTTTTAGGGAACTATTTTTGGCATCTTAGGAGCCTATTTAAGCAAGGAAAACATAAGAAAAACATATAAATCACATAATTAAAGCTGCCTATCAATCATTGAAAAGGAGATTCATCAATCAAGGGGCATTGTTCAAGAAGGTCTTCAAAGAAGAAAAAATGGGGCTTGTCTATAAGTTCTTTTTTTTTTTTTACCTTACTTTTCTTTTTCTAGAACAATGATGTGATTTATGTTTTCATTGCAATTTGATATTATTTTGGGATTCATAATTTTTATATTAATTTAGTCGTTTGATCAATTTATTATTATTCTTGGTATTTGATGATTTGTTATTATTTGTGAGTTGATGAATTTAGATTTGCTTCTAATTGACTTGGGAAATGATGTTAGGAGTTAATTTAATTTCAATGATTTTATATTTGCTATCTCTTAATGGACTTGAAAGATAAAGTTAAGAACAAAGAACCAAGGTAATGAAGGATTAGTTGATTTCACCCAGAGTGTAGGGTTATTGGCTAATTTCATATTCATTATCACCTAGAGTATATGGATAATTGTTGAAGGATGAGTTTAATGCATTTTTTGGTTATATTGGTTTCATTGGGAAATCTGCTAATTTACTCATGAGATAGTGAGTCTATGACTTGAAAAACAATTGGATTCTATTTTAATTCCTAAATGATGCCAAGGTAATAATTAATTGTAATCATTGCTAGGTAGTTTATGATCATGTCTTCAAGAATATTTGTTAAATTGCATATTCATTCATCCTTGAGTTGTATATATTTTTCTTTCCTATTCTTTCCTTTTATCACTATTTTGGGTTGGTTAAACAATGAATGAAAGGTAACTAATGGTAGTTGTTCATTGAGAATCGATACCTGTTAATTCCTTACACTATGCTTACGATGAGTATACTTGCTCATATGTGTAGTTTGGGGATTAATGTTTTAATTAAAATTTGGCTAGGGATGGATTTCAAATTGTATGAGTTTTATGCACCCAAATTTTACGTATTAAGTTTTTGGTGCCGTTGTCAAGAAACAATATCATAAAAGCTTGAATTTCATTGATTTAACCATATTTATATGTATATATGTCTATATGTAAATATGAACATATATGCCCTTTTTGTAAATTAGTGTCATATCTTATTGTGTATAATTGTATATTAATTGACTAACTAAGTTATGTTGTACTTTGTATAACACCCCTCTACCTACGTACCCAAAAAGAGCGGGGATGTCGCCCCGTCTAGTGGACTAGGGTCTTTATAATGAGGTATAAAAGAAAATGATGAAATAAAATAAAGTAATAATCTTATTACAATTGGAATCAAAACTTATATAAGTCTAAAATTCAATACTAACAACTGTCTCTCAAAAGAAATACAAAGCCAAAATTAAAATGAAATAAACTTCCAACTCTTATTCATCCAACCTACTCAACAAAAGCACTCTCCTAAAAACATGATATAAAAATAGTGTGAAATTAGCATCTAAGTAAGTTCCGTGTGTGCGAATGTCACATTAAATATTTCATGTATACAGGTTTAACAAAACTAGAAAATATGCTTGCAAGTCAATTTTCATCAATAAACCATCTTTGAGTGGAACAACAAATAATTTTCATCAATAATATCCCAAACAATCCCTAGAGGGTTATCCACTCATCAGTACATTAGAATCAAGAAGGGATAGAAATGATCTAATATCAACGTCAAGGAAATATCATGATTACCGTCATGATAGCTCCCAGTGTAACCATTCAACACTGGGTAGTAGGTCATCCACCCATAAGGGTGAGATAATTCTCCATCTCTACACCTAACATATCGTTTGTCCAACTTGAAAAATATAATGCATATGGACCAATATGTTAGCTCAGACCTGCTTGACTAAGTAGTACTATCGTCTCTTTAAGCAGAGTTCATCTTCTGGAGGTGGCCTCCTGCCAGAAGACTCACTCTAACTCTCCAAGACTAGTACCACTAGCCTACCCTCATTGAGTACTCAATGCTCACCATTAGGTGTAAAATCATTTTCCTTTTTTGCAAACTTTGAACACTTTTGCTTTGCAAAACATGATTTTTACATTAAGCTTTTGGAACGTTTTGGTCATAAAAGAAGGAAAACTATTTTCAGTTAAAATAGTGATTTGACAAAATCATTTAGAAATCAAAATAGCCACATTCTCAATCTAAATATCACAATTCAACAATAACATTTCATCATCGATTCAATCATTATTTTAATTATCATGACAACATCATTTTACAAAAGACTTGCAAACATGAACCATTTAACAAAACAGTTATACAGGGACTTACTTGAATATTCCAAATAATCAACCAAAGCCAAATCTTGCCCTCACTTTAAGCTTCTTTCTTACCTAAAGTCAATGATTCTACAATTAGAATCCATATATTACTCCACTAAATTTTCATACATCATGAATCCCTATGATCACATTAATCACCTAATTCATCCATAACATATAGATGGATTGATTTATTAAATCACCTCTATTGCTTTCCCTTATCATGCAACTCATAATTATACATGCATATAACTAAATCCAATCATCTATATGATAACTCTAATATTCATCTACCATTAATCTCATATAATAACCATATTTGCTTCAAAAGATCTCATCTTTAATCAACATGCATTTGATCTAGACTCATCCTAGCAATATATAACCATATTTTACTCCATATAGGCCTAGACCAAATATTGCAACATCAAACCTATCAATCTTATCTATTCATGCTTTTCATGCTAGACTTCATGCATGATAGAACCACTAAAAATTTAACCTTATTTAAAATAGTAGAGTCAAGCCTCAAATACTCTTTAGCGACACAAATAAGAGCAAAGGTGGTGCATTTGATGCTTGGTGGAGTTCACTTAAAAAGAATAGTTGATTGGTTCCTCTTGGTTTCCTTGGTTTGAAAGTCACCAACAACAGGTGGAAAATTAGCCCCCTTTTGACCGTAATTTAGGAGAATAAAATGAGAAGAATTGAATAAAAGTTGATGAAGATTGAAGAGTTGCTTACCTTAGGGTTGGGTTTTTATTTTGGTGGTGATTGGAGTTGAGATGGCCGAATTCTTGGAAAGGGTTGGCGGATGGAATTTTCATACAGTAGGGGTGCTTAGGGTTTGATAGAAGGTTGGTTTGATGAAGGAAATAGGTTAGGTTTATGTGTTTTGATGTTTGGAAGAGTTGCACCTTGTGTTGGACACTTGATCAAACAACAAGAAAAAATGATAGCTTTTTTTCCTCTTGTTGTGGCCAAGTTTGAGTAGTGTTTAGAAGGGGTTTATGGCTGGTTTTTGGTTGCTAATATGGCTGAAATAATGAGAAGAAAAAGGGAAGAATATAGGCTGAATTTTGGTTAGGCTTTGGGCTAAAATAGGAGAAGGAAAAATGAGATCTTTTGTGTTTTAGTTTTGGCTAACCTAGAGAGAGTTTAAGCAGGAATTTTGGTGTAGGTTTATGTGTGATTGGTGGCCAAAATTGTGGAGAAATAATAGGAGAATTTCCTATGTTTATTTCGCTAAACGAAATTTAATTGGTTTAAACTACTTAGAATAGGTTTATCCTATATTTTAGAGAGTTTAAGAGAAACTACATTACCTATCAAGGTGGCGGCTAAGGCATCCTTTTTTTTTCAGAAATTTTAAGTATGAACAAAGGATATTAAACAAAGAAATAATTTAATTAAAACCCTAATTTACTTTAGGCAAAAATAAGTAGTTAAAGGATAATTATATTTAGAGATAAAATCTGATTTTTAGAAGATAAAGTTGAAATTTCTTTCTCCCTATTCCCTATTTTCGAAACTAGCATAATCCATAGAGATATTTGTGTAAATTAAAAATTCAACATTATCTCATTATTTCAAACTCAAATTCTTTAATGAAAAACAATTTGGGGAGACATATCTCCTATTAAAAATGATGGCTAAAATGTAGCTTCCAAGATAAATATTTCTATATTTTATTTCCTTAATAAATCCTTTAGATAATAGCTTTAAAATTTTCAGATTTTGAAATATTTAAAATCCTTAAAATATTAAGATAAAATATGAACATATGAAAAAAATAGGAATTTAATTTGCTTTAATTCTTCTTATCAAAAGCCTAAAATAATCACATTCCTATATTTTAGGAAGTGGAAAACTAAGGTGGCGGCTAGCCCTAGAAATTTCAGCCATAAGGAGAAAAAATAGGGGAAAAAGAAATAAATTAGGGAAAAGAAAGAAAAGGCTTGCAAGAGTTGGGATTTGAACTCAAGTCACCAAGGAATACACACCAACCTCTCACCACTATTCCACAGTAACTCTTATGTAAATATTCTTCAAATAAATTCCCATAACTCCTACTCAACTCAATTCATTATTCTTCCATAAAATTCTACTCCATAAGAATAAAAGCTCTATCATCTAATCCAACACAACTACATCTAACTAAATGTTAGTGTTGTGCCTTAGAGGCAATCACATGTTCCATGTATATTGCATAATAATTAATAAAAGAGGCATTCTTTATCTTTCAGTTTAATTGTTATATTTGAATATGCGTATAAACTGTTTGATAAAGTCCCTAGAACAACATAGGATTAAGGAAATCAAGATAGAGATCATGATGTAAGATTCCTACTACACTATGTAGTGTTTGTGGTTGAATAATCCCCAGTCATAGAATTAATAAGACGGAACATTATTAATATGCCAAGATTAGCACATGTTATATCCCTTGATTGGATCAAGCGGTGGTTCTCATAACTGTGAGTATTGTGATACTCAGGATTAATATGTTGATGCTTGTTATATGAACAAGTTTATTAGATGACCTAGCTATGAGATAATCACTTAGATAAGCTATTGAGTGTCAATGATAGAATTTCATTATAGCAAGTGTGCAAGTATCCTTAGACTTGAGATCTCCAAGGTATTTTGTTTATCGAGCGTTGCACTTTGATTCTAATCTTTGGAGTCTTACAAGCACCGCCTATGGGATAGATATTGATTACAATGTAAAGTAAAGGAAAATAGCTGAGAGGGTCAATAAAGGATTCACCACTCCAATTAGCAGTAGAGTATATCTTAGAGCCACTTGTAGAAATCATTACTTATGAAGTCCTTGGCGAAGATGACTATGTGTTAGAAATAGTTTCAAATTTGATATACATATCGAGTAATGGATTTCTTGAACAAGTACTAAAATATTCAGGCCAAAATTAATAATATTCTAGATGGAGATGACACTAATTCCATGCTCTAGACCGAATGAGATATAATATGGTAAAAGGAGTATATTGCACTGGTTATTTACTATTGAAATGTTCACGTCAAGCCACTTAACTTTCTGGACTTTTGGGTGATCAAGAGTTATTGCTAGATGTCGCTCTTGATATGCTAAATATGAATTTATTAATTAGAGAATTAATAAATTAATTCTATATTTTATTTAGGGTTATTAATTCTAAAGTTAATAGAATTAATTCATATTATGCTACCAATAAGACGAGGAAACCTAGTGGGTCACACACAATAAAGGTTTAGATGCTTAATATATATTATTTGATAATATTATGGGGTTAATTAAGAGAAAAAAAAATATTTATAGGTGAATTATAAGTTTGGTATAATTCATGGGACTTGGTTGCAAATTATATAAACTTCAAGGGCCCAATTGTAGACATTGGATCTTGTAGGACCTAATTGCAATTAAGACAAATCCTAAAACTATAAATAAGAGAATTTGTTCCCTTGTGAAAGATGTTGGAATAACAGAGGAGATAGGCGGACGTTCTTCTCCTTCTTCTTCCCTATTCTTCTCTAATTAACTCTTGCCCATTCTCTACTACTAGCATAGTTTTGAGCGGGCTTCATGAGGAATTCAACCTTGTATGGATTACGACTCGAGACAATCTTGCTCTTGGATTGTTGTGGCGTAAGGTCGATGATCAAAGCAAAGCAGTTGGCGCAAGAAAAGCTTTTTGTTTTCTGCCATAAAAGATAATCTTCGTTTCCTTCCTCTGTTCCCATTTTAATTTCAAACACGCAATCCTTAGGCATGGATTTCATAGTTATTTCCACTGCGTTCTTATTTCATAAGCATGATAAAATCCCAACAGTGGCATCAAAGCCTTCATGTTTGTGTTTTAATAGGTCTTTAATCGCTTTGGAATCATTTCTGAGCATGTAAACTTTATGATCATGGTGATTGTTTGTTTACTACTTTGTATGGTGTATCGGGTTTTCTTGTTTGAAGAGTCTTTGGGTCATTGAAAAGTGGCGGGAAGTTGTTTCCATGTGGGTCTCTATTTTGGCGTAAGATTTTTTGCAATCAAGCTTTTGATCCAACAATTTGGACTGTTGTTTAAATTGTGATATTGATTACAATTGGTTGTTAATATTGATTAACAATGCTTGATATCGAAATTGTTTTGAATGGTATGGAAATAACGTTGTTGTTCATGGAAAATTTATAGCTAGCAAAATTCGGGAAAGAAGATGAATAGTAATTTTTTTGCCTCCAAAGCACACCTGGCGCCGAGTATGTTTGACCCACCTAGCACCAGGTACACTCTATTCTTCCCCTTTGCATGCCTCCAAAGCAAACCTGGCGCCAGGTATGTTAGACCAACCTGGCGCCACGTGCACTTTGTTCCAGCACTGTTTTATAAAAAAAAAAAAAAATTAAGGTTTTTTTTTTCTTAAATAGGTTTTAATGATGATTAGAATTTATTTGAACCCCATGATTTTGGATAAAATATTTTCAAAATTATATATAAGACCCACAATTTTCCAAAAATTTGATTTCGGCTAAGAACTTTCTAAAATTTGATTTTGGACCCAGATTTCTCCAAAATGCTTATTTTTTATGTTTGTGCATTAGATGCTTTATATGCTATATTTTTAAGCAGGTTTTGTTGGCATAGTGGATGGTTATAGACTAAGACCAAACTTATTTGTTCATGCATCTTTATCGCTTTGTTTTATTTAAATAGGGCCTGCGCATTCTGCCTTATCTCAAAATTCTTGTATAATTCTCTTCTCATTTAACTCCCCTTGAATGTAACTTGAGGTTTCTTTCTTTCGAAAATTATGTAATTAATTTATATAGGTTAGATTGAGGTAGAATTTACTTTTACAAGATTTTGAAGACGTCAATCAAAACGAAGAGAGATGGTAAGACATTCTAATTAAATCATGCATGAACACATAGGGTTTGTGAAACCCCAGTCGAAACCAACCTTAGAGTAAGGGGGTTGGGATGCATATCATACTTTATTGCATGTTTAAATATATTTTTATATGATTTTATATGCATTGAATTTGTGTTTTATAGTCTAGAGGGCTTGATTATGATTATTGAGTGAGAAGGGAAAAATGGTAGTTTTTGCATGAGGTGGAAAGAAGGGTGATAGCTTGAGGATTGAATAGGAAATATTTTTAGAAAGAAAATAAGAACAAGAGTTGTTGTATTTAGTGGTTAGAGCTATGGAATTAATTCTTAAGGTCTTAGGTTCAAATTCCATCATAAGAGCTTTAACTTGATTAAATTTTATTTTTGCTTGGGAAGTGTTATTTTTGGCCTTATGTGCTTTGGAGTAGGGTAGAGATGTTGTTCTAAGAGAGACATGATATGAGTATCCTAATCCTACTCTTTTGCCCTACACAAAATCCCTAAGGGGAATTCATTTCCTCTTGATCCTTAATTTTCCCTATTTCTCAATCCATTAGGATGTTCAATTTGTTCAAGCGAATTTTATTCTAGGAAAATTCCAGCAATGTGCTGTGGCTTTGAAGGTTCAAAGTCTTAGAGAAAGACATCTTATGGACCGAAACCATGGAAGAGGGGGAAGGATTTCAAGTGAATTAATTTCCCTAGTGAACTCTCTAAAACTTCACTCTAGTTAGGTTCATTTTCCTTCATGCATAGAACTGAAAATTTTCCAACTTCTTGTGCCTTTAAGGTGTCAAAATTCTCAGCCATTATTTCCTCCCAAATGCTTCCAGAAAATGGCCCTTTTGATTAGCTTGGAACCTGAATTTTTCTGGCCATTTTTGGATTGCACAAAAGCTGTGCAAAACCAGAAAAATCCCTGGGCAAAATTGCAGCTTTGGAGGTCCGAAACTAAGCAGTTTTCTTTCAATTTTTGTTCAGCATCTTAGCCACATTTTTCCTCCATAAAGAAGGCTGGAAACCAGCCTTGAAAGACCCCTAAAAACACCTTCAAACTCTCTGCAAGCTGACTGGAAAATGGCAGCAAAAAACTGCCCAGAAAATTCCAGTCTTGCGAAAATTCTGTGCAGGAAAACTTTCCAGCTTTGTTTCCTAATTCATCCTTAGCCGAAACCTCAGTTTTCATCTGCACAAACCCTCCTTAAACAGCCATGAGCTGAACTCCATTGTCCTCCCCAAGCTTCTGCACGAAATTCAGATAGGGCTACTCGAAAATCTCTCCAACAAATCTCTGCAATCATGCTTGATTAGTTACCAAAATTCCAGCCACAGAATTTAACAACCTTCCATAAAATATTCCTCAAACAACTAGACCTTTCCTACACCATTATACTCCTTATTTTCGGTCACCCTTAGCCTCCTTCGACCAGCTTCCATCCAGCCAAAATACTGCACAAGCAGACGGCCATGGCAGCCTCCAAAAAGCTCTCCAATAATCAAAGATATTCTTGTCATATTTAGTTTCTAAATTTGCTTCCCAAAAATATTCTTTAAGGATTTCAACAACTAACCTTTCCTTTTCCCTTCCAAACCAGAAAATCATCTTCCAAAACCCTACAAGAAATTTGGCAGCCCTAATCCCTACAGAAATTCGGCAGCCTCCAATCCCAAAAACTCTCTATTCTCTTCAACCTTCAAGAACACATAGCACACCAAGAACACCTAATCCTTCCTTTCACCTAATACCTCTCTAAATCACTTCAAACTTCTTCTAAAAATTCCAAATTTCATCTATACACTACCATGAGTTCATCCATACCATTTTTAACATCAAACTCCAAAATCCAACTCGCACTTCAAGAACACCTTCAAGGTAGGTTTATTCAATCAACTTCATCTTTGCTAATCATCAATCTCTAATGAACATATATATGTTTAAGCAGGCTAATGAACTTTCTTCTTCTCTTCTCTCTCTCTCTCTCTCTTTCTTGACCGAACATTCCCTCCCTCTTGGCCGAATGATTGCATCAACCATGGCCATGCTTCCTTCATCTTCTTTGGACGAATTTAGACATCTAGGAGTTGAGATCCATTCGAAACTCCTTCAAGGTATTCATCGATTAAGTAAGCCTTTTTAACCCTTCTTTTAAATTCTAGATTCATGTCTCTAGGATGATGTTCACAGAAGATGAATCATGAATAGGGTTGAGTATATATTGTTGTGATGAGTTGAGAGTGAAGCATGAATATATGTATGAATATGTTGGAGATGGGATTTATGCATGAATGGATTATGTTGGTTGATTGTATGGTGTTTTAGGGTTTAGTGCATGTCTCCATGTTATAGGTAATATTTGTGATCAAGTATGCTATAGATTATGTCACCTTTGGTGAATAGGATTTATATTCATGTTGGATTATTGAAGCCATGATTATATTTATGCTAGTAGAGGTTAGATCATGTCTTGATAAATTTAGATCTATGGTTATATGCATAATTTGGATGATTTGATGAATGGAAGGGTTGTATATGTTCATGATTGTGGTTAGCCATAGAAATATGATCATGTTCTAGTTGTCCCTAACCTAAATTTTATTTCATTAATAAAATATTTAATATTATGATTTTGCTAGAAAATTCGAAAAACCCTAGAAAGTGGATTTGAATTGCTAAAAAGATATTTTAGCCAAATAAATGGTAGCTTTTATTCAAGAAATAAAATATATAGATAATATATAAAATGATAAAATCAACTAAAGCCTTTTATGAAAATAATCATAATAAGTAAAATATTTATTATTAAAAAAAATTTAATTATTACCTTTTAATCAAAACCTATTAAAGTCTATTTATTATCTTCCAATCAAGACCCATTAAATTTTATTTTCAACTAATTTTAGCTAGCAATTATTTTCAAACAATTAATTATTAATAAATCATTATTTTACATAATACCTAAGACTATTCACCAATTAAACTCTGAATTTAGCTTAGCAAGATTTAAACCTTTAACTTATTAGTACTTATTTCCCAAAATATTAATTATTTAAAATATCAAATTAGGCTTAACTTATAAACCTATTTATTTATCGTTTGTCCTTAAAGCTTGGGACACTAGGATCATGGTAGTAGTGGGTTGAGTTGTTTAAATTGAGAAAGTGAATTTTGGCTTGAGTTTGATTGTGGTTTATATTTACCTCAGGTGGGGTTAGCAGTTGAAGAACTTTATTTTATCTTGAGCTAAGAATCAAGTAAGCTCCTGCATAAAACCCGATTGATGTAAAATGTTTATTATGGCAAGCCAAATGTAGAGTGCATCGAAGCTCAGTTCTTCAAAGGCAATTGAGGATTAACTTCTTTCTTATGTCAGACAAACAAACTATTTGAAAATCAATAAGCAGATTTACTTAAACTCAAAACTTTTTCCAAAACTGATTTTGACAAAGACTTTGGAAACCCTTAATTGTCATTTTCATGTGGAACGGTGTTTTGTTCATTTTCTCCCAAGTGGGAAACGTCGTTGAGTACTCAATAAGGGTAGACTATTAGGACTAGTCTTTGAAGGGCTAGGGTAAGTCTCTTAGTAGGTGGCCATCTCTGAGGGGTGAGTCATTCACGGATAAGATGTCAATCCAGTAGGTTGTGTCGGTCCGAGCTAGCAGTTGTTTATTTTTCAGTTAAGTGACCGTGTTTTGCCAGAATGGAATGGACACCCGGTTGTTGTTTGGGTATAGAGAAGGAGCAGTATCTTGCTCAGTAGGCCGATCACCTACCTTTTGTCAGTCTATACAAAGTGTCGGCATTCTGACCAGTTATGGGGCCCAACGTGTGGTAACCCATGACCACCTTTTTGAGTGGTTGATTTTATTGATTATGCATAGTTGGAAAAGCCAAAACACCACTCTTTCTTTTGACTAATGTTTATTGCTTGCCAGTATTTCTCTTATAAAGGTTTTATATTTTGCATTCACGAGCTATTTCCACTGAACACTTAAAGCACACACGGACTTACTGAGATTTCTGTCTCATCACCATTTTACCATGATTTCAGGTCGATCCTACTGTGGGGATGAGTAGCTAGATATTGCTTGCCTTGGAAGACTTTTTGATAAATTTATTTTGTGTAATGCTTTGGGGATATGAGAGTGGATAAATTTTATTATGGATTTGTTTATGGCATTCTTAGATTTATTCTTGGGTTGTAATAAATTTTAAGTTAAAGTATTATTTTTATTTCACTCTTTTATTTGTGTGACCTAGTTATAAAGACCCCTTGTCCATTGGACGGAGCGACATCCCCGGCCCTGGAGGGCCTAGGTAGCGGGGTGTTACAGGGTTGACCATATTAATTTCCTTGATGGCTTGAGAAAATTAATCTAGAGAGTCCATAACCATGCCACATAGTTGTTTATTATCATGTTTATTAATTTATGCTGCTTATTGATAAATTGAATGCATGCCAAATGATGAGACAACTAAAAGCAATAAATCCCTCAAATAATATTAAATCTAATGCCTTCTATTAATATAGTAAGAACGAGCGCTCTTTTTGAGACCAGGTTGTTGGGCATACCCAAGCATACTCGACATTGAGTATGTTCAAGTTATGGAATTTAATTCCAAATTAATGGGTTGGGTTTTAACTAATTTCTTTATCTAAGTTGGGCTAACCCAAGCATAAAGAATATTAGAGGCAAGGTTGGGATAGTATTAAATACTTTAATGATTAAAAGATATTAATCATCAAATGAAACAGTAGTTACACTTGATGTAATTAGTATTGGATACCTACCACTGAACTTAAGAGTAGCTTGTTGGGCAAACCCAAGGTCATTCTTAAGGAATTTAGATACTGGTCCACTAGGAAAGCTTCTAATGGGCTTTCCCGAGTTAACAGTGGGGCCTATTGATTTGAGCAAAATAGTGAAATAAAAATGCGTTTAATTATAGACCTAATTACTTGCATATCATAAGCATATACATGTTCTAATTACAATATCTTTACATTTACGTCACTTGCATCATGTCGACAAACCTAAACCTATGTAGCATCTTGGAAATAAAAAAGCTCACCGAATCAAACTATTTGGATTGGTATAGAAACTTGAAAATCTTTCTTAAGTCGGAAAAATTGCTCTACGTGCTAGATGCTCCTATTCCGCGACCTCTAACCTAAGATGCTCTTGCTGATGAGCATGCTGTCTATAAGAAGCACAAGGAGGACAGTGACACTGCATCATGTATTATGCTGGTGTCAATGACTCCTGAGTTACAAAAATAGCATGAGCATATATGGATGCTTAAACCATTATCTTCAATCTTAAAGAGCCGTTTGATAAACAAGCTAGAACTGAAAGATATGAGATCTTTAAGCAATTGTTCTATTCTAAGATAGTTCAGTGTGCTTCAATGACCACTCATGGGCTGCAAATATTGGGCTATATTGAAAAGTTTGGGTCTCTTGGTTTCGTAATGGATCACGATTTAAGTGTTGACTTAATTCTACAATTATTACCAAGTAGCTTTTCACAATTTGTGATTAACTACCATATGAACAATATTGAAATCACCATACCTGAGCTTATCAAATTGCTTAAAACTGCTGAATCATCTATGAAGACGGATGATAAGGTGATCTTGCTAGTAGGTTCTTCGTCTTTTAAGAAGAAAGTTCCCAAGAAGAAGAATAATAATCCTACCAAGCCCAAAGGAGGTGTGAAGAAGAAGGAAGTAGCCACTAAAGGCCCATGTCATCATTGTGGCAAGATGGGCCATTGGAGGCGCAACTGCAAAACCTACTTAGAGACCGTGAAAGAAAAGAAGGAGAAGGAGAAGCTTGTAAGCACTTCTACTTCTACTCCTGGTATATTTATGATTGAGATTAATACTGCTATTAGTAATGAGATATAGGTATTGGATATCAGTTGTGGATCTCATTTATACAATAATTTGCAAGAACTAAAGGACAGCAGAAGGCTAGAAAAAGGCAATATGGACCTTCTAGCTGCAAATGGAGCAAAGGTTGCTGCACTAGCTGTGGGGACTTATAATCTTAATCTACCTTTTGGATCAATTTTAGAATTTCAAAATTGCTATTTTGTATAAGTTTTATTGAAAAATATTATCTCAGTTACTTGTTTAGACTTATTAGATGTCATTTAAATTTTAAGAATAAACGTTGTTCTTTTTCATTAAATGATATCTATTATGGTTCTGCAACTTTGATTAATGGTTTATATGTTCTAGACATGGATAATTCAGTTCTCAATACAAATGTAAAGAAATAAAGAAAAGATAACTAAATCTCATCTTACTTATGGCATTATCGTTTAGACCATGTAAATGAAAAGTGCGTGTCTAAGTTGTACAAGCTGGGTGACTTAGGGTCATTCAATTATGAATCATATGATACATGCGAATCTTATTTACTTGATAAAATGGCTAAAACACCATTTTTTGGAAAAGGAGAAATGGCTAAAGAGTTATTAGAACTAATATATATAGATGTATGTGACCTAATGTCTATACAAGCAAGAGGAGGTTATCACTACTTTATAACCTTCATCGATGACTATTCATGATATGGGTATTTGTATTTAATGAAATACTAGTCTAAAGCATTTGATAAGTTCAAAGACTTCAAGAATGAATTAGAGAAACAACTTGGAAAAAGTATTAAAACTCTTAGATCTGATCGAAGAGGTGAATACTTAAGTCAAGAGTTTCTAAGTTATCTTAGAGATAATGGGATATTATCTCAATGGACTCCTTATGAGCTGTTCTTTAGTAAGAGACCAAAGTTATCTTATTTAAGGATTTGGGTTGCCTTACTTTTGTTAAAAAGGCAATGTCAGAAAAATTTGAAAGTAAGTCTGATAAATATTTGTTTGTTGGATATGCGAAAAATTTCTTTGGATATTACTTCTATCTTCCTACTGAAAATAAAAATTTTATTTCGAAACATGCTGTCTTATTAGAGAAGGAGCACATGTTTAAAGGAGATAGTCGGTGCAAGCATGAACTTAGTGAAGTTCAAGAAGAACAAACAAATATTGATCAATCTTCTGAACCTACACTTATTGATGAACATTCTAACACACAAGAACCTTGTAGGTCGAGTAGGATTCGAGTGGTGCCTGAGAGATATGAATTTCTTATAAGTGACCAAAATAATGTACTGCTAATAGAAGAAGATGAGCCTACTACTTACAAGAACGTTCTGAATAGTTTAGAATATGACAAATGGCTTGAAGCCATGAAGTCAGAAATGGATCAATGTATGACAACCAAGTATGGACTTTGCTTGATCCACCCGAAGGAATTAAGCTTATAGGGTGCAAATGGATTTTCAAGAAGAAAACTAACATAGATGGTAATATGGTTACCTATAAGGCACGTCTAGTTGCAAAAGGTTATAGACAACAGCAAGGTGTTAATTATGATGAAACTTTTTCACCAGTCACTATATTAAAATCCATAAGAATACTCCTAACACTTGCCGCTCATTACGACTATGAGGTCTGGCAAATGGATGTGAAAATAGTTTTCCTTAATAGAAACCTGATCAAGGAAGTGTATATGACACAACCTGAAGGTTTCACATCCAAAGATGGCACAAAAGTTTACAAGTTGCAAAGGTCCATCTATGGACTTATGCAAGCATCTAGGAGTTGGAACATCTATTTTGATGAGACAATTAAAGAATTTGGTTTTATTCAAAATATGGATGAACTTTGTTTGTATAAGAAGGTTAGTGGTAGTGCAGTTGTTATCTTATTGGTTTATATAGATGACATATTGCTAATAGGAAATAATGTTTCCACTCTTCAATCTGTAAAGATTTAGTTATCCAAGATGTACTTCATGAAAGACTTTAGAGAAGAAACCTATGTTCTGGGAATAAGGATCTATAGAGATAGATCAAGGTGGTTGTTAGGTCTTTTACAGTCTACATACATAGATAAAGTGCTGAAGAGGTTCAGTATAGATCAATCTAAAAGAGGATTCTTACCTATGACACATAGAGTAAGCCTTTGAAAGTCGATGTCTCCAAAGACACAAGTTGAAAAGGATCATATGAGTAGAATTCCGTATGTTTCGGCAATTGGGTCTATCATATATGCTATGATATGTACTAGGTCTGATGTATCATGTGCTCTTAGCTTGATAAGCAGATACCATTCTGACCCTGGAGAGAGTCATTGGGTGGATGTAAAGAATATCCTGAAGTACTTACAAAGGACTAAGGATGTATTCTTAGTATATGGAGATAGTGATTTGCAAGTAAGAGGGTATACTGATGCTAGCTTTCAGTCTGATAAGGATGACTACAAATCACAATCTGGCTACGTGTTCACGTTAGGTGGTGGGGCAGTAAGTTGGAAAAGTTTCAAATAAGAGACTCCTGCCGATTCGACAACTGAAACAGAGTACACAGCGGCTTCCAAAGCAGCTAAAGAAGCAGTGTGGATCAAGAAGTTCGTCACTGAACTTGGAGTGGTGCCTTGTATTGTAAATCTGATACTTTTGTATTGTGACAACAATGGAGCCATCGCACAAGTAAAGGAACCACAATCTCTTCAACGATCCAAGCATGTACTCAGATGCTAACATCTTATTAGAGAGATCATAGATAGGTGAGATGTAAAGATAGAGAGAATGACCACGGATCAAAACATAGCTGAGCCACTTACTAAAGTACTTTCCCAGAAGAAATATGACAAACATGTTCAGTCATTCGGTATTCGATATATGAATGATTAGGTCTAGTGCAAGTGGGAGATTGTTAGTGTTGTGCCCTAGAGGCAATCACTTGTACCATGTATATTGTATAATAATTAATAAAAGAGGCATTCTTTATCTTTTAGTTTGATTGTTATATCTGAATATGCGTATAAACTGTTTGATATTATCCCAAGTACAACACAGTATTAAGGAAATCATGACAGAGACCATGATGTGAAATTCCTACTACACTATGTAGTGTTTATGGTTGAATAATCCTTAGTCATAGTATTAATGAGATGAGACTTTATTAATACGCCAAGACTAGCACATGTTATATTCCCTGATTGGATCAAGCGGTGGTTCTCATAACCGTGAGTATTGTGATACTTAGGATTAATATGTGGATGCTTATTATATGAACAAGTTCATTAGATGACCTAGCTATGAGATAATCACTTGGATAAGCTATTGAGTGTCAGTGATAGAATCTCATTGTAGCAAGTGTGCAAAAATCCTTAGACTTGAGATCTCTAAGGTATTTTGTTTTTTGAGCGTTGTACTTTAATTCTAATATTTGGAGTCTTACAAGGACCACATATGAAATGGATATTGGATACAATGTAAAGTAAAAGAAAATAGCTAAGAAGGTTAATAAATGATTCACCACTCCTAATAGTAGAAGAGTATATCTCAGGGTCACTTGTAGAAAATCATTACTTATGAAGTTCTTGGCCAAGGCGATTATGTGTTGGAAATAGTTCTACATTTGATACACATATCAAGTAATGAATTTCTTGAATAAGTACTAAAATATTCAGGCTAGAATTAATAATATTCTGGATAGAGTTAGCACTAATTCCATGCTATAGAACGAATGAGATATAGTATGGTGAAGGGAGTTTATTACACTGGTTATTTGCTATTGAAAGATTCATGTTAAGCCACTTGACTTTCTGGACTTCTGGGTGATCAAGAGTCATTGTTAGATGTTGCTCTTGATATGCAAAATATATATTTATTAATAGAGAATTAATAAATTTATCCTATATTTTATTTAGGATTACTAATTCTAAAGTTTTTAGAATTAATTCATATTATACTACCAATAAGACCAAGAAACCTAATGGGTCTTACACAATAAAGATTTGGATGCTCAATATATATTATTTGATAATATTATGGGGTTAATTAAGAGAAAAATATATATTTATAGGTGAATTATAAGTTTGTTATAATTCACGAGACTTTTTTGCAAATTATATAAACTTCAAGTGCCCAATTGTAGACATTGGATCTTGGAGGACCTAATTGTAATTAAGACAAATCCTAAAACTATAAATAAGAGAATTTGTTCCCTTGTGAAAGACGTTGGAATAACAGAGAAGAGAGGTAGACATTCTTCTTCTTCTTCTTCCCTATTCTTCTCCAGTTAACCGTAGCCCCTTCTTTTCTATTAGTATAGTTTTGAGCGAGCTTTGTGAGCAATTCAATCTTGTGTGGATTATTACTAGAGATAATCCTACTCTTGGATTGTTGTGGTATAAGGTGGACGATTGAAGCAGAGGAGTTGGTGCAAGAAAAGTTTTTTGTTTTCAACCATAGAAGGTAATCTCCGTTTCCTTCCTTTATTCCCGTTTTAATTGAAAACACGTGACCCTTGGGCATGGATTTCATAGTTATTTCCACTGCATTCTTATTTGATAAGTATTATGAAATCCCAACACTAAATAAATCCATGAAATATCAAACATATAAATCACATATACTTCATAAAAATAGTTCAAATTTGTCAAATACAATATAAGATGCTATACTATACATGACTTTTTCCATGAACTAATGGTGGTTTAAATCTGGGTATTATATCCTCTCCCCCTTTAGAGAATTTCGTCCCAAAATTCAGGGCATTACATATTGGAAGTAAATTCAGATATCTGTTTTTTTTCCTAATATTTAGTCTCCCATGTCGCATCCTGAGTACCGTGTGATCCTACAAAATCTTCACCATGAGTATTTGCTTTTTCCTAAACATCTTGACACTTCGATCCAAAACCTTAATTCGTTTCTCGACAGAGCTTAGATCAAGTTGCAGAATTAATGGCTTTTCATTCAATACATGCTTTAGATTAGGGTTGTACTTCTTCAACTGGGACACATGGAAAACATCATGAATTCCGACTAACCTTTTTGGCAACTCCAACTGGTATTCTACAGGTCTAATCTTTTCAATCACTGAAAATGGTCCTAAATACCTAGGACTCAATTTTCCTCCTTTAGGATGCTTCAAAATTCCTCTACTAGGCATTAGCTTCAGAAAGGTCTAATATCCTACTTAAAACTCTAATTCCCTTCTTTTGTTGTCTATATAACTTTTCTGTCAGCTCTGCACGACTTTCAGCCTTTCTCTTATCATCTTTACTTTATCTGTCATTTCCTCATTAGTCACTTCACCAGACTTGCTAATTTGTCCATCCTCAGTCTAACCCCAATACAACGGTACTTGGCATTTTCGTCCATGCAATGCTTCGTAGGGTGCCATTCCAATTGACGCTTGATGACTGTTGTTATATGCCAACTCAACATAAGGTATACAATCTAACAACTTGTCCACAAAGTCCAACACACAAGCTCTAAGCGTATCCTTTAATATCTGGATCACTTTTTTAGACTATCTATCAGTCTGCAGATGAGCAGAAGTACTGAGTTTTAGAGTCGTTCCTATTAGCTCCTGAAACATGGTCCAAAATCACGAAGTGAATCTAGGATCCCTATTGGACAGAATGCTCGATGGTACCCCATGCAATCTACCAACTTCCCGAATATAAGTTTTAGCCAACTTCTCAATCGAATCCTTAATGTTTATTGGAATAAAATGCATAGTCTTGGTCAATCGGTCAACCACAACCCAAACGGCATCCTTTAAAGTCTTCAACATAGGCCGTCCAGTTACGAAGTCCATCATCACCTCTTGCCACTTCCACTCAAGAATAGGCAACAATTGTAGTAATCTAGTTACCTTCTTATGTTCCGCCTTTACTTTTTGATAAGTCAAGCAAGTAGAGACATATTGCGCCATATCACTCTTCATCCCTGGCCACCAATAGGCATTCCTTAAATCTTGGTACATTTTCACTTCTCTAGGATGGATAGTATACTTGCTTACGTGAGCCTCATCCATTATTTTCTTCTCAATACTCGATCATTCAGTACACAGATCTGTTCCCGAAAATATACACTCCTGCTTCATCAGTTTGGAACTCCTTATTTTCTCTTTTGACTTCCTTTTCTTTAAAAGTCTGAAATTCTTGATTGGTCCACTACACATAAAAAATCTCTTGCCTCAGCTCAGGTTTTAACTTTAAGTAGCACAAGTTGATCTTTCCTTCTCCCACTTCTGCCTTTCGCTTCAAAAGTTCTTACACTATTTGAACTTCCTGCGTCCTCATACTAGCCATTCTCACCTTCTGACTCAGCGCGTCAACTACCACGTTGGCTGTCCCCGGATGGTAGTTAATTGGATACTAATACACTTCCAAAAATTCCATCCACCTGTGCTATCTTAAATTTAAGTCATTCTATGTGAAGATGTACTTTAAGCTCTTACGGTCCATGAAGACTTCGTATTCTGCTCCATATAAGTAGTGTCACCACTTCTTTAGGGCAAACATTATTGCAGCCAACTCCATGTCGTGCGTCAAGTAGTTAACCTTATGCAACTTCAGCTTCTTCGAGGCATAGGCTATAACTTTTCTATCTTGCATCAACACTACCCCTAGTCCTTCCTTAGAGGCATTCATGTGCAAGGAATAGGATTTACTTTCCTTGGGTAAACTCAATACCGGTGTAGACATCAATCTTTTCTTAAGCTCTTCGAAACTCTTTTCGCACTTATCATTCTAGGCATACGACACGTCCTTCCTTAGAAATCGAGTCATCGGTATAGCCAGCATAGAAAATTTCGTGATAAATCGACGGTAGTACCTAGTCAATCCAAGGAAACTTCAAATTTCAGTTAAACTTTTTGGTTGCTTCTAATTTATAATAGCTTCGACCTTTCCAGATCTACCTTGATTTCATCTTTGATATCACATGCCCAAGAAATGCTACTGAACCTAGCCAAAACTCATATTTGCTAAACTTAGCAAAGAGTTTTTGCTCTCTCAACTTCTCCAGCACTAACTTCAAATGCTTGACATGCTTCTCGGGACTTTTAGAGTAGACTAAGATATCATCTATAAGCACCACTATGAACTTATCCAGGTACAACTGGAAAACTCTATGCATAAGATCTATGAAGATGGCAGGTGCACTGGTTACTCTAAACGGCATTACTAAAAACTCGTAGTATCCATATCTAGTGTTGAAAGCTATTTTAGATATATCCTCCTCCTTAATCTTCACTTGATAATAGCCTTGCTGGAGATCCAACTTGAAAAAGTAACAAGAACCTTGCAACTGATCGAACAACTAATCAATCAAAGGCATGGGGTATTTGTTCTTAATCATGAGGTTATTCAACCCTTTATAGTCTATACACAACCTTAACATTCCATCTTTCTTCTTTATAAATAACATCGGGGATCCCCAAGAGGAAGTACTCAGCCTTATATATCCTTGTCATGCTAGCTCCTCTAACTGCTCCTTTAATTCTTTCAATTCCACAGGCGCTATCCGATAGGGAGTCTTCAATACAGGCTCAGCTCCGAGAACTAATTCTATGGTGAACTCAACTTCTTGTAGATGTGGAAGAGAAGTGAGTTTAGCCGAGAATACGTATGCAAAATCTTTTACCACGTCGGTACTTTCCAACGTGCATTGAACTTTTGGCTTATTAATTAGGTAAGCCAAGTATCCTATACAGCCCCTTTTCAGCATCTTTCCTGCCTTCATTCCTGTTATCAAGAATTTCAACTCTTTCACCTTCTTTCCATTAAACTCCAACACGTCACATCTCGGTCTATCTAACTGCACTATCTTTACTTTACAACCTACCTTTTCTCCATACCTTGCTAACCAATCCATACCCAGAATTAGATTGTAATAATTGATAGGTAGGATTAGGAGATCTGCCTTCAAAATCTCTTTCCCAACTATGATGTCACACCATTTGCAAGGTATCTCTTAATTTTCCACTGCACAAACTCTTTTTACACTAGAGGGTACTACACTAACAAACTCCTATTCGCACTACGGCCAATTATTCATGTATCTAATATCGAATGACTCAACATGCCTATCATATTTTTTTCTGGGATAGTGCTTTTATAAATAGGTCAGCTATGTTCTCATCCATGGGAACTCTCTATATCTTTACATCCATTCTATCTATGATCTCCCAAATCAGGTGATAGCATTGTAGCACGTGTTTGGATTGTTGGTGAGACTGTGACTCCTTTGCTTGTGCAATGGCTTCGTTGTTGTCACAATATAAAGGTATTGGGCCATTAATGCTAGGGACCATACCCAGTTCCATCATGAACTTCTTGATCCAAACGGCTTCCTTAGCTACTTCAGAAGCGGCTATATACTCAGCTTCTGTCGTAGAGTCGGCAATAGTCACTTGCTTGGAACTCTTCCAGCTTATTGCCCATTCGCACAACGTGAACACGTGCCTAGATTGTAATTTGAAATCATCTTTGTCAGATTGAAAATTGGCATCAGTATACTCGTTTTCCAAATCACCTTCTCCATGTACCAAGAACACATATTTAGTCTTTCGCAAGTACTTAAGGATATTCTTTACAACCATCTAATAATCCTCACCAGGGTCAAAATGGTATTTTCTCGTCAAACTGAGAGTACAGGATACATCAGGCTTTGTACATATCATAGCGTACATGATAGATTTAACTATCGAAGCATATAGAATCTTACTCATATGATCCTTTTCAACTTATGTCTTAGGAGACATCGACATTGAAAAGCTTATTCTATGCGTCATGGGTAAGAATCTCTTTTTGGATTAATCCATGCTAAACCTCTTTAACACCTTATCTATGTATGTAGATTGTGAATGACCAAGCAATCTTTTTGACCTATCTCTATAGATCCTTATTCCAAGAATGTAGGTTACTTCTCCAAAGTCTTTCATGGAGAATTTTAGACAACTAAACTTTAACTAATTGAAGGATAGGTACATCATTTCCTATTAGCAATATGTCATCTACATAAAGCAATAAGAAAATAATTGCACTCCCACTAGCCTTCTTGTATACACAAGGTTCATCCATGTTTTGAACGAAACCAAACTCCTTGATTGTTTCACCAAAATGGATGTTCCAACTCCTAGAAGCTTGCACATTTTTGTACTATCATTAGATGTGAAACCCTTAAGTTGTGTTATATACACTACTTCTGTTAGATTTCCAGTTAGGAAAGTTGTTTTCGTATCCATTTGCCAGATTTCATAATCATGATAAGTGGTAATGGCTAGGAGCATCCTGATGGATTTTCGTATAGCTACTGGTGAGAAAGTTTCATCATAGTTAATACCATGTTGTTGACAATAACCCTTAGTCACTAATCATGCTTTACATGTAACTACGTTACCATCCATGTCGGTCTTCTTTGTAAAACTCATTTGCATTTAACTGGTTTGATTCCTTTGGATGGATTAACCAAAGTCCATACTCGGTTATTGTACATGGAATCCATCTCTGACTTCATGCCTCAAGCTATTTATCAGATTCTAAATTGTTCAGAACTTTCTTGTAGGTAGTAGGCTCATTTTTATTTATGAGTAATATGTCATTATGGTCACTTATGAGAAATCCATATCTCTCAGGTGCCACGCGTATCCTACTTAACCTACGAGGATCTTATGTAATAGAAGGTTCATCTACTCTCTCAGTTGATGTGTGATCAGATGATTGATCCTTGTTTGTTTGTTCTTCTTGAACTTCATTAAGTTCAATTTTACTCCCACTGTCCTCTTTAAGCATGTGCTCCTTATCTAAGAAGACAACATGCTTTGAAACAAATACTTTGTTTTCAGAGGGGAGATAGAAGTAATTTTTAAAAGATTTTTTCGGATATTCCACAAACAAACACTTGTTAAACTTACTATCAAGTTTATTTGACAGTGGCCTTTTGACAAAGGTAGGACAACCCCATACTCTCAAGGATGATTACCTTGGGTTCTTGCTAAAGAGCATCTCCAATAGGGTGGTATCAACCGTTTGATATGGAACTCTATTTAGAACACAAACAGAAGTCTCTAGTGTGTACCCCCAAAATGATTTTGGCAAGTCTGCAAAAACCATCATAGTCCGTACTATGTTTAGAAGGGTTGGATTTCTTCTCTCAGATACACCATTATGTTAAGGTGTATGTGTTGGAGTCCATTGAGATAATATCCCATTATCTCTAAGATAACCTTGAAACTCTTAGCTTAGGTATTCACCTCCTTTATTAGATCTTAGAGTCTTAATACTTTTCCCAAGTTATTTTTCTACTTCATTCTTGAAGTTTTTGAACTTTTCAAAAGCTTCAGATTTGTATTTCGTTAAATACAAATATCTATATCATGAATAATCATTGATAAAGGTTATGAAGTAGTGATAACCTCCTTTTGATTATATTGACATTGGGCTACATATATCAGAATGTATAAGTGTTAATGACTCTTTGACCCTTTTTACTTTTCCAAAAAAAGCAGTTTTAGCCATTTTACCAAGTAAACAAAATTCGCATGTGCTATATGAATCATAATCAAATGACCCTAAGTCACCTAACTTATGTAACTTAGAAACGCGATTCTCATTTATATGGTCTAAACGACAATGCCATAAATAAGATGAGGTTAAATAATCTATCCTTAGTTTCTTATTATTTATGTTGAGGATTGGATTGTCCATGTCAAGAATGTAAAACCATTAACTAAAGTTGCAAAACCATAATGAATATCATTCAATGAAAATGAACAACATTTATTCTTAACTATTAAATGAAATCTATATAAGTCTAAACACGCAACTAAGAGAATATTTTTCAATAAAACGGGTACAAAATAATAGTTTTGTAGTTCTAAAACTAATCACGAAGGTAAGCTCAGCTCGTATGTCTTCACAGTAAGTGTAGCAACTTTTGCTCCATTCACAGTACGCAGGTCGACGTTACCTTTCTCTACTCTTCTACTGTCTTTTAGTCCCTACAAGTTATTGCATAAATGAGATTCACATCTGGTATCTAATATCCATATCTCATTTTTAAAGGTAGTATTAATCTCGATCATAAACATACCAGTAGTAGAAGTAGAAGTGCCTGCGAGCTTTTTCTTTTACTTCTTTTCCTTACCGGTCTCTATGTAGGCTTTGTAGTTGCACCTCTAGTGGCCTATTTTGCCACAATGATGGCATGGGCCTTTGGTGGCTGCATCCTTCTTCTTCACACCATCTTTCGGTTTAGTGAGAGCCTTCTTCTTCTTCTTTTGAACTTTCTTCTTATAAGAAGAAGATCCTATCATCAAGAACGCATTGGAATCCCTCTTTATAGAGGACTCCGTAGTCTTGAGAAGATTGATCAACTTATGAATGTTGGATTCAATCTTATTCATCTAATAGCTAATCATAAATTGTAAAAAACTATTAGGCAAAGATTGTAGAATTAAGCCAACACTTAATTCGTAGTCCATAACAAACCCAAGAGATCCAAGCTTCTCAATCAAGCCCAGGATCTTCAACCCATAAGTGGCCACAGAAGAACCCTTAGCCATTTTGCAATAGAACAGTTGTTTCGAGATCTCATATCTCTCTGTTTTTGCTTGGACGTCAAAATATCTCTCGAGGATGGAGAATCATCGATTGAGCATCCATATACTCGTGTTGTTTTTGCAGCCCAGGAGTTATTGATGCCAGCATGATACAAGATGCTGTCTTACTATCCTTCTTATGCTTCTTGTGGATAGCATGCTTATTAGCATGAGCATCTTGAGCTGGTGGTGGCGGAATAGGAGCATCTAGCACGTAGAGCAACCTTTTCAACTTGAGAACGATTCTCAAGTTTTTATACCAGTCGAGATAGTTTGACTCGGTTAGTTTGTTGGTTTCCAAGATGCTACGTAAGTTTAGGTTGGTTGACATGATACACATGATCTAGATGTAAAGATAGAGAACATTAGCTGACTTTATATGAACATGTAATGCAAATAATTAGGTATTTAATTAAACGTATTATTACTTCGCTATTTTTCTCAAACCAATAGCCCCTACTATTTATTTGGGAAAGCCCGTTGGAAGCTTTCCTAATGGACCGATATCCAAATTCCTCAAGAATAACCTTAGATTTGCCCAACAAGCTACCCTTGAGTTCAATAATAGGCATTCAAAACCAATTACATTTTATGTAATTACTGGATCATTGGGTGATTAACATATTTGAATCTTAAAACCTTTTGTGCTACCCCAATAATTCTTGTCAATTTCTTTATGCTTGAGTTAGCCCAATCGAGATAAAGAATTTAGTTAAACCCGGCACAATAATCAGAAATTTAAGTCCATATGAATTTAATTCCATAGCTTGAACATGCCCGATGTCGAGTAGGCTTGGGTTAGCCCAACAACTTGATCTTGAAAATGGACTCTTATTCTTACTATATTAACGGAAAGAATTATGTTTAATATTAATTGAGGGATTTATTCCTTTTAATGATTTCATCAAATGATATGCATAAATATATCAATAAATCACATAAATTGATAATTATAGTAATAAAGCGATTCGTGGTAATGTTATGGACATTCCTTAAATTAATTTTCTTGAGCAAAAAAAAAAAAAAAAAAAAAAAATTGACATGGTTAACCCTATGTGTTCATGCATGATTTAAGTAGAAAGTCTTACTCTCTCGCCTTGTTTTGGTCGTCATCTCCAAAATTAAAATAATTCTATCCGTATCTAACCTATGTAATCTAATTACATAAATTTCCTAAATAGAGAAATCTCGAGTTATATTCGAGGGGAGTTAAATAAGATGATAATTACACAAGAATTTTAAAGAAGGTAGGACTCGCAGGTCCTATTTAATAAAAACCAAAATTGTAAAAATGGATGAACATATATAATTTGGTTTTAATCCATAACTATCCACCATGCCATTATTATTTCAGAATCTCTATTTTGGAAAAATAAAACAACTTCTAAAATCAATATTTTAGATTTCATTTCTAAAGTAAAATTGTAGAAATTAAATTAAGATAAAATCTAAAATCAATATATTAGATTTAATTTCTAAAACCGAATTCTAAAAATTAATTTGCATAAAATCTAAACTCAATATTTTAGAAAATTTGTTAATTGCTAAAATTATATTTTAGGAATTACATAATAATATATATATATATATATATTCTAAAATCAATATTTTAGAAAATATATTTATTTTCAAAATATAATTTTATCCTAAATCATGGGTCCCATTTAAAAACTAGTCATAATTAGATTTAATTCTCAAAACGAGAATTAATAAAAAAACTTAATTTTTTTTACATATCTAAAATCAATATTTTAGATAATATATATTAATTTCCAAAACTAATTTTAGAAATTAGTCTTGGTTAGTCCCAAAACAAAAATTTTGGGAAGAAACCAGGTGCACTCTAAAAAAGAAAAAATAAGTTTGATGCAAATACAAAAGTGTGATCCAAAATCTGACAGCAACCTTTTTTAGAGCAGTTTCTCAATATAGATGGTTCAACACCGCGCAGACGTCTTGCCGCAAACAAAGTGTTTGTTTCGAAGCATACTGTATTCAAGAAGAACAAACAAACAAGGATCAATTGTCTAATCCCACATCTATTGAGAGAATAGATGAACCTTCTACCACACAAGATCGTCGTACGTCGAGTAGGATACGCGTGGCACTTGAGAGATATAGATTTCTTATAAGTGACCACAATGACGTATTGCTTATAGAGAAAAATAAGCCTACTACCTATAAGGACGTTCTAAATAGTTCATAATTTGACAAATGGCTTGAGGTCATGAAGTTAAGATGGATTCTATGTACGATAACCAAGTATGGACTTTGGTTGATCCACCCAAAGGAATCAAACCTATTGGGTGCAAATGGGTTTTAAGAAGAAAACTGATATGGATGGTAATGTAGTTACCTATAAAGCATGATTAGTGGCTAAGGGTTATCGTCAATAATATGGTATTGATCATGACAAAACCTTCTCTCCAATAGCTATGCTAAAATCCATCACGATATTCCTAGCCATTGCCGCTCATTATGATTATGAGATCTGGCAAATGGATGTGAAGACAGCTTTCGTAAATGAAAATTTGACTGAGGAAATGTATATGATACAACTTGAGGGTTTCACATCCAATGATAGCACAAAAGTGTGCAAGCTGCAAAGGTCCATTTATGGATTTAAGCAAGTTTTTAGAAGTTGAAACACCCATTTTGATGAAGTAATCAAAGAGTTTAGTTTTATTCAAAACATGAATGAACCTTGTATATACAAGAAGGCTAGTGGGAGCGCAATTATTTTCTTATTGCTTTATGTAGATTACATATTGCTAATAGGAAATGGTGTCCCTGTCCTTCAATCAGTTAAAGTTTGGTTGAATAAGAAATTCTCCATGAAAGACCTTAGAGAAGCAATCTACATTCTTTGGAATAAGGATCTATAGAGATCGGTCAAAAAGATTGCCAGGGAAAAAGTCTATGACATGCATTTGAGTAGCTTATAGATTTAAAATAGGTTGTAATTCATTGGAAAGTAAATTTTGCAAATACAACTCCTAGTAGAATAAATAAATCAATAAAATCATGCTTTTATTAACCAAATCCAACGTGGTACAAAATAAGGGAGTATCCTATTAGGTACTCCTTTTATTCTAGCTACCTAAAATTTGGGAACAAATAATCATTCCTAAATCAAATAAATAAGCAAACATATCTTTATAAAAATAAAAGAATAAGCACTAAAGGTCCTATAAACTCTAAGCATCACTAGAGTCGCTGGAATCCTCAGAAGTCTCGAAAAGAGGCTCTATTAGCCAACCTGTGCTGCTGTTGGAATAACCTATCACGTAGTCTCCTGAAAAACCAAAAGATTTGTGCTTCTTTATAAGCTAACGCAACATAAACACCTTGTCCCTCAGCTTGGCTTTGAACTCTGCACCCTTAAGCTTTTCCATAGCTAGCATAAACACAATCTTTGGCCTCCTAGATTCTGACGCATATGATTCATTTCCTAGAAGCATCAGGGTTCCTTCCTTTATAGAAAGGCTCGTGGGTGTGTCAACCTTATCCTCCTCCTCAATCACTTCTTCTCCACCATCGCCCCCGAGCTCTCCTATCTTCCCCATATCCCTAATCCTTCTAGTTCATTCTCACTCTCATCACCAATCTTTCCTATCTCTCCCTCCTCATCTCTTTCATACTCAACCATGTCCCCTACTACCTCAAGTTTAGGCATCTCAGGTGTCGGGTCCTCAAGTTCTTCATTTACCACAAAATCTTCCATCATAAGTGGTTCATGATCTACCTCGTCCTCACTCAAAAACCGTCCACCCTTGGGATTTGTCTCTAAATCAGATAAAGATGAATCTGCTATAGGGATTGGGCTAGATACTCTACCACTTCCGAGACCACACATAAAAGGCCAGTCTCTGGTCACAGTTGCGAATCTTCTAGTCATCCTATAAAAAAAAACATAAATAATTCAAAAGTAAATCTCAATTCCTAGGGCTTGAGTACTATTCATTAAAATCATTTACCTAAAGATAGGCTCGATACCACTTGTAACAACCTGCTACCGACGTACCCAAAAAGGGCAGGAATGTTGCCCCGTCCAGTGGACTAAGGGTCGTTATAATGAGATACAAAAGAAAATGACTAAATAAAATAAAGCAAAAACCTTATTACAACTGAAATCAAAACATATACAAGTTTGAAATTCAAAACTAACAATTGTCTCTTAAAAGAAATACAAAGCCAAAATTAAAATGAATAAACTTCTAACTCTTATTCATCTAACCTGCTCAACAAAAGCACTCCCTTGAAAACATGATATAAAAATAGTGTGAGATTGGCATCTCAGTAAGTCCAGTGTATGCGAATGTCACATTAAATATTTCGTGTATGCAGGTTTAACAAAACCACAAAATATGCTTGTAAGCCAATTTTCATTAATAAACTATCTTTGAGTGGAACAACAAATAATATATCCAAAATAATTCCCAGAGGGCTATCCATTCATCAATACATTAGAATCAACAAGGGATAGAAACGATCCACTATTAACATCAAGGCAATTTCATGATTACCATCACGATAGCTCCCAGTGTAACCATTCTATATTGGGCAGCGGGTGATCCGTCCACGAGAATGAGATACTCCTTTATCTTTACACCCAACACACCAATTGTCTAACCCAAAAAATATAGTCCACATGGACCAATATGCAAGCTCAGACCGACCTGACTTAGTAGTATTGTCGTCAGTTTAAGTAGTGTTCATCTTCTGGAGGTGACCTCTAGCCAGAAGACTCACTTAAACTCTCCAAGACTAGTACCACTAGCTTACCCCTGCTGAGTACTCAATACTCACTATTAGGTGTAGAATCATTTCCCGTTTTCGCAAGCTTTGAATACCTTAGCTTTGCAAAATGTGGTTTGTACATTAAGCTTTGCAAATGTTTTGATCATAAAAGAAGGAAAACCATTTTCAATTAAAATGGTGATTTGACAAAATCATTTGGATATCAAAATAGCCACATTCTCAATCCAAGTATCACAATTCAAAAATAACATTTCAACATCGATTAAATCATCATTTCAATCATCTTGTCAATATCATTTTATAACAAAACTTGCAAACATGAACCATTTAACAAAATAGTTATACATGGACTTACATGAATATTCGCAATAATCAACTAAAGCTAAAGCTTGCCCTCACTTCAAGATTCTTTCTGATCTAAAATCAATGATTCTACAATTAGAATCCATATATTATTCCACTAACTTTTCATGCAACTTGAATCCCTATGATCACATTAATCACCTAATTCATCCATAGAATCTAGATGGATTAATTCATTAAATTACCTCTATAGCTTTCCCTTGTTATGCAACTCATCATTATGCATGCATATAACCAAATCACATAATCTATATGATAACTCCAATATTCATCTACCATTAGTCTCATATAATAACCATATTTACTTCAAAAGATCTCATCTTTAATCAACATACATTAGATATAGATTCATCCTAGAAATATATAACCATATTTCACTCCATATACGTCTAGATCAAATATTACACCATCAAACCTATCAATCTTATCTATTCACGCTTTTCATGCTAGAATTCATGCATGATAGCACCACTATAAAATCAACCCTATTTAAAACAATAGATTTAAGCCTCAAATACCTCTTTAGCAACACAAGTAAGAGCACAGGTGGCGCCTTTGGTGCTTGGTTGAGTTCACTTGAAATGAAGAGTTGATTGGTTCTTCTTTGTTTCCTTGGTTCGAAAGTCACCAAAAATAGGGGGAAAATTAAATCCTTTATCTCCATGATTTAGGAGAGGAAAAGGAGAAAATTTGAATAAAATTTGATAAAGGTTGAAGAGTTGCTTACCTTAGGGTTGAGTTTTAATTTTTGTGGTGATTGGAATTGAGATGGCTGAATTCTTGGAGAGAGGTGGCGACTGGAATTTTTGTGTAGTAGGGGTGTTTAAAGTTTTATAGAAGGCTGGTTTAATGAAGGAAATAGGTTAGATTTAGGTGTTTTGATGTTTGGAAGAGTTACACCTTATGTTGCACTCTTGATCAAACAATAGGAAAAAATGACAGCTTTTGTTCCTCTTGTTGTGGCCGAATTTGAGCAGTGTTTAGAAGGGGTTTATGGCTGGTTTTTGGTTGCTAATATGGCTAAAATAACGAGAAGAAAAGGGGAAGAATATAGACTGAATTTCGGTTCAGATTTGGGCGAAAATAGGAGAAGGAAAAATGAGGTCTTTTGGGTTTTGGTTTTGGCTAACCAAGAGAGAGTTTGAAGCTGGAATTTTTGTGTATCTTTTTGTGTGTATTGGTGGCTGAAATTGTGGAGAAATAAGAGGAGAATTTTTTTTGTTTATTTGGCTAAATGAAATTTAATTGGTTTAAACTACTTGGAATAGGTTTATCCTATATTTTAGAGAGTTTAAGAGAAACTACATTACCTATCAAGGTGGCAGCTAGGGCATCCTTTTTCCCCAGAAATTTTAAGTAAGAAAATAGGATATTAAACCAAGAAATAATTGAATTAAAACCTAATGCATAAATTTTGGGTATATAAAATCATCAATTTTAAATCCATCCTTTAATTAAGTTTTAATTAAGACATTAACCTGAAATACACATGTGAGCAAGTATACTCAGCGCAAGCATAGTATAGGGAATTAATGAGTATCGATCCTCAAAAGAACAAGTGCATACTAATCACTTTTTATTCATTGTTTAACCTATCAAATAAAGTAATAAGATAAAAATAAAGAAAAATAAAGAAATATTTACAACTCAAGGATGTGAAAATATGTAATTAAACAAATATTCTTGAAAACATAACTATAAATCACTTAGCAATTATCACAATTAATTATTATCTTAGCCTCATGAAGGATTTAATATAGACCCACTTCAATTGCAAGCCATGGAATCACTACCTTCTAGTTAAATTAGTAAACATATTCTGTCTTGACTAACTTATCCAAAAGATGCATTAAAATCAAACCTCATATAAACCCGTATAATCTAGGCGATTTAAATCATGAAATTAGTTAACGAATCCTTATTCTAGCAACCATCAACTAACCTTTGATTACTAATGTTCTAAACAATTAACCCTTTTTTCAAGCATGTTAAGAGACAACAAATATGAAATAAATTAATTGAAGTCATTACCAATCTCTTTTTCAAGCAAGTTAATAACAAAACTCAATCAACCAACTCCGTAAGGAAAACAAGTAATGAAATACCAAGAACAATAATCAGTCGATCAAAAGGCTAAGTTAATCAATAAATCATGAATCACAGAACAATGTCAAATTACAATGGACATATTAAATACATGATTGTTTAAGGAAAAGAAAACAAATGTAAAAGAAAGCAGTCATATACAAACCTCTTTCTTCCTTCTTGAAGACTCTCTTGAAGAACTCTCATTGATTTGGGTAAACTTCTCCTTCAATAAGAGATTGAGAATTTCTGCTCTATAATATACCTTTCTCCCTTGTATATCTCAAACTCTTATTTTCTCTTGTGCTTTTATAGGCCTCTTGGATGTCAATTTCATGGTTGAGAAAGTCTTGGTCGAGTAGGAGTAGAAAAATACCAAAATCATTAGATAAACCCTAATTCCGCGTACAGAATTTCTGCCTTTAGAGCATACTTGGTGCTGGGTACCTTCGACCTACCTAGCACAAGGTGCATTTTGTTTGTAACACCCCACTACCTAAGCCCAACAGGGTCGGGGATGTCGCCCTATCCAAAGGACAATGGGTCTTTATAACTAGGTCACACAATCAAAAAAAAAAAAATATAATAATAATACTTTAAAAAAAATTAAAACTTATTACAATTCAAAAATTCAAGACAAATCCAAAATAAAAATTGTTCACTCTCAACTCCGAAAGCATTACATAAATTAAATAATAGAATATCTTCCAAGGCAGGCAATAACTAGCTACTCATCCCCACAGCAGGATCGACCTAAAATCATGGTAGAAATGGTGATGAGATAAAAATCTCAATAAGTCCGTGTGTGCTTTGAGTGTCCAATGAAAACAGTTCATGGATACAAAGTGTAAGAACTTCATAAGAAAAATACTAGCAAGCAATAAACAATGGTCAAAATCAAGAGTGGCATTTTGGCTTTTCCAACCATTCATATACAATAAAATCAACCACTCAAAAGGGAGGCAATAGGTTACCACACGTTCGGCCCCATAACCATACAACGGTCAAAATGCTATACTTTGTGCAGACTGACAAAAGGTAGGTGATTGGCCTACCGGGTAAGATACTCCTCCTTCTCTACACCAAAAAAAAAAAAAAAAAAAATTAGTTGTCCACTCCGGCAACACACAATCCATATGACTGAAACCTGCTAGCTCGGACCAGCATGACTAAGTAGTACTAACGTTTCTCTAAGTTGAGTTCATCTTCTGGAGGTGGCCTCCTGCCAGAAGACTCATTCTTGCTCTTCAAAACTAGTACTACTAGCCTACCCTTATTGAGTACTCAATGTAGTTTATCCCACTTGGGAGAAATCTGATAAAAAATAGCTTTACTTGAAAGTGCAATCAAGAGTTTCCCAAAGTCCATGTAAAAGATCAATTTTAGAAACAGTTTGGTGTTTGAATGAAACAACTTGAAGATTTTCAAATAATTGGTTTGACTGCAACAAGAAAAGAAACAGTCCTTAATTGCCTTTACCAAATTAGTGTTCACAAACTTCGTGTTTAGCTTGCCATAACAACTTTTGCAACAAACAGGTTTTATGCAGGAGCTTACTTGATCCTTTACTCGAGATAAAATAAAGATCTCCAAAAGCTGGCCTAACCCCGCCTAAGGTAAACATAAGCCATAATTAAACTCAAGCCAAAATTTACTTTCACAATTAATCCTAGTTCAACTTACCACAATCATGACTCTAGTGTCCCAAGCTTTAAGGCTAGATAATAATTAAAGTGTTTATAAAATAAACCTAGCTTGATATTAAAATAACTAGGGTTTGTGAAATAGTTACTAATAAGTTGTAGGTTTAAATCTTGCTTTAAATAAATTAGGGCTTATTTGATAAGGGATCCTAGGTCCTAGATGATATTATTTAAAATATTATAATAATTAATGGTTAGATAATAATTGATAAATAAAATTAGTTGTAAGTAAATTTTAATATATTTGATTAAAAGATAATAAATAAATTTTATTATTATTTATGAACATAAGACTTACAAAATTAATATTTTTCCTATTATGATTATTTATCTAAAAGGCTTTATTTGATATTATTATTATTATTATTATTATTATTATTATCTATATATTTTATTTCTTTAATAAAAGTTATCATTTATTCTACTAAAATATCATTACTTTATATAATAGCCCAAATCCACATTTTCCTAAGGTTTCGAAATCACTAGAAGAAATTATAGTATTAATCATTTTATTGATGAAATAAAATTGGCTAACTCAATTAGCTTAGGGACAACAAGGTCTTGATCATAATTCCTATTGCTAACCATAATCATGAACATATACTCTACACCAATGAACAAAATATCCAATCATGAATAAAGGCATAAATCCAAATCTACCAAGACATGATCCAAACTCCACTAAACAAAATCATATTCATGGCCTTAACAAGAATACATGAACATAAACCTTATTCAACAAAGGTGACATAATCTCTAACATGCTTGATCATTCATACTACTCACAACATAAAGGCATGCAACAAACCCTAAAAACGCCGTAAAATTCATCCAAGACTAATCATCCTTATGCATCAATCCCAACTCCATCATATAAACATATTCATTCTCATGCTTCAATCCCAACGCCATCACAAAACACATGCTCAAGCTTTAATCATATTCCATCCTTTTCCAATAACATCCTAGAGACATGAATCTAAAATTTAAAGAGAATATTGAAGAGGCTTACTTGAATGATGAATACTTTGAAGACGTTTCAGGAGGATCCTCACGCTTGGAAGGCTTGATCCGTCCAAGAGGAAGGAAGAAAAATGGCCATGGTTGGAAATAACCATTTGGCTGAGAGAGAGAGAGAGAGAGAGAGAGAGAGAGAGAGAGAGAGAGAGAGAGAGAGAGACAAAAAAGAGAGTGCTTACTAGTATATTCTCATTAAAATCGAAGATGGATGAAGATGGATTTAATTGATCATGCTTACCTTTGCAAGAGTTCTTCAGCCTTCAAGAAAATTCTGGTTTTTTATCCGAAAGTGGAACTTTGATTTCAGTGTTTGATGTTAAAAATTGCAGAAGTAGATTCAAGAGGATGAGTAGGTGTGATCTAGAGTTTTTGGAGAAGATTGAAAAGGTTTTGAGTAGTCTTAGGCATGAGAATGGTAGTAGGTGTTCTTGGAGGTTTGGAGAGAATGGAGAGAATAGAGAGAGAGCTAGCTGAAATTCTGTTGGAAAGAGTGGCCGACTGGTTTGGGAGGGTTTTAGTAATTGGATTTTCAGATTTGCAAGGAAAAGGAAAGCTGGTTTGAAATTCAAAAGGAATATTTTAGTGAATCAATCTTGGAAATAAATATGGTAAGAAGATCTTGGTTGACGGAGAGCTTTTGGAAGCTTCAATGGCCGGCTGATTGGTTGGGGTTTTTGCTGAGATGAATGATGTTTGAAGGAGCTTTAGAGTGCCCAAAATACGGAGTATAATGGTGAGGGAATTTTTTGGATAGTTGAGGCTCAATTCATGGAAGTTTGTTGGAATATTTTGCTGGAATTTTGGACTTCAATTGATGGCTTGATTGTAGTGATTGATGGAGAGATTTTAGGAGCAGCCATGGAGCTCCTTTCGTGCAAAACACTAGTGAGGATGATGAAGTTCAGTTCATGGCTGATCAAGATGGGTTTGTACAGAAAAATGGGTTTAGTTTTGGACAAGGGTGAAGAAGGAACAAAGTTGGAAATTCTGATCAACCTTTCGCAAGCTTGCTGGAAATTTCTGGGCAGATTTTTCTGCCAGGATTCATCTGATTTACTGCAGGTTCGAAGGGATATTGGGAGGTCCTTGAAGGCTGGTTTCCAGCCTTCTTTATGGAGGAAAAACAAGGTTGAATTGCTAGCTGAAAAGCTGGAAGAAACAGCTTGGTTTTTGGCTCACCAAGCTGCGAAATTGTCCAGGAATTTTCCTGTTTGCACAACTTTTGTGCAGTCCAGTTTTGGCTGAATTTTTCAGTCTTCAAGCTGAGGAAATTGGTTGTGTTTCTTGCAATATTTGAGAGGTAAAGATGGCTAAAGATTTTGATAATTGAAATGATCAAGAAGCTGGAAAAATTTCCAGATTACTACATGAAAAAGATGAACACACTTAGGTTGGAGTTTGAAGGTTCAACCATGGAGATTAATTCTCTTAGGAACTTTCCATAACTTCTCCCCATTTTCGGCCAACAGGATATCGCACATAGACATTTTTGAAACCTCAATATCATAGAACTTTGCTGGAAATTTTCTGGAAATAAAATTGGCTTAGATAAATTGAACAACCTAATAGATTAAGAAGTAGGGAAAGCTAGAGATCAAGAAGGGTATGAATCCCTTAGAAATTTTTGTAGGGCACAAGAGTGGAATTAGGACATTCTTTTCATGTCTCCCCCTAGGACAACTCTCCTACTCATCCCCAAGGCATGCAAAGGACGAAATATAGCCTACCTAACCAAAAAATAAAATTTAATCATACTAAAACTCAAATGATGGAATTTGAACTCAAGACCTCAAGGATTTATTCCAAAGCTCCAACCACTAAACCAGCACTTGAACATTTGAACATTTGCTTGTCCTCAAGCAAAACACTTTAGCCAAAGAAAAATTATCTTGGAAACACAAGTTTTTTTTTTCTCATTCAAAAATTTCTTCATTATATCAGAGATTATGTCCTCCTTTCTAACATAAGATACAACCCTTGCCATTCATACCTTTTGAAAACAATTTCAAATTTTGAAACATTGAACAAGGCATCACAAAACTCTTGAAGTTAAATTAATCAAATGTATACCTTAGTCTAAGAAAATTATTTTACTCTTCAAGTAAAAATATAGATGGCATGAATCACATAAGTTAAGCCATCTACCAACTCAAGCATTATAAATCCAAAAATTGCACACTCAAGTTAAGATGTGAGGAATGTACTCCATTTTTTTTTTCTCAAAATTTTTTAATGACTAAAGAAATTGATAGCCTCAAGTGCATAGATTTCTCTTTACACACCATATTGACCCCCTTTACAGTCATCACTCATTATTTTTTTTTCAATAATTCTTTCTTGCCTTTTTGCCTTCGAGATAGCCTTAAGAGAGTGCATTGAATTCACTTGCTACTTCTCCCCATATTGATCCCCTTTTCAGCCAAAAGTTTTCAATGATCATCAATAAAAGTGTTTTTTTCTCAATTCACACCAACAATAGTGTTGTTTCTACTCATTGTTCTTTTTTTCAACTCAAATCAAAATTTTGCAGCATTCTCCTCAATCTTTCCTCTCAAAGATATTTTTACAACTCACATTTTTTTTAAATCATAACTTAAAGCTAGTAAAACTTAGGCTCATAATGCAAAAGTTAGCCAATAAACTCTTCCCATATTCATCATATCTTCTATATTTCAACTAGATAAGTCAAATAATATTCAAACACCACTGCATAAACTAGATTAAGCGCAATTCTCAAGTCTTGACAAATATCTTATCCAATAAAACCAATTTCATCAAACTCCACCTAATGAATGACAAAACTCATATCGAAGTAAGAAAAAAAATTACAACCTTGACACTGAAATTTTTGAAAAAAAGTTATCACAAGCACGAAATATATTCACCAAATAATATGGAAAAGCACTTCTTCAACCTCATTCTCCTCCCCCCCCCCCCCACCCCCACACATAAATTGGACATTGTCCTCAATGGCTAAAGATAGAATAATAAAGGTATAGCCAAGAAGACAGATGAATAAAGAAGAAGAATAAAGTAAAAAAAAAAAAAATACTTCTATTACATTGTCGTGTCACCATGGGTGAATCCACCTCAAGGAAGGGGTATTACAATAGTACCTACTAAAAGAAAAGAAACAAAACAAGGAAAAATAAAGAAATCTAGAAAAAGAAAATAAAGAAGCATCTACATGGTTCATAAAAAACTAAAATAATAAAAACAAAAACAAAGATGAACAACATTTATACGATCCAAAACAAGAATCATGGTTCATAGAGAAAAACATCTACATGAGCTAAGGTGTCCAATGTCTTTCTAAAATAATGCTTTACCCAATTCCTATTAACCTTAACAGTACCATTATTCGGGTGAGAGACTTCAATTGTACCAAAAGGATAAATCATAGTCACCACATACGGCCTGGAACATCTTGATTTCAACTTTCTCGGAAAGATGCACAAGCGAGAGTTAAATAGAGGTATGCTTGAATTTCGGGACGAAATTCTTCTAATGAGGGGAGGGTGTGAAACCCTAGTCGGAACCAACCTTAGAGTAAGGGGGTTGGGATGTATATCATATTTTATTGCATGTTTAAATATATTTTTATATGATTTTATGTTCTTTGAATTTGTGTTTTATAGTCTAGAGGGTTGAATTATGATTATTGAGAAAGAAGGGCAAAATGTAATTTTTGCTTGAGATGAAAATAGGGAGATAGTTTGAGGATTAAATAGGAAAAATATTTTTGACGGAAAATAAAAAAAAGAGTTGTTGTGATTTAGTGGTTAGAGCTTTGGAATAAATTCTTGAGGTCTTGAGTTCAAATTCCATCATAGGAGCTTTAGCATGATTAAATTTTATTTTTGCTTGGGAAGGGGTATTTTCGGCCTTAAGAACCTTAGCATAGGGCAGAGGTGTTGTCCTAGGGGAGATATGATAGGAGTACTCTAATCCTATTCTTGTGCCTACTCAAAATTTCCCAAGAGAATTCATTTCTTCTTGATCTTTAATTTCTCCTAATTCTCAATTCATTAGATTGGTCACATTTGTTCTAGCCAATTTCATTCCAGAAATTACAGTAAAGTGTTGTGGCTTTGAAGGTTCAAAATGTCTTAGTAAAAGACATCTTATGGTCCGAAAAGGTGGAAGATTCCAAGAGAATAAATCCCTCTAGTGAACCTTCTAAAATTTCACTCTAGCTAGGTTCATTTTCCTTCATGTCATGAACCGAAATTTTTCCAGCTTCTTGTGCCTTCAAGGTGTCAAAATTCTCAGACATTATTCCCTCCCAAATGCTGCCTAAAAATGGCTCTTTATATCAACTTGCAATTTGGAATTTTTTGGTTAATTTCGAGCTGCACAAATGCTGTGCAAAACCAGAAAAATTGTAGGCAAATTCGCAGCTTTGGTGGTCCTAAAACAAGCTATTTTTTTTCCAGCTTCTTAGCCACATTTTTCCTCCATGAAGAAGGCTGGAAACCAGCCATGAAAGGCCTCTGAAATCCCCTACAAACTCTCTGCAACCTGGCTGGAAAATGGCAGCCGAAACTACCCAGAAAAATTCCAGCAATGGCGAAAATTCTGAGTAGAAAATTTTCCAGCTTTGTTTCCTAATTCATCCCTGGCCGAAACTTCAGCTTTCTTCTGCACAAACCACTCTTAGACAGCCATGTTCAGAACTCCATTGTCTTTCCCAAGCTCCTGCACGAAAATCAGATATGGCTGCCCGAAAATCTCTCCAACAAATCTTTGCAATCATGCCTGGATTGGATACCAAAATTCCAGCAACATAAATTTAGCAACCTTCCATAAAATGTTCCTCAAACAACTAAGCTTATTCTTCACCAATACACTTCTTCTTTTCGGCCACCATTATCCCTCTTCAACCAGCTTTCATCCAGCAGAAACACTGCACAACAATTCGGCCATAGCAGCTTCCAAAAAGCTTCCATTGATAAAAAATATTCTTGCTATATTTTGTTTCCAAATTTGATCTCCAAAAATATTCTTTTAGGATTTCAACAACTAGCCTTTCCTTTTCCCTTTAAAACCAAAAAATCATCTACCTAAAACACTCTAGTAATTCGGTCACTCTCTCCCTCAGAATTTCGGCAGCATTAACCAAAATCCCTCCATTCTTTTCAACCTTCAAGCGCACATAGAACACCAAGAACACCTACTCATTTCTTTCGCCTAATACCTCTCCAAATCACTTCAAACTTCTTTCAAAAACTCCAGAATTCATTTACTCACTGCCATGAGTCCATCCATACCATTTTTAACATCAAACTCCAAAATCCAACTTGATCTTTTGGATAAAAAACCATAATTTTTGTGAAGGATCAAGAACACCTTCAAGGTAGGTTTGTTCTAACAACTTCATCTTCTCTAATATTTGATATCTAATAAATATGTATATGAATAAACATGCTAATGGACTTTCTCTCTCTCTCTCTTGGCCGAATGGCTTCTTCACCAATGGCCATGCTTTCTTCATCTTCCTTGGACGGATCTAGTCATCTAGGAGTTGAGATCCATTCGAAACTCCTTCAAGGTATTCATCAATCAAGTAAGCCTTTTTAACCCTCCTTTTAAATTCTAGATTCACGTCTCTAGGATGATGTTAATAGAAGATGGATTATGAATAGGGTTTGAGTATGTATTATTGTGATGAGTTGAGATTGAAGCATGAATATATGTATGAATATGATGGAGTTGGGATTTATGCATGAGTTGATTATCTTGGTTGAATGTATGGTGTTTTAGGGTTTAATGCATGCCTCCATGATTAAGTATGCTAGAGATTATGTCATCCATGATGAATAGGATTTATATTCTTGTGTGGTTATTAAAGCCATGGTTATATTTATGCTAGTAAAGGTTAGATCATGCTTTAGTAAATTTGGATCTATGCTTATATTCATGACTTGGATGATTTGATGATTTGAAGGGTTATATATGTTCTTGATTATGGTTAGTAATAGAACTATGATCATGATCTAGTTGTCTCTAAGCTAATTTTATTCCTTCAATAAAATATTTAATATTATGATTTTTGCTAGTAATTTCGAAAAAACCCCAGGAAGGGTAGATTTGGATTATTATATATAATAATGATATTTTAGTTAAATAAAAAATAGCTTTTGCTAGAAAAATAAAATATATAGATATTATATAAAATGATAAAGCCTTTTATGAAAATAATCATATCAAGTAAAATATTTATTATTAAAATTTAATTATTATTTTTAAACCAAAACCTATTAAAATTTATTTATTATCTTTCAATCAAGACTCATTAAACTTTATTTTTCAACTAATTTTAATTATCAATTATTTTTCAGCAATTAATTATTAATAAATTATTATTTTACCTAATACCACCTATGACCCTTCATCAGATAAATTCTAAATTAATTTAGCAAGATTTTAACCTTCAACTTATTGGTACCTATTTCCCAAAATACTAATTATTTTAAATATTAAATTAGCCTTGGCTTATAAACTTTTTTATTTATTATTTGGCCTTAAAGCTTGGGACACTAGGATCATGGTTGTAGTAGTGAGTTGAGTTAGTTTTATTTGTGAAAGTGGATTTTGGCTTGAGTTTGATTGTGGTTTGTATTTACCCCATGTGGGGTTAGGTCAGCTGTTGGAGACTTTTATTGTGAACAAGGATCAGGTAAGCTCCTGCAAAAAACCCAATTGATGTAAAATGTTTATTACGGCAAGCCAAATGTAGAGTGCATGGACACTCATTTCTGTAAAGGCAATTGAGGATTGACTTCTTCCTTATTTCAGTCAAATGAATTATTTGAAAATTAATAAGCAGATTTACTCAAACTCAAAATTCTTTCTAAAACTGATTTTGACAAAGACTTTGGAAAACCCTTAATTGCCATTTTCAAGTGAAACTGTGTTCTGTTCATTCCCAAGTGGGATACGTTCGTTGAGTATTCAATAAGGGTAGGCTAGTAGTACTAGTTTTGAAGAGCAATAGTGAGTCTTCTGGCAGGAGGCCACCTCCAAAAGATGAACTCAACTTAGAGAAACGTCAGTACTACTTAGTCATATCGGTCCGAGCTAGCAGTTTTCAGTCATGTGGACTGTGTGTTGCCGGAGTGGACAACCGGTTTTTGTTTAGGTGTAGAGAAAGAGGAGAATCTTACTCGGTAGGCCGATCACCTACCTTTTGTCAGTCTGCACAAAGTGTGGTAGTCTGACCTGCAGTATGCACAAAGTGTGGCATACTGACCATGTGGACATGGGGCCCAACGTGTGGTAACCCATGAACACCTTTTTGAGTGGTTGATTTTATTGAATATGTATGGTTGGAAAAGCCAAAACGCCACTCTTGCTTTTGAACATCATTTATTGCTTGCCATTATTTTTCTTATGAAAATTCTTACACCTTGCATTCATGAACTGTTTTCACTGAACACTCAAAGCACACACGGACTTACCGAGATTTTTATCTCATCAACCTTTTTACCATGATTTCGGGTCGATCCTGCTGTGGGGATGAGTAGCTAGTGTTGTCTGCCTTGGAAGGAATTTTATTATTTATTTTTGTGTAATGCTTTGGGAGCTGAGAGTGAATAATTTTATTTTGGATTTTTTTTTTGAATTCTTGGGTAGTAATAAGGTTTAAGTTTAAATTATTATTTTTATTCTATTATTTTGATTGTGTGACCTAGTTATAAAGATCCCTTGTTCTTTGGACGGGGCGACATCCACAGCCCTGTTGGGCCTAGGAAGCGGGGTGTTACAAAATAAATGGGAAAAATGAAGTGAATCCCTTGTTTATGAAGGGACGAAGGATGTGGGAAAAGAAAATTTAAAGAATTGATCAAACGGTGAAAAAATTATGTGAATGAAAGTTGAACGTTTTCCTTGATCGTCGGCCTCGTTGGCTAACTGTCGACCCCCGTCGGCTAAACGTCAATTACCCGTCGAGCACGTTGGCTACCCATCGGCTATTTTTTAACCAAACACAAATTGACTCGAAAATGATGTTTGGTGTAGGTTTAACGATAGACACCAAATGGAACGTTGAAAACGGTAGAAACGAAGGTTAAATGGCTGTGAGCGGAAAGAGTTGCTTAGGACACGAGCTGAGTCCCTTAGATTTCTAAAACCCTTCTGAAAGCTAATTTGCTTTGTTTTTCCATGAAATGCTATGTTTTATACCATTTTGGAAATTCCTAAATATGCTTAAGGTTTATCTAAGCAAGAATTATTCTTATGCCACTTTAGGCTCGAATGAACTTCATATTTGGCCTGGAAACCTTAATGGACGATTTAAGAATAAATTTGTGAATTTAGTCTCTTTTGGATTAAAAAACTTGGGATTTTCGAGAAATGGTACATTTTGGAATCGGGTATTCATAAATTGACTGGAATGCTCTTGTTGGAGCATTTTATGGAAATATGTTTGGAAACTTTGAATTTAATCCTCTTTTAGGATTAGAATTTTGGATTTCTTGAAATGAGTTCCTTTTGGAATCGGGTATTTGGAAAATGATTCGTATGTCCTTGTTGGAATGTTTTGTGAAAACATTTGGAACTAGGATATTTGGTTAATGACCAAAATATCCTTATTGGAACTCTTGTGAATATTTTTTGAATTGGGTAAGGGTAAAATGACCCGAATACTCTCAAAAAGTCTTTTGGAATCGGGCATGGGTAAAATGACCCGAATGCCCTTGGAAAATGACTTTTGTGATCGAGTACAGGAAAAATGACTCGGATACTTTTGAAAACATGTTTTGATGTATGAACAGAACTCTTTATCTTGTCTCAACATGATTTTGGAAAATGATCTCTCGTGATGAAATTAAGTTTTGAAAAACGACTTTTGATCCCTGAAATTGTTTTATTGTCCTGGTGCGCCATGAAATGAATTGATTGGCTCGTGGAGCCTATGTGAATAATGATCTAACTTGTGAGTTAATGGGATCAAATTCTAGAAAATGTGATTTTGCCCTAAAACTGTTTTGATTTGAAAATCTTGCGGGATCGAATAATTCTCTGGCCTAATCAGTCAGACGGGGTTGGTATTGTTAACTTTGAGTACTCAGCAAGGACTTTGATCTTTGTACTAGCCTATGTTAGAGTTAGACGACCTTAGTAACCTGGCCTAGTTCTAGGGATTGTCTTGCTCCAACGGGGTGATAGGACATTGAATTAAGTTGTCCTGTCTAGACATTTAGCACCTAGCAATTGCCGCGTCTGTGGGTGCTTCTTATTTTGAGTCATTCGTTGGATGCTGAGTGGGGACACTCAGTGCATTTGACTCCTTACTGCCTCGATGATGATTAACGTCAGGATTGGGATCCCTGGTTTATGATGGCAAGTAAAAGATTGTGTACTGCGGTACACTAAATATGCTGCGGTATACCTGAGCAGAAGTATGGTGTACTTATTCTGGCGATGCACGGTTGAGTTCTGGAGGTTGTGGTCTTAGTACAAGGATACATGGCATCAAAGGCAAGGACTGCAAGACTTGCATACAAGCCGACCTTCTGTTGGAGAAGTGCCTATGATTTGAAAACTGGGGCAATGATTTGAAATCTGAAATAAAATTTTCCAAAAATGATTGAGTTCCGAATAAACTCTTCTTTAAAAAGTTTTAAAATTGTTTCCAATGAAAAAATGATATGCTATTCCGCAAAAGTTTTATGTATCCTATATTTTCATAAAGCACTAGCACACACGGGACTCACTGGGTGATTCGTCACTCATACATGTCTTTTATCTTACCTTTTGTAGGATTCAGAGCTAAGCAGACCTACAGATATGCGGATGATACCACAGAGCCAGCAATTTAGGTCTTGACAGCTTTCTCTTTGATCATGTACTGTATTCTGTTATAAATAGAGATGTCATGTATGAGATTTTCTAATGTATGTATGTATGTGGCCATCAAGGTGAAATGTTGTTGAGTTTGGACCTTATATATGTATTTATTCTGTTGTTTTCGTTATAAAGACCGCTGGTCTGGGAAATTGGATGGGGTGACACCCAGTGTTGATATGCTACCGTTGCTGTCTTTAGTAGGGGTGCTACGCAGTTGATAAAAGATCTTTGAGAGGAAAGATTGTGAAAAAATGGTGAAACATTCTTGTGAGGTGAAGATTGAAAAAATGAGATATTATTTCCTCTTTGAAGAAGAGAAAAAAAAAATATTTTTGCTTGATATAGGTGAAGGGATTAAAGGGGGAAGCAAAGCACGCAGTGGAAGCAAAAAATTGAAAAACTGAAGAACAAGAAAAACGCAGATTGAAGCCGGTGGGTCACGGTCTGGCAGGACTCCGAGGCGAAAATTTTTTTTACCTCGTTTTCTCATTCTCAGAATTGGCTGGACAGAATGTATGGAATTGGGATAGGTGCGCTAGTGGAAACCTCGGGTGCAATTCCTGCAAGCCTCCTACTCCATCTATGCATGTATATGAATGCCAACCTCTCGATCTTCCAGTATATAGCCTTCCTAATCATGTTTGGTGAACAACTTACAAGGTTAAGGAATATTTTTGAGAAAGAAGAGGGGCTGTCACAGTTTTTCTTTTTCACAAGAGAAGAAGCAATGAAAACAATGTTGTCAAACAACCCTAGGTCTTTGTTCTCCTTTTAACCTAAATAAAACCCTAAGTTAAATTGGATTGGCCAATTGGACTCTTAGTTTAGCCTTTTGGACTAAAATAATTATTCTATTTAGAACCAAATAAATGGCCCAGTAAATAATTAATTTTCCAGCCTAAATAAACTAGTCCAATTAACAGGCCTATATTAGTTTAGTCCCAGGTCAATCTTTAATTATTCAAATTGGGCCAAAGTCCTGAACAATTAATTAACCTACCAAAGTAATTTAATTAATTTTCTCTCTCCATGGACCTTTATTTTATTCTAGTCCAATAATTAAATCAGACTACTTAAATAAAATAAATTCCATTTAATTTAATTTAAGACCAATTTCATAGCATGTATATAATTAGGGCTCACGGTCTATATTGAGGACCAAAAGACATACCATCTTGGCTACTAAAAAGACCAAAATACCCTTGCCATATAAATAGTTGTATTTTGCATTTTAAATATTTCCTAATATCACCATAAGGAAATATTAACCCTAAGGACAATGCTGCGTTAACAAAGTCTCTGACTCATAGGTAAAATGACTAAAATACCCTTCTATATATCGCCATACATTACAGAGGAAGAAATGTACTAACACCTCTCCAAATGACATCTACTATCTTTAGGCTTCGAGTCTAATGATCCATGACTTCCAAGATTGTTTCCACTTTCCAAAGGAACTACCCTAAAACCAACATCCAAGTCACATTTCCCAGGGCCCTGGATATTTAGATCATTCAGACAACCACAAAGGGCGATATAGTATAGAAATTATCTTGTACAAGTCTATCTTAACTAACTAGTCACACATACCCAACATGCAAGTATATTGGCCTTACGATAGAACCTCAACTATGACATATTAAAGTACATGCTTCCAGCTTCATCAAACCACCAACTCATACTCAAGTCATAGAGTACTAGTCCATGCTGTAGCAGTAGTAGTCTAGGTTTTTACCATACAGTACTTTAAGAAACCACTACTACAGGTCTTGTCCTACGTATTCGAAATACGCTTATGTCATGAAGTGAGCGGGCTACTCACTGGCTAAAGGTAAGCCATTCCCCATTTGGAATTCACAACATAATAACCTAGACATGATGAGATTCTCATTCTCATCAATTGGTTAAGAATAAACGTTTATGTGTTAGGTAGCCCGTGATTCGTACCTTACCATGAAAGATCACCATTCACATGGACCACTTACTTAAACACAATGGGTTATTTTCGAACGTAATTGTGCAAAAATAAAAATGTAAATTCATAAATAATTTCTGAAAATAAATTCTTTTATTAAAAAATTCAATTTTACATCAGAAACCTTGTCTAAGAGGGCATATTTTCCAAAAATCTCCCACTTGCACTCTAAGATTAAGTAAGTCCATAGGTGCCCATCCTTATAGCGTCTAAGTGTCTCTTGAAGACTCTCTCAACTAAAGGCTTGGTGAATGGATCTGCTAGATTGTTCTCTAAGGCAATTTGTTCTAGTACGACTTCCCGTCTCTAGATGAAATCCCGGATCAGGTGGTACTTCCTCTCAATGTGCTTCTCCTTCTTGTGGTTCCTGGGTTCTTTGGATTATGATATTGCTCCAGTGTTGTCATAATGCATCACAATTGGCCTGTCCATGTGTAGCACGACTCCAAGTTCTGAAAGGAACTTCCGGAGCCAGACTGCTTCCTTGGATGCCTTTGAAGCCGCCACATACTCAGCTTCCATGGTTGAGTTAGCAATGCAAAATTGCTTGATACTCCTCCATGAAATTGCTCCTCCAGACAAGGTGAAAATATATCCACTAGTGAATTTTCTCTTATCCTTATCAACCTAAAAGTTTGAGTCTGTGTATCCTATAGGAACTAAGTCATTAGCCATATAAACTAGCATATAATCTCTCGTTCCCTTGAAGTACTTGAGAATATACTTTATAGCTTGCTAATGAACCTCCCCAGGGTTTGACTGATATCTGCTAACCAAGCCTACGACAAAGTAAATATCTGGCCTAGTACACGGACACAGCATGGCGTAAATGAGACTTTCCACAGCTGAAGTATAGGAAATCCTACTAATTCTGTCCTTTTTTTTTCTTGAGACTTAGAACAGTCCTATGAAGAAAATGACAACCCATGTCTGCAAGGAATTAGAGCTCCCTTGCATGAGTCTATGCTGTACTTGGCTAGCATATTGTCAATGTATGCCGCTTGGGCTACTCCTAACATTCGCTGCTTCCTATTTCTAAGAAGCCTAATCCCGAGAATGTAATTGGCTTCTCCCAAGTCCATTATACTGAATTGAATAGACAGTCAAACCTTTGTAGATGACAATGACCCTACATCATTTCCAATGAATAGAATGTCATCAACATACAAGACAAGAAAAACCGTATTAATGCCTTCAAGTTTTTTGTACATGCATGGTTCATCCTCGTTTTGAGTGAAATCATAAGATTTTAAGTCTCATCAAAATGAATGTTCTATGCTCTTGATGCCTGCTTAAGCCCATAAATGGACTTTTTAAGCTTGCAAACTATATGTTCTTGGCTTTTAGCAATAAAGCCTTCTAGTTGGGACACATAGATGTCTTCACTAAGATGGCCATTTAAAAATGCCGTATTGACATCTAGTTGCCATATCTCATAGTTATAATGACGTACGATGGCAAGGAGGATATAGATGGGCTTAAGCATGGCTACCAAGGAAAAAGTTTCCTCACAATCGATTCCCTCTTTCTGAGTATACCATTTCGCCACAAGTCTGGCTTTGAAGGTTTCCACCTTCCCATCCACTCCCCTCTTCCTCTTGTATATCCACTTACACTCAATAGGTTTTATCCTTTCGGGTGAAGCTACAAGATCCAAAACCTGATTGAAGTACATAGACTCAATCTCGGCTTTCATTACTTCATGCCATAGATTTGCATTGGCATCAACAATAGCCTCCTCGTAAATAGTGGGGTCTTGTTCCTGATGGTCGGAGACTAGCTCGAAAGCTTCTCCAGTCCATCTCTCCAGAACCTTAGATGCTCTCCCATTACGATGAGCTCCAATTGTATAGGTTCTTGAGGCTGTGCCTCTTCTTGTTCCACAATCGAGTTAGAAGAAGTTGATTCCAAAGACAACTTCTCCTCAAGTTCCAACCTAGTTGAACCTTTAATGGAAGTACTTTGATCATCCTATAAGTATATTGCATTGGTACTAACGAGTACTTTTTGCTCTTTAGGATGATAAAAGTAACCACCATTTGTCCCTTTTGGATACCCAACAAAATTGCATAATTCTGATATTGATTCCAACTTGTCTCACTTAACCAGTACATAAGTTGGACAACCCCATATCCTGAGATGATTCAAACTTGGCTTACGCTTAATCCACATCTCATAGGGAGTCCTAGGTACTAACTTGGAAGGCACTAAGTTCAAAATGTATGCCGCTGTTTCCAGGGCATATTCCCAAAAAGACACTGGAAGAGTAGCATGAGACATCATGCTTCGAACCATTTCCATTAATGTCCTATTCATTCTCTAAGCTACTCCATTCTGCTGGGGTGTCCCCGGCGCAAAGAGTTGGGATACTATCCCATGATGTACCGTGTAGTCCTTGAATTCACTAAAGAGGTACTCTCTACCACGATCCAATCGTAAGGTCTTGATCAATTTACCTATCTGACGCTCCACTTCAGCATTAAGCTCCTTGAACTTGCCAAAAGAGTCAGACTTGTGTCTCATCAGGTAAATAAAGCTAAACGTCGTACAATCATCCGTAAAAGTGATGAAGTACTCAAAATCCCCTCTAACTAGTGTAAACAAGGGACCATACACATCAGTGTAAACAAGATTCAAAACCTCCTTAGCTCTATCCGCCTTAGGGGTAAATGACGTTTTGGTCATCTTTCCCATTAGGCAAGATTCACACTGAGGCCAATTTTCCAATCTCAATGAGCCTAAAGGCCCATCATAGATTAATCTCTGAATCCTAGTTGAGTTGATATGACCCAACCTTAGATGCCAAATATAAGAGTTATTGACATTGGTTTTTCTATTTCTTGTTAAAGGTTCAGATTGAGCGTTATTTAATTGATTGTTAATAGGGTTTAAGAAGAATAGATTCCTATACATGTGCCCAATACATAAAATTTCTCCATCTCTACTGATAGAAATACTAGAATGAAAAGATACAAAATATCCTTGATTTATTAGTTTCGTAACTGAAATCAAATTCTGTCAAAATCCAGGTACATATAAAATATCCTTTAAAACCACTATTCTATTACAATAAAAAATAAGATCCAACTCTCCCACTATAAGAGCCCAGACTTATGCTCTATTTCCTACGCGTAGTCCATGCTCACCCTTCTGGAGTCTTCTAATCTTTCTAAACCCTTGCAAGGAGTTACAGATGTGATCAGTTGCCCCTGAATCAACAATCTAAGTGGAAGTTGATTCAATCATTGATATAAACTCAAGATAGAAAATATTACCTGTGGTGTTTTTTTTGCTTGAAGATCTGGACACTCCTTTTTCCAGTGTCCCTTCATTCCACATTTGAAGCACTTGCCCTTGGGTTTGTCCTTAGGCTAGGCTGTTGTATTTCCTTTCTACTTCTTGAACTTTCTGGGCTTGGGCCCAATTCTAGAAGATGAAGCCTTAGCAATCATAGCCTTAAATTGTGGCTTTATGACCTTCTCCACCATCTAGAGTTCCTTTATCAACTCAGTTAAACTCATGTTTAACTTGTTCATGTTGTAATTCAACTTGAACTGAGTAAAGGAACCTAGTAGAAATTCGAGAACCATGTCCACTTGGCTCTCGGGGTCAATGACAACCCCTAAGATTTCTGCCTTCTCGAAAGCAGCAATCATTTTGAGCATATGCTCTCTGACTGATGCTCCATCTACCATCTTAGTGTTTATGATAGTTCGAAGAGCCTCCTGCCTTGCGAGCTGGCTCTTATCCACAAACATCGTGGCTAATGATTGACTTATGTCATACGCAGTGGCTATGTGCTCGTGTTTTGACTGGAGCACATTAGACATGGAGGCTAACATATAGCAGCGTGCCATTTCGTCAACCTTCTTCCACGCCTTCTTAGCCTTTCACTCTTCGGCGGTAGAACCTTCCCCGATAATAGGGCAGGTTTCATAAAGGATATATTTATACTCTTTCGCTGTGAGTATTATGTCCAGGTTCCTCTTCCAGTCCACATAGTTTGGTCCTGTTAGCTTATTCTCTCGGAGAATAATGGTAAAAGGATTAAAAGAACCTCCTACCATTTCTAAAAAAATCAAAAATAAAAGAAAAAGATTTAGCTTGTGAAAACAAAACAAATTTGTGCACTTTATCCTTATATCAAAACTGATAATAATTAATTTGGCTGTTAGGAAAGCTAACATAGCTTCTTGGGAAGATTAACAGTTCCCTAAGCTAAGTGTGTTAAATACCACAAATTAATACGATCTCTAATGAGGATCGTGATAGAAGCCGTGGGGCCGTTGGAACCCCTCTCCCACTTAGTCTTTTAAAATAAGGGTTTTCTGAAAAATATCTTTTTGAAAATTTCCATTAAGTTATCCCTTAACTCAAAAATAAAATATCTAAATCCATTAAAATCTCTATGTCAAGGTTTATATCCTTTGAGAGATTTTTCCATGAACTAATTTTATTTAAGTTAAAAACTTAATGATTTCAAAAAATTTCCAATTAAAACTTTCTAGAGACTTTGGTCTCAAGTTTATTTTACAAAACAATTTTTCTTGTGCAAAAATAAAACAAAATGGCTTTCTATTTAACATACAAAAATATCTAAATCCAATATATTTTCTATGTCAAGGATTAAATCCTTTGAGAAAATATTTAAGGATTAATTTTTGTTCAAGTTAAAATAACCATGCAATTTGTAGAAAAATGTTTTTATTGTCAAAAATATTCCCAAAGACTTTGGTCTTTGAGAAAACGTGCACATAGGTACTTAAAAATAAATAGCATGCTAGAAAACAGTAGACGTTTTCATGCTTTTCTATTTTTAAACCTAAGTGCCTAAATAATAGAATTAAACACATTAATTTATTAATTAATGGTCTTGCTTAATCCTAAAATTCCTTACTAATATTTTTCATGCAAAAACATTCCATGAATATTAACTATTGCAAAAATTTTAACTTCGCCTGGTATGGACCCCAAAACAAAAAGAAAATGCAAGAAAAATTACAAGGAAAAATAAAAAATTTCTCCTTGGTCTACTGCACTCGCCGTACTAGATTGAAACCCTTCTGCTCTATAGTCCACAACACCCGCCGTACAGAACTAGACCTCGTGGGCGACCTGTGTGCAGATCGGAGCCCAGACCCGAGCCGGTTCGGTTTGAGCGGCCTCAGCCGGCGTCGGTTCCGGTCTGACCGGGCTCTTCTTTGATTTTTCTCCTGCGTTATCTTCTATAGATTTCTTTCTATTTTTCTGCAGCTATCTTTCTGTTTTTCCTGCGCAACATCTGGCTCCATTGACTCTCCTATTTCAACCCAAAATCAACAACACCAAAAACTAACAATCGCCCATACCCATTAAGATTGGGCTTACACGATTTGCTAAGGAAAAATCAGATTACATCTCACCTATACCTCCATCAGAGAGGTCTAATAGAGAATTTATCCATACCAAAAATAGCGAAGGACCACAATTTTAATCACACATATGTGTCCAGTTTTATTTAACTAGATGCATGCTTTCTATATTTGTACAAAACCATCATGCTCTGATACCAATTGAAGGGTTTAAAGGGGGAAGCAAAGCATGCAGCGAAAGAAAAAAAATGAAAAACTAAAGAATAGGAAAAATGCAGACCAAAGCTGGCACCTGTCACAGTCTAGCGGGACTCCGAGACGAAAAATTTTTTTACCTCCTTTTCTCGTTCTCTGAATTGGCTGGACTGGAATGTGTGGAATTGGGGTAGGTGCGCTAGTGGAAACCTCTGGTGCGATTCCTACAAGTCTCCTACTCCGTCTGTGCATGTATATGAACGCCAACCTCTCGATCTTCCAGTATATGGCCTGCCTAATCCCGTTTGGTAAACAACTCACGGGGCTAAAGAATATTTTCAAGAGGGAAGAGGGGCTGTCATGGTTTTTCTTTTTCGCCAGAGAAGAAGTAGTGAAAACAACGTTGTCAAACAACCCTAGGTCTTTGTTCTCCTTTTAACGTAAATAAAACCCTAGGGTAAACTGGATTGGCCCATTAGACTCTTAGCTTAGCATTTTGGACTAAATTAATAATTCTATTTAGAACTAAATAAATGGTCCAATAAATAACTAATTTTCCAACCCAAATAAACTAGTCCAATTAACAAGTCTCTATTAGTTTAGTCCCAAGTCAATCTTTAATTATTCAAATTGGGCCAAAGTCCTGAACAATTAATTAACCCACTAAACTGATTTAATTAATTTTCTCTCTCCATGTACCTTTATTTTATTTTAGCCTAATAATTAAATAAAATTACTTAAATAAAATAAATTATATTTAATTTAATTTAGGACCAATTCCTTAACCAGTATATAATTAGGACTTACGGTTTATACTAGGGACCAAAAGACACACCGTCTTGGCTACTAAAATGACCAAAATACCATTGTCATATAAATAACTGTATTTTACATTTTAAATATTTTCTAATATCACCATAAGGAAATATTGATCCAAGGACACTGCTGTGTTAGCAAAGTCTCCGACCTACAAGTGAAATGACTAAAATACCCCTCTATACATCGCCGTACATTAGAGTGGAAGAAATATACTAACACCTCTCCAAATGACATCTATCACCCTTAGGCTTCTAGTCCAATGATCCACGACTTCATGGATTGTTTTCGCTTTCCAAGGGAGCTACCATAAAGCAAACATCGAAGTCACGTTTCCCAAGGCCCTGAATATTTAGATCATTCAGACAACCACAAGGGGCGATATAGTATAGAAACTATCTTGTACAAGTCTGTCTTAACTAACTAGTCACACATACCCAACATGCAAGTATATTGGCCTTACGATAGAACCTCAACTATGACATATCAAAGTACATGCTTCCAGCTTCATCAGACCACCAACTCATACTCAAGTCATAGAGTACTAGTCCATGCTGTAGCAGTAGTAGTCTAGGTTTTTACCATATAGTACTTTAAGAAACCACTACTACAGGTCATGTCCTATGTATTCGAAATATGCTTATGTCATGAAGTGAGTGGGCTACTCACTGGCTAAAGGTAAGCCATTCCCCATTTGGAATTCATAACAAATAACCTAGACATGATGAGATTCCCATTCTCATCAATTGGTTAAGAACAAACGTTTATGTGTTAAGTAACCTATGATCCACACCTTACTGTGAAAGACCATCATTCACATGGACCACTTACTTAAACATAATGGGTCTTTTCCAAACGTAATTGTGTACAAATAAAAATGTAAATTCATAAATAATTTTTTAAAATAAATTCTTTTATTTAAATATTCGATGTTTACATTACAAACCTAGTCTAAGAGGGTACATTTCCCAATAATGGGGGGCCAATACGAATAGTAAAGACAATTCCACTTTCTTGAGGCTATGAATTCCTACAAGTAAAAAAAAGCAATATTGTTGAAAAAGAAATAATGAGTGATGACTAAAAGTGTACTAATATGGTGTGTGAAGAGAAATCCATGAACTTGAGGCTATCAATTCCCTAAGTCATTAAAAAAAAAAATAGAGAAAAAAAAAGATTGGAGTTCTTTCCTTACATCTTGACTTTTGTTGTGCAATTTTTACATTTATAATGCTTGAGCTGGTAGATAGTTTGACTTATGTGATTCATGTTATCTATATTTTAACTTGAAGGGTGAAATAATTTTCTTAGACTAAGGTATACACTTGATTAATGTGACTTTAAGAGTTTTGTGGTATCTTGTCAAAAGTTTCAAAGTTAGTATTATTTTCAAAGGGTATGAATGACAAGAGTGGTATCTAAAGTTTGAAGGGAAGACATAATTTTTGGTACAGAAAAGAAATTCTTGAATAAGAAAGGCCTTGTATTTTCTTAATGATTTTTCTTGACTAAAGTATTTTGCTTGAGGACAAGCAAAAGTTTAAGTGTGAGGGTATATGATAGGGGCTAAAATCATCATTATTTTACAAGTTATTTAAGGTTGTTTTAAGATACATTTGTTGTAATAACTAGGCATATTCCTTCCTATTTGACACTTTGCTTGTAAAAATGGTTTTTGGCAAATTTGTACAGATTTGAGTTAAAATCAAGAAGAAAGTGAATAGTTCCAAAATGTACCTAGCACTAGGCCCAACCAAGGGTCCAGGCGACAGGTCCATTCTGGTCCAGTAGAGGAATTCGAGCAACTTTTAGGAAGAAACCATAATAGACTTGGTGCTAAGGCTGGCAAGTGTACCTGGCGCTGGGTCCATTCTGTCTACCGATGAGAACAAACAAAAAACAAAGTAAAAATAGAGGAAGAATAGAGTGCACCTAGCACCAAGTTGGTCGAAGGTACCCGACGCTAGGTAGGCTTTGGAAGGTGAATATTTTGTGCACTAAATTAGGAATTTTCCAATGATTTTGGTATTTTTCAAATCCTACTTGGCCAAGACTTCCTATGCCATAAATTTACCATCCAAGAGGCCTATAAAAGCACAAGAAAACACAAGAGAAAGAGAGACACATGTGGAGGTGGATTCAAAGGAATTTTTTTTTTTAAAATCACTCATTGAAAGAGGAATTCACCTAATCAAGGGGGATTGTTCAAGAAAGTCTTCAAGGGTGAAGAAAGGGATTGTTTAAGAAAGTCTTCAAGGGTGAAGAAATAGACTTTTCTATGAGTGATTTCTTTTATCTTTGTTTTCTTTTCCTTTAGCAATGATGCATTCAATGTTTTTATTGTAATTTAACAATATTCTGGACATGACTTATGGAGCAATTTAACTACTTGATCAATTTTCTATTATTCTTGGTGTTTGATTACTTGTCATTATAGAGGAATTGATGAAGTTAGATTTACTTGTAATTGACTTTGGAAACAACATTAGGAGTTGATTTAATATTTGTTATTGCTTAATGGACTTGGGAAATGAAGTTAAGATCAAAGACTTTAAGTGATCAAAGGTTAGTTAATTTCGCTTAGAGCATAGGTTTGTTGGCTAATTTCATTTTTATAAGGAATTATGTTTAATGCATCTTTTGGTTATATTGGTTTGATTGAAAAATCTGCTAATTTAATCAAGGGGTAGTGATTCTTTGGATTGGGAAAGAAGTAGAGTCTATATAAGGGAATTCATGACTTGGGAAACGATTGAATATTACTTTGTATTCCTACATGATGTCAAGATGATGATTAATTGAGATAGTTGTTGAGTGGTTCAATGTAATGTTTTCTAGGATAATTGTTTAAATTATATATTCCAAAATCCTTGAGTTGTATATATTTCTTTATGTTTCTTTTTATTCTTTTCTCACTTTATTTGGGTCAGTTAAACATTGAATGAAAAGCGATTAGTGTGTATTTGCTCTTTTGAGGATCAATACTTGTTAATTCCCTATGCTATGCTTGCATTGGGTATACATGCTCGTGCGCGTATTTTGGGATTAATGTTTTAATTAAAATTTGACTAAGGGATGGATTTAAATTTGATGATTTTTATACACCCAAATTTACACATCAGTCGGTGTCGGCAATGAGGGGATGGGCTAGTGCCAGCTCAATGCTGTCCAAAAGTGGCGAAATTTCTAGTTATGTGTGAATTTGGGAATTTCCTAAAAGTTTTGGCATTTTCAACTTGTACTCGGCCTAGAACTCTTAGGGAGCGATTTTTAGCATCTTGGAAGCCTATTTAAGTAAGGAAAAGATAAGAGAAACATATAAATCTAAGGATCAAAGTGATCAATCAATCATTGGAGAGGAGATTCATCAATCAAGGGGTATTGTTCAAGAAGGTCTTCAAGGAAGAAGAAAGGGGCTTGTCTATAAATTCTTTCTTCTACCTTTGTTTTTATTTTCTAGAACAATTATGTGATTTATGTTTTCATTATAACTTAACATTATTTTGGGGTTCTTGATTTTTGGGTTAATTTAGTTATTTGATCAATTTATTGTCAGTCTTGGTATTTGATGACTTGTTATTATTTGTGAGTTGATAAATTTAGATTTGCTTCTAATTGACTTGGGAAACGATGTTAGGAGTTCATTTAATTTCATTGATTTCATACTTGTTACCTTTTGACGAACTTGGGAAATGAAGTTAAGAACAAAAAACCAAGGTAATCAAAGATTAGTTTATTTCACCTAGAGTATAGGGTTATTGGCTAATTTCATATTCATTATCACCTAGGGTATCGGGATAATTATCGAAGGATGTGTTGAATGCAACTTTTGGTTATGTTGGTTTGATTAGAAAATTTGCTAATTTAATCATACTTAAGATGATCATACTTTCTCATATGTATAATTTGGGGATTAATGTTTTAATTAAAACTTGGCTAGGGATGGATTTAAAATTGTATATTTTTATGCACCCAAATCTTATGCATCAAATCTGAATATAGAAATGTTCTTGAGCTAACATTTCTGAGATTTATCCTGAAATAGGGTCACGAAACGTTGAGTACTCAATAAGGATGGAATTCTTGTACTAGCCCTTAACAGTTTGAGCACTTCTCCTAGTAGGTGGCCACCTCCGGTAGTTAGACTCTTTCTTTAGAAGGTGTCAGAACTTATAAGTTAAGCCTTCCTAAGTTAGCAACATAGTTCCTTGTGGACCCAGAGTTTAGACGTGGGATATCCATAATAGTTTAGAGAGAGGGAAGGCGGGGTATCTCTCTATGTTACGTCAGTAGGATGAATACCTACCTATTCGTTATGTCAATAGATTGAAATCTTATCTATTGGTCGGGATCGTCAATGTGCATTGGCCTTACACGATAATTTATGTTGTTTTATTCTATTTTCAAGAGTACATTATGAATTTACCCAAGATATTTATTAAGAGAAATATTTTGAAAGCATTATATGAAAGTTGTTTACTATAGGGACTGTTTGTCATATATCATGAAGTATTTTTAAAAGGCTTCATGCTCACACTTCAAGGCCTGCAGAGATTCTTTCTCACACAATTTCTATCATGGTTTTCAAGGGGATCCAATCTAGAAAAGGTTGTAAGTTCTTAGAACTTTGAAGATTTAGATTAATTGTTACTGTACATTTCATAATTAGGATGTTGTTTTTTTCATTCTGGTCTTTGGCTTATGCATAAGTTGTGAAACCCCACCTAAAGCTAACCCTAGAGTAAGGGGGTCGGGATGTATATCATATTATTTTGCATGAATATATATGGTTTGAATGATTTTATGTGCTTTAGAATTGTGGATTATAGGTTAAAATGCTTAGTTATGCTTATTGAGTAGGAGGGGTAAAATGGTAATTTTGCTTGAGGTCAAAATAGGGAGATAGCTTGGGGATTTCATAAGAAGAATATGTGGTTAAGGAAATAGGAACAAGAGTTAGTGTGGTTTAGTGGTTAGAGCTTCGTGAATTAATTTCTAAGGTCATGAGTTCAAATCTCATCATTTAAGCTTTTGTCATGATTATCTTAACTAAGTTTGAATTTTTGTTTTCTTCCATTCCATGAAAATAGGAATGTTGTCTTAGGGGAGACATGAAGAGAATGTCCTAATCTTGTCCTCATGTCCTAAAAAGAATTCTAGAGGAATTCTTGTCCTTTTTATTACCACTAGCTTGTCCTAACATCTTTATAATTTAAATTCATTAAATCTCTTTTTTTGAACTCTAAAATTCTGTGATATTTCTTCACCTTGAATTTTGAAAATCAGCTGTGGAGGATGGGGAGTTGGTCGTGTTAGTGTTGTGCCCTAGAGGCAATCACTTGTACTATGTATATTGCATATTAAATTAATAAGAGGCATTCTTTATCTTTCAGTTTGATTGTTATATCTAAATATGTGTACAAACCGTTAGATAAAGTCCCTAGTACAACACAGTGTTAAGGAAATCATGATAGAGATCATGATGTGAGATTCCTACTACACTATGTAGTGTTTGTACTTAAATAATCCCCAGTCATAGTATTAATAAGATGGGACATTATTAATACGCCAAGACTGGCACATGTTATATCTCTTGATTGGATCAAGCGGTGGTTCTCATATCCGTGGGTATTGGGATACTTAGGATTAACGTGTGGATGCTTGTTTTGAAACAAGTTCATTGGATGACCTAGCTACGAGATAATCACTTGGATAACTATTTAGTGCCAGTGATAGAATCTCATTATAGCAAGTGTGCAAGTATCCTTAGACTTGAGATCTCCAAGGTACTTTGTTTTTCGAGCGTTGTACTTTGATTCTAATCTTTGGAGTCTTATCTAGGACCGCCTATGGGATGGATATTGGGTACAACGTAAAGTAAACGAAAGTAGTTGAGAGGGTCAATAAAGGATTCACCACTCCTAATAGTAGGAGAGTATATCTCAAGGCCACTTGTAGAAATCATTACTCATGAAGTCCTTTGCCAAGGTGACTATGTGATGGAAATGGTTCCAATTGATACATATATCGAGTAATGGATTTCTTGAACAAGTACTAAAATATTCGGGCCAGAGTTAATAATATTCTGGAGGGAGTTGGCACTAATTCCAAGCTCTAGACCGAATGAGATATTGTATGTTGAAAGGAGTTTATTGCACTGATAATTTGCTATTGAAAGGTTCATGTCAAGCCACTTGACTTTCTGGACTTTTGGGTGGTCAAGAGTTATTACTAGATGTCGCTCTTGATATGCTAAATATGAATTTATTAATTATATAATTAATAAATTTAATCCTTTATTTTATTAAGGATTATTAATTCTAATATTGTTAGAATTAATTCATATTATGCTACCAATAAGACCAAGAAACCTAATGGGTCACACACAATAAAGGTTTGAATGCTCAAATACATTATTTGATAATATTGTGGGGTTAATTAAGAGAAGGGAATATATTTATAGGTGAATTATAGGTGTGTTATAATTCATGGGACCTAATTGTAATTAAGTAAACTTCAAGGACCAATTTGTTGACAATTGGACGTTGAAGGACTAAGTTGCAATTTATGGTAATTATAAATCTATAAATATAAGGAAACGGTTTCCTTAGGGTTAGAGATAGACTATTCACACAATAATAGAGAAACCGTTTCTCTGCCTCTCTCTTGATCAAACCCTAGCCGTCTCTCTTCTTGATCAAAACCCTAGCCTTCCGAATTCTACTAGCATAGAATTGCGAGATTGTGAGCATTTAACCTTGTGTGGATTATCATTAGAGGGAGTTCTTTCTTGGACTTCAGTTGAGCTGCAGTGAACGGTTTTGGATAATCTGGATTGCACCTGCGTTCTTGTTTCTGAAATTTTTTGAATTCCGGCTTCACGAGGTAATAAACGCAATCTTCTCCTTTTTCCCGTTTCTATTGGAAACCCGTGATCCATGGATTGGATTTCTTGTTTTTTTCCTTTACGCTTAATCTGATTATGCATGGTAGAAATACTACAGGCTGAAAATAGGAGGGGAAATAGGAAGGGGTTCCAAGAGAAATCAAACACCATGGAAGAACCTTCAAAAATTCACCTTCATGTTGTTCATGTTTTAGTGAAGGGAAATCTGGAAAATTTTCCAGAATTTTTGCAGACCATTTCTTCAAAAATTCAGCCAGTAAACCTCTTCATTTGCTGCCAAGAAAATGGTCATTTCATGTGGCATGAAGGCTGGAAAATCTGTACAATTTTTGGACTGTACAAACTGTGCAAAACTAGAAAAAAATTATGGACATTTTCGCATCTTTCAACCAAGGAAATAAAGCTGTTTTAGTCTATCTTCAAGCCAGCAAAACTCCTCTGTATTTCTCCAGGAAGAAGGCTGGAAAACCACCTTAGAAAGACCTTCAAACCCCCTCAAGAATCAGCTGCAAATCGGGTTGAAGGAGTGCAGAAATTCTGCACAGCCCTTCGAAACATTGGACAGCTTGAAACCAGAATTTCCCAGTTTTGTTCCTTCAAGCCTAGGCCAAAAACCACCCTTCAACTTCTGGAATATTGATCCTTGATCAGCCATGGACTGAACACCATTAACCCCAAACTTACCTTAAACTCTTGGACTCCATAACCACACCTCAAAATACTCCTAAGATCACTCCATTCAAACTCTTTTTGAAATTCAAAAAAATTCCAGCATTTTACTCCGTTAAACCACTCTTGCATTAGGCTAACTAACTAGAATTTCCTCTGCCTTCATAGACTGAATTTCGCTCAGCTCTATAGCCGGCACAAGCTCCATTCATTCCATTGAAATCACCTTGTTCAGTCGGCACCATTGAAGAGTGAAGAAACCTCCCTTGATCAAACACCATAGCTAACCACCTACCTTAACCAACTCCACAACTTTCTCCATTTGAATTTCAAATAAAATCTTATCAACCTCTCTCCTTCTTGCTGAAAATCGAAACTCCCATTCACCCTAGACCATTCGGCCAGCTCTCTACCAGATTTCATGCAGCTTTCCACACTCTCTCCATTTTCACCAAGAACACCAAGAACACACACTAAACTTCTTCAAGCCTAACCCCACTCTAAGCACCTCCAATCGCTCTCAAATACTCCAGATCACTTCTATTTAATCCCTAAACTTCATTTCTGGGATTTATAACACAAAACCTTACAAACAAGAATTTTCAAACGGATCGAAATTAGCCTTTTTCCCTGAAGGTCTCAAGAACATCAACAATGTAAATCAAGAACAACCTTCTTGTTCATTCTTTTTCCATTAAACTCTTAATATACCCTTCTAATGCTCTCTCTCTCTCTCTCTCTCTTTCTCTCCCTCTCCCTCTACCGAAATGGTTGATCAACCATAAACCATGGCTGTTTTTTCTGGTGGATCACTCAAGACTCTCTATCGCGCGTGGACCTTCTTTTGTCTTCATCAAAGCAATCGACAATCGAGTATCTATTCTTAAATCCTTTCTTTTTAAATTCTGAAATCATGTCTCCTGGGTGTTGATAGGGAGATAGAGCATGAATGGAGATTGAGTATATGCATATGGATTAAGGGAATGGAGTTAAGACATGATGATTTTTGTGTATGGCTAAGTTGTATGTGTTTTCTTTTTGAATCGTTGTATGTTCTCCGTGCTTAATGAATTTCATGGATGTTTGAAGCATGTTAGAAATCATGACACCAAAGGTGATTAGGCTCTCATGTTTCTATTTTCCATTGAAGCCATTAATGATGATTATGTCCAGAAGGAAGTTAGCCTTATGATAGTATGTGTGAAGTCAAGCATGTGTTCATGAATGGATTGGGTTATAATTTGATGTTGGAGAATGTGTTTATGAATCTTTTCTAGCAATAGGAAAATCATGGTGAAGGAGTATTTCCTTATTAAGTCTAGGTTATTTTTATTAACAAAATGTTAATACTTTAAATGGAATTACTACTATTTTTCTCTATAAAATTCGAAACTCTAGGAAGATTTGGAGTGGTTTATTAATTAAAATATTAATATTTTCTTTATCAAATAAATGAGATCTTTTGTTAATAATATATATATATATATATATATAGTAATAAATCATTTATAATAAATAAAATATTAGAATTAATTGATGACCTTGTAGACCTTAGTTCAAACTTTTACCTATATTCCTAAATATTATTCATATTAAAATCTATTTTTTATTTATTAATTTAAAATAATTTTATTTATTACTAATTAATTATTATCTTAAAAAATAAATAAATAAAAATATATTTGTGATTTATTATTTACTAATAATAAAGCTATATTTTTAAATTACCATTTGTTAATATTGTTAGACTTAATATTATTTAAAATTCAAACCTTCTTTTATTTATTAATAGCACACAAGAATTATTAAATGAGTCTATAATTTATTAGCAACTATTTTAGAACCCCAAGTTATTTTAACTTATTAAACTAGACCTATTTTATAAAGTTCTTTTTTTTTAGCTAGCCTTAAAGCTTAGAGCGTTAGAGTCGTGATGGTAATGGGTTGAACTAGGATTATTTTGTGTAAATGAGTTTAGCTTGAATGTAACCTTATGTTTTGTGTTTACCCCATGCGGGGTTAGGTCAGCCTTGGAAGACTTTTGAGTTTGAACAAACAAAGAATCAGGTAAGCTCCTGCATGGAATTTTGTGAAGACCGAAGTTACTGTGGCAAGCCAAACGCGATGTGTATGGGCATTTATTTTGTGAAGGCAATTAAGGACTGTTTTTCCTTTTTATTCCAGACAAACAAATCATTTGAGAATTAAACAAGCAGTTTTACTCGAAATGCTACACTCTTTCTAAAACCCAACATTGACCAGACTTTTAGAAACTTTTAATTGCTATTTCCAAATAAAGCAGATTATGATCAATTTTCTCCCAAGTGGGACAATCAACATTGAGTACTCAATAAGGGTAGACCACCAGGACTAGTCTTTGAAGGGTTAGGGTAAGTCTTTCAGTAGGTGACCACCTATGAGAGGTGAGTCCTTCTTGGATAGGATGCCAGTCCGGTAGGTCATGCCGGTCCGAGCTAGCAAGTTTCAGTTCGGTGGACTGTGTGTTCCGGCGTGGACAACCGGTAAGTTTGGGTGTAGAGGTAGAGGAGTATCTCACCCGGTAGGCCGTACACCTACCATTTTGTCAGCTTGCACAAAGTGTGGCATTCTGACCATTATTTAGTCATGGGGCCCAACGTGTGGTAACTCATGGCCACCCATTTGAGTGGTTGTATTTATTGTGCACATGTATGGTTTGAAAAGCAAAACGCCACTCTTTATTTTTAACATTTATTTATTACTTGCCAGCACTTTTCCTCATGAAACTTTTACAACTTGCATACATGAATTATTTTACCTAAAACACTCAAAGCACACACGGGCTTACTGAGATTTTTATCTCACCACCTTTTATGCCATGTTTTCAGGAAGATCCTTCTGTGGAGGTCATTAGCTAGATTGTTGTCTATGCTTTGAAGACTCATGTTACTTCCTTTATGTGGTCTTTTGAGAGAGTGTTGCAAACAATTTATTTTGGATTTGTTCCAGTATTTATCTTTTGGGTTGTAATAAGTTTAATTTTAAAGTCTTTATTTTATTTTATTCTATGTGACCTAGTTATAAAGACCCCTTGTCCTCTGGACGGGGCGACATCCCCAGCCCTGATGGGCCTAGGTAGTGGGGTGTTACATAAGTATTAAGAACTTTGTATTAAATTTTAATTATTCATCAACTATTCCAAATTGAGAAGCATAAAAAACAAAGAAAAAAACTCACACATTTGTAAACCCATTCTTAGCATATATAATATATAGTACAGAATTCATTTTTCATCTTCTTGGAATGAAACTACATGACTTTGGTGTAATACAAACTTATTAGAATTGTAAAGGTACTTTTTTTTTTTAATCAAAATGTAAATGTTTATATTGATCAAAAGGTACGTACACAAAAGCTCACTAGTTAATAGCTAGGCAACCATTAACTAGTTGTGACAGATACAATCTTCAAAATTGGTCAAATCATGAGGGTACAAGGAAAAAATAACAATGTACATGTGTTTTGATCTACTTCGCAGTTTCCATCGGTTGATAGGCAGCTCCTTCAAAAAGTACTCGATTGTGTGCCAACCAGATATAGTAAAGTGTGGATGCCATTGCAGTTACTTTAGCTTTGACAACCCATGAAGACCCGCGATTAGCCTAGTTGAACCATTTGACACAGGTGATGATCGAATTCATAGCCTGTGGCAAGGCTAGCCATGCCTTAATGTCCATCCATACTTGTTTCGATATTACACAGTTGAAGAATAGGTGGCTAGTCATCTCCAGTTGCACTTGGCATAATGGACATGACGTGTCGTCTGGCCGGAACACCAGTACATCTTTAGTTTTCAACTGTCCCTTAGCACATAACTAAACCATGAATGAGTGCTTTGGTGTGAGTCCCTGCTTCCATATCATTTTGGCCCATTGTACCTTCGACATTGATAGCCTTAGACAGTTATATGCCTATGTTTTGAATGTTGTGGTCCTTATTGTCCAAGACTGCAGTAGTAGTGCTACTCGGTCTACATCCCTTTCCTTTTCCAGAATAGAATCCCAGATTGATAGTAGTCTTCTAAACAAGGGAGATTAGTCCCTATGCTATAGCATCTCCCAAATTAAGCGACCCTCCATGTAGTAGTGGTTAAGCCATTTAACCTAGAGTGATTGTTTCTTAGCTTGGATGTCCCATAAGATTCAGGACAACAGTACCCCGTTCCAAGTGCTCAAGTTTCTAAGTCCAAGGCCACCTTCCACCTTGGGTAGACGACATCTCTCCAAGCCACTAGTGCTTGCTTCGAGTCCCATAGGAAGTCCCTGGCCAATCTGCCCAACTGCTTGATAACCACAACTGGTGTGGGAAGGATAGATAGCTAAAAGCAATCCATGCCCTACAGGACAATTTGGATTAGTTGTAGTCGCCCTAAATATAACAATGACTGTGCTAACCATCTTCCTATATATGACCTAATCCTGTCTAGTAATGGCCTGTAGTATGATACTCTTATTTTACTTTTCATGATTGCTATGCCAAGGCAGCGAAACGGGAAGCTCCCCACCAGGATGCCTGTGTTAGCCAATATTATTTCTTACTCCATTCTCCCCAGCCTAGCTAGGTAGATATTTGATTTGTCTCTGTTGGTTTCCAAGCCAAATCATCATTTAAGTTCCTCAAGGTAGCCTAGTAAGATGCATACTAATGGTCTATCTTCTCTAGCAAACAACATTAAGTCATCCACGAAGGCTAGGAGTGTAATACTCAAGTAGTCACACTAAGGGTGGTAGTTAAAAGCAGTCTCTTGTGTGTGAACTTTGACAACCCGAGAGAAGTATTCCAAACAGAGAATGGCAATGGTGATATAGGGTCTCCCAACATAGTCCCTTGGCTTTTCTAAAGAACGGATGTAATGTCCCATTGATAGCTACAGAGAACAAGGTTGTGGTAATGCACTATTCAATTCAACCAACAAATTGTTGTGGGAATCCTAGTTCATCCAACAAATCCAGCAAGAAATCCCAGCTAATCGAGTCATATACTTTTTGCAAATCCATTTTGGTCGTGCACCGTGGTGACACTCTCTTCCTGCTATAGGCCGCATTATTTCCTGGACCAGAAGTATGTTGTCTGCCATAAGTCTTTCTTCCATAAAGGCCAACTGTGCAGGATCTACTAGAGTAGGTAGAATGGTATTGAGCCTGTCTGCCATAATTTTGGAAATAATCTTGTAAACCACATTGCAGCATGATATTGATCTATAGTCCTTCACCCTCTCCACATGATCATATTTAGGCACTAGTGTTTTAACCGAGTGATTAAGTTGCTTTAGCATCCTGCCATATTGGAAGAATTCCCGAACCGCCACACACATACTTTGTGCAACCGTGCCCAGGCCTTTTTCAAAAAATAGGCAGAGTACCCGTCAGGTCCTGGGGCTTTGCAGTCTCTAATATCCGACAAGGCCAGTTGGATTTCCTGATCTGACACCTCCTTAACTAGGTCTACCCTGTGTGGTGTGGCATCATTAGTCCAGCCCTAACATAGTCCACATTGAGTTTCTAGCACTTAACCTGAAGCAGTCTGTAGTAATAGTCTACAAATTCTATATGTGGTGCCTTTGGACTGTTTGTTATCGTTCCATCCTCCTTTATAATGGATGCAATGAACTTCCGTTTCTTGTTCCTATTCACTATGGCCTAGAAGTACTTGGTGCATTTGTCCGTCTGAGCAATATATTTCCCATTTGCTAGATGCTGGTAGAACTTCATTTCTGCCTCTACTAACCTCCAAGCAGTCAATTTCCAATCTTTGTACTGGGTAATCAAGCTGCTGTCCAAGGGATTATCTAACAATAGCTGTTGTTCCCTCTATAATTCTTGGTTGGCCTGCTCCACACAAGCTGAAATATGGGAAAATTCCTTTCTTTTCAGTCCACACAAATCCCGTTTGAGTGTCTTCAACTTTTAACATAGTATAAACTGATGATAGCCTTCAAAACTTTGTTCCTACACCCCATTAACCAAGTCTAAGAACCTTTAATGGTTAGCCCAAATGTTTAAAAATCTAAAAGGGCGAGCCCTCCCCCTCGGATAATCCACATGCATCTATAGGCATGGGTTGTGGTCTAATAGGCATGCGATAGGGAAGAACTCCACAAATGCTTGGCTCTGGCCCCGGAACCAGGCATCATTACCCATGGCTCTGTCCAGCTTAGACCAGACATGTGACTTTGTCCAGGCGAATCATGTACTAACAGATGAGAGGTTCGCTAGGCTAGTTTCTACACATAAACAAGAGAAGTTTTTAGCTCATAGGTAGTAGGGGTGATCCTACCCATTTTTTCTTCCACATGTAAATAAGTGTTGAAGTCTCACATTAGAATCCACAGGGTCGACAGTTGAGAGGAGAGTTGCTTCATCATTCCACAGTGGCCTTCGGGCAACCACTGTATTGTAAGCATACATGAAGGTGAAAAAATAGGTGACATGAGTTACCTTGCAAGTGATGTGGCATGATACAGCATGTGCCATGCTATGCCATACATGCACATCAACCTTAGCCCCGTTCCATAGGACGGCCACCCTACCCCCATCCAAGTCAGCAAAATTGTGTTTCGTAGACCAATTAGGGAATTGTAAAGGTACTTGATTTTACAACAAGTTGTAAAGGTGGGAGAAAGGAGAAAGTGCATTGTTATGAAAACAGAAGTGAAAGAGAATGTTTTATTTCACATAGGATATGGTAGGAAATAAACTTTATTATTTTAGAATAACATGGGTAAAATTATTATTTAAAAATTACTTAAAATAACTTTGGGACCTACCTAAGAGTGGAGAGAAATAATTATGGGGGTCAGTGTGATCCTCCATTACCCCAATTATCTTCTCTATTTTCCTTATAAAATCTTCTAAATAGGAGAATTCAATCTCTCCCCTTAAATCTATTCTTTTCTACTCAAATCTTCCCTCTAAACCAATCCTAAGAGTCATATGCGAGCGGTCATCTAATTATGATAAATGAGTTTATTCTATGCAATCTAAATCATCCATAGAAGTGTGACATATTTTAATACTTCATATTCATTAAAAGCATAGAATAAGCAATCTAACCAAGCTTGAAAGAATGTACTCTATGATCACTGATATAATATTAAATTTTCATAGAATGCCAAACTTCTAAAGAAACGATGCATCCTATATAAGTGTAGGGTAGTCCATTTCAATCTTCAATTGCCTAGGTAAATTCACAACTATTGATAGGATACTATTACATTTTAAATTATTAGAAGACCTTAATTTTTAGTAGAAGAGGGGGCTATCACATGCTAACCTTTGATGGTTCGCTCGCATCTATAAGATCTTGCCCATGCCCAATCCATGTGGCCTAAGTGCTAATGGAACACTCGTGTATCTTCAAACTTATCTAAGATATCGAAGGGATTGAATGTTTGTAAGAATACTTATCAACCTTGCACGGAAAGGCTGAATATGTCTAGGAATGTTTGTAACCTTGTTAAGGATGTCCTAAACAAGTTTAAGAACAGCTGAGCCTTCGTAGCCGAAGGTCCAAGACGGAGGACCAAGTCGACACGAAATGACCTAAATCTAGGGGTGCCCGAGAGTAACCAAAGGTGCTAGAGGCGTGTACCATCACAATGTGTCATGCCCATGTCATGTGTCAAATCAAGCTTAGTGTCTTTCCCATGCCATCTACGAATGGCTGATCATTGACCGTGCCCAGTAGTGAACCGACGGCTAGCCGGTGACCAGAACCGTCTGCCTCTCTATTTTCTTGGATAAATATATAGATAAGCTTTTATATTATTTTTGTAATTTTTCCCAGGCCATGCAATTAAATTTTTATTGTTAGATTCCTTGTATTTAGGTCTATAGAAAATCAGCAAACTTTTTCCACCTTCTTAGAAAAACGGTATCTACTATTGCCATGAAGAAAAAGTTTACCACGTCTGTTACGGGGGCAAAGAAAAATGAGATCGGGTAGAAGAAATAAAGTTGGTTGTAATTGTTGGTGTTCTCCCTCGCTAATACTTGTTGTAAATATTTTGTAATCACTTTTAATTAAAGGAAATAACAGCTTTCATGCAATTAGGTGCCCGTTAACTTTCATTTAACTGTTATTTTCTATTGTTTGCATATCGTTCATTACTATTTTCAATTGTTTTTATTGTGATCCACTGTGAAAACACTTAATCTCACTTCTAAACTTCCAAACGAGTTTAGAAGAGGCTAGAGTGATGTTCGCTTATGCATAGCCAAGTCACAGTCATCATGGTTAGTCAATTTGTGGGAAAGTGACCCATGGCAATTAGTATCAGAGCTTGTAGGCATGCTACTACATCCAGTAGGAGTCAGTATCAATGACCAGTGAACATGCTACCATAACTATTGGGAATTGGGGATAGTTCATTGTAAATATTTTTCTAAGCTGCTAGGAGCTAGTTTTGGTGGACCGATTGTTGGATTTTGGGCAACAGTGAACAATATCCGTGCAAGAGCTAGAGAAGTGTTCAGTGGGCAATCAAATCACCCTAAATCAACAAGCTAGAGACTAGCACAGAATAAGGAGGATACCAAAGGCCTGGGCCCTAGTTATCTTAGCCAGTGTAGGAGGACTTTGGTTGAGATGTGGCAATAATCATAGAGTTAGATTTAGATTGTTACTGTGCTAGATAGAAGATGGAAAATGCGATAGGTACAAGTGAGCCTGTGATCGAGTCTGAACCCAATGAGCCTGCAATGGTGACATTTAGACTATTATCAGAAGAAAGTACAACAAAGAACCGACTGGAAGTGCTAGAGGCTGACGTTAACAAGATCTATACCATCTACCTAGCAGAGACTAAGATGGACACGAGGTTATTGGTGAAGTGTGTAGATTTCATGGAGTTAAATTTTGTGTGTCTTAGTGGCCAGGTTGACAAAATGGACAGTGCACTAAGGGAAATGGTTGCCATGATAAGGTCCGATGAAATCCGGCACGACTAGTAAGATGTTGCGCTATAAGAGGCACGTACATTGATAGTAGCTAATACCAGTACTGTGAAAAAGATGAGAGGTATGTTGGAAAAGATCTAGAAAAATCTGTGGATGCTCAAATTGGCTATGGGATTGCTCAATGTTAAGGGACAAATACTAATAGGGATTTTGGCAGCCCCAAAGTTAAAAGTTTGAGAGCTAAAAAGCTTTAAAGAAGTCAGAGGTGCCAAGGAGGTGGAGAACATCTTCTTTGACCTTGACCAATACTTTAAGACAGTTGGGATAATCAAAGAGCAACTGAAAGTAGATACCACTGCCATATACTGAGAAGACGATGCCAAGCTATGATGGAGGGTGAAGGTTGCCGAGGTGGAAGCAGGACAACTAACTATGGAGACCTAGGAAAAAAAGGAAAACTGCCATGAAGAAGTAGTTTGTCCTTCTAAATGTAGAGTATGCCATGAGACTAAAGCTTAGGAAGCTACTGCATACTGGAACGGTGTAAGAATACATGAACTCCATCACAACATGCCTTGTACTGATAGAGGGCATGTTATGAATGGACAAGCTATTTAGCTTTACAAATGGATTAAAATCATGGGTCAGGTAAAAGCTGAACAGACAGAGGGTGCAAGAATTGGCTCAAGTATCACAGTGGTAGGAAGCTTAGAGGACATCCAATTAGACCCTATAAGTAAACAGAAGGAGAACCATGAAGAGTGAGTATGGGGTAGGAATCTGACTAAACCAAAGATGGAAGGAGGCCTTCCAAGCAAACTTTTCAGCCTTAACTAAGCTTAAGTGGGGGAGACTGGCCTCTAACCTGAGCAAATGATAGAATAGGAACTAAAAAAAGGATGGTGGGCAACAACGAAGGGCATATAAATGTTTCTTGTACAACGAACCACACCTCTTTCGGGACCACTATAGGAGTGATGTTAAGAAATAACTAATTATTACGCTGACCGAACCTATACCTTGGAAACATTAGTGAAGGCTATTTGTTAGACATGAAATGGTCACATTTGTATAGTACTTTTTCTTAGTTTTTGTGCCTGTTTTTGTATAGTAAGGGATGATTTTCTACTTAATATGTGCTCTTTTATGTTTTAGGGTTTCTATATTAAAAATGAGTATAATATTGGTTTAAATTATGCATATTTTGTACTTGGAATGATCGTCTACACATTTTAAATTTAGAACATGTATTTAATGGTGTTTTATATATTTCTACAAGGACACGGCTTGATGTACAGCCATGCATCAATCCATGCAAAAAAGAGAGATTTCAGAAAACATGCATGACCAAATGCACAGTTGTGCATATGCTCGTGCAGAACAGAAGAGATTTGTTTATTCCTAGATGTTTGCCAACATTAAAGAAAATAGAGCTTTGATATACGCACGAGCAGGAGTACGTTTGTGCATGTCCCTGGGTAGATGCATGGCTAGGTTGAACGATCGTGCCTGATCTTATGCCACTAATAAGAATTTTTGTTCAAAATTTATGCACAGCTTCTATGCACACCCATGCCTACAAGCTGTGCAAGCCTCTTGAAGAGTTTAGAATTTTCTAACTAGTCCAGTGGTAATGCAAGCTTCCTAAATTCAATCAAGGGCTTTTAAGATGATTCTATAAAGGAAAATGACATCCAAATTCAAGATATCTCTGATTATACTTCACTAAAATATAATTCTTTTGGAGAAAAGCATCAAAAAAGGCTAAGGAGAGGAGAAGAAAGCTAGGAGGTAAGATGACTTGAGATTGTAGGCTTCCCAAGTACTATCTTTCAATTTTTCTCTTGTTCTTTCTTGTTTCCAAGTTGTTTATATTTTTAGTTTCCTTTGAATTTAAAAAATTGAGATTTTATTCTATGTTTTCAAGGCTATGTTTATTGTTAACTTTAATACTTTGAGATTCATATATTAAAGATGTTATGTTTGGTCATATTAAGATTATTTCTTGAGTATTCATGCAATTCTTGATTTCATGCTTATCAATTATGTTGGGTTAATTGTGTATGGTTACCAACCTTTTAATTCATATATTTCTATTCCTAAGATAATTGGTCTCTTGATTAAATTTTCTAAATAGAACCTATTGACTTAGTTTTGTTTCGAGGTTAACAGGCTTAACTAAGTTAATATGGAATTATTTGATAATTAAGTGCATTTTTTTTTGTTAACTAGGTATGTAACTTGATATTGGTGAAATCTTGTGAGTATATCAAAATTGTTGCTAACTGATAACAATTGATAAATTGAAGTATTAAGATCCTTAAGAAAAGATTAATCTATCTGACATAAGTTGAGAATAGAGTTAGGGATTTTAACTTGTAGTTTAACTAAGGCTTAATCTACTTTTGCAAAGATAGGAATTTAAGTCATTAAAACAGATCTCAAAAACTAATTTCTCAATGCAATCAAATCAATAAGAGGTTTCTAAATTGAGTTCATAACATGTACTTGAAAATTTAGTAAATTCTTAATTGGTCTTAAAGTTTCCTTTTTTTTTTTTTGTTTATTTCCAATTTATTTCTTGTATCTTAATTTTTTAGGAATAAGATTTGGTAGTTTCTTAATTTAATTGATTCCTAATTTGATTTTCCCCTATCTCTTTGTGAATGCTTGTATATAATTGATAGGGGTAAGTTGTGCATATATTGTCAAGGCATTTATGATGTGTTGATGCTTGATTCTTAGGTTAAATTCCATCGATTCTCCTCATTTTGTTATGTTTTGTGTATATTGAAGATTGAAGTGCATTTGTGAAAACTTACAGATAATTATGTGACAAGAGGCCAAAAACCAGACAATGAAACAAAACAAACAAAGCTGAGGGAAAATTGAGGAAACAAGCCACCAAAAGCTTAAACAAAAGCTGAGCTAAGCCTAGCCAAGCTAAGAAACGACAAACAACAAGAAAAAGAAAATGATAGCATTTAGAGGAGAGGTAGCAGATAATGGCTTGCTACCAAGCCATAGATCGGCTACAACTTTATTAGTCTAAGCTGGTGATATGATCTTAGGAAGCACAAACCTACCAAACCCACATACAAGAACACTAAAATGCTAGAAATTAACACTTTTGTGATAATGTGAATCTAGCCTACTTCAAAGACGCCCTAATTTATCAAAGATTAGAACACCGAGGATAAGAATTTGAAGGTACCTAACTCAATGCTATGAAATACAGTAGACAACCTAGCACATAAGAATAGAGATGAAATTTAGATTATCCCTTAAGATTTAAAGACAAGATCAAAGGTGGAACTAAATCCTTTGATTTAGTCGTAATGTTTAATGGACAACACCTAAGAGGATCTGTAGGATTTCTAGATTAAATAATCAGATTAAACGCAGCGAAAAACAACAAGAAATCCAAGCCATGGATCACGGGTTTGCAGTAGAAACGGAAAAGGGAGAAGATCACGCTTATTACCTCGTGAAGCCAGAATTTAAAATTTTCTTGTTCCAAGAATGCAGGCGCGATCCAGATCACAAAACCAGTTCACCATAGCTCAATTGAAGTCCAAGTAAGAACTCCCTCTAATGATAATCCACACAAGGTTGAACGCTCACAATCTCACAATTCTATGCTAGTAGAATTTAGGAGGCTAGGGTTCGATCAAAAAGAAAGAGGCAGAGAAACGGTTTCTCTATTATTGCGTGAATAATCTGTATCTCTAACCCTAAGGAAACCATTTCCTTATATTTATAGATTTATAATTACCGCAAATTGTAACTTAGTCCTTCAACGTCCAATTGTCAACAAATTGGTCCTTGAAGTTTACTTAATTATAATTAGGTCCCATAAATTATAACAAACTTATAATTCACCTATAAATATATTCCCTTCTCTTAATTAACCCCACAATATTATCAAATAATATATTTGAGCATTCAAACCTTTATTGTGTGTGACCCATTAGGTTTCCTGGTCTTATTGGTAGCATAATATGAATTAATTCTAACAATATTAGAATTAATAATCCTTAATAAAATAAAGGATTAAATTTATTAATTCTCTAATTAATAAATCCATATTTAGCATATCAAGAGCGACATCTAGCAATGACTCTTGACCACCCAAAAGTCTAGAAAGTTAAGTGGCTTAACATGAACCTTTCAATAGCAAATTATCAGTGCAATAAACTCCTTTCAGCATACAATATCTCATTCGGTCTAGAGCATGGAATTAGTGCCAACTCCCTCCAGAATATTATTAATTCTGGCCCGAATATTTTAGTACTTGTTCGAGAAATCCATTACTCGATATGTGTATCAATTGGAACCATTTTCATCACATAGTCGCCTTGGCCAAGGACTTCATGAGTAATGATTTCTACAAGTGGCCTTGAGATATACTCTCCTACTATTAGGAGTGGTGAATCCTTTATTGACCCTCTCAACTACTTTCGTTTACTTTACGTTGTACCCAATATCCATCCCATAGGCGGTTCAAGATAAGACTCCAAAGATTAGAATCAAAGTACAACGCTCGATAAGCAAAGTACCTTAGAAATCTCAAGTCTAAGGATACTTGCACTGTGAAACCCCACCTAAAGCCAACCCTAAAGTAAGGGGGTCGGGATGCATATCATATTATTTTGCATGAATATATATGTTTTAAATGATTCTATGTGCTTTAGAGTTGTGGATTATAGGTTAAAATGCTTAGTTATGTTTATCGAGTAGGAAGGGTAAAATGGTAATTTTGCTTGAGGTCAAAATAGGAAGAAAGCTTGAGGATTAAATAGGAAGAAAATGTGGGTGAGAAAATAACAACAAGAGTTATTGTGGTTTAGTGGTTAGAGCTTGGTGAATTAATTTCTAAGGTCATGGGTTCAAATCCCATCATTTAAGCTTTTGTCATGATTATCTTAACTAAGTTTGAATTTTTGTTTTCTTACATTTCATGGAAATAGGAATGTTGTCTTAGGGGAGACATGAAGAGAATGTCCTAATCTTATCCTCATGTCCTAAAAATAATTCTAGAGGAATTCTTGTCCTTTTTATTACCACTAGCATGTCCTAACATCTTTATAATTCAAAACCATTAAATCCTTTCTTTTAAATTCCAAAAAAAATTCTGTGATAACTCTTCCACTTTGAATTTCGAAAATCAGCTTTGGAGGTTGGGATGTTGGCCGAAAGTAGGAGGAGAAATAGGAAGGGTTTCCAAGAGAAAATCAATCACCATGATAGCACCTTCAAACTCACCTTCATGTTGTTCATCATCTAGTAAAAGAAAATCTGGAAATTTTCCAGAATATTTGCAGACCGTTTCTTTGAAAATTTAGCCAGTAAACCCACTCATTTTCTGCCATAAAAATGGTCATTTTATGTGGCTTGAAGGCTGGAAAATCTGTGCAATTTTCGGACTGCACAAACTGCACAAAACCAGGAAAAAATTCTGGTCATTTTTGTAGCTTTCAACCAAGTAAACGAAGCTGTTTTGATTCATCTTCAAGCCAGCAAAACTCCTCAATATTTCTCCAGCATTAAGGCTGGAAAACCACCTTAGAAAGGCCTTCAAACTCCCTCAAGAGTCAGCTGCAAATTGGGTTGAAGGTGTGCAGAAATTCTTGAATAGAATGCTGCTATATTTTCCCTATAAAATTCGAAACTCTAGGGAGATTTGGAGTGGTTTATTAATTAAAATATTCATATTTTCTTTATCAAATAAATGAGATATTTTATTAAAAATAATATATATATAGTAATAAATCCTTTACAATAAAAAAAATATTATTAGAATCTATTTGTTATTTATTAATTAAAATTTAAAATAATTCATTCATTATTAATTTTATTTATTACTAATTATTTATTATCTATTTAAAAATTAATTAAAGGTTATTTGCAATTAAATATTTATTTATAATAAAGCTATTTTTAAATCACCATTTATTAGTACTATTTAGGACTTAATATTCAAACCTTAGTTTATTTATTAAAAATAACACTCAAGAATTATTAATTGGGTATATAATTTATTAGCAATTATTTTAGAACCCCAAGTTGTTTTAACTTATCAACTAAAACTTATTTTATAAAATTCTTTATCACCTAGCCTTAAAGCTTAGGACATTAGGGTCATGGCTAGTCATGGTTGTAACTAGTTGAGCTAAGAAATTATTTATGTTAGGCAGGTATAGTCCGAATGTAACCTTATGTCTTGTGTTTATCCCAGGCGGGGTTAGGTCAGCCTTGGAAGACTTTTGAATTTGAGCAAGCAAAGTATCAGGTAAGCTTCTGCATAAAACTTGTTTGTTGTAAAAGGTTACCATGGCAAGCTAAACACGAAGTATGTGAATACTGATTTGGTAAAGGAAATTAAGGACTGTTTCTTTTCTTGATTCAGTCAAACCAATTATTTGAAAATTTTCAAAGCAGTTTTACTCAAACACTGAACTATTTCTGAAACTAATTTTGGCATGGACTTTAGAAACCCTTAATTGCCATTTTCAAGTAAAGCTATGTTTTACCAATTTTCTCCCAAGTGGGACAATTATCGTTGAGTACTCAATAAGGGTAGGCTAGTAATACTAGTTTTGAAGAGCAAGGAGTGAGTCTTCTGGCAGGAGGCCACCTCCAGAAAATAAAACTCAACTTAGAGAAACGTCAGTACTACTTAGTCATGCCGGTCCGAGCTAGCAATTTTATTTCAGTCAAGTGACTGTGTTTTGCCGGAATGGACACCCGGTTGTTGTTTGGGTATAGAGAAGGAGGAGAATCTTGCCTGATAGACCGATCACCTACCTTTTGTCAGTCTGCACAAAGTGTCGGCATTCTGACCGGCAGTGTGCACAAAGTGTGGCATACTGACCATCCGGTTATGGGGCCCAGCGTGTGGTAACCCATAATCCTTTCTTTTGAGTGGTTGATCTTATAAATTATGTATGGTTGGAAAAGCCGAAAACACCACTCTTGTTTTTTACTAATGTTTAATGCTTGCCAATATTTCTCTTATAAGGTTTTCATATTTTGCATCCACGAACTGTTTTCACTGAACACTCAAAGCACACACGGACTTACTGAGATTTTTATCTCACCACCTTTTATGCCATGTTTTCAGGTCGATCCTGCTGTAGAGATGAATAGCTAGATTTGTTGCCTATGCTTCGAAGACTTTATGTTATTTTTCTTATGTGTTGTTTTGAGAGATGGTAGCGAACAATTTATTTTGGATTTGTTCATGTATTTTTGGGTTGTAATAAGTTCAATTTCAAGGTATTACTTTTATTTTCTTTTGTGTGACCTAGTTATAAAGACCCCTTGTCCTTTGGACGGGGCGACATCCCCGGCCCTATCGAGCCTAGGTAGTGGGGTGTTACAAGTGGTATCAGAGCCTAGGTTTAGGCAATCAGTTGATTTTCTGGATTTTTATTCCTTAAGCATTTTGATCTGGTTCTAATCCTTGTGTATTGTTTATAGTGGTCAAGAGAGTTGCATCGGCTGTCAGAGACTGGCCCGCTGGTTGCGGGGATGCACCCTCGTCTGATTCAGAGGCAGAGCCTGAGGGAGGTTGGTTTTTTAGTGAAGACGAGATGGAGCATGAGCAACCTATACTAGATGACCCGGTTGATGGGGTAGAGATGGAGGTTGATGGGGGCGTAGGTGAGTACGATAGGGATGATGAGGGTAAGATTGATGAGCTTGTTAGTGAGGGCGAGGAAAATGAGGAGATGGCTGAACTGAGTGAAGGGGAGGCAGTTGAGTTTGGGGATGAGAGTAGTGATGAAAGTGAGGAAGAGATAGATGGGATCGAGGAGGAGGATGAGGATGCGATTGAGGCTCCTCGGACCCCAAAGATAGGTGAGTTTGATAGGACTTTTACTTGCTATGACCTTAAGGAGTCCAGTGATGAGGGTTATAGGTTGAGGGATGGAGATACCCCGGCAGTAGGGGAACTTAGGCAGGCCGCTATAGGAATGGAAGATAAGGGGAAAAAGGAAGCTAGAAGAGAGACCTAAGAGGAGCGGACTTCAATATGGGCTGGGTGTAGATGCTAAGTTAAGGAGAGAGGGATTGTTTGACCTGTTCGACTCGGAGGACGAGAGGCCTGCACCTAAGGGTGCGATTAGATTAGCTTTGGATGAGTTTTATGAGGCAACTATGAGAGCTAAGAAGGGCAATGAGGATGACTTAGGTCAGCCAAGAGAGAGTGTGGGTTTTGCGAGGGGTTATGTAGGGAAACCCGATAGCTCCGTGGGGTGGCTTCTGGAACCAGCCTCTGACGATCCAGATGCCTCTACTGACCCTAGCGGTGAGTAGAGTGTAGAAGATTAGCAGTATTTGCTCATTCTCTCTCTTTTGGGATTTGCATTCTTTTGTTCATTTATTCTTTTCAAAGAAGCATGTTGTTGGTAGGGTTCGATTGTTTTGCTGAATAAAAGGGTATCGCGTGTGATAACCCTTCTTTATGAAAGTATTATTTTTTATGAGAAATATAATTTTATTCATTTCTTGGTTTTCCCCTAAATAATATCATCAAATTTTCTTCCCAAAAAAAAAAAAAATTGCATCTGATTTTCCCTTACATAAACCTGAATGTGAATGCATGCTTAAAATATTTTAAACTTGAATGCATACACTTATTTATCTAGGCATGGATGAGAATAGCACCCAAGCGCCGTGTAGCCATATCAAGCAGAAGAGTTCCGGAAGCAGAACCTGTGACACCGGTAGTTGAGATGACTCAAATACCGTCACCCAATTAGGGGGATGAGAATGAGCCAGATTTGGAATTAGGGTCAAAAGAACCTATTGGAGTGACAATGGGGCAAGCATTCAGCAAGATGATCGAGATTCTTCAAACTTTAACTGAACGGAGGAATCCAAAGGGAGAGGACGAAGCTTTGGAGCGGATTCTAAAATTCCAACTGCCCATTTTCTTAGGAGAAGCCGAGCAGGATCAGAAAGCTGAACAATGCATAGAGCGGATGGAAGATATCTTTGCTACACTTTAGTTCACTAAGAAGTGAATGGTGAAGTTTGCTACATTCTGAATGAGGGGCCCAGTTCGGGCATGGTGGCAACGGGTTCAGGACGATTAGGAACTAATTGTCCAAGATTGGACATGGGCCAATTTCGTGGAAGCATTCAAAGCCGAATATATCCCTCAGTGGATAGTTGAGAAGCGGGAGGATGAGTTTCAGAATCTAAAGCAGGGAGGTATGACGGTAGCTCGGTGCGTAGCACGGTTCACCCAATTGTCAAAGTACTGTAAGAGACTGGTGGACACCAGGTAGAACAGAATAAGGTAGTTTGTCAAGGGGCTAAGGCAGGAGTTAAGAAGGGCATTGGCACCTTCTCCACCAACGACCTACTCGGGGATTGTGAACGCAGCCACTCGAACTGAGAATGAAGACCGCAATTGAATGGCACCAAGACCTTTCTTACTGCCAAGACAACCATCGAGGCCTTTGCAAAAGTAGCAGTTCGTCTAGCGCCTTACCAACCAGCAGTGGTAGAACTGAGGAAAGCAAGCCTTATCAGCACTGGTTGGTCTTGCGTAGGATCTTCCATTATGCCGGCACTTGAAAAAAGGGGTCATGTAGAGAACAATTGTTGGTCAAAGGGAGCTGAGCAGGAAAGCTAGCATTGTAGCTGGTGCCCTAAGCAGAAAAGTCAGAATGGCCAGGCTAAGAGTGCAGGAGGTTCGAGTGATTCAAGATGTGTTGGATAGAAGGGCGGAAGTGCAAGAGGAGAGAATTATAGTTAACAACCTGAAGTTGATGCCAGATCTAAGACAGGACATTATTGAGGCCCAACAAAGCAATGCAAAATTTTAGCTTTTCAAGGACAAGGAGCTTAAATGGCAAGGCAGTGAATTCCGACAGAGCGGAGCAGGAGTGTTGTACTTCTGAGATCATTTGTGTGTACCCGAGGAGCACCAGTTGAAGGACAGAATTTTAGAAGAGGCACATAGGAGCAAGTACGCCATTCACCCAGGAGAGGTAAAAATGTATCAGGATCTGAAAAAGGCTTATTGGTGGCCTGGAATGAAGAGGAACGTGGTTAAGTATGTCCCGACGTGTCTTACCTGTTAGGAAGTCAAAGCGAAGTACAAAAATGTGGCAGGATTATTGCAACCATTGTCAGTACCGGAATGGAAATGGGAAGAGGTGACCATGGACTTCGTTACCGGACTCCCTATGGCGAGGACCCAAAATGACGCCATATGGGTAGTGGTGGATCGATTGACCAAGTCGGCGCATTTCATACCCGTGAATGTAAGGGATTCAATGGAAAAGTTAGCTCAGACCTATGTGCGGGAAATAGTCAGACTGCATGGAGTGCCTTCAAGTATTGTGTCCGACTGAGACCCGAGATTTACATACCGATTTTGGGGTAAGTTCCAAGAATCAATGGGTTCTATTCTGAAGTTCAGTATGACGGCGCATCCGCAAACCGATGGACAGTCAGAAAAGGGTATTCAGATTAGAGGATATGCTGAGAGCCTGTATATTGGATTTCGGGGATAAGTAGATTGAAAGTGTGCCGTATGCCGAGTTCTCATACAATAACAGTTATCAAGCTTCGATCGGAATGGCTCCGTATGAAGCTCTATATGGACGAAAGTGTCAAGTACCGCTATACTGGAGTTGATCAGAGGATGGACATATAAGCAAATCGGGAGAAGTCTATGTTTAGGAAATGTCGGACAAGGTCAAGTTAATTAGGGAAAGGTTGAAAGCGGCCCGGGGTCGACACAAGAGTTATGCAGACAATAGGCGGAGAATGTAAGAATTTCAGGTGGGAGACAGTGTGTTCCTAAAACTGACACCAAGTAGGGGAATTCTGAAGCACCCGAAAGGGGGAAAGCTGAATCTGAGATATTTGGCTCCGTTTCCAATAAAAGAGAAAATTGGGCCAGTAGCATACCAATTAGAGTTGCCAGATGGGTTGACGGGAATTCGCGACGTATTCCATGTATCGCAGTTGAAGAAGTACAATGCCGATCCCGGACATGTTTTGAACGATGAGCTGTTAGTGCTACAACCCGACCTGAGCTATGTGGAGAAACCCGTAAGGATATTGGACCGAAGTATCAAGACTCTCCGGAACAAGCAGATTCCGATGGTAAAGGTGCAGTGGGAGCATCATGACACGCGAGATGCCACATGGGAAATAGAAGAATGGGTGAACCGAAAGTATCCCGATCTGAGATAAAGGTGCACCTAAATTTCGGGACGAAATTCTCCTAAGGAGGGGACGATGTGAAACCCCACCTAAAGCCAACCCTAGAGTAAGGGGGTCGGGATGCATATCATATTATTTTGCATGAATATATATGTTTTAAATGATTCTATGTGCTTTACAGTTGTGGATTATAGGTTAAAATGCTTAGTTATGTTTATCGAGTAGGAAGGGTAAAATGGTAATTTTGCTTGAGATCAAAATAGGAAGAAAGCTTGAAGATTAAATAGGAAGAAAATGTGGGTGAGAAAATAACAACAAGAGTTATTGTGGTTTAGTGGTTAGAGTTTGGTGAATTAATTTCTAAGGTCATGAGTTCAAATCCCATCATTTAAGCTTTTGTCATGATTATCTTAACTAAGTTTGAATTTTTGTTTTCTTGCATTTCATGGAAATAGGAATGTTGTCTTAGGGGAGACATGAAGAGAATGTCCTAATCTTATCCTCATGTCCTAAAAAGAATTCTAGAGGAATTCTTGTCCTTTTTATTACCACTAGCTTGTCATAACATCTTTATAATTCAAAACCATTAAATCCTTTCTTTTAAATTCCAAAAAAAATTTGTGATAACTCCTCCACCTTGAATTTCAAAAATTAGCTTTGGAGGTTGGGAAGTTGGCCGAAAGTAGGAGGAGAAATAGGAAGGGTTTCCAAGAGAAAATCAATCACCATGATAGCACCTTCAAACTCACCTTCATGTTGTTCATCTTCTAGTAAAAGAAAATCTGGAAATTTTCCAGAATATTTGCAGCCCGTTTCTTTGAAAATTCAGCCAGTAAACCCACTCATTTTCTACCAGAAAAATGGTCATTTTATGTGGCTTGAAGGCTGGAAAATCTGTGCAGTTTTCGGACTGCACAAACTGCACCAAACCAGGAAAAAATTCTGGTCATTTTTGCAGCTTTCAACCAAGTAAACGAAGCTGTTTTGATTCATCTTCAAGCAGCAAAACTCCTCAATATTTCTCCAGCATTAAGGCTGGAAAACCACCTTGGAAAGACCTTCAAACTCCCTCAAGAGTCAGCTACAAATCGGGTTGAAGGTGTGCAGAAATTCTACACAGCCTTCGAAACTCTTGAAGCATGAAACCAGAATTTTCCAGCTTTGCTCCCTTCTAGCTTAGGCCGAAAATCACCTTCAACCTCTGTAAAATTGAACCTTGCTCAGCTGTAGACTGAACACCATTAACCCCACACTTACCTTGAGCATATGGACTCCATAGCCAAACCACAAAACACTCCTAAGATCCCTCCATTCAAACTCTTTTTGAACTTCAAATAATTTCAGCATTTTACTCCATTAAAATCACTCTTGTATTAGGCAAATAAGCCAGAATTCTCTCTGCCATTTAAGACTGAATTTTTGCCAGCCTTGTAGCAACATTAACCTTCAATTAATTTAGCAAAACCACCATGTTCAGCCGGCACCATTGAAGACCATAGAAACCTCTCTTGATCAAACACCATAGCTAACCTCTTACCTTAAACATCTCCACCATTTCCTCCATTTAAATTTCAAAAAAAAAAAATCTGATCATTCTCTCTCCTTCTTGCTGAAAATCGAAACCCTCATTCATTCCCTACCATTCGGCCAGCTCTCTACCAAAATTCGTGCAGCACTTCTTCCCAATTCTCTCCATTTTCACCTAGAACACCAAGAACACACACTAACCTTCTTCAAGCCTAACCCTACTCTAAACACCTCCAATCACTCTCAAATACTCCAAATCACTTCCATTTAATCTCTAAACTTCATTTCTGGTATTTATAACACAAAGCCTCGCAAACAAGAATTTTCGAACGGATCAAAATTAGCTTTTCTTTGAAGGTCTCAAGAACATCAACAAGGTAAGTCAAGAACAACCTTCTTGATCATCTTCTTCCATTCGATTGTACTATTCTAATTCTCTCTCTCTCTCTCTCTCTCTCTCTCTCTCTCTCTCTCTCTCTCTCTCTCTCTCCAACCGAAATGGTTGATCAACCATCAACCATGGCCGTTTTCCCGTTGGATCATTCAAGGCTCTCAATCGCGTGGACCTTAATTCTTCATCGAAGTGTTCATCAAATCAAGTATTTTCCTTTAATCCTTCTTTTAATTTAGTATTCATGTCTCTTATATATTGATAGGAAGAATGAAATATGGATAAGGGATTGAGTATATGCATGTGGATTAAGGGGACGGAGTTAGGACATGATGATTGTTGTATATGACTAGGATGTATGTGTTTTCCTTTCGAATCGATGTATGTTCTTCGTGCTTAAAGAAATTTTATGGATGTTTGAAGTATGTTAGAGACCATGACACCAAAGGTGATTAGGTTTTTATGTTCTTATTTTTCCATGGAAACCATGATTGATGCTTATGCTTAGTAGGATTTTGGCCATGTGATGGTATGAGATAGTTCAAGTGTAAGTTCATGAATGGATTAATATATTGTTTGATGATGGAGAAGGTGTTTATGAATCCTTTCTAGCAATAGGAAAATCATGGTGAAAAAGTATTTTCTTGTTAAGGCTAGATTATTTTTATTAACAAAATTTATTACCTTGAATAGAATGCTGCTATACTTTCCTATAAAATTCGAAACTCTAGGGAGATTTGGAGTGGTTTATTAATTAAAATATTCATATTTTCTTTATCAAATAAATGAGATCTTTTATTAAAAATAATATATATATATATATAGTAATAAATCATTTACAATAAATAAAATATTATTATAATCTATTTGTTATTTATTAATTAAAATTTAAAATAATCCATTCATTATTAATTTTATTTATTACTAATTATTTATTATCTATTTAAAAATTAACTAAAGGTTATTTGTAATTAAATATTTATTTATAATAAATCTATTTTTAAATCACCATTTATTTGTACTATTTAGGACTTAATATTCAAACCTTAGTTTATTTATTAAAAATAACACTCAAGAATTATTAATTGGGTCTCTAATTTATTAGCAATTATTTTAGAACCCCAAGTTGTTTTAACTTATCAACTAAAACTTATTTTATAAAATTCTTTATCAACTAGCCTTAAAGCTTAGGACATTAGGGTCATGGCTAGTCAGGTTGTAACTAGTTGAGCTAAGAAATTATTTATGTAAGGCAGGTATAGCCCGAATGTAACCTTATGTCTTGTGTTTACCCCAGGCGGGGTTAGGTCAGCCTTGGAAGACTTTTGAATTTGAGCAAGCAAGGATCAGGTAAGCTTCTACATAAAACTTGTTTGTTGTAAAAGGTTACCATGGCAAGCTAAACACGAAGTATGTGAATACTGATTTGGTAAAGGCAATTAAGGACTATTTCTTTTCTTGATTCAGTCAAACCAATTATTTGAAAATTTTCAAAGCAGTTTTACTCAAACACTGAACTATTTCTGAAACTGATTTTGTCATGGACTTTAGAAACCCTTAATTGCCATTTTCAAGTAAAGCTATGTTTTACCAATTTTCTCCCAAGTGGGACAATTATCGTTGAGTACTCAATAAGGGTAGGCTAGTAGTACTAGTTTTGAAGAGCAAGAGTGAGTCTTCTGGCAGGAGACCACCTCTAGAAGATAAAACTCAACTTAGAAAAACATATGTACTACTTAGTCATGCCGGTTCGAGCTAGCAATTTTATTTCAGTCAAGTGACTGTGTTTTGCCGGAATAGACACCTGGTTGTTGTTTGGGTATAGAGAAGGAGGAGTATCTTGCCCGGTAGACCGATCACCTACCTTTTGTCAGTCTGCACAAAGTATTGGCATTCTGACCGGCAGTGTGCACAAAGTGTGGCATACTGACCATCTGGTTATGGGGCCCAGCATGTGGTAACCCATAATCCTTTCTTTTGAATGATTGATCTTATAAATTATGTATGGTTGGAAAAGCCGAAAACACCACTCTTGTTTTTGACTAATGTTTAATGCTTGCCAATATTTCTCTTATAAAGTTTTCACATTTTGCATCCACGAACTGTTTTCACTGAACACTCAAAGCACACACGAACTTACTGATATTTTTATCTCACCACCATTTATGCCATGTTTTCAGGTCGATCCTGCTGTGGAGATGAATAGCTAGATTTGTTGCCTATGCTTTGAAGACTTTATGTTATTTTTCTTATGTGTTGTTTTGAGAGATGGTAGCGAACAATTTATTTTGGATTTGTTCATGTATTTTTGGGTTGTAATAAGTTCAATTTCAAGGTATTACTTTTATTTTCTTTTGTGTGATCTAGTTATAAAGACCCCTTGTCATTTGGACGGGGCGACATCCCCAGCCCTGTCGGGCCTAGGTAGTGGGGTGTTACATGCACACTTGCTATAATGAGATTCTATCACTGGCACTCAATAGTTATCCAAGTGATTATCTCGTAGCTAGGTCATCCAATGAACTTGTTCCAAAATAAGCATCCACATGTTAATCCTGAGTATCCCAATACTCACGGATATGAGAACCACCACTTGATCCAATCAAGAGATATAACATGTGCCAGTCTTGGCGTATTAATAATATCTCATCTTATTAATACTATGACTGGGGATTATTTAAGTACAAACACTACATAGTGTAGTGGGAATCTCACATCATGATCTCTATCATGATTTCCTTAACACTGTGTTGTACTAGGGACTTTATGTAACAGTTTGTACACATATTTAGACATAATAATCAAATTGAAAGATAAAGAATGCCTCTTATTAATTTAATATGCAATATACATGGTACAAGTGATTGCCTCTAGGGCACAACACTAATAGGATCACCCTCTCCAAAGCCCTCAAAGACTTCTTGAACTCTTAAATATTTCATTTATCTCCCAAGGTTCTTTTTGCAATGGTTATAAGAGTATATATATATAGATGTCTTGGCCTAAACTACCTTTTAAATATTACAAAATGACCCTAAAATAGCTGACAAATATCAGGGATTCGAGTTCCAAAACAAGGTCGGCACTGGGTAGTTCTCCTGGGAGTGGCACCGAGTCCAATCTAGAGGAATAGTTCTCGTGCACAAAAGTTGAAACGAAAAAAAAATGGGACCTAAAAAGTCCGTAGTTGGCTCCAAGTTAGACTGCTGGGGCAAGCACTGGGTCTGTTCTGTTAGAACAGTACCTGTTGGAAAGTATGCCCTCAAAGACTATATATTCTATGTAAATATATTGCAATAAAAATATTTATTCATTCAATTTAGTTTCTTTCTTATATTATTGCACATTTATGATCCAAGTATGTCAAATAATAGTTTATGTGTTGGGTCGTTCTTCACAATAAGGTATAGACCATGAGTACTAGTCATACAAATAAAATTGAGTTCTTAGTCATTTGATGGAATTGGGCATTTTATCAAGGTAAGACTTATGTCATGAGTTCCAATGAGGAATAGTTTACCTTGAATCAGTGAGTAGTTCACTCACATCATTGGCATAAGTGTAATTCAAATACGTAGAACTGACCCATATTAGTGGTCTCTCTTAAAGTACTATAATTATAGAGACCAGACTATTACTACTACAGCATGGACGGATACCTTCATACTTAAGTATGAGTTAGTGGTCTGGCAAAGCTAGACTTTTATACTTTGATATATGTTGGGTAAGATTTCTTTTGTGAGATCAATATCGTTATATGTTGTATATATTACTCTAGTTAGTTGAGACGGAATCATGCAATAGAGTTTCTATGCTTCACATAGTGAAGTTAAATCACCCCCTTGTGATTGTCCAGGATAATCTAATAATCTAAGGCCCTGGGAATATGACTCTAGAATGTGTACTTTTGGGTAGCTTCCAATGATAAGCAAGTACATTCAAGTAAGTCATGGATTATCAAACTAGATATCTAAGGATGGTAGATGTCCTTAAGATGGGTGTTAGTACATTTATCCTGTTACATTGATTGGTGTTACATAAAGGGGTATTTCTGTCATTTCATCTGTAGGTTGGAGACATTGCTTTAGCAATATTATTCTTGGGGTAAATATTTCCGTATGATGGGAAATGAAAACATTTAAACTGTTAAAATGTAGCTATTTAATTGTAAAGGCATTTTGGTTATTTCAGTAGCCATGAATAATGTCTCTTGGTCCCCGGAGTATCTCAAGTTACCTTGGTGTTGTTTAAATACAATATAGGCATAATAGATAATTATTTAGAAGAGAATAAAATTTATTTTAAGAGTCCAATTAGAATTAATTAATTAGTATTGGGATTTGATAAGGCCTAGAAAAGATAATTAATTAATTAAGATAATTGGATTGGAATAAATTAATTAATTGGGCTAATGTACGTTAACATATATTAAGAGTCCAACTAGAATTAATTAATTAGCCTTTGGTATTTAATAAAGCCTAGAAAAAATAATTAATTAATTAAAAAGATTGGACTAATCTTGGATTGGTTTTGGAGAACAGCACCAAGCCCATCACGGCTTAATGTATTCGGCCATTAGGGCTTAATCAAGCCCTAAGGCTGGCCAAAATCAAGGGTGCAAGAGAGGGAGAAAAAATATCGTTGGTTATGTGTTCCTCTCTCTAGAAAAAAGTGTGTCGTCTTTTCCTCTCACTCTCTGTTCTACGTTCTTCTCTTCTTTCTCTCTTTGAGAGTATCTGGATTATCCAAAGAAGGAGCTTTCACCAAGCTAACCCAAAATAAGGTAGAGTCATACTCCAAAAGACGAAGAGAAGAAGCTTGAAGACGCTTGATGCGTAGGAGTAGAAGATTGGAGGGAATACCGGTCGAATCGCAGGTGACTTCTTCTCTCTTTCCAATGCAAGTTCCAGTGCAACGTGGCCCCTTGTTGGTCAATCTGCGACCAATCAAGGAAAGTAAGTACTTTCTTCGCACCGGGTTGCCTCATGGTTAGAGATATAGGTACTTATAACGACATGTTTTTATGTATGGTTTGCATTTCTTTTAACCTGTAAATTTTATGGACTGAAGAATGTGATTGCTAGCATTTTTAAGGGGCGAAAAATGGCTGAAAAGTAAGATTTTACTAGAAATCGGTGAACTTCATAACAGACCCGGCGCCAGGTAGACCAATCATACTAGGCACCAGGTCCACTTTGCCTAGCCGGAGGTTTTGGAAAAATAGAGTAGACTCGGGACCAAGAGGGCCTAATGGACTAGGCGCCAGGCCCAATTTGCCCAGAGGCAGATGTGCGCAATTTTGTCCAAGAAAAGGGAGAGCACTGCTGAAGTTATGTACCTCAATTTTTTCTTGATGTAATCATGTTTTGAAACCATTGTATGCGGTTAATTTTCTACAATAGTTTTATTTATTTACAGAGGAACAATTTGCAAGAAAATGAGTAGTAAATGATGGAACCACCTTACGATTAAACAAGATCATTAATTTTTTAATTCATGATGTTTAATCCATTGTTTGGTCACTTAGGTATAAATGAATAGTTTGAGCATGAAAAAGTTAACTTTTGTTATCATATTTATTTCATTTTTGTAATCAAATGTACAAGTTCTTGTGAGACCAAAGTCTCACTAGATAGAACGGTTTTTTTTTTTAAAACGTTTTAATCTTAGAAACTTTAAAATAAAAGAGTTCATGGTTTATTTTCTTAGAGGGTTTAATCCATGACATAGAGAATAATATTAAACTTAAGGTTGTTTAATAAAGTTTTACTTGGTTATTAACTTAGAATAGTAAAACAAATTCATAGTTTATTTTCTCAAAGGATTTAATCCTTGACATAGAGAATAATATTGAATTTTAATTTTTTTTACTAAAGTTAATTAAACCATAAGATTATAGAAAACGTTCTTAAGCCTAAAACTCTATTTTCAATAAAAGATTAAGTGGGAGAGGGATTCCAACGACCCCATAGCTTCCATCACAACTCTTATTAGAAATAGTGGATTTTCTCGTATCTTTCTGAGCATGACCCCATATAGGATGGATTTCCACAAGTATCTAGAACTAATGGAAGAGTAAAATTAAAAGCATATGGTATTTGCTAGGATTGACCAAACTACGTTGGAGGGTTAAGCACTAGATTGCCCGTAGGTCGTGTGAATTAGTGGCCATCCTATCGGTGAAACTTTTTCTAGACCATTACCTATTAAGGAAGATTTGATTCATGGTGGTTATATACTTAACTTAGAATGCTATTAATCTTCCTACGAAGCTCTGTTAGTTTTTCTAAGAGCCAAACTATTTATATTATTGATAATGGTTTTAAAAGTTATCTATTATCAAAGAAATAATATAAAGAATGTGCATTTTTATTTCTTGCAAACTACATAAATGTTTTTTAGCAATATTTCAGAAATATTTGGTTTTAGTTTATTGTCAATCATTCTCAATGAGAATTAGTTGACAGGCCCAAATAATGTGGACTAGAAGAGGAACCCGAATATAGAACTCATTGTCAAGGAGTACAAGTATATTCTTACAGATCCTTGTCCTGAGATTGTGGAAGAATCGACTGATCAAGAGCGAGAGGCCGAGAAGGCATGGAAGGAAGTTGATGAGATGGCTAAGTGCTATATGTTGGCTTCTATGTCTAGTGTACTTTAATGTAAGCAAGGGCCTATGGTCACATACGACATGGATTTGTCATTGCGTACCATGTTTGTTGATAAGAGTCAGCCTGCAAGGCAAGAAGCTCTTAGGGTAATCATGAACATTAGGATGGCTGAGAGGGCATCGGTTCGAGAGCATTTGGTCAAAATAATTGCCTACTTCAAGAAGACCGAGGTCCTAGGTGCAACGATAGATCCTGAGAGTCAAATTGACATGGTTCTTGAAACTCTACCTGATTCATATTCTTAGTTTAAGTTGAATTACAATATAAACAAGTTGGATATGAATCTCACGGAGCTTATGAAAGAGCTCCAGGGGGCAGAGAACATCATAAAGCCCGTATCAAAGGTTTTGGTCTCTCGTTCTGCTTATTTTTCTAGAATTAAGGCAAAGCCTAAGAAATTAAAAAAGAATAAGGTCCAAAACAATGTAGGGGCACAACCCAAAGCATATGGTCAAGGCAACCCCAATGGGAAGCCTAAAGGCAAATGCTTCAAGTGTGGTAAGAAGCGATATTGGAAGAAAGATTGTTCGAACTTTTTAGCCAAGTCTACTTTAGGTTATGCTCTATACCTACAGTGTATTTTGATGGTTAGATTAACAACTTTCTAGATAGTTGATTCTAGAGCCACTGACTATGTCTGTAACTCTTTGCAGGGGTTCAGAAGGATAAAAAGACTCAAGGGTGACATGGACTTCAAGTAGGTAATGGAGCAAGAATATGGGTTGATGTAGTGGGAGATCTTGAGCTTATTTTTTTTTTTAATTATAATAGGAAGTTAATTTTAAAATACATTTTATATGTTTCTTATTTTAAACAAAATTTGATTTTAATTTCCAAATTGATAAATTAAGGATATTCTGTTTCTTTCCATTTTGGTGTTTCCATCAGTAGAGATGGTAATATAATTTGTACTAGAAACATGTTTGGAAATCTCTTTTATATACATCCTATTAGAAATTAAGTAAATAATATTCAAACTAAACCTAACAATAAAAAAAGAAAGATCATATCAAATGACTCATATTTTTGGCATCTAAAATTGGGACATATAAATCCCAATAGGATTCAGAGGCTAATCCTTGATGGGCCTTTAGGTTCATTGAGATTGGAAAAATGTCCTCAGTGTGAATGTTGCCTTAAAAGTAAAATTATCAAAAGCTTCTTTACCAAAAAGACAGATAGAGCCATGAAAATACTACCACTAGTTCAGACGGATGTTTGTGGTTCGATGACTATACCAACTAGGGAAAACTATGAGTATTTCTTCACTTTCATAGATGATCACACTCATTTTCATTATATTTATTTGATGAGGTGTAAGTCTGACTCTTTTAATAAATTCAAAGAATTTAGGGCTAAAGTGGAGCGTCAAACAGATAAATTAATTAAAACTTTGAGATTGGATCATGGTGGAGAGTACCTCCTCAGTGAGTTTAAGGATTGCTTGGTATATCACAACATAATATCTCAATTAACTGCACTTGGGACTCCCCAGTAGAATAGAGTAGCTGAGAGAAGAAATAGAACTTTGACGGAAATGGTCAGAAGCATGATGAGTCATTCGTCTCTTCCTATTTCTTTTTTAGGGTATGTCTTAGAAACAATGGCATATATTTTGAACTTGGTACCTTCCAAATCAATACCTAGGACACCCTATAAAATGTTGATTGGACGAAAGCCCAGTTTGAACCATCTTAAGATATGGAGTTGTCTAGCTTATGTGCTGACAAAGGGAAGTAAGCTAGAACCAATATCAGAGTTATGCTACTTTGTTGGGTACCCAAATGGAACAATGAGTGGATATTTCTATTATCCTCAAGAGCATAAATTACTTGTTAGTACTAATTCTAGTTGAACAAGTTACATCTACCACAGGTTCAAGTATAATAGAGTTAGAAGAGAAGTTGGTCACTGATTCAACTTCAGGTAGTTCTAACACCTCGATCAAGGAACTAGGAGAAACACTACCGGATATTCATATACAAACTGAGCCTTGTCGTAGTGGGAGGATCACAAGAGTTCCAAAAAGGTACACTGAAGAGATCTTTGATCTAGTCTTCAATTATCAAGAACAAGATCCCACTAGATACAAGGAGGCCATTGTTAATACTGATGCAGACAAATGGTAACTAGCCATGAATGCCAAGATTGGGTCCATGTACCTTAAAAAAGTCTGGGATCTTGTCACTGCACCGATAGGATAAAACCTATTGGGTGTAAGTGGGTATACCAGAGGAAAAGAGGTGCGGATGGAAAGGTTGAAACCTATAAAGCAATATTGGTTGCAAAAGTTTAAACTCAGAAAGAAGGGATCGATTATGAGAAAACTTTTTCACCAGTAGCCATGCCTAAGTCTATCCGTATTCTCTTAGCCATCACATATAATTATGACTATAAGATATGGCAGATGGATGTCAAGACGACCTTCTTAAATGACTATCTTAGTGAAGATATTTGTATATCTCAACTAGAAGGTTTTGTTGCTAGAGGTCAAGAACAAATGGTCTGCAAGCTTAAGAAGCCTATTTATGGACTTAAGCAAGTGTCACGATGATAGAACATACGTTTTAATGAAACTGTGAAAGTTTATGATTTCATTCAAAACGTGGATGAACCATGTGTGTATAAGAAATCAGACAGTGGAAAAGTGATTTTCTTGGTACTTCATGTAGATGATATTCTACTCGTTTAAAATGGACATTGTCATCAGTTAAAGGTTTATCTATCTAGTCAATTTAGCATGAAAGACATAGGGGAAGCTAGCTACATTCTAGGTATTAAGCTTCCTAGAGATAGGAAGTAGAGAATGTTAGGCTTATCCCAATCTGCTTATATTGATAAGATATTGGTCAAGTACAACATGGATTAATGTAAAAGGACTATTATAACCTTTAGACATGGATTATCTTTATCTTCCAAGCAGTGTTCTCAGACATAGGAAGACAAGCAGAAAATGAGCAGGATCCCTTATGCTTCGAGTATGGAAAGTCTCATGTATGCTATGATTTGTACTAGGTCAGCTATCTACTTTGTAGTATGCATGGTTAGTCGATATCAATTCAACTCAGGGAAAGCTCACTGGCAAGCCGTAAAGCATATACTCAAATATCTCAAGGAAATGAGAGATTGTATAATTGTATATCGTGTTGTTGATTTAGTTCCTACTGGTTACATAAACTCAGACTTCCATGTGGATAAAAATGAAAGAAAATCTACTAGTGGATATGTCGTCACTTTGTCTAGAGGAGCTATCTCATGGAGAAGTATCAAGCAATCCTGCAATACTGATTCTACTATGGAAGTTGAGCATGTTGTTGCTTCAGAAACTTCTAAAGAAGCTGTATGACTCTGGAAGTTCCTTACAGAACTTGGAGTAGTATTACACATGGACAGGATGACCACGATTTATTGTGACAACACTAGAGCGGTGTCATAATGCAAGAAACCTCGAAACCATAGGAAGTGCAATCACATAGAGATGAGGTATTACCTTATTTGGGAGTTCATCCAAAAATAGGAGATTGTGGTCGATTAGATTTCCTCTGTCAACAATCTGGCAGATCCCTTTATCAAGCCTTTGACATAAAAGGTATTTCGTAAACACTTAGATGTCATAGGGGGTAGGCACTTGTGGACTTTCTTAGTCATTGTAGTGCAAGTGGGAGATTGTTGGAAAGTATGCCCTCAAAGACTATGTATTCTATATAAATATATTGCAATAAAAATGTTTATGAATTCAATTTAGTTTATTTCTTCTATTATTGCACATTTAAGGTCCAAGTATGACAAATAATGGTCTATGTGTTGGGTCATTCTTTACAGTATGGTACAGACTATAGATACTTGTCATATAAGTAAAATTGAGTTTTTATTTATTTGATGGCATTGGGCATTTCATCAAAGTAAGACTATTATGCCATGAGTTCCAATGAGTAATGGGTTACCTCGAATCAGTGAGTAGTTCACTCACATCATTGGCATAAGCGTATTTCGAATACGTAGAATTGGACTTGTAGTAGTGGTCTTTCTTAAAGTACTATAATTATAGAGATCAGACTATTACTGCTACAGCATGGACGGATACCTTCATACTTAAGTATGAGTTGGTGGTCTAGCGAGGTTTTATACTTTGATATATGTTGGGTGAGATTTCTTTTGTGAGGTCGATATCCTTGTATGTTAGGTGTATTACTCTAATTAGGTAAGACGGACTCATGCAACAGAGTCTCTATGTTTCACTTAGGAAAGTTAAATCACCCCCCTGTGATTGTCTAAAATAATCTAATAATCCAGGGCCCTAGAAACATAACTCTAGAATGTATGCTTTTGGGTAGCTTCCAATAATAAGAAAGTACATTCGAGTGAGTCATGAATTGTCGGACTAAAGATCTAAGGATGGTAGATGTCTTTGAGATTGGTGTTAGTACATTTATCCTGTCTCATTAAGGGGTGTTACATAGATGGGTATTTCTATCATTTCACCTATAGGTCAGAGATATTGCTTTAGTAATATTATTCTTGGGGTCAATATTTCCATATGGTGATAAATAAAAATATTTAAAATAGAAAATTGCAGCTATTTAATAGTAAGGGCATTTTAGTCTTTTTAGTAGCTATGAATAATATGTCTCTTGATCCCCATAGTAGCTTAAGTTACCTTGGTGTTGTTCAGACACAATCTGGGCATAATCGATACTTATTTGGAGGAGAATAAAATTTATTCTAAGAGTCCATTTAAAATTAATTAATTAGTATTGGGTTTTGATAAGGCCCAAAAAAGATAATTAATTAATTAAGAGAATTGGAATGAAATAAATAAATTAATTGGACTGATGTATATATATTAAGTATCTAATTAGAATTAATTAATTAGTCTTGGGTATTTAATGAAGTCCAAAAAATATAATTAATTAATTAAGATGATTGGGCCAGTCTTGGATTGGTTTTGGAGCATGGCACCAAGCCTATCAGGGCTTAATGTTTTTGGCCATTAGGACTTAATCAAGCCTTAAGGCTGGCCAAAATCAAGGGTGCAAGAGAGGAAGAAAAAATAACATTGTTTATTGTGTGAGTTCCTCTTTGTGGAAAAAAAAGTGTGCTGTCTTTTCCTCTCACTCTCTATTCCACGTTCTACTTTTCTTTCTCTCTTGGGGAGTAGCTGAATTATCCAAAGAATGAGCTTTTACCAAGCTAACCCAAAAGAAGATGTTGGGTATCTCACGCATATCATATATGGCACAGTGGAAAAATAAGAACGAGATACCAGCCTAGGATCTGCATATGTGTGGAAAACAAGACATAAAGAGAACAAATGTAATAGATTTACCTTTCTTTGAGCGTCTAAAAAAAAAATTTCCTTCTTCAAGTCGAGGCGCGATCTAGCAATCCTCTTGATCAAACACCACAAGAGTTGAACATCCAACCACTATAATCATAGCGTGTGATTATCTCTAAAAAAAATCCACATGGAGGATCACTCTCAAGCACCAAGATGTTTTTGTGCTAGCATAAACCAATGTGACGGCTAAGGTTTTTCTTGTTTTCCAGGAAAAATGAGATAGAGAGAAGAAAAAGTTGGAAGCTATTGTTTCGTGAATCACCCTTACCATTAGGGTTTCGTACAGCTCCCTTATATGCCACGAAAAATAACTGATAAACTAAGAATTCTAAAACAGTTAGAATTCCCTAATTGTAATTGGAAACATCATATTCTCACAATTACAATTTAGACCATAAATTATAACTAATTATAACTTGTCCACAACAACTTCTCTTTCTCGCAATTAATCCCACTACGTTATCAAATATCATCTTGAATATATAATCCTCTATTATGTGTGACCTATTATGTTTCCCAATCAATTGGTAGAGAACATGAATTAATCCAAACGTCTTTGAGATTAATAATCTATAATTAATTAGAATTAATCATATTGATTCTAATCAGAATTGGTTTATTAATTCATCAATTAATAAACCCATATTCCCAGATCATGAGTGATATCTAGCAACACATCATGACCACCTAAGAGTCCAGGAAGTCAAGTGGCTTGACATGAACCCTTCAATAACAAACTACAATGCAATTGACTCATTTCACCATACAATATCTCATTCGGTTTGGAGTACAGACTTAGTGCCAACTCCCTCCAGAATATATTAATTCTGGCCCCGAATATACTAATACTTGTACTAGGAACCCACTACTCTAGATGTGTATCAATTGGAACTGTTTCTAATACACAGTCGCCATGGCCAAGGACTTCTCGAGTAGTAATTCCTACAAGTGGCCGTAAGATATTTGCCCCTACTATTAGGAGTGGTGAATTCTTTATTGACCCTCTTAACTACTTTTGTTTACCTCACAATGTACTTAATATCCATGCCATAGGTAGCCCTCGATCTGGCTCCAGAGATTGGAATCAAAGCACAATGCTTAGCAAACAAAATACTTTAGAGATTTCAAGTCTAAGGATACTTGCACGTTTGCTATATTAAGATTACATCACTGGCACTAAATAGTTATCCATGTGATTATCTCATAACTAGGTCATCCAATGTACTTGTTCCATTAACAAGCATCCATGTGTTAACTTTGAGTATCTCAATACTCACGGATATGAGAACCGCCGCCTGATCAAATCAGGAAGTCTAACACATGCTTGTCTTAACGCATTAATGATGTCTTGTCTCATTAATACTAAGACTAGGGACTATTTAAGTACTAACACTATATAGTGTAGTAGGAATCTCATATCATGATCTCTATCATGATTTCCTTAACACAGTGTTGTATTAGGGACTTTATCGAATAGTTATATTACATAAAAGTAAATAAAAAAATTGTAATATAAATAATATCTTTTATTAAAATAAAATATGTCATGTATAACATACAAGTGATTGCCTCTAGGGCATAACACTAACAGAAGGTAGAGTTATACTCTGGAAGACGAAGAGAGAAAGCTTAAAGACGCTTCATGCGTTGGAGTAGAAGATTGATGGGAATACCGGACGAACTGTAGGCACCTTCTTCTGCCCTTCCAACACAAGTTCCAGTGCAACCCAACCCCTCATTAGTTAATCTGCGACCAATCAAGAAAAGTAAGTACTCTCTTCTAGATGTGGCTCAAAAAATTAAAAATTTTTCACTATGTTTTCTTTGATGTTTTTCATTTTGATCCTTCAGTACCTGCATAAAAAATTGAAGAATTGTTGCAGATCACTGTCGACGCCTGGTCGGTTGATCTGGGTCGGCACCGAGTCAGCGCTAGGTAGCCTTTCTTATTTTGATGCACTCCAATCCCTGCTCATTTGACTTCCATTCCTTTTCCATCTGTTCTCTTGATCTTCCAAATGAATTGTTAGTCATCTCAAGCTCTCCTTATTAGTTCTTTGGTCTTCAATCCTTGTTACAATATTGGCTTGATTCTCCACTTAGATTGTTGTTCTTTTTGTGTTCCATTTACGGCTCCCTTCACTACCCATCTCTTGACAATCTTTTTGGCTCTTAGCTTGTATGCTTGGATGGCTTGAAAATCCTCCAAAAACTTCTTGAAATTTGAATTTTCCCATGGAGATTTGAAGTAAGTCTTAACTTTCCATCCCCCTTCTTTAGATATGTTTTCTTGCGTTGATAGATTCCTATTAGCTGGTGGCCACCTACACAAAGGTATGGACTACCTTAACACAAGAACAACCATTGACCAGTTTAAGCAAGGATAGGACCAACTTCATGAGATTAAATATCAAGGAGGTGGTCAGCTACACTACTAGCCTTGACCAGCTTGCTCAAGCAAAACATGAAGAAATCAAAATAAAGAAGAATTCATCCACATTCCTCCTACATAAACTTCCTCATTCTAATATTCCTCACTCCCATATTTTTTTTTTTTCCATATTCCTAATTTTGTTTCTCAAAACAACCATATCCTTCCCTACTCGAATAAAATTCTCCATTATTTTCACTCCCCATACTCCAATCTTCCATATGACTCAAGTTCTCACATTCTTGGTCACTCTCCCCTTGGTCTCCATCATAGCTATTATATTCTCTTCCACTTGTACTTGGCCCCTCATCATGTTATCCAAATATCCCGTACTTTTATATTCTTCCATCTCATATTCTTGCTCATGTTCATTATATTCCCCATAACTACTCTCATCATAGCAAGATTCCTCATAATTGTCATACCCATCACTTTCACTCCAACTAGCTATTGTGAATTTTCTTTCACGAGAAGTACCCACAAAATTGAAGTAGAAAATACAAGGAAAATTTCTCACTTTACTCCCTCACGTGTTTAGACTTAATTTTTTAATGGTCTCTCTTTACCTGTGTTTGCACTTTTCTTGGCTTTTGTAAAATGAGCTCACCCTCTTGCATTTTTTTCAAACTCTCAATTCCTCACTCAAGTTCTTCCCAACTGTTTCCCACGTCAAAGGATTTAGTTCTACTCATCAAGTCAACTAAATTCCAAAGAATAAGAAAGAAAAGTGTCTTAAAGGTAATTTATTAAACACTTGGTGTGCAATAAAGAAGATAAATGGATTTCAAAGAGTTGTTATACTAAGTGATGCTATCAAAACCTCAATCATAATTTAGAAATTAACAATCACTTAATGCTCTTTATTAAATAAATTATTCATCATACTTCATAAATGGAAGCTTTGGTAGTCAAGTATGAGCTTTCACAATTTATTGGGACAATATATCAAACACATTGAATGCAATCTCGTAGCTCAATGTTATATAGCAAATTTCAGCTTGGTTTTAGCACCCAAATCAATAAATTTTAACATCAAATGACTCCTCAAACATCAATATACCATATAGGGGCAAATTCACAATATTTCCATGGCATAATTTCAAGTTTTTAACATCCAAAATATGCAAGAGAAAAAGTGACGAAAATTTAAAAATCAATAGATCTTGAAGAAGATTGTACCTTAGCCCAAAAAAAGTTGGTTGATTAGAATCAACACAATGCAAGCTCTAATACCACTTGATATGACCTTGGGAAGCACAAACCTATCAAACCCACACACAAGAACAATTAAATGCTAGGAAATTAACACTCTTGTGATAATATAATCTAGCCTATTTCAAAGTCACCCTAACATCCTAATCTATCAAATATTAGAACACCAAGGATAGGAATTTGAAGGCACCTAACTAAATCCTATAAAACACACTAGGCAACCTAGCACATAAGAATAGAGATGAAGTTTATATTATCCCTTAAGATTTAAAGACAAGTTCAAAGGTAGGACTAAATCCTTGGTTTAGTCTTGATATTTATTGGACACCACCCAAGAGGATCACCCTCTTCAAAGCCCTGAAAGAGTTCTTACACTCTCAAATATTTCAAATATCTCCCAAGATTCTTTTTACAATGGTTATAAGAACAAATATATAGATATCTTGACCTAAACTACCTTTTAAATGTCATAAAATGACTCCAAAATAGCTGAAAAATGTCAAGGGTTCGGGTTCTAGAACAGGGCTGGTGCCAGGTAGGTCTCCCAGGGGTGGTGTCTGGTCTAATCTAAAGGAACAATTCTCGTGCACAAAAGTCGGAACAAAAAAAAGGGGGACCTAACCAGTCCACAGTCGGCGTCGGATCGGGCTGTTGGGGCTAGCACCAGGTCTGTTCTGTTAGAGTAATACTAGCGTCAAAAATTGAAGAATTGTTGTAGATCATAGCTAGCGTCTGGTCGGTCAATTTGGGCCAGAGCCGGTTAGCTCTGGGCAGCCTTTCTCGTTTTGAAGCACTCCAACCCCTGCTCATTTGACCTGCATTCCTTTTTCATGTGTTCCCTTGATCTTCCACATGAAATATTGATCGTCTCGAGCTCTTCTTGTTAGTTCTTTGGTCTTCAATTCTTGTTTCAATGTTAGTTTAATTCTCCACTTGGATTGTTGTTCTTTTGTGTTCCATTTACAGCTCCCTTCACTACCCATCTCTCGACAATCTTTTTAGCTCTTGGCTTGTATGCTTGGATAGCTTGAAAATTCTTTCGAAAATTCTTGAATGTTGAATGTTCCTATGGAGATTTGAAGCAAGTCTTGACTTTCTATACCTCTTCTTTAGATGTGCCTTGTTGCGTGGACAGATTCCTATCAGCTAGTGGCCACCTACACAAAGGTATGGACTACCTTAATACAAGAATAGCTAGTGATCGGCTTAAGCAAGGAAAGGACCGACTTCATGAGATAAAATATCAAGAAGGTGGTCGGCTACACTCCTAGCCATGATCGGCTTGCTCAAGCAAAACATGAAGAAATCAAAATAAAGAAGAATTCATGTAGAAAAAACCCAGTGCCGATTTGTAGTAGATGAACTACGGCTGATCCTTCTCTATTTCTATGTTGGTTACATTTTTTAACTTTTAGAATTGGAATTAGAAACTACCTCTTTGTATTCTGGAACATTTAGGAAATCAGTATACCTATAAATTGAGGCCATTAACGTTAGGAAAAAGATACAATATAAGGATATATAGCGTACACATTAGAGTGTGATTTAATACGTCCAATCATGTAATATTTTCTTCGAGATTATGTTGAAAAAAAGGATCATTGTCAGAAAGAGCATATTAAATCTTGGTGATTTCCCTTGTCTATGAGTATTTCTCTAACTTTTATTATTCTTTTCTCTTAACGATGTTGTTCTGCATTGTTCTATTTTGTTTTTGAGAAATTTAATTCAAGATTGTGGTTTATGTTTATGCTATATTATTTTTATTGATTTTATGACATGCTTCTATTATTTAGTTACTTGAGCATGTTGTCTTGTTGAGTTGAGTTCTCTTTTTATTAACTCGAGAGAGAGGTTAGAAGAAGGACGTCAACTAATTAATTCAATACTAGCTATCTTTTAATTAACTCGAGAGAGTGGTTAAGGGTAAACAATAAGTAATTAAAAAAAGATTAATTTCACCTAGAGATAGGGCTATTAATTTCTTCCATGCTATGAAAAAGATGTTATTGTCACCCAAGATAGAGGCTTTCATTCTTTTTCCTTATTGAGTTAATAATATTACCTAAAAATAGGGATATTATTTTCTTGATAAATTATTAGGATAATAGTTTAATGCATGTTTTTGTTAGATTAGTGAGGAAGAGATATCCATTGATTTTACCTTAGATAGAAAATTCATAACTTAAGAGAGTGTGAGTTTCATACTTATTATCCTTAGTGTTAGAATTGTTGTTGAAATGAACATGAATCTTGCATAATATCTTGCGATGTTTTGCAGTCTTTTTTTAAAAAATAAAAATCCATCTTTTCCATCTCCTATTCCATGATTTTCCTTGAAATTATTTATCTTGTATTAATTATTCCTTGGTGACATTAATTGGCTAAATAATAGAGTGACAGTTTGTGAAACCCCAGTCAGAACCAACCTTAGAGTAAGGGGGTTGGGATGCATATCATACTTAATTGCATGTTTAAATATATTTTTATATGATTTTATGTGCTTTGAATTTGTGTTTTATAGTCTAGAGGACTTGATTATGATTATTGGGTAAGAAGGGCAAAATAGTAATTTCTTCATGAGGAGGAAATAGGGAGATAGCATGAGGATTAAATAGAAAAAATATTTTAGAGAGAAAATAAAAATAAGAATTATTGTGGTTTAGTGGTTAGAGCTTTGGAATTAATTCTTGAGGTCTTGGGTTCAAATTCCATCATGGAGCTTTAGCATAACTAAATTTTATTTTTGCTTGGGAAGGGGTATTTTTGGCCTTAAGAACCTTAGCATAGGGCAGAGGTGTTGTCCTAGGAGAGACATGATAGGAGTACTCTAATCCTATTCTTGCGCCTACTCAAAATTTCCTAAGAGAATTCATTTCTTCATGATCTTTAATTTCTCTTAATTCTCAATTCATTAGATTGGTCAAATTTGTTCTAGCCAATTTCATTCCAGAAATTTCAGTAAAGTGTGTGGCTTTCAAGGTTGAAAATGTCTTAGTGAAAGACACCTTATGGTCTGGAAATGTGGTAGAGATGGGGAGATTCCAAGAGAATAAATCCCGCTAGTGAACCTTCTAAAATTGCGTTCTCTAACTAGGTTCATTTTCCTTCATGGCATGAACTAAAATTTTTCCAGCTTCTTGTGCCTTCAAGGTGTCGAAATTCTTAGCGATTATTCCCTTCCAAATGCTGCCAGAAAATGGCCTTTTGATCAGTTTGAGATCTAAATTTTTCTGGCCATTTTCAGACTGCACAAATGCTGTGCAAAAGCAGAGAAATTTCTGGTTGAATTCGCAGCTTTAGAGGTTCGAAACCAAGTTGTTTTCTTTCAGTTTTTGCTCAGCATCTTAGCCACGTTTTTCATCCGTAAAGAAGGCTGGAAACCAGCCTTGAAAGACCCCTAAAATCTCCTCCAAACTCTCTGCAAGCTGACTGGAAAATGGCAGGTGAAACTGTCCAGAAATTCCAGCACCTTGCAAAAATTCTGTACAGGAAAAATTTCCAGCTTTCTTTCCTAATTCATCCTTGGCCGAAACTTCAGCTTTCTTTGCACAAACCACTCTTAAACAGCCATGATCAGAACTCCATTGTCTTCCCCAAGCTCCTGCACGAAAATCAGACATGGCTGCCCGAAAATCTCTCCAGCAAATCTCTACAATCATGCTTTGATTAGATATCAAAATTCCAGCAACATTAATTTAGTAACCTTCCATAAAATGTTCCTCAAACAACCAGACTTATTCTTCACCATTTCACTCCATCTTTTTGGCCACCATTACCCCTCTTCAATCAGCTTTCATCCAGCAGAAACACAGCACAACAGTTCAGGCATAGCAGCTTCCCAAAAGCTCTCCAATGATCAAAGATATTCTTGCTATATTTAGTTTCCAAATTTGATTCCTTAGGATATTCTTTTAGAATTTCAACAACTAGCCTTTCCTTTTCTCTTCCAAACTAGAAAATCATCTACCAAAACCCTACAAACAATTCGGCCAGCCCTAATCCTTCAGAATTTTGACATCGTCAAATCAAAACCTCTCTACTTTCTTCAACCTTCAAGAACACATAGCACACCAAGAACACCTACTCCTTCCTTTCGCCTAATACCCCTCCAAATCACTTCAAACTTCTTCTAAAAACTCCAAAATTCATCTACTCACTACCTTGAGTCCATCTATACCATTTTTAACGTCAAACTCTAAAATCCAACTTGCTCTTTTGGATAAAAAACTAGAATTTTTATGAAGGATCAAGAACACCTTCACGGTAGGTTTGTTCTAAAAACTGCATATTCTCTAATATTTGATCTCTAATGAATATGTATATGAATAAACATGTTAATGGACTCTCTCTCTCTCTTGGCTGAACCTCTCTCCTTCTTGGCCGAACGGCTTCTTCACCAATGGTCATGCTTTCTTCATCTTCCTTGGACGGATCTAGTCATCTAGGAGTTGAGATCCATTCGAAACTCCTTCAAGGTATTCATCAATCAAGTAAGCCTTTTTAACCCTCCTTTCAAATTCTAGATTCATGTCTCTAGGATGATGTTGATAGAAGATGGATTATGAATAGGGTTTGAGTATGTATTGTTGTGATGAGTTGAGATTAAAGCATGAATATATGTATGAATATGATGGAGATGGGATTTATGCATGAGTTGATTATCTTGGTTGAATGTATGGTGTTTTAGGGTTTAATGCATGTCTCCATGATTAAGTATGGTAGAGATTATGTCATCTATGATGAATATGATTCATATTCTTGTGTGATTATTAAAGCTGTGGTTATATTTATGCTAGTAAAGGTTAGATCATGCCTTAGTAAATTTGGATCTATGTTTATATTCATGATTTGGATGATTTGATGATGTGAAGGGGGTGAATATGTTCATGATTGTGGTTAGCAGTAGAATTATGATCTGACCTAGCTGTCCCTAAGCCAATTGTATTTCTTCAATAAATATTTAATATTATGATCTTTGGCTAGTAATTTCGAAGAACCCTAGGAGGGGTAGATTTGGATTATGATATATAATAAGGATATTTTAGTCAAATAAATAATAGCTTTTGCTTGAAAAATAATATATATATATATATAGATATTATATAAAATGATGAAATCAATTAAAGCCTTTTATGAAAATAATCATAATAAGTAAAATATTTATTATTAAAATTTAATTATTATCTTTTAACCAAAACGTATTAAAGTTTATCTATTATCTTTCAATCAAGACTCATTAAAATTTATTTTTAACTAATTATAGTTATCTATTATTTTCTAAGCAATAATTATTAATAAATCATTATTTTACCTAATACCGCTTAGGGCTCTTCATCAAATAAACTCTAAATTTTTCTTAGTAAGATTTAAACCTGCAGCTTATTAGTACTTATTTCCCAAAACACTAATTATTTTAAATATCAGATTAGCCTTAACTTATAAACCCTTTTCGTTTATTATTTGGCCTTAAAGCTTGGGACACTAGGATCATGGTAGTAGTGAGTTGAGCTAGTTTATTTGTGAAAGTGGATTTTACCTTTAGTTTGATTGTGGTTTGTATTTACCTCATGCGGGGTTAGGTCAGCTGTTGCAGACCTTTTATTGTGAGCAAAAATCAGGTAAGCTCCTGCATAAAACCTGTTTGACGCAAAATGTAGAGTGCATGGACACTCATTTCTGTAAAGGCAATTGAGGATTGATTCATTTCTTATTTTAGTCAAAAAAATTATTTGGAAATCAATAAGTAGATTTATTCAAACTCAAAACTCTTTCTAAAACTGATTTTGACAAAGTCTTTGGAAATCCTTAATTGCCATTTTCAAGTGGAACTATGTTATGTTCATTTTCCCAAAAGGGGGATACGTTACGTTGAGTACTCAATAGGGATAGGCTAGTAGTAATAATTTTGAAGAGCAAGAGTGAGTCTTCTGGCAGGAGGCCACCTCCAGAAGATAAGCTCAACTTAGAGAAACGTCAGTACTACTTAGTCATGCCGGTCCGAGCGAGTAGTTTTATTTTAGTCAAGTGACTGTGTTATGCCAGAATGGACACCCGGTTGTTGTTTGGGTATAGAGAATGAGAAGTATCTTGCCCGGTAAGCCGATCACCTATCTTTTGTCAGTCTGCACAAAATGTCAGCATTCTGACCGGTTATGGGGCCCAACATGTGGTAACCCATAACCCTTTATTTTGAGTGGTTGATTTTTATTAATTATGTGGGGCTGGAAAAGCCAAAACTCCACTCTTACTTTTGACTAATATTTAATGCTTGCCAATATTTCTCTTATAAAGATTTCACACTTTGCATCTACGAACTGTTTTCACTGAACACCCAAAGCACACACGGACTTACTGAGATTTCTATCTCATCACCTTTTTACCATGATTTCAGGTCGATTCTGCTATGAGGATGAGTACCTAATGTTATCTGCCTTTGGAAGAGAATGTTTTCATTTATTTGTATGTATTGCTTTGGGGAGTTGAGAGTGGATAATTTTATTTATGGATTTATTTTTCTTTTGGGAATTCATGGATTTATTCTTGGGATGTAGTAAATTTTAAGTTAAAGTATTATTTTTATTCTGCTATTTTATTCATGTGACCTAGTTATAAAGACCCCTTGTCCTTTGGACAGGGTGACATCCCCGGCCCTGGCGGGCCTAGGTAGTGGGGTGTTACAAGTGGTATCAAAGCCTAGGTTATTGGAAAATATTGATAGTATTTGTTCTATTTATTTAAGTTTAAATCTTTATCTAACCTATCTTGTTAATGCTGTAGGATGGTTAGGATGCTTAGGACCGCGAGGAAAAGGCTGCAGTGGCATCCGCCTATCCCTATATACCCGGAGGACCTTCCAGTTCCCCAACCTGCCCTTCAGGCAGATATCCCTATGGAGGATAGCAGTGATGATAAGATCCAGATTCTTAAGCTACCCCCAATCCCGGTGATAGACGTAAGCTCAGATAGTGAGGATGAGGTGATAGTAGTGAAGCCTGTACCCCACCCTCCTAGTCCTGTAGTGGACTTAGCAGCGGATAGTGATGACCCAGGGGAGATAGACTATGAGTCCCCACCTAGGCCTTTCTTCGTTCCCTCTTTCATTTCTCCTTCCCGCCTAGTCGAGCCCGAATAGAGTTCTAGGCGCCATGGGAAGGAGCCTATGGAGGGATTCACCAGTGGGGATGGGTAGATTTTTCCAAGAATTCTAGGGGTTGGTTGTATGAGGCTGATGATGAGAGTTCTGATGAGGACTAGAGGACTAGGAGTTAATCTGAATTGGAAGTTTATTTATTTGTTGTTTTTTGAGAACTTTTATGTCAAGAATTTTTAATATCGAGATTTTGTCAAATTTTTGGATTTATGCAAATCATTTTTGAAGGGGAATTTGTTGGTAATTCCTTGGACAAAATTTGCATTTGAATTCTTTTTACTTACACCTGTCTATGATTGCATGCGCACCTAAAATAATTTGATTCTTAAATGCATACACTTATCATTTGGGGTGTGGTTTAGAATGGCACCCAAGCGTCGTGTAGCTTCAGCAAGTGGAAGGGTTCTAGAAGTCGATCAAATGGCACCGGAAGTAGAAACAACCCACATGCAAGCACCCAACCAGGGTGAAGGGAATGGTCCGAATATGGGATCGGGGTCTGAAGCTCCAATTGATGTGTCCATGGGCCAGGCATTCAGTAAGATGGCCGAGATTTTGCAGACTTTGACCGAGTGACGAAACCCAACGGGTGAAGATGAGGCCTTAGAGCGGTTCTTGAAGTTTCAACCGCCCGTCTTCCTGGGCGAAGCGGAACAAGATCAGAAGGCAGAGCAGTGGGTTGAGTAGATAGATGACATATTTGCAATGCTCCAGTACACTGAGGAGCGGATGGTTAAGTTTGCGGCCTTCTGGTTGAGAGGACCAGCTCGGGTATGGTGGCAGCGAGTTCAGGATAACTGGGAAATGAACGAGTAGGAATGGACGTGGTCCAACTTTGTTAAGGTCTTCAGAGCTGAGTACATCCCTCAGTGGATCGTGGAGAAGCGGGAGGATGAATTTCAGAATTTGAAGCAGGGGAGCATGTCAGTGGCTCAGTATGCGGCGCGATTCACTCAATTGTCAAAATACTGCCAAAGATTGGTGGATACTGAGAAAAATAGGATGAGGTAGTTCGTCAAGGGTCTGAGGCCATAATTGTGGAGGGCGTTGGCACCGTCTCCGCTAACGACCTATTCGGGGGCAGTGGATGCGGCCACCCGAACTGAGAATGAGGACCGCAGCCGAATGGCGACTAGGCCTTTCCAGCCGCCAAGACAGCCGCAAGGGCATTTCCAAGGGCAGTAGTCGAACAAGCGTCCCGCCAATCAGCAGTGGTAGAACCGGGGGAAGCAAGCCTGGATAGTACCAATGGGTCCTGCCCAAAACCTTTCAACATGCTGACAGTGTGCAAAAAGAGGCCACACAGAGAAGAACTGTTCGACCAAGGATGGTGAGAGGAAATGTTATCACTGCGGCGACCCGAACCACCTGCGGAATGCCTGCCCCAAGTTGCATCGAGCCGAGTAAGGAAATCCGGCGCAGAATCCGAGGCCCAATAGAGCTAACACCATGGGAGCATCCGGGAGTGGAGCGTCGAAGCCACAAGTGAAGGCCAAGGTGTTCGCACTCAATCAAGAGGAAGTTGGGACCGATGCAACGATTGTGGAAGATACGTTCACTATCCAAGGACGACCCGTTAATGCATTAATTGATCCTGGCTCTATTCATTCCTATCTAAACAAGATTTGTGCATGTCATTTGGGTTTGGATGGAGTAGAGCTACCATATACTTTAGTGCTAAGCACACCTGTGGGGAAAATGGTGCAAGCGGATCGATATGTGAAGAACTGTAAAATTGATGTGGGGAGAGAAAGTCTAGAGGGAGATCTGATAGTGTTGGACATTGAAGACTATGATTTGATATTGGGGATGGATTGGTTAGCCAAGCATGGGGCTAGGGTAGATTGTAAGAATAAGTTGGTCCAGTTCGTTAGACCGAGTTGTGATTTGTTAGAATTTGATGGCAAGAGAGTGAAAGAGCTAAAGTATTTGATCGTGGGGACTAAAGCCCGAAAATTATCGAAGCAAGAATGTCAAGGGTACCTGGCTTACATGATGAACAAGCCGAATGACTAGTGCACTTTGGAGGACACCGAAGTGGTGAAGGACTTTCCCGATGTGTTCCCAGCGGAACTTGATTCTTTACCTCCCAGCCGAGAGGTGGAATTCACCATCGACTTAGTCTCGGGAGCAGAACCAGTATCGCGGACCCCGTACTAGATGGAACCTGCAGAATTGAAAGAGTTGAAGGAACAATTGGAAGAGTTAGTGAGCCAAGGTTATATCAGACTGAGCACGTCGCCTTGGGCACGTCTGTGCTATTTGTGAAGAAGAATGACGGAACTCTGAAACTATGCATTAACTATCGGGGTTTGAACAACTTGATGATCAAGAACAAGTATGCCCTTCTGCTGATTGACGAGTTATTCGATCAGTTGCAAGGATCCAGTTGCTACTCTAAGTTGGACCTGAGATAAGGGTACTACCAAGTGCGGATAAAAGGGGAGGATATCCCTAAAACAACTTTCAACACTAGATATGGACATTACGAGTTCGTGGTAATGCCATTCGAGGTGACCAATACTCCAGCAGTATTCATGGACCTGATGCACCGAGTGTTCCGACCCTATGTAAACAAGTTCGTGGTGGTCTTCATCGACGATATTTTGATCTACTCCAAGAGTCTGGAGGAGCATGCAGAGCATCTGAAGCTCGTATTGGAGAAGCTTCGGGAGCACAAACTGTACGCTAAGTTTAGCAAGTGCAAATTATGGTTGGACAGCGTAGCATTCCTTGGCCATGTGGTGACCAAGGAGGGAATCAAGGTAGACCCGGCAAAGGTAGAAGCGGTATCAGACTGGAAACAGCCGGAGAATATTCCCAAGATCTGAAGTTTCTTAGGATTAGTTGGTTACTACCAAAGATTTATCAAAGGGTTCTCGACGTTTGCATCACCAATGACCTGACTGTTGAGAAAGGATGTTCCATTTGTGTGGAACGAGAAGTGCGAGAAATGTTTTCAAGTGCTGAAGCGAAGATTAATAACAGCACCAGTACTAAGTCTGCCAGAGGAAGGGAAACCTTACGCGTTATATACTGATGCTTTGAAAGAAGGACTGGGAGCAGTGCTGATGCAAGACCAGAAGATGATCGCTTACGTTTCTCGGAAGCTGAGACCGCACGAGGTCAACTATCTCACTCATGATTTGGAGCTGGCAGCTATCGTGTTCGCCCTAAAGAAATGGCAACACTACCTGTACGAAGCTGAATACGAGGTATTCACCAATCACAAGAGTCTAAAGTATATCTTCACTCAGAAGGATCTAAACTTGATGCAACGAAAATGGATGGAATTTCTGAAAAAATATCGATGTCCGATCAACTACCATCCCAAGAAGGCCAACGTTGTAGGGGATGCCCTAAGCAGGAAAGTTAGAATGGCCAGACTGAGAGTGCAGGAAATCCAAGTGGTTCAGGGTGTGTTGGACAGAAGGGTGGAAATGCAAGACAAAAGAATCGTCGTCAGCAATCTGAGGTTGGTACTGGATTTAAGACGGGAAATTATGGAAGCTCAGCAAAACAACGCCAAGTTTTAGCTTTTCAAGGACAAGGAGCTCAAGAGGCCAGGCAGTGAATTCCGTCTAGATGAAGAGGGAATTTTGCATTTCAGAGATCGATTGTGTGTACCCGGGGAGCAGCAGTTAAAGGACAGAATTTTGGAAGAGGCACACAAGAGCAAGTACACCATTCATCCGGGGGAAGTCAAGATATACCAGGACCTGAAGAGAGCTTATTGGTGGCCCAGACTGAAGCGGGATGTGGTCAAGTATGTCTCGACCCGTCTCACCTGCCAGAAAGTCAAAGCAGAGCACAAGAAGTCAGCGGGACTATTGCAGTCATTGCCAATACCGGAATGGAAATGGGAGGAGGTGACTATAGATTTTGTCACCGTACTTCCTATGTCCAAGACACAGAAGGACGCCATATGGGTAGTGGTGGGTCGACTGACCAAGTCGGCCCATTTCATACCGGTAAATGTAAGAGACTCCATGGAGAAGCTGGCCCAGACTTATGTTCGAGAAATAGTCTGACTGCATGGAGTGCCCTCAAGCATAGTTTCAGATCAAGACCTGAGGTTTACGTCTCGTTTTTAGGGAAAGTTTCAGGAAGTAATGGGGTCAAGTCTGAAATTCAGTACGACGACGCATCCGCAGACCGATGGGCAGTCAGAAAGGGTTATACACATATTAGAAGATATGCTGAGAGCTTGTGTTTTGGACTTCGGAGATAAGTGGATAGAGTGTGTACCGTATGCAGAATTGTCATATAACAACGGCTATCAAGCTTTAATTGGGATGGCACCGTATGAGGCTTTCTATGGGTGCAAGTGTCAAGTACCGCTGTATTGGAGTTGGTTAGAAGATGGTCACATGAGCAGAACCAGAGAAGTCTGTGTCCAAGAAATGTTAGATAAGGTGAAATTGATTAGGGAAAAGTTGAAGATGGCTCAGAGCTGACAAAAGTGCTATGCAAACAATCGGCAGCGAGAATTGGAGTTTCAAGTCAGGGACAGCGTATTTTTGAGGTTGACGCCAAATAGGAGGATATTGAAGCATCCGAAGGGGGGAAAGTTGAATCTGAGGTACTTAAGGCCTTTCCCGATTAAGGAAAGGATTGGACCTGCCAGATGGGTTGACGAGAATTCATTATGTGTTCCATGTGTCACAATTGAAGAAGTACAATGCTGATCCTGATCATGTGTTGAATAACGAGCCGTTGGTGTTGCAACCCGACCTGAGTTATGTGGAGAAGCCCATGAAAATACTGGACCGCAGTATCAACAGTCTTCGGAACAAGCAGATACCAATGCTTAAGGTTTAGTGGGAGCACCATGGCACGCAGGATGCCACATGGGAATCGGAAGAGTGGGTTAAGCAAAAGTATCCTGATTTGAAATAGAGGTATACTTGAATTTCGGGACGAAATTCTTCTAAGAAAAGGAGGATGTGAAACCCCAGTCGGAACCAACCTTAGAGTAAGGGGGTTGGGATGCATATCATGCTTAATTGCATGTTTAAATATATTTTTATATGATTTTATGTGCTTTGAATTTGTGTTTTATAATCTAGAGGGCTTGATTACGATTATTGGGTAAGAATGGCAAAATTGTAATTTCTACTTGAGGAGGAAATAGGGAGATAGGTTGAGGATTAAATAGGAAAAATATTTTAGAGAGAAAATAAAAACAAGAGTTGTTGTGGTTTAGTGGTTAGAGCTTTGGAATTAATTCTTGAGGTCTTAGGTTCAAATTCCATCGTGAAGCTTTAGCATGATTAAATTTTATTTTTTCTTGGGAAGGGGTATTTTCGACCTTAAGAACCTTAGCATAGGGCAGAGATGTTGTCCTAAGGGAGACATGATAGGAGTACTCTAATCCTATTCTTGCACCTACTCAAAATTTCCTAAGAGAATTCATTTCTTCTTGATCTTTAATTTCTCTTAATTCTCAATTCATTAGATTGGTCAAATTTGTTCTAGCCAATTTCATTCCAGAAATTTCAGAAAAGTGCTATGGCTTTGAAGGTTCAAAATGTCTTAGTAAAAGACATCTTATGGTCTGAAAATGTGGTAGAGATGTGGGAGATTCCAAGAGAATAAATCCCTCTAGTGAACCTTCTAAAATTGCACTCTATCTAGGTTCATTTTCCTTCATGGCATGGACTGAATTTTTTCCAGCTTCTTATGCTTTCAAGGTGTCGAAATTCTTAGCCATTATTTCCTCCCAAATACTTCCAGAAAATGGCCTTTTGATCAGCTTAAGATATGAATTTTTCTGGCCATTTTTGGACTGCACAAATGCTGTGCAAAACCAGAGAAATTTCTGGTTGAGTTCGCAACTTTGGAGGTTCGAAACCAATCTATTTTCTTTCGGTTTTAGCTCAGCATCTTAGCCACGACTTTCCTCCATAGAAAAGGCTGAAAACCAGCCTTGAAAGACCCATGAAATCTCCTCCAAACTCTCTACAAGCTGACTGAAAAATGGCAGCCGAAACTGTCCAGAAATTCCAGCACCTTGCGAAAATACTGTACAGGAAAATTTCCAGCTTTGTTTCCTAATTCATCCCTGGCCAAAACTTCAGCTTTTTCTGCACAAACCATTCTTAAATAACCATGATCAGAACTTCATTGTCATTCCCAAGCTCCTACACGAAAATCAGATATGGCTGCCCGAAAATCTCTCCAGCAAATCTCTGCAATCATGTTTTGATTAGATACCAAAATTCCAGCAACATTAATTTAGCAACCTTCTATAAAATGTTCCTCAAACAACCAGACTTATTCTTCACCATTTCACTCCATCTTTTTGGCCACCATTACCCTTCTTCAATCAGCTTTCATCCAGCAGAAAAACTGCACAACAATTTGGCCATAGCAGCTTCCCAAAAGCTCTCCAATGATCAAAGATATTCTTGCTATATTTAGTTTCCAAATTTGATTCCATAAGATATTCTTTTAGGATTTCAACAACTAGCCTTTCCTTTTCCCATCTAAACAAGAAAATCATCTATCAAAACCCTACAAACAATTCGGCCAACCCTAATCCTTCAGAATTTCGGTGGCTTCAAATCAAAACCTCTCTACTCTCTTCAACCTTCAAGAACACATAGCAAACCAAGAACACCTACTCCTTTCTTTCGCCTAATACCCCTCCAAATCACTTCAAACTTCTTCTAAAAACTCCAAAATTTATCTTCTCACTGCCGCGAGTCCATCTATACCATTTTTAACACCAGACTCCAAAATCCAAATTGCTCTTTTGGATAAAAAACTAGAATTTTTGTGAAGGATCATGAACACCTTCAAGGTAGGTTTGTTCTAACAACTTCATCTTCTCTAATCTTTGATCTCTAATGAATCTGTATATGAATAAACATGTTATTGGGCTTCTCTCTCTCTTGGCCGAACCTCTCTCCTTCTTGGTCAAATGGCTTTTTCACCAATGGCCATGCTTTCTTCATTTTCCTTGGACGAATCTAGTCATCTAGGAGTTGAGATCCATTCGAAACTCCTTCAAGGTATTCATCAATCAAGTAAGCCTTTTTAACCCTCCTTTTAAATTCTAGATTCATGTCTCTAGGATGATGTTGATAGAAGATGGATTATGAATAGGGCTTGAGTATGTATTCTTGTGATGAGTTGAGATTGAAGCATGAATATATTTATGAATATGATGGAGATGGGATTTATGCATTGGTTGAATGTATGGTGTTTTAGGGTTTAATGCATGTCTCCATGATTAAGTATGCTAGAGATTATGTCATCTATGATGAATAGGATTTATATTCTTGTGTGATTATTAAAGCCATGGTTATATTTATGCTAGTAAAGGTTATATCATGCCTTAGTAAATTTGGATCGATGTTTATATTCATGATTTGGATGATTTGATGATGTGAAAGGGTGAATATGTTCATGATTGTAGTTAGCAGTAGAATTATGATCATGACCTAGTTGTTCCTAAGCTAATTTTATTTCTTCAATAAATATTTAATATTATAATTATTGGCTAGTAATTTCAAAGAACCCTAGGAAGGGTAGATTTGGATTATTATATATAATAAGGATATTTTAGTCAAATAAATAATAGCTTTTGCTAGAAAAATAAAATATGTATAGATATTATATAAAATGATGAAATCAACTAAAGCCTTTTATGAAAATAATCATAATAAGTAAAATCTTTATTATTAAAATTTAATTATTATCTTTTAACCAAAACCTATTAAAGTTTATCTATTATCTTTCAATCAAGACTCATTAAAATTTATTTTCAACTAATTTTAGTTTTCAATTATTTTTTAGCAAATAATTATTAATAAATCATTATTTTACCTAATATCGCCTAGGGCTCTTCATCAAATAAACTCTAAATTTTTCTTAGTATGATTTAAACCTTCAGCTTATTAGTATTTATTTCCCAAAACGCTAATTATTTTAAATATCATATTAGCCTTAACTTATAAACCCTTTTCCTTTATTATTTGGCCTTAAAGCTTGGGACACTAGGATCATGGTAGTAGTAAGTTGAGCTAGTTTATTTGTGAAAGTGGATTTTGGTTTGAGTTTGATTATGGTTTGTATTTACCTCATGCGGGGTTAGGTCAGCTATTGGAGACCTTTTATTGTGAGAAAGAATCAGGTAAGCTTCTGCATAAAACCTGTTTGATGCAAAATGTTTATTATGGCAAGCTAAATGTAGAGTTCATGGACACTCATTTCTGTAAAGGCAATTGAGGATTGATTTCTTTCTTATTTTTGTCAAACAAAATATTTGGAAATCAATACGTAGATTTACTCAAACTCAAAACTCTTTCTAAAACTAATTTTGACAAAGACTTTGGAAATCCTTAATTGCCATTTTCAAGTGGAACTATGTTATGTTCATTTTCCCAAAAGGGGATACGTTACATTGAGTACTCAATAGGGGTAGGCTAGTATTACTAGTTTTGAAGAGCAAGAGTGAGTCTTCTAGTAGGAGGCCACTTCCAGAAGATAAGCTCAACTTAGAGAAACGTCAGTACTACTTAGTCATGTCTGTCCGAGCTAGCAGTTTTATTTCAGTCAAGTGATTGTGTTTTGCCGGAATGGACACCCGATTGTTGTTTGGGTATAGAGAAGGAGGAGTATCTTGCCTGGTAGGCCGATATCCTACCTTTTGTCAGTCTGCACAAGGTGTCGGCATTCTGACTAGTTATGGGGCCCAACATGTGGTAACCCATAACCCTTTCTTTCGAATGGTTGATTTTTATTGATTATGTGGGGCTGAAAAAGCCAAAACACCACTCTTGCTTTTGACTAATGTTTATTGCTTGCCAATATTTCTCTTATAAAGATTTCACACTTTGCATCCACGAACTATTTTCACTGAACACCCAAAGCACACACGGACTTACTGAGATTTCTGTCTCATCACCTTTTTACCATGATTTTAGGTCGATTTGTGGTGGGGATGAGTAGCTAGTGTTATCTTCCTTGGAAGAGAATGTTGTCATTTATTTTTATGTATTGCTTTGGGGAGTTGATAGTGGATAATTTTATTTATGGATTTGTTTTTCTTTTGGGAATTCATGGATTTATCCTTGGATTTATTCTTGGGATGTAATAAATTTTAAGTTACAGTATTATTTTTATTTTGCTATTTTATTCATGTGACCTAGTTATAAAGACCCATTGTCCTTTAGACGGGGTGACATCGCCGACCCTGGCGGGCCTAGGTAGTGCGATGTTACAGAGTTAGTAAGAGCAGTTACTCCTAGACGACGATGCTCATTAATTTCCTATGCTATGCTTTATGATTTGCCCAAATCGAATACATCAAGTTTTTTTGTGCCGCTGATGGGGAGTATCATAATGAACACTTGAATTTATTGATTTAGCCTTGTAAATATGTAAATAATGTAAATAATTTTCTTGTTGTATTAATATTTACTTTATATACAAAAACTTAAGTACACCATATGTTGTTGTACTAGGATATGTTTTGGTAAATAAACTATATTATTGTACTATAATTATAATTGTTTCCTTATTGTATTTTTATTAGTTGTTAAAGTACTTAATATATATAGGTATAATTACAATTGAAATATAATGTTGTATTTATGTTTTTGTAAAATAATTTCCTTGTATAATATAATTGCTATCTTTTTATTGCTGTAAAAAAATTGCAGGATAAATATGATGCTATATTATAAATATAATTGTTGTGTGTTTTATTCTTGTGTTGTTAAATTAATAATAAAAATAATAATTGTAATTGTAATTAGTTGTAATATATTGTTGTAGCTATAATGCTATAAAATAGTTTTCTTGTATGTTATAATTTTTGTCTTTTTAGTACTGTAAAAAGGGGGGGGAATGGAGAAAAAAGAACATGTAGCCGTTGTTTTAAGAAAAAAAGAAAGAAAAAAAATATTTTAGTAGCTTTTCCAGAGAGAAATGTCAGCCTTGGCATTTTCTACTATAATAATAATAATAATAATAATAATAATAATAATAATAATAATAATAATAATAATAATAATAATAATAATAATAATAATAATAATAATAATAATTGGTGCTTTGACCAATGACGCCGCCCCTTTTATCTTTTTCCTTTTTCTCTCTCTCTCTCACTTTCTCTTGTGCTTTTCTTTCCCAAACTTCCTTTATCTTTTCTCCCTTGTTTCTTCTTCTGTTTTCTCCCCAGTAGTTGTTGCCTTCTGCTTCTCCATCAACTACACCATCTCTTCGCTTCTTCATCTTCAAATTCTATCATTCTTCTAACACTTCTCACACCAACATTCAAGTCTTCATCTAGTTTTCTCTTCATACTCAATTTGTTTTCTTATTTTTCGCTTCTAAATCCTCTTCATTCACCAACTTCACCTACCATTAAACTCTTAGTTTCTCGTTAATGTTTTGAAACTTTTTGAAGATTTTATGGTGCAAATTCAAAGCTAAAAGTTGGAGAATAGATTGATGCAAAATTTTCTTCAAGTAATCCTAGAATTCTTCCTCTTGAATATTTGGACATTTATTAATATTTAATTTTGGGGAAAATTTGCTTGACTTGAACTTATATTGTGGAATTTATTTGATGTTGGAAATGTTCATAGAATGATCTGTTAGTACTTTCTTATTCCTACAATAGTTTGTGCTTTTTCTTAGAATTGTTGAATTTATGGAGATTTTGGGTACTTTTTTAGCATAATTTAATATTCTTCTTGTGTTGATTGTGTTGTTGAAATTGGTGGAATTGTCAGTTGAATTTGTGCCACTTTGATTGTAGGTTTGCAATTGTGCAGAAGTGGAAAGATTTGTGAACAAAATTTTAGAGAGAAGTTTTGAAAAGAGAAAAAAGAAAAATAAAATAAATAGTGGAGCTTTGGCTTTTGAGGTTAATTGTAAAAATCATTTTGAAATGCTATTTTTGTTGCTGATTGAAAGAATGCTCCTAGGACTAAATAGGTCTCTAAACTAATTGAACATAATGGGGCATCTTTATCTCCTGACCTTTTCTTGATCCACCTTCTTTGCAGTCTAAGGGTTTTTTCTTGATAATGACTATGTGGAAGGGTATTTTAATAGGGCCACAAATAAGAGCATCATTGAAAAATTCATAAAGCCTTATTTGGATCAATCACCTCATATAACTGAAATGTCCAGATAGTTTGGTTGGGGGCCTATGATTACATTGAGGGGAAATTTTTGTCCTAACTTGTAAAAGAATTTTTATGCTAACTTGAAGGATAAAAAGAAATGACATCTTAGGAAGATACAAACCAAAGTAAAGGGCACACCAATAATGATGGACAGAGAGATATTGGCTACAATTGTGGGTATTCGTGATGACGGTCCTTGGGTTGAAATTGATCACCGTAGTAAGAAGATTGTTTCTGAACCAAATTGGAATTTTCAAATTTCTTGTCAAGAGTTGGGTTTTGGGTTTAGAACTTTAGAAAATAGTTCTCTTTTTCTTTTTAATAATGATCTTGCTTCTCACTTGGAGGTTATTTCACATCTACTGGTCTTCAATGTTTTCCCTCGAGTAAGTATTTTGAATAAAGCTAGAATGATTGATGTGTATATTCCATACAAATTACTGCATGGAGAGCCTATTCCCCTTGCTACTTTATTGCTAACATCTATGCATGAAGAACAACTTATGGCCTTGCTTCCAAAGCATATGTGCTTCTTTTGGTGATTACACAAGTTTTAAATGCTTTAGGAGTTAGCCTGGAGAATGAAATATGGAGACTACTACTGCACGCAATGTTATTACTAAATAATTGTTTCACCATTATGGTTATAAGTTTGATATTTCAGCTCAAATATGTATAAAATCAAGGGAGGGTGCCCAAACTAGTTTTTCTAAGCTACAAATTGAAGAAGATGATGCACCCTTACCAAGAAGGGCTATTGGAAGACCTTTAAGTGTTAATGATAATATATTAGCTGGTATTGAAACACCTTTAGAAAATTAAGTGTAGAAGTGGTATAAATAAGGGAGACCCAAGAAGATCAGGATTGAGTATTGGGTAGAATTGAGGATAGTCAACAGTAACGTGGTGAAATTTTACGCCATCTTAGGTAAAATCAAGACATACATTAAAATCATTGACATTTTTTTGATTATTTTGGAGGATCTAAAGGCCCATTTGGAGGCTCAACTTTAAGAGGTCTTGAGTTCTTTGTTTATTTTCCTATTTTTCTTTTTCTAGTATTCTTAGTTTAATTTTATTTTAGTTTATTTTCTTTCAATTTCTCTTTTTTGCTTTTACTTGTATGTATGTTTGTTTGTTTGTTTGTTTTTTTTTTTAGGTTTATTCATTCCTCTCTAGATAGGAATACTCCTTTTAGTTTTTGGAGATAGAAATTCACTCTTATTGGAGCTAATCTGCCTTAGGGAGTATTACTTTATGTTCCCTTTTTATCTCTTTTTAGTCCCATGGATATGCTTTAGTGTGATATTTTAGGCCTTTGAGGACAATGTCAAATTTATGTATGGGGCAGGGATTCAATGCTTTTTCCAAGTAAATCTTTTTCATATTATAATGGCTTTTGATAATGGCTTTTCTAGGATTTTGGGATAAATTTTTTCCAATTTTTGCATTCGAAATTGTTTTGGCTTGTGATTATTTGCCTATAATGAGGTTATGATTTTCTTTATAGTTTTGGATATGAATTTGTCATTTAATTGGTTGGATTTTGTTGGTGTAAACTTCTATGTTAAGTTGAATATTGCTAATTCTTGAAATTTTAAATTAGTCTTGATTATATTTTAGTATTTGAATTTTATTTTACCCTTCTTGTTTGGATGTAGATAATGTGGTAAAATATGAGAAGAATTGTTGATTAAGTTCTTACTTCATGGTATTTAAATTTGTTCTAACTTTGAGTTGTAAATAAGGATAGTGAGTAGAAAAAAGGTCTGAGAATGCAAAGCACATGTCCTTTGACAAAAAACAACGTGTGAAAAAAAAACTGTTTAGTGAGTTGAAAAAAAATGAGACAAATGCTTATTTTATGCTAAAAATGCTTATTTGAAATTATAGGGGCCAATACGGAGAGAAGTAGCAAGTATTGTTTAGTGCACTCTCTTGAGGCTATAAATTCTTAAAAATAAGAAAAAAAAACATTGATGACAAAAAAGGGGTCAATACGGCGATATGGAGCATAAAATGCACTCACTTAAGGCTAAAATCCCAAAGTCTTTTTGAACGAGAGAAAAAAAAAAAAAAAGAGTGTCTCCTTGTTTTGCTACTTGAGTTGCGCAAATTTAATTCCATAAGACTTGAATTAATTAAACAACTTGACTTATATAATTTATGTTATCCATGTCTTAGCTTAAAGGGTGGCATGATTTTCTTAGACTAAAGTATAAGCTTGTTTAACTTAACTTTGAGGGCCTTCCTATATTTGATTTAATACATAGGTTTACAAAAATTTTTGAAAGGCTTGAATGAATGACAAGTCTATTTTCAAAGTTGAAAGAAATTTGTGGCTTTGATGTGGATGAAATTGTTGACGAGAAATGCTGATTTGTTTACCTTGTCTTAAATATTTGTTTGAAAACAAGTAAAGGCTTAAGTGTGGGGGAATGTGATAGGGGTAAATTGTGCTTATATTTTCAGGGCAGTTATGATGTATTTATACTTGATTCTTAGGTTCAATGCTTCAATTTTCCTCACTTTGTTATGTTTTTATGTAGATTGAAGATTGAAGCACATTTGTGTGAACTTACACAAAAACATGTGATAAGAGTCCAAAAACAAAGATAATAGAATAGAGCAAACAAGGCTAAGGGAAAATAGAGGAAACAGGGCACCAAAAGCTTAAGGAAAAGCCAAACCTAGCCAAACTAAGAAACAACAAACAACAAGAACAAGAAAATGATGGATTTTAGAGCAGAGCTAGTCGGCCTTGGCTTGCTACCAAGACAAGGAACGGCTACAACTTTGTGAGTGCAAGCTAGTGGTTGCCTACACAAAGGCATGGATTACCTTGACACAACAACAACCAGTGACCAATTTAAGTAAGGCAAGGACTAGCTTCATGAGACAAAACATCAAGTAGGTGGCCGACTACACTCCTAGCCATGATAGGCTTGCTTAAGCAAAACATGAAAAAATCAGAACAAAGAAGAAGAATTCGTCTAGGAGAAACGTAGTGCAAGATTGAAGTACAAGAACCGTGGCTGGTCCTTTTCTGTTTCTTTGTCAGTTATGTTTTACAACTTTCAGAATTGGAATTGGAAACTACCTTTTTCTACTCTGGAGTTTTTAGGAGATTTGTATGCCTATAAATTAAGGCCATTTAGGAAAAAGATACAAGACAACGAGATATAGCGTCCACATTGGAGAGTGATTTAATACTTACAATCATGTAATATTTTCTTGGAGATTATTTTGAAGGAAAGGATCATTGTTGGAAAGAGTGTATTAAAGCTTGGAGATTTTGCTTGTTTATGAGTATTTCTCTAACTTTTATTAGAATGGTGTTCTTCAATATTTTATTGTGTTTTTGAGAAACTGAATTTAAGATTGTGGTTTATGTTTATGCAAACTTTTGTGATTGATTTTATGACATGTTTCTAGTATTTGGTTATTTAACTATGTTGTCTTGTTGAATTGAATGGTTCTCTTTTAATTCACTTGAGCGAGAGGTTTGAAGAGGAATGTCAACTATTTAATTCAAGACTAGTTATCTCTTTATTAACTCAAGAGAGGTTAAGGGTAAAGACTAAATAACTAAAGAATGATTAATTTTACCTAAAGATGGGATTGTTAATTTCTTCCATGCTAAGAAAAAGATGTTATTGCCACCTAGAGATAAGGGCTTTGATTTCTTTTCTTTATTGGGTTAATAATATTATCTACAGATAGGGATATTATTTTTCTTGATAAACTAGTGGAATAATGTGTTTAATATATCTTTGTGTGTGATTAGTGAGGTTGAGATATCTATTGATTTTACCTTAGATTGGAAATTCATGACCCAAGAGAAAATGAATTTCATATTTATTATCCTTCATGCTAAAATTATTGTTGAATTGGTTATGAATCTTGCTTAACATCTTACCATGTTTTGAAGTCTTTCTATCAAAAATACATTATTTTGTTCCTTCTTCTATTCCATGATTTTTCTTCAAATTATTTGTCTTTTATTAATTACCCTTTGGTGACATTAATTGGTTAAACAATAGAATGAGAGTTAGTAATGGCAATTACTTCTAGAGAACGATACTCGTTAATTCCCTATATTATGCTTTATGATGAGTGCACTTGCTCATATGTGTGATTTGGGGTAAGCATTTTAATTAAAACTTTATTGGAAAGGGTCTTAAAAATGAATGATTTTTTTACCCAAATCTAACGCATCAATATTTCATCATTAGATCTAATTAGGATAACGAGTTCACAAGATGATTTCATATGAATGAATGTAGTTATTTTTCTTATTGTGTATACTACTTATGTTTCTTGTGGGATCAATACATTGCTTGCTACTATGCTATACTATATTTTTAGGAGTAGGGTTTAAAAATTAGTTAGAGAATGACAACGGCATTTTTTTCTAAGAACCCATATTTTTATAGTGTGATCTCTTAACAACACTATAAAAGCTAACACTCGGGTTGGCGGTCTTGGTTAAATTGAAAGTAACGAAGAGAACCTTAAGGTAAATTACTTGCAAATGCAATACCTCAGTAGAGGATACATCCGAGATGAAGGCAAAGAAGAAGGGCTAGGAGGTGCATGGACCCTTGTAGTCATATGTCAGATATTTTTGAATGAAAAGGTAGTAACAAAAGAAGTGATGGTAACAAATATCTAGGTGAACGGTAGGCTGTGAGAGTGCTGGGGGATATGGGAGCATCTTATAATTACTTGGTGAGTCAGAAATTTTTTGAGAGTTAAACTTGCTATGAGAAATGGTTACGGGCTCAGTTATATCTGTGAATGCAGTAGCAAATTGATTGTGACACTTGTTCATGTAAGAAAGTCAAGTTAGGACCAGTGGAGAGTAGGACCACGTTCATTGTGTTAAAGATGGATGATTTTAGGCTCATCTTAGGCGTGGAGTTTCTAAGAGACTTCAGTGTGCCCATGGTCCCATATGTAAATGCGCTGGTAGTGTCGGGAAGAAAACCTTATGTTATTCTTGTCTAGAACTCTAAGAAAAAATCCAGTAGAAGGTATAGGCTAATAAGCATGCGCAAAGCTTCAACAAGAAAAGGTAAGCCTAGGGCCGTGAATATTGCTACCAGACCCAGTCATCTGAAAGTACGTTCGTCTCTAAGATTGCAAGGCCAACAACGTTGGGTGAAATACCCCAATAGTACAAGAAACCCCAAGAGCTTCAAGGAGAAGATGGAGTTGAGGACATCGCCAAATCAAATTAGGGAGGATGTCACAAGCCGATCTATGACAGTCTTACCCAATCCAAGTGCCAAAAGTACTAATGGAATGTTCGTATGTCTTTGGATTTGTTTAGGAAACTGAAAGAATCGAACATTCCTAAGTGTACTTAACCACCTCGTACAGTAAGTTCGAGTATGACTAGAATGTATGTGACCTTACAAAGAATGTCCTGTACAAGTTTAAGAACATTCGAACATTCCTGGCTGAAGGCCTAAGATTGAGGGCTCATATCTTTGCGAAACGACTTGAAGACCAGCCAACCCGTCATGCTCGATGCCCACACTTGATACCTAGTTGAGCTAACCAAGACAACTAAAGATGCTAGAGCCATGTGCCAGCCCAACATGGCGTGCTCGTGCCATGCCCCCGAACTAAGCCTAGCACCATGCCCATGCCACATACTGAATGACTGACCAATAATTATGCTTAGTAGCGAGCTGGCGACTAGAACCGTCGACCCATTCGTTTCCTTATGTAAATATGTAGATAGCCTTTTGTATTATTTTTGTAGTTTTCCTAACGCTATGCATGTAATTTGTTATAGTTAAATTCCTCATACTTAAGTATATAGAAAATCAACAAACTTTTCCTACCTCCTTAAAAAAACGTTATCTACTGTTGTCACAAGGGAAAAGTTTACCACGTCTATTATAAGGGGCGAAGAAAAATGAGATTGAGTAGAAGCAAATGATATTGGTTGTAATTATTCGTGTTCCCCCTCATTAATACTTGTAAATATTTTGTAATTACGTTTTATTGTATAAAATGACTACTTTCATGTAATCGGGTGTCGGTTAACTTTCGTTTAAGTGCCGATTTCTATCGTATTCATATCATTCATTGCCATTTTCAATCGTTTTACTTGTGATCCACTGTAAAACCATTCAAACTCACTTGTAAGCATCCAAATGAGTTCGAAAAAGGCTGATATGATGTTGGATAGGGCCTAGCTAAGTCATAATTAACACAGTTAGTCAGTTTGTTAAATAACAACCCGTAATAGTTGGTATCAGAGTTTGTAGATGTGTAACTAGATCCAGTTGGAGTTAGTATCAGAGACTGGTCAATGTGCTATCAAACCATTAGGAGTTAGTGACAGTGCATTATAAATATCTCTCAAAGCTATTGAAAATTAGTTTTGGAGGACCGATTATTAGAGTTTGGGCAAATGATGAACAGTTTTCGTGCAAGAGCCAGAGGAGTGCTTAGGGGGCAATCAAATCACCACAAATCTGTTGGATTGTATGCCATCTTAGACTAGGTTTCTGATGTAAAATCGAATATTTTAATAAAAGAATTTATTTTCAGAAATTGTTTGTGAATTTACTTTTTATTTGTGCACAATTTTCATTCGGAATAGACGCATTGTATTTAAATAAGTGATCCATGTGAATGGTGGTCTTTCACAGTAAGGTATGGATCACAGGCTATTTAACACATAAACATTTGTTCTTAACCTATTGATGAGACTGGGAATCTAATCATGTTTAGGTTATTATGTTATGAATTCCAAATGGGGAATGGCTTACCTTTAGCCAGTGAGTAGTCCACTCAATTCATGACATAAGCGTATTTCAAATACGTAGGACAGGACCTGTAGTAGTGGTTTCTAAAAGTACTATATGATAGAAACCTAGACTACTACCGCTACAGCGTGGACTAGTACTCTACAACTTGAGTATGAGTTGGTGGTCTGACGAAGCTGGAAGCATATGCTTTGATATGCTATAGTTGAGGTTCTATAGTAGAACCAATATACTTGTGTATTACGTATATGTAACTAGTTAGTTAAGACAGACTCGTACAAGATAATTTCTACACTATAGCACTGCTTGTGATTGTCCGAATGGTCTAAAATGTCCAGAGCCCTGGGAAACATGACTCGGATGTGTGCTTTAAGGTAGCTCTCTTGGAAAGCGGAAACACTCCAAGAAGTCATGGATCATTGGACTAGAAGCCTAAGGACGGTAGATGTCATTTAGAGGGGTATTAGTATACTTCTTCCTCTCTAAATGTACGACGATGTGTAGTAGGATATTCTAGTCATTTCACCTGTAGGTCGGAGACTTTGCTAATGCAGCATTGTCCTTGGGGTCAATATTTCCTTATGGTGATATTAGGAAATATTTAAAATGCAAAATACAACTATTTATATAGCAGGGGTATTTTGGTCATTTCAGCAGCCAAGGCGATGTGTCTTTTTGGTCCTCGGAATAGCCCGTAAGTCCTAACTAATTTTGGGTTGAGGAATTGGTCTCAGTTCAAAAGGATTTTATTTTATTTTTTTATTTTATTTTATTCAGGATGTCTAATTTATTATTAGACTAGAATAAAATAAATAAATAAATAAAAATAGGAGGTGAGAGAAATTAATTATCTTGTTTAATTAGTTAATTAATTATTCAGGGCTTAGGTCCAATATGAATAATTAGGAAATTAACCTAGGCATAAACTAGGGGAAATAATTAATGTCTAATTATTTATTGGGTTATTTATATAAGCCCAAGAAATAAATAATTGAAGATTAATTATTTCGGTTCATTTGGGCTCATTAATTATTTATTGGGTTATTTACATAAGCCCAGAAAATAAATAATTAATGTTTATTATTTTGAGCCTTTTGGGTCCAACAAAAATAATAAATATTATTTCGGCCCAATAGCTTGGACCGTAGGATTTTTTCTAGATACGGTTCAGATGAGTTTAGGGTTAAGCCAAACTTATTCTCAGGATAACATCCGCATGTTTGAAATATGATATCCCGAGGATATGTTTATCAGATAATTAGAGACTTAGTTTTGGCTAACGATAAACAAGACTCTGGGATAGAGAAAACCCTAATATTTTTCCCTAGCTTTTCTCTCTAGCTCACGAGACTCTCCCTCACGTCTCTGTTCACGCAGCTCTCTCTCTCTCGTGAGTTTTGCTTCATCCTCTTGTTCTTGATTCTTTGCTAATCAATAGCAAGAGAACCAAGGGGATTAGAGACCACTCTTCTTCACTGGAGTGCTCCCATACTCTGTTTAATGTTCATGTTCTCCATTTTCGTCCACTGAAGCATGCTTAGTAAATATGTCAATTCCTTCAAAATCAACTAGCCAGAGACAAGTATAAAGAGAGGAGGATATTAGAGGCTTGGAATCTAGATATCTTGGCAAGTGTAGGAGGACTTTGGTTGATATAAAGCACTAACCACAGAGGTGGAAAAGGTCAATGACCTTGTTAGACAAAAGATGGTAAATGAGACAAGTACGAGTAAGCTTGTGATCGAGTCCACACCCAATGAGCCATAATGGTAATGGTTAGACCATTATCGAGACAAGGCACAACAAGAAACTAACTCTAGAGGCCACTGTTAAAAAGATTAGTAACATCTACCTGGGAGACCGAGATGGATACGAGGTCACTAGTGAAGTGTGTAGATTTCATGGAGTCAAATGTCGTGCATCTTAGTTGCTAGGCTGATGAAGTGGACAATGCCCTAAGAAAAACAATTGCCATGATAAGGCCTCATGAAATCAGTCACAACCAACATGATGTTGTGCTACAAAAAGTACGAACATCGGTAGCAGCCAAAGCTTGAGCCGTGGAGAGAGTTTGAGGTATACTGGAAGAGATCTAGGTAGATCAGTAGATGCTTAAATTAACTGTGAGATAGGTTAATATTTAGGGATTGATACCGGTAGGAACCATGTGAGCTCCGAAGCTAAATGTTACTAAGCCAAAAACTTCAAGGGAGCCAAAGATGCCAAGAAGTTAGAGAACTTCTTCTTTGACCTTGGGCAATCTTTAAGGCATTGGGTTAACCAAAGAACACATGAAGGTAGACACCAGTGCAACATACTTTGAAAACAATGCTAAGATATAGTGGAGGGTATAGGTTGTTGAGATAGAAACAGGATGGCTGACTATCAAGACTTAGGAGAAGATGAAGGCTGCCATGAAGAAATAGTTCCTTGTTCTGAATGTGGAGTATTCCATGAGACAGAAGCCCAAAGAGTTGTGGCATTGTAGAACAGTGTGGGAGCACGTGAAATCCTTTACCACATGCCTCCTCCAGATAGAGAGTATGTCGGAGATGGACAAGCTCTTTAATTTTAAAGAGGGATTAAAGCCATGGCCTAAATAAGAGCTAAATAGACAGAGGGTGTAAGACTTCCCTTAGGCTATCACAGTAGTAGAATTCTAAGAGGAATTCTACATAAACTCTATGAGGGAGCGGAAGGAGAACCCAGAAGAATGAGTACGGATCAGAATCCATCCAAACTTAAAGAGGGAATAGAGGGAGTGGGAGGGCTTTTAAGCAAACTTTTAAGCCTATGGTAGGAATTTTCCTAAGCCTTAAGGAGCCTTCAAAGAAGAGGGAAGTGGATTCAAGCTACATCCCATAATGCCATGGAAAATTCCATAATTCAAGGGTGATCAGTGGAGATTTCAAGCAAATAAAGATTCCAAGCCAATGGTTAAGAGAATAGTGAAGAAATGGTTGCCAAAGAAAAGAATGGATGGTGAACAATTAAAATAACAAACCCTATGGAGAATTAATGAGGCTAATCAACCAAGACTTCAAAGTCCTAAGGTAAATGCTAAGATGAAGTGGATTCTAAAAAGATTCCAAGGCTACATGAAAACCCAACTAAGCTTAGAAGGCCCTTGTTCATCAATTGAGAGTTTCAAGAAATATGTTCAAATATCCATACAAGTCAAAAGATCAAAAGGAGACCAAAAGTAAGCCAAATAAGTCAAGTTCAAAATAGTGGAGCATACTAGTGACGAACCAGCGCCATCTTGGGTGAAGAAACCAGCGTTAGCTCTTTTTTGGTCGAAGAAGAGCTGCCCAACTAGAGACAACCAACGCTGGATATGGCAGGGTAACCAACATTGGCTCAGTCCTAAACCGAGTTTTTCAGTTGGCCAGAGATGAGCCGACATCGGCCTAGCCCGTGGAATCGATGCTGGCTTACTTCGGAGCCTTTGATTCTTAGTTGATTTGTTATGTAATAGTTTATTTGACCTTTTTTTAAAAAACAAAAATTTAACGACTTTTATGATGTATTTGGCTTATTTTAGTCTATTAAAAGGCATCTAAAAGTTGAGATTTAATCTCAATTAGAATAGGTTAGAAGATACCTATACATACATGGTTTTATTTCATTGTAAACATTTTTGGAAGTTAGACATCATATTTTGGGAGATCAAATTCTCTTGTGATGTGTGATTCACTTTGCATTCTTTCCTAAAAATCAAGACTAGCTTTTAGGATTCTAGTCCTACCAAATAGGTTTGTAAAATCCAACAGGGATATATTAATTGTTAGCTCTTGCTTGGGTCTTGGTTTTCTTAGTCAAATTAGGATTCTTATTTCTAATAATTGATTGCCTAATTCATTTTATCTCTTTAATTTCTAATCTCTATGGTTGGGGGTTGAAAGTATTGAATTGGTAGACTAAATCTATCCGAACTAAAGGGTTTTAGGTGTTAATTTGTTCTAGAGTCCTAGATTTTGGATTGGCTATTAGCTTGGGTATCAATTTTAACCAATTGAACCATGTTTTGACTATCTAAATTGCTCTTATTTTGCTTGATAAATTGAGCCACGAAATTCCACCAAACATCATCCACAAAAGATCACATAAAATTTAATATTAGAGTTTTGGAGAGTGTTGATTCTTGTCATCACTTGGAACTCAAGAAAAATGCATGCAAATTGACCTCCAAAACAGAGTAATCTCGGAGCTAATTAAAGAGCCACAAAAAGGTCATCAAATACATCAATTATCTTGAATTTTCTTTGGGAAAACTACTCTATATTATGTATATAACATTACAGAATAAATTTTCTTATGAATTGTGTTTATTGGTGGCTCAAATTGACTGAAAATTATAAGATATATTGAACTGCTATTTTGGGACACCAATTGTTTGGTGGATGGTTTGAGTTGAATTGAGGCTTTGAATTGTGACCAATTTTCTTGTGAACATATCCTATTATTAATTACCTATTGAATTCAAGTATTATTGGTGATTTCTTTGTCAAATTGAACCATCTTAGATGTTGATTTTCTTGAATGAAATATATGATCATCATGACCTTGTTCCTGGCATGAACTAATCTTCAAAATTCTTGATTTCTTTGATGTGTTGAGTTAATTGCCACTTATAGACTCTTGTTACTTGTTGATTAAAGTTAAGAATTATGTACAACAATTGAAACTCTCTAGTTAAACTCATTTACTAACGTTCATTCTAACCAAGCTCAACTAGTTACATAATAGTTGATATTCTTATGCTCATTGGAATTCTATCTTTCTTTGCTATTATTTACTTAATTATTATCTTGATACACTCTTACTTGTTAAACTAGACTGTTGATTTCTGTTACTTTGATCTTCCTTTGAGTAGCTTATTTTGTTGCCTATCTACTACTTTTGTTGATATCTAACTAAGACCACCAATTAATTATCTTTAGGGGAATTGTTGGCTTGTCTAATTGGACTATTTCTCTAAAGAAGCTGGAGAGGTTTTTAAGGAAGAGTACATTAAGGAATTAAATGATTTGAAAAAGGAAAGAGGGACAGTTTATTATATCAAAAAGCTAAAAAAGTATCAACACGAGTGAAAGAAATTGAATGATGCATGTAAGGGACTGTTGTGAGGAATTTCTTTATCGTTCTAACCGAATTTTTGCAAGTATCTCTTTGAAAGAAAAATTCACAATGGCTTGTCTAATTGGACTATTTCTCTAAAGAAGCTGGAGAGGTTTTTAAGGAAGAGTACATTAAGGAATTAAATGATTTGAAAAAGGAAAGAGGGACAGTTTATTATATCAAAAAGCTAAAAAAGTATCAACACGAGTGAAAGAAATTGAATGATGCATGTAAGGGACTGTTGTGAGGAATTTCTTTATCGTTCTAACCGAATTTTTGCAAGTATCTCTTTGAAAGAAAAATTCACAATGGCTTGTGGGAGTGAAAATTAATGGTATGACTTTGATGAGGGGTCCTGCTCAAATAGTAGTTATGAGGAACATGGTGAATGTGAATGTGAATGTGGGCATAAGGAAGATTATTGGAAAAGTGAAGATGATCATGAGAACTTGCATGAGTGTAGATTTCAGTCTTATGAGAATAGCTATGATAAAGAGTCAAATGCAAATGGGGAAAAGTATCATGAAAATGATGAAAATTCTTGGGAATATAAAAGAGAGCATGAAAAGTTGAGCTATGAAGAAGTTTTGGGTATAAAGGAAGATTACTATGATATGCCTTTTACAAATGGGAGAGGATGTGAAGGGTTTGATAGAAAAAAAGATTCGAACTATGAAGAGGAAGTATATATTAAATGAACACAAAAATCTTTTAAGCATGGAGTACAAAAGAAATTGAGGGGGTATGATTGCAAAATATGTGGGAGTTTCAAGTATCCTTCTTTTAAATGTCTAAGAAGTTTTTATCAAAAAGGGAGAAGTAAATTGCAATATTTTTCAAAGAATAGCTTAAGAAGAAGCCAAGATTATGGATGTTCTTTTTTCTAGAGTTATTATTATATTGCAAATGAATGCCCTAGAATATGTAGGAAGGGGGGGGGAGAGGAATATAAGCTTCGACAAGTATAGTGCAACAAGAAAAAAAATGGAGAAGTTGTATGCGATAATTTTGAACATTATAGACATATACCATTCCAGTGTCCTAATGTACATGATAACCTTGAGCTTGAAATTGAGAAAATGAGTAAGACTCTTGGAAGTATGATGGAGTGTATTTGAAAACAACTAAGTGTGGCACTTGGAGAAAAGGGTAAGAAAGAAAATATGGAGAAAGATAAAGAAGTGATACATCTATTAGAATGTATGCCCAAAATAGCCTATGTATTTCTATATTTTGAAAATTGATAAAAGTTTCATTCATTAATGGTTGTTTGTTTATATATATTGCACATTAAGGTCTAAATGTATTAGTAAGTAATCTACGTGATTGGGTCATACTTTCATAGTAAGGTGTGATTATGGGCTACTAACACAAAAGTAGAAAATTTGTTCTTAATCAATTAGTGGAGTTGGGCACTTCATTAAGGTCTAGGCTATTACATTGTGGTTTTCAAATGGGGAATGGTTTGCCTTTAACCAGTGAGTAATACACTCACACCAATAGTGTAAGTGTATTTGGAATACGTAAAATTGTACTACATGATAATAATCTTTATAAAAGTACTAAAATAAATAAATATTAGTTTATCGCAGCTACTGCGTGGACAAGTATACTAAGACTTAAGTATAAGTTAGTGGTCTGGTGAAATTGGACTTGCACACTTTGATGTATGATGGGTGAGGTCTTATCGCAAGGCTAATAACCTTGTATGTTAGGTGTGACTCTAGTTAATAAAGACAGTCTTATACAATAGAATTTCTATGTTTCATTACGTAAAGAAATCACCCCCTTGTGATTGTTTAGGATAATGTAATAATCCAATGCCATGGAAAAAGTGACTAAGTATGTACACTTTTGGGTAGCTCCTTGTGATAAGTGGATACATATTGGAAGTCATATTAGAAGCCATGTGGCCCAAACGTAACCAGCAACAGGTCCACTCTGCCCAGAGGCGGTTGTGCGTGAATTTTGTATTTTCCAAAGGATTTTGGTATTCTTTGAATTCTACTCGGACTAGACTTCTCAAGCAATGAATTTTAGCATCAAGGAGGCTTATGAATAAAAAAAAAAAACATAAGAGAAAATTGTGGTTTGAAGGATCCAAGCTAACTACTCAATCATCACTCAAAGAAGCATTGTTCAAAGGAGGTTTTCATAAGAAGAAGAAGGGTTTGTCTATGAGTTTTATCTTTTATCATTTGTTTACTTTTCTAGAAAAATGATGTGCTTAATGTTTTGATTGTAATTGGATATTAATTTGAAGATTATGATTTTGAGTTAATTAGAACTTTTGATCAATTAATTATTGTTCTTGGTATTTGATTGCTTGTTTTTCTTACGGAGTTGGTTGATTGATTTTTGTTATCAACTTGCTTGAAAAATAAGTTGGTAATGACTTCAATTAATTAATTTCATATTCGTTATCTATTAACTTGCTTGAAAAGGGGGTTCATTGTTTAGAACATTGGTAATCAAATGTTAGTTGATGATTGTTAGAATATGGATTCATTGCTAATTTCATGTTTTAAATCACATAGAATATAGAGGTTTATATGAGAATTGATTTTATTGCATCTTTTGGATAATTGGTTGAGACAGAATAAATTCACTAATTTAACTAAAAGATAGTGATTCCATGGATTGCAAATGAAATGGGTCTATATTAATTCCTTCATGATGCTAAAACAATAATTGATTGTATTGAATGCTAATTAATTCAATCTTGTATTTTTAAGATAATTTTCTAGTTATACTAAATTTCATCTTTTAGTTATAACTATTTTTATCTTTATTTATTTTCTTTTTTATTCTCTTCTTATTGCATTGGCTAAACAATAAAGATTTGGGTAAAGTAAGGTGAGAGACTAAGTTCTCATGGATTCAATACTTGTTATTACTTATACTATACAACGGGTATACTTGCTCGTATGTGTGGTTTTAGTAGTTGAAATTTTAATTAAAATTTGAGTAATTGTGTTATTTTTTAGTAATATTTTCTGCACTAAAAACATGCATCAAAGCCCAAAGGTGGCATAAAGAAGAACGAGGCAACTCCTAAAGGTCCATGTCATCATTGTGGCAAAATGGGCCATTAGAGGTGCAACTGTAAGCTCTACCTGGACACCATCTAGAATAGAAAGGAGAATGAGAAGCTCGCTAATACTTCTACTTCCATTCCTAGTATGTTTATGATTGAGATTAATATTACCTTTAGAAATGATATATGGGTATTAGATACCGGATGTATATCTCATTTATACAATAATTTATAGGGATTAAAGAATAGTAGATGGCTTGAGAAGGGCGATGTGGACTTACATGCCGCAAATGGAGCAAATGTTATTGCACTTGTTGTGAGGACTTATCAGCTACACTTGCCTTTTAGATTAGTCCTAGAACTTACAAACTATTTTTATGTACCTATTTTACTTAAACATTATCTTAGTCACTTGTTTGAACATGAATAGTTTTCATTTAATATTCAAGGATAAAAGTTATTCTTTTTCATTAAATGGTGTCCAATATGGAACTGCGACTTTGATGAATGTTTTGTATGTTCTAGACATGAATGATCTAATTCTTGACACAAATAATAAGAAATAAAGAAAAGATAACTCAATCTCATCTTACTTATGGAATTGTCATTTTGTCCATATAAATGAGATTTGTGTTTCTAAATTGCACAAGTTCGATACCTTAAGGTCATTTGATTACGAATCATATGGCTCATGAGAATCTTGTTTACTTGGAAAAATGGCTAAAACCGCCTTTTTTCTAAAGAAGTGGAAAGGGCCAAAGAGTTATTATAATTTATACATACTAATGTATGTAGCCCAATATCTACACACGTAAGAGGAGGTTATCACTATTTCATAACTTTTATCGATGATTATTTACGGGATGAGTATTTTTATTTAATGAAATACAAATCTGAGGCCTTTGACAAGTTCAAAGCATTTAGGAATGAAGTAGAGAAATAACTTGGTAAAAGTATTAAAAATCTAGGATTCAATCAAGGAGGTGAATACTTAAACTAAGAGTTTTAAGGTTATCTTAGAGATAATGAGATATTATCTCAATAGATTCTACCATATATACCTCAACATAATAGTATATCTGAAAGAAAGAATCAAACACTTCTAGATATGGTATAGACCATGATGGCTTTGTAAACTTACCAAAATCAGTTTGGCGGTATGCACTAGAGACTGCTGTTTATATTTTAATAAAGTTCCATCAGAAATGGTTGAAACTACCCCTTTTGAGCTATTCTTTGGTAAGAGACCAAAGTTATCTCACTTGAGAATATGGAATTGCCCTACCTTTGTTAAAGGCCACAGTCAGACAAACTTAAGAGTAAGTCTGACAAGTGTTTTTTGGTGGGATATCTAAAGTAATCTTTCGAGTATCACTTCTATCTATCTTCTAAAAACAAAGTGTTTTCTTTAAGCAAGATATCTTCTTAGAAAGTGAGCACATGCTCAAAGGAAAGTGGGACTAAAATTAAATTTAGTGAAGTTTAAAAAGAATAAACAAACAAGGATCAATCGTCCGATCCCACATCTACTATGAGAATAGATAAATCTTTATCTATACAAGAACCTCATAGGTCAAGTATGATTTTTATGGCACCTAAGAGATATGGATTTCATATAAGTGACCATAATAATGTATTACCCATAGATAAAGATGAGCCTACTACTTATAATGATGTTTTGAATAGTTCAGAATCTGACAAATTACTCGAGGCCATGACGTCAGAGATAGATTCCATGTATGACAACTAACTATGGACTTTAGTTGATCCACCCAAATAAATCAAACTTATTGGGTGCAAATGGGTTTTCAAAAGGAAAACTAGCATAGACAGTAAAGTGGTCACCTATAAAGCATGACTAGTTGCTAAAGGTTATCGTGAACAACATGGTATTGACTATGACAAAACCTTCTCACCAGTTTCCATGCTGAAATGCATAAGAATACTCCTAGTAATTGCCACCTATTATGACTATGAGGTCTTGAAAATAGATATAAAAACAGTTGTCGTAAATGGAAACCTGACTGAGGAAATGTATATGACGCAACTTGAGGGTTTCACATCCAATAATAGCACAAAAGTATGCAAGTTGCAAAGTTCTATTTTAGACTTAAGCATACTTTTAGGAGTTAGAACATCCATTTTGATGAAATAATTAAAGATTTTGTTTTCATACCAAACATGGATGAATCATGTTTATACAAGAAGATTAGTAGGTGTGCAATCATTTTCCTGTTACTTTATGTAGAGGATCTATTACTAATAGGAAAAGATGTACATGTACTTTAATCAGTAATAGTTTGGTTATGCAAGAAGTTTTTAATGAAAGGCCTTAGAGAAGCAGCCTATATTCTTAGAATAAGGATCTATAGAGATAGATCAAGAAGGTTGCTAGGTCTTTCGCATTCTATATACATAATAAAGTGTTAAAGAGGTTTAGCATGGATTAATCTAAAAAGGGATTCTTACCCGTGAAATATAGGGTAAGCCTTTCAAAAATAATATGTCCTAAAACACAAGATAAAAGAAATCACATGAGTAGAATACATATGCATCTGCAGTAGGTTCTATCATGTATGTTATTATATGTACTAGGCCCGATGCATCTTGTATTCTAAGTTTTATGACTAGATACTAGTCTGACCCTGGAGAGGGTCATTAGGCAACTATAAAGAATCTCCTTAAGTACTTGCGAAGGACTAAGTACTTATTCTTGGTAAACGACGAAGGTGATTTGAAAGTAAACGGGCATACCGATGCTAATTTTCAATCTAATAAAGATGATTTCAAATCACAATCTGGCTACGTATTTGTATTGTGTGAAAAGGTAGCGAGTTGGAAAAGTTCCAAACAAGATACTATGGCTGACGACAATATAGCCATTGCAGAAGCAAGGGAGCCACGGTCTCACTAGCGATCCAAGCACATACTTAGGTGTTTTCATTTGATTAGGGAGATCATTGATAGATGTGATGTAAAGATAGAGAAAGTTCTCACGAATGATAACATAGCTGACCCACTCACTAAGGCACTATCCCGAAAGAAACATGATAGGCATGTTGAGCCATTCGGTACTCGATATATGAGTAATTGTCTCTAGTGCAAGTAGGAATTTGTTAGTGTTATTGTAACACCCCACCACCTAGGCCCAGCAGGGCCAAGGATGTCACCCGGTCCAAAGAACAAGGGGTCTTTATAATTAGGACACACAACAAAAATAAAAAAATACTTTGAAATTAAAACTTATTACAACCTAAAAATTCAAGAATAAATCCAATTTAAATTTTTTACTCTCATCCCTCAAAGCATTACATAAAATAAATAACACAAAATCTTCGAAAGCAGGAAACAACTAGCTACTCATCCCCACAGCAGGATCGACTTAAAATCATGGTAAAAAGGGTGATAAGATAAAAATCTCAGTAAGTCCATGTGTTCTTTGAGTGTTCAGGTAAAACAGCTCATGTATGCAAGTTGAAACATTTCATAAGGGAAAATGCTGGCAAGCAATAAATAAAGTTAAAATAAAGAGTGGAGTTTTTCTCTTTTCAAACCATACAAGTGCACAATAAATACAACCACTCAAATAGGCGGCTATGGGTACCACACGCTGGGCCCCATGTCCATGCAATGGTCAGAATGCCACACTTTGTACAGACTAACAAAAGATAGGTGTACGGCCTACCGGGTAAGATACTCGTCTTTCTCTACACCCAAACAAAATCGGTTGTCCACTCCGGTGACACTCAGTCCACATGACTGAAACTTGCTTGTTCGGACCGGCATGACTAAGTAGTACTGTCGCTTCTCCAAGTTGAGTTCATCTCCTGGAGGTGGCCTCATGCCAAAAGACTTGCTCTTGCTCTTCAAAACTAGTACTACTAGCCTACCCTTATTGAGTACTCAACGTTAATTGTTGCACTTGGGAGAAAACTGATAAAACATAGCTTTACTTGAAAATGACAATTAAGGGTTTCTGAAGTTCGTGACAAAGCTAGTTTTAGAAAGATTTTAGTGTTTGAGTAAAACTGCTTATGGTTTTTCAAGTAATTTGTTTGCTGAAATAAGAAAGAAAACGGTCCTCAATTATCTTTACAAAATCAGTGTTCACATACTCCGTGTTTGACTTGCCATAGTAACCTTTTACAACAAACAAGTTTTATGCAAGAACTTACCTGATCCCTTGCTTGAGCTAACTCAAAGATCTTCTAAAGCTGACCTAACCCCACCTGGGGTAAACACAAGCCATAATTAAAATCAAGCCAAATTTGCTTCTGTAAATAATCCTAGTTCAACTTCCTACAATCATGACCCTAATGTTCCAAACTTTAAGGCTGGATAATCAAAAGGATTTTATAAAATAAATCTAGTTTGATAATAAAAATAACTAGGATTTGTGAAATAGTTACTAATAAGTTGTAGGTATAAATCTTTGATATTAATAAATAAACTAGGGTTTATTTGACAAAGGGTCCTAAGTCCTAAATGATATTATCAAAATAATAAACTTTTACTATTTTCTTAATTAATAATTAATAGTTAGAAAATAATTGATATATAAAATTAATAATAAGTAAGTTTTAATATATTTTGATTAAAAGATAATAAATAAATTTTAATAGTATTTATGAATATATGACTTATAAGATTAATATTTTACCTATCATGATTATTTATATAAAAGGCTTTATTTAATATTATTATTATATATAATATTTTTATATTTTAATTTTAATAGGAGATATCATTTATTTGGCTAAAATTCCACTATTTCATTTAACAATCCAATTCCAAACCTTCCTAGGGTTTTCGAAACCATTAGAAGAAAATGTAGCATTAATTTTTATTAATGTAATAAAATTGGCTAACTTAAATAGTTTAGGAACAACAAGGTCATGATCATAATTCTCCTATTACTAACCATCATCATGAACATAGACTTTAACACCAATCCACAAACTATTCAATTCATGAATAAAAGCATAGATCCATATCTACCATCACATGATCCAAACTCCACTAAACATACTCATATTCATGGCTTCAACAAGAATACAAGAACATAAAACCCTATTTACCAAAGGTGACATAATATCTACCATGCTTAATCATCCACACTAACTCACGATATGAAGAGCATGCAACACACCCTAAAACATCATAAAACTCAACCATGACAAATCATCCTCATACTTCAATCCTAACTCCATCATATAAACACATACTCAAGCACCAATCGTATTCCATCCTTTTCTAATTACATCTAAGAGACATGGTTTTAAAATTAAGGAAAGGGTTAAAGAGACATACTCAAATGATGACTACCTTGATGAAGTCTCAAGAGAGTCCACACACTTGGAAGGCTTGATCCGACCAAGAAGGAAGAAGAAAAAATGGCCATGGTTGAAATAACCATTTCGGCCGAGAGAGAGAGAGAGTGACAGAGAGAGAGAGAGAGAGAGAGAGAGAGAGAGAGAGAGAGAGTATTAGTATATTTCATTAAAGATCGAAGAGGAAGAAAGATGAACATAATCGTTCATGTTTACCTTGAGAGTGTTCTTGAATCTTCAAGAAAATTCTGGTTTGTTTGATCCGAAAGTAGAGTCTTGATTTCAGTGTTTGATGCTATAAATTATAGAAATGGATTCTAGAGGATGAGTAGATGTGATCTGGAGTTTTTGGAGAAGATTGAAGGTGTTTAGAGTGGTCTTAAGCTTGGAGAATGGTGGTATGTGTTCTTGGTGTTCTTTGGAGAAATGGAAAGAATGGAGGAAAGCTATACGAAATTTTGTTAGATGGAGTTGGCTCAATGGATTGGAGAGTCCTTGTGATTAAATTTTTAGATTAGGGAAAAGAAGGAAAGCTGGTTGTTTAAAATTCAAAAGAAGTAATTTAGGGAGTGAATTAAGGTAGAAGATATGGTAAGAATGGCTTGGTTGATGGAGGTTCTTGGAGCTGCTATGGCCGACTGGATTATGCTGGAGTTTTGCTGAGTTGAATGAGGTTTGAATGAGCTATAGGGTGGCTAAAATTCAGAGTGTAATGGTGGAAGATTTTTTTGGTTGTTTGAAGCTTAATCCAAGGAGTTTTCATGGAGCAATTTGCTAGAATTTTGAATTTTAATTGGAGGCTTGATTGTAGTGATTGATAGAGTGACTTAAGGAGTAGCCATGGAGCTTCATTCGTGTAGATCAATGGAGAAGATGATGAAGTTCAGTTCATGGCTGACTAAGGTTGGTTTTATAGAAAATTGGAGTGAGTTTCGGATAGGGTTGAAAAGGGAACAAGGCTGGAATTTCTGGTTGTTCATTCAAGAGGTTTGTTGGATTTTTGTGCAGATTTTTCTACAATGTTCCAGCCGACTTGTAGAAGGTTTGAAGGGGTATTGGAGAGTCCTTTAAGGCTGGTTTCCAGCCTTCTTTATGGAGGAAAGACAGAGATGAATTATTGGTTTGAAGGCTAGAAGAAACAGCTTAGTTTTTGGACTGTTATGCTGCGAATTCTGCCTAGAATTTTTTTCTAGTTTGCACAGCTTTGTGTAGTCCGAATTTTGGCCAAAGTTTTCAGTCTTCAAGTTGATCAAGATGGCTATTTTTCTGGCAGTTTTTGAGTGGGAAAAATGGCTAAAAATTTTGAAAGTTGGACTGACCAAGAAGCTGGAAAAATTTTCCAGATTACTATATGAAAAAGATGAACACTTATAGGGTGGAGTTTGAAGGTTTAACCATGGAGATTAATTCTCTTGGGAACCTTCCATAACCCCTTCCCCATTTTCAGTCAATATGCTATCCTCATATAGACATTTTCGAAACTCCAAGATCAAAGAGTCTTGCTGGAATTTTCTGGAAATAAAAATGGCTTCGATAAATTAAGCAACTTAATTGATAAAGAATTAAGGTAGACTAGAGAGCAAAAAGATTATGAATCCCTTAAGAGTTTTTTTGTAGGGTACAAGAGTAGGATTAGGACATTCCCTTCATGTCTCCCCTAGGACAACACTCCTACTCCTTCTTATGGCCTACAAGGGACGAAAATATTCACGTATCTAAAATAAAATTTAATCATGCCAAAACTTAAATGATGGGATTTGAACTCAAGACCTTAGAGATAAATTCCAAAGCTCTAGCCACTAAATCATAATAACTCTTGCTTTTATTTTCTCTCCTAAATATTCTTCCTATTCAATCCCCAAGCTATCTCCCTATTTCCACGTCAAGCAAAATTATCATTTTGCCCTTCCTACTCAATAAGCACAATTAAGCCTTCTAGACTATAAATCATGATTCCAAAACACATAAAATCATTCAAAAACAAATTTATGCATGCAAGAAAATATGACATGCATCCCGTCCCCCTTACTCTAGGGTTAGTTTTAGTTGGGGTTTCACAGTTATACCCTAGAGGAAATCACATATATTTTGTATATTGCACATTTATTCAATAATACAAGACATTCTTTATCTTTTAGTTTGTTTTATTTATACTTTCGTGTGAATATAACTATTAGATAAAGGCCTAAGTGCAACAATATGTTAAGAAAATCGTGATAGAGATCGTGATGTGAGGTTCCTACTACACTAGACAGTATTTGTACTTAAATTATCCCTAGTCATAGTATTAATAAGATAGGACATCATTAATGCGTTAAGACCAACACGCATTATACTTCCTCATTTGATTAAGCGATAGTTCTCATATCCGTGAGTATTGTGATACTCAAAGTTAATACGTGGATGCTTGTTACTTGAACAAGTACATTGGATGACCTCGTTATGAGATAATCACATGGATAACTATTTAATGCCAGTGACAGAATCTCATTATAGTAAATAAGCAAATATCCTTAACTTGAGATCTCTAAGATACTTTGTTTACTAAGCATTGTACTTAGATTCCAATCTCTGGAGTACCAATAAGATCGTCTGTGGGATGGATATTGGGTACAAAGTGAAGCAAACGAAAGTAGTTGAGAGGATCAATAAAGGATCCACCACTCTTAATAGTAAAAGCGAATATCTCAAGTCCACTTGTAGGAATCATTACTCAAGAAGCCATTGTCTAAGATGAAAATAGTTCCAATAGATACACATGATGAGTAATAGATTTCAAGAACAAGTACTAAAATATTCGGGCCAGAATTACTTAATATTCTAGAGGGAATTAGCACTAATTCCATACTCTAAACTTAATGAGATGTTATATGGTGAGAGGAGTTTATTGCACTAATATTTTTTATTGAAGGGTTTATGTCATGTCAGTTGACTTTTTGGACTTTTAGGTGATCATGATGTACTGCTAGGTGCCACTCATAATCTGCTAAATATGAATTTATTAATTAGGGAATTTATAAATAAATCCTATCTAGAATTAATAAGTTAATTCTAATTATTAATTGTTAATCCTAAAGATATTTGAATTAATTCATATTTTGCTACCAACAGACCAATAAACTTAATAGGTTATATACAATAGAGAATTAAGAACTCAAGATGTTATTAGATAACATTATAGGGTTTTGTGGGAAGAAGAAGTTTTCTGTGGTCAGATCATAAATATTTATAATTATGGACCAAATTATAATTATAAGAACTTATGAGTTCTAATCATAATTATGAAATCCTAATTTGATTAGGAAACTAAAAACACACGGATATGTATATCAAATACATATGCCATGTTATGTGTGTGTTGGTTTCGGGTTTTAAAAACTCTTAACACATAAAAGTTTGGTGCTAAAAAAAAAAAAAAAAAACATCTTCTTCTTCTCTGAATACCTTAGCCACCGCACACATATTCTACTGGCACAGATATCACAGTAACTCTTAAGTTTTGCTCCTCGTGTGGATACTATTTGAGGCAACCCTTAACTTGGTTTGCAATAGCTTCGACCGAATGACAGGGGAAATTTTCATTGATATTATCCTAGTTATTTGAGGGTGTTTTGTGATATATTTGGTATAATAACTAGGCATATTCCTTCATATTTGATATTTTACCATTTAAAAGGTGTTTTGGACTTTTATTGCAGAAAACGACAAAAAAACATAAAAACTATCGCTGTCAGAGCACTACCAGTGCCAGCAGCGTGCTCTAACAGCGACCCACAGAACAGTCGCCGGCCCCGTTCTGGAAGCAAGGGAAATTTTCATTGAAAAAATATAGTACAACCAAGCCGACTAGAGCATAGCCGGCGTTGGCCCTGATCTGCCCAATACCAAAGCACGATCGACTAATTTCATGTTTATAAGGTATGAATTTAATGTATCTTTTGGTTACTTTTGTTTGATTGGGAAATATGCTAAATTAATCAAGGGATAGTGCTTCTATAGATTGGGAAAGAAGTAGAATCTACATAAGTAAGTTTATGACTTGGGAAACGATTGGATTTTACTTAAGTTCTTTCAGGATGCCAAGATGACAATTGATTGTGATAAATGCTAAGTGATTTAAGATTATGTTTTCAAGATAATTATCTAGTTGCATGAATTTGCATCCTTAAGTTTTATCTATTTTATCTTTGTTTATTTTCCTTTTTATTCTCAATTTATTTATTGGCTAAACAATAAAGATTTGGGTAAAATAAGGTGGGAGCCTAAGTTCCTGTGGATTTGATATTTGCTAGTCCCTTTACTATACAATGGGTATACTTGCCCGTTTGTGTGGTTTTAGTGGTTGGCATTTTAATTAAAACTTGATTAATTGTGCAATTTGTTGGTAATATTTTCTACACTAAAAACACGCATCAAGTTTTTTGTGCCACTATTGGGGAACAATATTATGAAAGCTTGAATTTTGTTGTTTTAACTGTGTTTATATGTAAATATGTAAATACGTATATATGTCTTTATGTAACTAAGTGACATATCTTGTTGTATATATAAATGTCCCTTAACTAACTAACCTGATTCAATATTGTACTATTCGTGTATAATACTAATAATATTATAAATGTACTAACTTTTGTTTTTTTAGGTACTTTGTAAATATTTAAATCTTTTTATTGGCATATGATTTTATGTTTTTTATTTTTTAAAATTTTTGCTATTTTTTATTTTTCTTTTCGATTTGATTTTTATTTTTCTTTGAGTACAAGGTTGACATCATTATGGACAATTATTTTTTGTCACAAGATCGAAGAAGTTACATTAATGATACATTAGCAAAGTTACAAGCTCACATTGATGTTTTTTAGTGAGACGTCATTAGAAGAATTAGTGAATTCTTTTGTTGCCAATACAAATTTATCTGTTCAGTGGCATGAAAAAGCTTCCCAACGATTGTGTGGTCAAAGGACACAATTAGCTAAGATAGTTGAGGAGACTCATGAGTTTATGCTGGCCCATAAAATTAACCATTGAAAAAAAAAAAAAAAGAAAGGCTATGATGAATAATTGTCCAATGTGGAAAGGGAGGTATTCGATTCTCCTATATGTGCTAATAATTCTAATCTCTCTTTATCACATGATTTCTTAGGTTCCTCTCCATACTTGGAGGACAATGCTCCAAATGATGATGTATGGAGTTTAACACGCCTCAAGGAGTTAGATCTTTCAATGCTATATCGCATGAAATCCTTAGAGGATGTTCACAAATCATACCCTTCATCCCAATTTTAGGGAGGTAACTTGGTATTTGAAAATGGGTGGAAAAGTAAAGATTTCTTGATCCCATCTTTAAAATTTATACTACTAGGTTCAAAGGGAAATTTTTATTGTGACAAATCTTTTGAAGGCATAAGTGGTGATTGTAATATTTATATACTTTTTTGACATAATTTACATCTTTGTGTTGTGAACTTGATTTGTATGTCTAAAAATCTGCTATGGAAGGAGGGGGGGGGGGGGGTCATGCATTTACATTCATTGCAACTAATATTTTTCTTAAACCTTCTATTTTTCAAAACCCTCTCTTATTTCTACTTTCATCATGCCTACCTTTTTTAATACCATTCATGTCTTTTCCAAAGGTTTGAAGAGGAAGCATGATGAGTGGAAGAGTTTGTATATTTGTGTAGTGTTTGGTTTGGTTAAGTGTTTTGTTTTTTCTCTCCCAATAAGGAAAATATTTTCCAGTTTAAGTGTGGGGGAGTGAGTCATGTCTTTATTTACTTTGTTAAGATGTTTATTAGTATTTATCTTTAGTTTCTTCCCTTTTATTCAAGTGTATTTTTTTTATTTTGCCTTTATTTTCTTTACGATTTTATTTGTTTCTTGTTTTGCTAGTAGGAATAAATACTTCTTGGAGAAGCCCTTCTTTCTATTCCAAGTTTTGATATCTATTGGAGCATTATTGCACTTGGGGAGTATTGCTTAACCTTCTACCTCCTTTATCATGTTTTGTTCCTTTGGAAATGTTTTCATGTGTTTATTTTTTGCCAATGAGGACATTATCCAGTTTAAGTATGGGGGAGTGGTTTGGTGATATTCTTTGTCCAAGTTTTTATCAACCATCTTGGTGTTTTCTTGGTATTGAGCTATTTAGAAAAATTTTAAAACCAATTTTGTAGCAATTTCCTTGAAAATTTTGAAAATTTGATAAATTCAAAAGTTTGGAAATTGTGGAGCTAAATTGAGCTTTTTTGTCTAGAATGAAGTTTTGATTTTCTTTTTAGCTTTGGATATAGATTTGTCATTCATTACGGTTGGCTTTTTATTTAAAAATTTAAACTTGTGTATTAAGTTAGATTTTGCTAAGTCTTGAGAATTTAAGTTAACCATGGTTATATTTGGTATTTGAGTTTTGTTTTCTTCTTTGAGTTTTAATGTGAATGGTATGATAAAATATGGGAAGAGTTGCTGACTAATTCTTATATTATAGATTTAAAATTTGCTTGACTTTAAGTTATGAATAAGGAATATGAGGAAATAAAAAAATTTTGAGTGAAAAGACAAAAATATGAGTTGAAATAACGAGTGGAAAAAAAAAAAATCATTGTTATGTGATAAAAAAAAGAATTGAGTTGGAAAAAAATGCTCTTATTTTTAATCTTTGAAAACCTTTTGCTGAAAAGGGGATTAATATAGAGAGAAGAAGCAAGTATTGTTTGATGCACTATCTTGAGACTATCCTGAAGGAAAAAAGGCAAAAGGGAAAGAAAGAGCAAAAAAAAAAGAAGATGTTGAAAAGAATGAGGAAAAAGAAAAATGATAATGACTAAAAGGGGGGCAAATACGTTTCATGAAGAGAAATCCATTCACTTGAGGCTATAATTTCCTAAGTCATTGAAAAAAAGAAAAGAAAAAAGAGTAGAGTGTTTTTCTTATTTTATTAACTTGAGTTGTGTAAATTTAAGTTTGTAATACTTGAATTGGTTAAATGCCTTGACTTGTATGATTTATGTTATCTATGTTTTTGCTTGAGGAGTAGGATCATATACTAGATGCAAGCTTGTTTAACTTAACTTTGATGGCCCTGGGATTATTTGATTTAATACATGAGTTTGAAAGGTTTTAAAAGGGTTAAATGAATGGTAGGTTTGTATTTGAGGTTCGAAGAAGATTATTCCTTTATTATGGATGAATTTACTAAGGATAAGTTGAAAAGTAGTTTTGTCTTAAGCCATTTGCTTAGTGTCTAATTCTTGTTTGCTTGAGGGTAAGCAAAAGTTCAAGTAGGGGAAAAATTCATCTATATTCTCCTAGTTATTTGAAGGTATTTTGTGATATATTTATTTTAATAATTAGACATATTCCTTCATATTGCACATTTTATCGTTGGAAAGGTATTTTGGACTTTTATTATAGAAACGACGAAAAAACATAAAAATTATCGTTGTCAGAGCACGGTCGGCACCGATTGTGACCAACGAAACCGGCACCGACCCCATTCTGGAAGCAGGGGAAAATTTCACTAAAAAAACAGAGCACAAATCGGGCAAATCAGAGCACGGTCGGTGCCTATCGTGCCAAACAGAGCCGACGACGGCCTTGATCTGCCCAACGTTGGCGAGCTTTCCAATTATACATGAATTTGGTAATTTTCCAAGAGTTTTGGTATTTTTCAGTCTCTACTCAGCCCAAGACTCTTATGGAACAAATTTTAACCTCCTAGAAGCCTATTTAAACGAGCAAAAAACACAAGACAAAAGGGTTAATTCAAGGATCCAAGCTAGCTACTTATTTTTCAAAGACGAATTCACCACTCAAATGGGCATTATTTAAAGGAGATTTTGAAGAGAAAAAGAAGGGCTTGTCTATGAGTTCTATCTTTTATCTTTTGTTTACTTTTCTAGAACGATGATGTGCTTAATGTTTTGATTGTAATTGGATATTATTTTGGAGATTATGATTTTGAGTTAGTTGAGATTTTTTATCAATCTATTGCTACCCTTGGTATTTGATTACTTGTTATCATTGGTTATTGATGCGTTTTCTTCTAATTGACTTGGGAAATGATGTTAGGTATTCATTGCATTGATTTCATATTTGTTAAATCTTATTGGACTTGGGAAATGAAGTTAAGATTAAAGAACTAAAGTGATCAAAGATTAGTTGATTTCACCTAGAGCATAGGGTTATTGGCTAATTTCATGTTTATAAGATATGAGTTTAATGCATATTAGGAAATCTGCTAAATTAATCAAGGGATAGTGATTCCATAGATTCGGAAAGAAGTGGAATCTATATAAGTTCATGACATGGGAAACAATTGGATTTTGCTTAAGTTCCTTCATGATACCAAGACGATAATTGATTGTGATAAATGCTAAGTGATTCAATATTATGTTTTCAAGATAATTATCTAGTTGCATGAATTTTCATCCTTGAGTTATTTCTATTGTTATCCTTATTTATTTTCATTTTTATTCTACTTTTATTTTATTAGTTAAACAATAAAGATTTTGGTAAGGTAAGGTGAGAGCCTAAGTTCCTGTGGATTCGATATTTACTAGTCCTTATACTATACGATGGGTATACTTACCAGTATATGTGATTTTAGTGGTTAGCATTTTAATTAAAACTTAATTAATTGTGTAATTTGTTAGTAATATTTTTTACACTAAAAAACATGCATCACTGAACAATAAAGATATCATTCACGTTGGATTAACTGCTGGATCGCGCCTGTCAATCGTGAAAAGAATTAAATACCAGAGGTGACACCAAAGGCATCAAAGGTAAAGCTTTCTTGCTTTTCTAACCAGTTATATGCATACAAGTGATCCTCGTTTGTCTGGAATTCCTGATTTCTTTTCGCTGCGTCTGTCTATTTGGCATGTGAAATTCCTAGCAAGGAGATTTTAAGAATGGCATGCTCTAAGCTTCAACAAGAAAAGGTAAGTCCAGAGGTATGGACTTTGCTACCAATCCCATTCACCCAATAGGACGTTCATCTCTAAGGTAGCAAGGGCAAAAATGTTGGGTGAAACACTCCAACGGTACAGGAAACCCTAGTAGCTTCAAGAAAAAGGTGGCACTTAGAACATTTCCAAATCAAGTGGGAGAGGATATCTTAGGTCAACCAATGACAGTCCTACCAAATCCAAGTGCCTGAAGTAATAATGGAATGCTCATATGTCATCAGATGTATCAAGAAAATTGAAGGGACTTAACGTTCCTAAGCGTATTTGGCCATCTCACATGGTAAGGCCAAGTATGCCTAGAAATGTTCATAGCTTTGTCAAGAATGTCCTAGACAAGTTTATGGACACCCGAGTGTCCCTAGCCAAAGGCCCAAGACGGAGAGCTCAAGTCGACACAGAACAACCCGAGGACCAGCCATCCTATCGTGCCCGATACTTATGCCTAATGTTTAGCTGAGATGCCCAAGACCAACTGAAGATGCTAGAACTATGCACCAACCCAACATACCGTGCTCCCAAACTGAGCCTAGTGTCATTCCCGTGCTATGAGCCCAGTGACCGACCAGTGTCTATTCCCAACAGTGATCCGACAACTAGCCAGTGACCAAAACTGTTGGCCCTTTCGTTTTCTTGTGTAAATATGTAAATAAGCTTCTAAATTATTTTTGTAATTTTTATAAGTGTTAGGGATATGCCCTAGAGTCAATTTGTACTTATACTATTGTCGTTATGTTTTATATAATAATATGAGGTTTTTCTTTTCATGAATAGTGTATTTTATTGTGTGGTCATCATGTACGTGACTTGATAGTAAAACCCTACAATGAATACAATGACTATTCTAAAACTATTCCTGATCGATTATTATTATTGGAACAATAATAAATTAAGATTAGTATGTTTGTGACTTGATGGCTATGTTTTACTGGTCATGGATATTTGTGATATCGTCAAAACATAAATAAATGTTAGAGAACTTGTATTGGACATGACCCACTGTGAGAGTACTTCATGGAATATGTCATAAGTACTTTCTTGCCATAATGATATTAAAAGTCCTTCGACCTAAATTCATCATAGTTTCCTACTTGATAAATTCTATATTTTGACGTTGTCTAAAGTTGTCTTTAATTAGATAATAAATTAGACTACTGTTGGATATAGAATAAATCAATGAGAGGAATATGAATGACAGTGAAGGAATTTGTCCCTCTCAATTATGGGAGAGATATCCATGGGCCCTTTGATAAGTTAGACTGTTAAAATGCATGGCTGTGCTTAAAAATATCAATCTAAGATATTGATATCATTTGTTTGAACAGTCTACTATGAAATCAAGAAATAATTGATTAAGTTTAATAAGGATGACATGCTCCGTGCCTTATGCTTAATCTGGATATCGTGTGACAAAAGGACTAAATATAAAATTATGGTTTGGTTCAAAGAGATCATCGATCTTCATTTAACCTGGATAGTTATAATGTTTTGCTAGAAACCGCTTATAACTTGTCCGCCACTTAAATATGATTTGGGCACACTGCCAGTGTTAAATGAACCTATAGCGTCATACAATAAGCGAACTTGTTAGGTTATTTTTCTGGTAACCAGATTTGATGAATTTGGAAATATGTCTAAGTTAATCGAACTTAGAAAATTTACCAGATACAATGAATTTGGAAATATGTCCACATTCGATGTATCTGGATAATGTCCAAATTATAAGAATCTGACTCGGTAAATTAATTGTTTAAATAACCAAGATAATGGCAGAATCTTATCATATCAGTTTTAATTTAATTTGAATTTAAATTAAAATATGATAAGATATTATTAGGGTTGGACTCTAAGAGGTTTGGGGGTTTTTAAGAAAACCCTAGCCGTCTTTTCAAGAGTCTAATTCTGTTGAGAACATTCATGCCATTCTCTACCAGGGAAAAAAAAACCCTTCAAACCCTAGGCACTAGCACTCCCCGGGTGACGAGTGAGTTCGCGGTGTGCATTCGCTAGAGGACGTTCGCGCACTGCAGCGTCTGGTGATCATTCGGGTTGCACGTGCAGCAGCACCATCGGAATCGAAGGATATCGATTTCACCAACCAGAGGTAATTCTGCAAAACTACGATCTTCTTAATCGTTTACTTGGATCCTCGGAAGGGATTCATGGATGTTTTCTACGTTTAGGAGTCCACGAATCCTAACAATAAGGCCTTGAAGGCCATGCATGTAAATTTTCATAGTTAGATTCCTTGTACTTAGTCTATAGAAAATTAGCAAACTCTTCCCACCTTATTGAAAAAAAAAACGATTTCTACTGCTATCATGATGGAAAGGTTTACCATATCTATTATAGTCAGCGAAGAAGAATGAGATCGCAAAAGAAGTCAATTGTAATCATTAGTATTTCCTCTCGGCAATACTTCTTGTAAATACTTTGTAATTGCCTTCAATTAAATGAAATGACAATTTTTTATGCAATTGGGTACAGATTAACTTTCATTTAAGTGCTATGTTCTATCGTTTTCATATTGTTCATTGCTGTTTTTAATTGTTTTCATTGTGATCCATTGTGAAACCACTCAAACTCACTTGTAAGCATCTGAACTAGTTCAAAAGAAGCTGGTATGATGTTAGCTTAGGCCTAGCCACATCACAAGTATCATAAATAGTTAGTTTGTGGGAAAATGACTTGTGACATAGCCCATGAGATATGCCAAAATCACTATATCTTTGAAAAATAGGACGCTCTTATATTTTCAGCAAGCTAAACTCCAATCTAGCTAACCAATAGTTGGTAAGCACTTTTGATAAAATATACACTATTGGTGGTATACTACCAAATTAATTTTTTTTAAGCCATGAATAACAAAGTGAAATGAAGAGTATGTTGTCAACTTTATGTGGAAAAAAGTATCTTGAATTTTATCTTTCTTCTATATCTCTAGCTGAAAATTTATGAGGCCAGAAACCTTACTTTTATCAAACATGACATGCTTGGTACCAAAATCATAGCATTGCCCAAGCATTATCCAAAATTCAAACATCATAGAATTGCTAATATGGTATCAAAATTCACCTTCAAGTGTATGCCTTCCTTTTAGTATACTCCTCCATATAAGAAAGTATTCCAAGGAATGGAGCATGCAATATATTGGTCCTCGGGAAGTACTTAACTAAAAAAGGATATCTTTCTATTAGTAGATGCCAATAGACTATGACAATTGAATTCTACTACATACGGACCTAATTGATGACCATATTTCACCATGGTCCTCTTACCACAACCTGCACAAAGATCCAGAATAATCATTTAACAATAACTAAAATGATAAGATAGTCTACTCATAAAGACAAGAACTCACGATACAAGCACCAGATAATTTTAGCTAATTAAATGTCCTACATTTACCACTAGATCAATAATTAGAGAAAACTAATCTTGCGTAGAAATTAGCAAACAACAGTAAATTAATCAGGGAAAAAAACCATGTAAATGCAACAAAGGACATCTGTGATCAATATAGAATAACTTCAAGTTGGACTAAAACAACACTGTTAATAGGAAAATCCACACATCACCATATAATAAGAAAATAGAAAGTAAAGGACCACCGTTAATGTTATCACATAGTAGCAATCCAAATGTAAGGATTGACCATAAAAAAACATAACAACTCAACAGAGATAAATAACAACAGCAGAATTTGGGTAACAACACTAACTATAGTAATCGAAGGGGTAAATGTGATGCAAAAGAAAGAAAGTATAGAGGGAATCATGCATAGTCTTCTTCTATCCGATATATATCTATTCATAGAATGGAACAGAGCCCTATTCTTTCTTACCATCTGATGAAGAACCAATAAAGCTGATCTCTACATTAAAGGATTAAATCTAAGGTAGACATTTTTTAAGAAAGAATGTTTTTGGGGATCGAACTGAACTTGTTGAACAGAGCCAGATTTTTCTACCAATGTTGTGAACCCTCTCTCAATCAAATAGAGAGAAGTGGAAAAGGGAGTGGAGATTCCCTGATATGGTCCCTTCTTCTTGTTTTGTAGCAATTGATTTTTTTTTTTAATAGAATTTCAAGAAAAGAAAAATAATCTAAATTGGTGAGGAAATATTTCTTGGATAAAATAAATAAAGCATTGGCAAGAAAATTTCTCGCCAATAAAAAATAAATTCCCCGTTACTGTGAAGGATCAAAACAAAAAACATCAAAGAAAATGCAGCGAAAATTTTTTAGTTTTTCGAGCTATATCTAGGAGAGAGTACTTACTTTTCTCTATTGGTCGTGGATTGACCAACGTAGGGATGGGTTGCACTGGAACTTCTTCTTGCATTGGAGGGGGAAAAGGATTTGCCTGCTGTTCAACTGGAACTCCCGCCAATTTTCTACTCCTACGCATTAAGCGTCTCCAAGCTTCTTGTCTCTAACTTCCGAAGTATGACTCTATCCTGCTCTAGGCATTAGCTTGGTGAGAGCTTCTTTCTTGGATAAAATCACTCTACCAGGGAGAAGGAAGAGAAAGAACGTGGAAGACAAAACCAGAGGAGGCAACACACTCTCAAGACTAATTTTTTTTATTCCATAACGCTTTTTTTTTCCTTACATATTTTGGCCAGCCTTAGGGCTTCCAAAGCCCTAATGGCTGAAATCACCAAGCCCAATTAGGCTAGGAATTATGCCAAAAAAAAAAAAAAAGTGTAAGATTGGTCTAATCCTCTTAATTAATTAATTATCTTTTCTGGGCCTCATTAAATACCCAAGACTAATTAATTAATTCTAATTAGACTCTTAATATATGTCAACATATATCAACCCAATTAATTAATTTATTCTAGCCTAATTCTCTTAATTAATTAATTCTCTTTTATGAGCCTTATCAAAATACAAGACTAATTAATTAATTCTAATTAGACTCTTAGAATAAATTTTATTTCTCTTCCAAATAATTATCCATTAAGCCTAGATTGTGTCTAAACAACACCAAGGAAACTTGAGCTACTTCGGAGACTAAGAGACATATTATTTAGGGCTACTAAAATGACTAAAATGCCCTTATTATTAAATAGTCGCATTTTATAATTTTAAATATTTCCATTTATCAGCATATGGAAATATTGACCCCAAGAATAATATTGCTAAAGCAATGTCTCTGACCTACAAATGACAAAAATACCCCTCTATGTAATATCCATCAATGAAACCGGATAAATGTACTAACACCCATATCAAAGATATCTACCATCATTAGATCTCTATTCGGATAATCCATGACTCACTTAAATGTACTTGCTTATCATTGGAAGCTACCCAAAAGCACACATTCTAGAGTCACATTCCCAGGGCCTTGGGTCATTAGATTATCCTAGACAATCACAAGGGAGTGATTTAACCTCACTAAGTGAAGCATAGAAACTCTGTTATATGAGTCTATCTTAACTAACTAGAGTAATACACACAATGTACAAGGATATTGAACTCACAAAAGAAATCTCACCCAACATACATCAAAGTACAAAACCCTAGCTTCGCCAGACTGCCAACTCATGCTCAAGATGAAGGTATCCATTCACACTGTAGCAGTAATAGTTTGGTCTCTACAATTATAGTACTTTAAGAGAGACCACTACTGCAAGTTCATATTTACGTATTCGAAATACGCTTATGCTAATGATATGAGTGAACCACTCCATTTTTCAAGGTAAACTATTCCTCATTGAAAATCATGGCATAATAGTCTTACCTTGATGAAATGCCTAATTCCATCAAACGACTAAGAACTCAATTTTTCTTGTTTGACAAGTACCCATGGTTTATACCTTACCGTGAAGAACAACCCAACACATAGACCATTACTTGTCATACTTGGGCCTTAAATGTGCAATAATATAAGAAACAAACTAAATTGAATGAATAAATATTTTATTACAATATGTTTACATTGAATACATAGTCTTTGAGGGCATACTTTCCAACATAATATTTTTTGGGAAATAGTTCCCTATGGAAAATGTGCCACACAATCAGCAAAAAAAAAAAATAAAAATAAAAATAAAAAATAAAAATAAAAAATAAAAAATAAAAAACTTGTTGCCAATTTCTTTCTCCTGTACACACAGGCGAGGAATATAAATTTTCCTTAGAAAAAGTATACACTAGCGACAAAATTTTGTTTCCTAGATAAAACTTTGTCACGAATATATATATTTTTCTTGTAGTGTTCCTTGAGTTTTATTTGTACCTAGTTACAAAGACCTCTGGTCCATAGGACGGGGCGACATCCATGTCCCTTTTGGGTCACACAGGTAGATATGGTGGTATAACTAGACCACATGATAGTAGTCTTTATAAAAATAGTATAATAAATAAAGATTGGACTATTGTTACTACTGCGTGGATGAATACTCTATAGTTTAAGAATAAGTTAGTAGTCTAGTGAAGCTAGACAAATATGCTTTGATATACTATATTTGAGATTTCCTCCATGAGATCAATATCCTTGTCTATTGGGCAAATATTTTTAGTTTGATCAAGACATACTTGTACAATAAATCTCCTATTCCTTTCTTCATGAAAAGTGTGATCACCCCCTTTTGATGGTCTATGATAATATGTGAGAATCTAAGGCCTTGGAAAATGACTAAGAGCGTTACTTTAAGGGTCGCTCTCGGTAGATAAGATGTTATTGTCTTGGAGGTCATAGATTATGAACTAAATGTTAAAGGATGATAGATATCATTGAGAAATATGATAGTACCAATCAATCATATCTTAATGATAGGTGTTACTTAGAGGTCTATTTTCATCATTATGCTTGCAGGTTGAAGACAATGCATATACAATATTATCCTTAGGGTTAATATTTGCATATGGTGATGGATGAAGATATTTAAAATGTAAAATACAGCTATTTATTTAGTATGGGTATTTTAGACTTTTTAGCAGTCAAAGATAATGTCTTTTGTCCCCAAGGTAGTTATAGAAACCTATATGGCTATTGTTATTACACAAATTATTTAGATTATTTGAGGAATGAGAGAATTTATTTTAGTCTAGAAAATCCATTAAGTTAGAATAATTAATTAAGTCCAAGGTTTATTCATAGGCTAGATTAATTAATTCATTCTAGAGAGTCCAATTCAATATATAGGCTTAAATGAAATAAGTTAGGATTGGCCTATTTATTATATTAGGTCATGCATTTATTTTTTTGAGCTTTAATTAAATAAAAGGTCTAAATAAAATAATAAATAAGGTGAGCTAATTTTCATTATTTTAGGTTATAATAAAAGACCCAAGATAAATAATAAAATGACTAATTGACAAAAAATAACCCTAATCTAGTTTCGGTTGGGATAGCTGGCCAAAAGGATTTACATAATCCTTAGAGAGACCAACTAGGGCTAATCGAAACAAGCCTTAGCTGCCATCTTCCTCTCTTTCTCTAAATTCTTCCTCAAAAAAAAAAAAAAAAAAATTCCTAACATGCTTTCACTGGTATTGTAATTTGTGAGGTTGAGAGAATACCTTGGAAAATCAAAAGCTTCAGCATTCTACATGTTTCATGCGTAAGAGCAGAAGTTTGACAGGAATTCTAGTTAGTACTGCTCAAGAGGTTATGGTTCAAACAAGTTTCGGCAACCAACTAAAATTAAATTCTGGTTATTAACACAATTTCTTCTAATTTTAGAAGAAAAAGTAAGCATGTAATTCTAAACTCTGATTTAATTTTTATTTTTCACTGCACTTGTGTGATATTCAATTCTACATAGCCCATATAAGTACTTAAGTTTTCATATTCACCTTTTAATATCTCATCACAATGGTATTCCTTCAAGGAATAGCTCAATATTCCTTTCAAAATTTCAGTTTCCAATTCCAAAGTATGCATATATTCCTCATCCCAAAAATACTTTGAAATCATATAATATCCCAAAATACAAATGTATATATAATTTATCAAATTGTTTCCAATATCTATAGAAGGCATAGAATTTTCCATACTCCTAAATCTTGTATAGAAGACATTAATTTTTGGAGCCAAATATTTTATAACTTATGCTATGGCTTTCCAAATGTATGCATAAAGATAAATTCATTAAGCGGTAATCATGAACATTTCATGATGCTCAATGCATGGATTCCAAATCATACTTATCGACTTAAGAAGGTTTCTAAAATAATTCATGCATAAAGCATTACATATTCACAAGGATTTACCATTCTTCCTTCAAAATCACATATTGAAATCGTGTCGTGGATACGAATAGATTTCATGGATGTAAGAACCTATCTATCAAGTCCAGTGAAGTTTCCAAAATAGTTTAAGCATAAAACATTTTATGAAATACAAGAACATAAAAACAAGCATAAATATTTTTGTGTATAAAAATATAAGGAAATATAAAAACCCCCGAAAGTGTCTTATATGTAAAACTTTTCATGAATGTGAGGATTTACCTTGGTCCAAGGAATAGATTGATAACCCCAACTTAGTTTTGTGGTTCTCGACCTCCACTATCCACCAAGTCTATCACACAAATTATAAATGTGTTAATCCTTATGTCGATTCTCAAAAGAGTAACTCATTCCCAATTACAATCCTAATCCACCACATCAAAAAATCATATACTTAGGCTCGCAACCCCTGATCACGTGATCCCAAACACAAATTAACATAGGTAACTTCATATAAGAATCGCATAATACATGAGAATATCAATCAAATAACCTCATCATAATCATTCAAATGTTCAGTTAAAGCTCAAGGAATTTTCTTCATGAAATCTCATTTTCAAAGGTAAGCTATTTTTGTAAAAGATTTTCAGCAAATACAGGTTTCATTTCAAACAACAAAACACCCTTATAATCTTCCCAAAATGTTCCCAAAACTTCATGGTATAAATTTGAAAAAGTATACATTTGATTTCTAGCAAAATCCTCAACAATCCACAGCTTAAATATAACACCCCTACTAAAAATAACAGTGGAAGCGTACCAAAATCAGGTGTCACCCTGTCCAGTTACCCAAACAAGGGGTCTTTATAACCAAGGCCCAAACTGGTATAACTAATTCATACTTACGTGGTCATATACATATATAACAGTGAGTCTCGTACATGCAATCTCAATACTACATCAATAATAAGGTACATAATCAAAAGAGAAAGCGTTTGGACATAGACTGCAGTCATGTGGTATCGTCTCCCTATCCGTAGGTCTGCGCAACTCTGGATCCTACAAAATAGTAAGATGAAAGATATGTGTGAGTGAAAAATCACCCAGTGAGTCTCGTGTGTGCCAATGCTTTACAAAAATAGATGAACTAAAGGAATGTTGCGTTTTTATCCTAAAAGGGCACCATAGAAAAGTTTTTTTTTTACCTTTTTTCCACTAAAATTAATATAAAACTCTCTAAAGAAGAGTTTATTTAGAAATTGATGATTTTTGGAAAACAGTGTTTCAATTTCAAATCATTGCCCCAATCTTCAAATTACAGGCACTCCTCCAATAGAAGGTTGGCCTACATTCAAAGCACATAAGGCTTCGCATTCGGTGCCACGTCTTATTATGCTAAGACTGCAACCTATAGCACTCAACTATACGTCACCGAAGGGTAAGTACACTATAGCATACTATCGAGAATGAATAAGTGTACCACAACACACTAAATATTTTACTTGCCACCATAAGCTAATCGGTCCCAATCCTAACGTCATTCACCACCGAAGAGGCAAGAAGTCAAACGCTACTGAGTGTCCCCACCCAGCATTCAGCGAACGACTCAAAAGTAAGGTGCACTGGCAAGCATGGTAAATGTCAGGTGCTAAACGGCTAGCCAAGACAACTCATCTCAATGTCCTGTCACCCCGTTCGGAGTAAGACAATCCCTAGGATTAGGCCAGGTTACTAGGGTCATCTAACTCTAACGTAGGCTAGTACAAATATCAAAGTCCTTGCTGAATACTCAATGTTACCAATACCAATCCCTACTGACTGATCAGGCCAGAAGGTTATTTGTTCCCGCAAGATTTCCAAATCAAATATTTTTAGGGCTAAAATATCATTTTCCAGAAAATGATCCTACTGGCTCGCAAGTCAGATAATTATTCCCATAGGCTTCGCAGAGCCAATCAGTTCATTCCATAGACACACCAGGCCAATAAAGCAGTTTCCAAGATCAAAATGCTATTTTTCAAAAGTTAATCTCATATCGAGAGATCACTTTCCAAAGCGATGAAAATTTCTTTTCGCACATTAAAACAAGTTTCCAAGAATATCCTGGTCTTTTTGCCCATACCCTATCACAAAAGTCATCTGCAATGGTATTTGGGTCATTTTACCTATACCAAATTCCAAAAAAAAAAAATCGAGAGTATTCAGGTCGTTTTACTCTTACCCGATTTTGAAAAGTGTTCATAAAAGTTCCAATAAAGATATTTCGGTCATTTACCATGTACCCGATTCCAAAAGTTTCCATAAAACATTCTAAGACATTTGGATCATTTTCCAAATACCCAATTTCAAAAGGAACTTATTTCAAGAAATCTAAAATTCCAATCGTAAAAGAGGATTAAATTCAAACTTTCCAATCATGTTTTCAATAAATGTTCTAGTAAAGGCATTCTAGTCAATTTGTGAATACTCGATTTCAAAAATTGCCATTTTCCCGAAAATCCCAAGTATTTAATCCAAAATGGACTAAATTCACAAAATCAGTGCTTTAATCATCCTTTAAGGTTTCCAAGCCAATTATGATGTTCATTCGAGCCCAAGATGGCATAAAAATAAATCTTGCTCAGATAAATCTTAAATATATTCAGGAGTTTCCAAAATGGGGTAAAACGTAACATTTCATGGAAAAATAAAACATACTAACTTTCAAAAGGTTTTAGAAGTCAAAAGAACTCACCTCATGTCCCAAATAAGCTTTTATCATTCACATGCTACTCGACTACCGTTTTCACTGTTTCCAATATGTCGTTGGCCATTTACAGGTAAGCTTACATCAAACATCCTTTTTATGTTTAGTTGTGTTTGGTTGAAAAGTAGCTAACGTCCCGCCGACGTGCCCAACGGTTAAGAAAATATTCAACAATCATTCGTGTCTTTTTTTTCGTCGTTTGTTCAATTTTTCCATTTTCCTTTTTCCATATCCTTCCTCTCTTCATGAACAAGGAGTTATCTTATGTTTCTTATTCATTTCATCCCAAAATCACACAATGAATCCCTCTTAAGCTCATTCATTTCACGACCAAAATTCTGGAATTTCCCTTCTTGACACACAATTTTGTTTCGCGTATAATTTTCAATCCAGAACTCCGATTGGGCTCTATGATATATCAAAATGATTGTAAGACTCTTAAATTTATTTATGTATAAGATATTTCTTGAGTTCAGATTTCTGTGACACAATTCAGTGGCAAAAAAGTCACAGTAGTTTGCCCTAACTCAACCATTCATGCTATCCTTTTATTTCCTTTAATCTTTAACACCTTGAGAACATAAATTCATTTAGTTTTTCCTTCGAACCATCTTTTATCCTTCAATTGTCAGATTCCAACAACTCATAAAAGTTATGTTTATTCAACAAAAATTTCGCTTCCTTCAATCAAAAGTTAGCATAATTCATCCTTCTAACTAATTAACTCCCATTTTCATTCCACTTTGATCATCATCTCATCAACCAAGATCAACCCTTAGAACTACCATGAAAATTCATTCCTTCATCACACAAAACATTATCCATAAATCCCCTATGCAACCGGCACACATAATCACACACAAAGTTCACATACAAAGTTTATATACCATAGCTTTTGATCCAAAATCAAGACAAAATAATCATGTTATCATGTTAAAATTAACATCGAAATAATCACCATCCACCCAACAACAATTTTAATTCTAGCAAGGTAAGGTTTTACCTTGCGTATAGGGCTCTTTGGTGTGATTTGCTCCAAGAAACTCTCAAGAACACTTACTATTCACCAAGAACACACACTATTCACCTTTTCTCTCTCTTTTGCTAATTTCTTTTGATTTCTTTTTATCTTATTTTTCTCCCTTCAAGCTGCCAAATTTCTAGCTGTAAAACAGCCTTCCCACCACCACACTTCATTAGAATTTTTGGCCAATTAATTTGAAATTCTATTAATTGTGCGGAGGTTTACATATAGGTCTGTTCCAATTATAAAAATACACATAATTTCTTTTGAATTTCTTCCTAAAATTTTTGTCTTCTTTTCATTCTTGTGGCTGCCAAATTTTTTGCTGTTTTTCAGCCATTCCATTGCCTCTTCATGGTCAAAATGTTAGCCAATTAAATTGTGCAAGACATTAATTAAATAGCTCCACAAGTGATGTGTTCCGATCACAATTAAACACATCATTCCTTTATTTATTTTGTAATTCCATAATTCCATGTGTCTTGCATGAATTCTTCATGTAACCTCTTATAAGTTAACACATGTTCATGGGCTACCAATCACAAAATGCCACACATACCATTTCTTTAATCACGATTTCACTTTCTAAAATAATCAAAATTTTGGTCCGAAATGAGAAAATATTTTATTTTACCATTCAAATCCAAAAATTTCACTAAATCCATTGGTAATACTTAAATTCTTCAATTCTTTCTCATTTTGGTTAAATTCGGGGTTAAAATTGCAATGCAGTCAAAATGACGAAAATGCCTCCAATAACCCGATTAACTTAATTCACACCAAAACTTGTGTTTCATCGCACTAATCAATTTTCATTCGCAACGTACCCTCAAATTCTTATTTTATTAACAGTAGTAGCCTTCTGAAGATTTAAGGTACGGGTAGAACAAATTCAATAATTACATTCAGGTCCCGACAAAATGTTATTATACCAAAATATTCATTTCATTATATTGATCATCTTTTATTCTGGCCATTGATACAAATTCTCATCCTATTACAAGTAGTAGCCAATCGAAGGTTAACATATAGGGTATTATATTAACTGTAATTAGAAAATGTTTTTTTGCACTATTAAATTGGGTAGCAAATAGAGTAGTCTTTTGATTATGCAAATGAACTCACCTTTTCCTCAAGTATTAAACTACAACATGTTGGATTTTGATCATGCAAACTAGTTTACATGCAATAGAAAAATAAAATGTAATCCATGCAACAGGATCATTCGTATGTGGGTTAAAAGAGGGAAGAAGTTTTTGTTACCTGAAAACGCAGATTTCAAAATATTTCTTCACGTGTGGAACCTTTGTTATATTTGTTCAAATATGAACTACCAAAATTTCAAATGTAGAAATTTTTCTAACAGTATCCACACAAAGAACCGTATACTACCTGCATTAAGAACTGATGCTAGTGAGTTTTATATTAGTGAAGTTAGGGATTAATTACCTTAGAGAAGAAAAAGAAAAAGAAGAAACTGTTTTCTCTATATTTGACATGACCACACACGTGGGCATGCATATATAACTGTATATATATGTGCCCTTTCATGGGTTCCAGATTCGAAAGTCTCACTGCCTCTGGAAAACCCACAAAACTTAATGTTAGTCCTAGGAGCATTCTCCTGTGTTTTGATTTATGACAAACATTAATGTGGACTAACATGTGTAATCTATATGTGATAGAATTTTTAGATATGATATGTTTTGACTTTAGTTCTTCAAAGGCATGCAAATAGGATTGCTAAGAAGCTCTTAAGCAATGGAGTCTAAGAGTGGTTTATCAAGTGTAAATCAAACTTAAGAGATTGCATATCACAAAGGCCTTGTGAAGAATTATAGACTAGGAATTATGATTAAGGTATTATTTTTAAATTTCTATGTCTCTTTACCTTATGTTCAGTTTGTTTCACCTTCAAGAACTTATAAACGATTTCAAAATAAGGGTATTTCTAAATCTGGATTTTATAAATTCTTCATTGAGTAGTTTTAGATGGACCTCTAAATCCAAAACGCCCATCCAATGATCAATAGCATTTGTCAAAATATATCTCTTTGCATATAATGCCATTTTGGACTCCTTTTTTTAGACGCACATCCTTCCATTCTATGAATCCAAAACCCTAAAAATTCTAATAGAAGTAACTAGCCGTTGGGACTTCAATTTCAATGCATATCCTTCCATACTGGCCATTACTAGTCATTGGGACTTCGATTTCAGCTTTTATCAAAGCTTCAAAAACTCGATTTTTGAGTAGATTTTTGTGCTAGCGCATTCACAAACACTCTTACACTTCAGAATACAAAAATCTCCCTTTTCATTTTTGCTTCAAATTGTTCTAAAGGTAAAAAGGTAATTGTGCTTAGTGCCTTAGATCTGCTCAATCTGTGAGTTATTTTTTGTCTCATCTTTTTTTTTTTTTTTATGTTTTGTATATCAAGGTTTGGGGAGTAAAACCGAACTAGGGTGATCCTTTATTGATTGATGTGTAGAGGTTGGGTGTAGAACCAAGTGTGGTGATCTTCTTATTTAATATTGGTATTACCTACCACCATTGAGTTGGGAAAATAGGTTTTAGTAGATGTTTTGAAATCCTTAAGTGAATGCTTAAGGTAGTGGATGTAGATCATTTAAGGATCAAACCACTATAAATCTTTGGGTCCCTCTCTTTTGTGCATTTTACTTAGCAGTTATGAATTCTTTCAAACTATTCTTTTAAATTAAAACTTATGACCTTGAAAATTAGCAATTAGTGATTGGTTTTAAAGTCTATTGTGAAACAGTTGAAAGTTTTGTCAACTTATGCTCTTTAAGGCCTTTATTCTTATGATTTAATGGTAGCTTTGAAGCCTTGCTTTCTCGCACTTTTGAACTCAATAGTGACCTAGTTTTTGGCACTCAAAACACTCTTAGTTATTATCAAAACCATTCAAAGAATTTTAAAATTTTATTTTCTGTTTGCCATAAATTGTATTCACCCCCTCTAAGGTTTATCCATTGGTATCAGAGCGTTGGACTATATTATCTTTGGTTTAATAGCCTTGTAGGAAAGATCCAAATGCCAAGAACATCTTCTCTACCTTACATCGATGGGTCTTCAACAAATAGACCACCTTTGTTCACTGCAAGCAACTACACCTTCTGGAAAAATAGAATGAAGATATATGTTTGCTCAATAAATTTTAAACTGTGGAATCTGATTGAAAAGGGACCATTTGTCCCAACCAAAGTAGTAGAAGGTGAAATAGTGCCTAAAAGAAGTGAAGAATACAACAGTGATGACAATGCTAAAATGACCTTAAATTATCATGCAATGAACATTCTATATTCTGCTCTCAATGCAAATGAATTCAACTGAATAAGTGGTTGTGATTCTGATTATGATATGTGAAAGTTACTTGAAGTCACCCATAAGGTGACTAATGAAGTAAAGGAATCAAAGTTAGGACTTTTAGAACTTATTTTTCTGGAAGGAGTTGGACTAATTCCGTACTCCAAACCGAATGAGATATTATATGGTGAAAGGAGTTAATTGCACTAAAGTTTGTTGTTAAGGGTTCATGTCAAGTCACTTGACTTCCTGGACTCCTGGGTGGTCATGATGTGTTGCTAGATACCGATCATGATCCAGGAATATGGGTTTATTAATTGATGAATTAATAAACTAATCCTAATTAGAATTAATATGATTAATTCTAATTAATTATGGATTATTAATCTTAAAGACGTTTGGATTAATTCATATTCACTACCAATTGACTCGGAAACCTTATAGGTCACACACAATAGATGATTATATACTTAAGATGTTATTTGATAACATAGTAGGGTTAATTGAGAGAAAGAGAAGTTATTGTGACAAATTATAATTAGTTATAATTTGTGGTCCAAGTTATAATTATGAGAACATGATGTTTCCAATTATAATTAGGGAATTCTAATAGGATTAAAATTCTTAGTTTTGGGAAAGGAAATTTAGTGTGACATATTAACAAGACACACAAAACCCTAGCTGAAAAGTGACACACGAAAAACCAGCAACACTCGACCTTCTCTTCTCTCTATCTCTCTCGATTGTCTTGAGAAACAACCTAGCCGCCATCTTATTTCTACTAGCATAGGAAAGTTTGGTGCTTGAGTATTCCTTTGTGTAGATTACTATTAGAGATAATCACACACTGTGATTATAGTGGTTAGACGTTCAACTCACGTGGAGGTTGATCACGAGGATTGCTGGATCGCACCTCGACTTGAAGAAGAACTTTTATACTTCAGACAATCAAACAAAGGTAAAAAACTGCTACCTTTATTATCTTTATGTCTTGTTTTCCACACATAGGCGGGTCCTGGAATGGTATCTCGTTTATTTTCTGCTGCGCCGTATAGGATAAGAGCCTGAGAAACCCAACACTGTTCACACATCAAAATATGTTTCCAAGAGTATTCGGGTCATTTTCCCTGTACTTGATCACAAAAGTCATTTTTCAAGGGTATTCAGGTCATTTTACCCATACCCAATTCCAAAAGACTTTCCAAGAGTATTCGGGTCATTTTATCCTTACCTGATTTGAAAAGTATTCATCAAAGTTCCAATAAGGGTATTTCAGTTATTTACCGTATACCCTATTCGAAAAGTTTTCATAAACATTCTGATAAGGACATTTGGATCATTTTCCAAATACCCGACTCCAAAGGAATTCATTTCAAGAAATCCAGAATTTTAATCCAAAAAAGGATTAACTTCAAAGTATCTAAGCATATTTCTGTAAAATATTCCAACAAGGGCATTCTAGTCAATTTATGAATGTCCAATTCCAAAATTTACCATTTTCTAAAAATCCCAAATATTTAATCCAAAAATGACTAAATTCACAAAATTCATGCTTTAATCATCCAGTAAGGTTTCCAAGCTAATTATGATGTTCAATTGAACCCAAAATGGAATAAAATAAATCTTACACAGATAAACCTTAAACATATTTAGGGATTTCCAAAATGGTATAAAACATAGCATTTCATGAAATAGTGGAGCACACTAGCTTTCAAACGGTTTTAGAGATCAATGGGACTCACCTCATGTCCTACCTATATTCTTTCCGTTTACGGCGGTTCAACCATCGTTCCCATCGTTTTCAATGTTCCATTGGTCATTTACCGACAAACCTGCACCAAATATCATTTTTAGGTCAAATTGTGTTTGGTCGAAAAATAGTCGACAGTTAGCCGATGTCCAGCCGATGGGTAGCTGACGTCTAGCCGACAGTTATGGAAAACGTTCAACTTTCATTCTCGTCGTTTTTTCATCGTTTGATCAATTCTGTTGTTTTCCCCTTCCTACATCCTTCCTCCCTTCATAAACAAGGGATTCACTTTATATTTCCCATTTATTTCATCCAAAATCACACAATTAATCATCTTTAAGTTCATCCATTTACGGACTCATTTTCTGGAATTTCACAGATTGACACATGATTTTGTTTCGCACATAACTTTCAATCCACAACTCTGATTTGGCTCTATGATATAGCAAAATGACCATAAGACTCTTAAATTTAATTCCATATTATCCTTTTTCTGAGTCCTAGTTCTCGTGACATTTTACTGGGCAAAATTAGCCTCGGTTGTTTTATCTCAATTTCACTATTCATGCTTTCCTTTGTTTTCCTTTAGCCTTTAGCACATTGGAACCATTAATTCATTCAATCCTCCTTCAAATCATCTTTAATTCTGAATTTCCAGATTTCCAGTAGCTCACAAAAGTCAAACTTATTCAACACAAATTCATCTTTTCTAATCAAAAGCTAGTTTGAACCATTTTTTTTCCCAACAAAGTAAATTTCATTTTTACTCTACTTTGATCATCACCTCTTCAACCAAAAATAAGCCTTCAAACTACAATAATTATTCAGTTCTTCCTCATGTAAAACATCATTCAAAGGCCCTTAGGCAGCCAGCACATATACAAGCATATATAAAGTTCATGCACAAAAGTTCACAAACACTAGTTTTGGTCCGAAATCAATACATAAAAGTCGTGTTTTTATGTTAAAATCCACATCATCATAATCACCATTCACCCAACAACAACTTTAATTTAAGAAAGGTAGGGTTTTACCTTGTATTTGAGGCTATTTGGTGTGATTTTGCTCTAATAACATGAAGAACACACACACTTCTTTCTTTCTCTCTCCTTTTTCTTTTTCTCCGTATTTTTCTCTACCTTTTCTTTCCTTGTTTTCTCTTGTTTTTCCTTCTTCAAGTCTAAGCGAAATTCTGGCTATTATAACATCCTTCCCACTGCCATTCTCATCAGAAATTTGGCCAAGAAAATTTTAAATCAATTAATTGTATGGTGGCTAATGTATAGGTGTGTTCCAATGAAAAATTTACCCACCAGCCACTTTTATTTCCTCCACAAAAATTTCCTTATTTCTTCTTGCAAGGCCAACGAAATTCTTGGAAAATTTCTAGCCATTCATTCATCTTCTCTTGGTCTAAATATTAGCCAATTATACTGCTTAAAACCTTAATCAAGTGGGCCCACGAGTGATGTGTTCCAATCGCAAAATTACACATCATTCTTTATTTATTTTGCAAAGCTTATTTCAGAAGTCTTGCATGCATGAATCTTTCATGTATCCTCTTATTATTTGACACTTGTCCTTAGCCACCAATCATAAGAAGCCATACGTCCAATTTTCAATCACATTTTCCTATTTTCTTCAGAAATGACCAAAATTGGGGTCCGTAACAGAAAAATATTTTATTTCACGAATCAACTCCAAAAATTTCACTAAATTCATTGGTAACACTTAAATTCTTCAATTCTTTCTCTACTTGGTCAAATTTGCTGTCAAAGTCACGAGTGCAGCTAAAATGATGAAAATGCCCGAATACCCCGGGTAGCATAATTCACACCAAAACGTATGTTTCATCACGCTATTCAATTTCTCTTTTTAGAGTACCCTAAAATTCTTATTTTGTCAATAATAATAGCCTTCCCAAAATTTAGGGTATGGGTAAAATGAATCCAATAATTACATCCAAGTCCCGACAAAATATTATTATACCAAAATATTCGTCTCATTATACCGATCATCTTTTGTTCTGGCCATTGATAGAAATTCTCATCCTATGACAAATAGTACCCAATTGAAAGCAAAAGGTGGGGTGTTACATTCTCTCCTCCTTACAAAAAATTTCGTCCTCGAAATTAGCTTACTCTTGAGATAAACCTGGGTACTTTTTCAACATCTTCATTTTCATTTTCCCAAGTTGCATTTAACACAAAATAATGATTCCATGATACTTGTACAAGTAGAATTTTCTCATTCCGCAATTCCTTTTCAGCATACTTCAAGATCTTAATAGGCTTTTCCTCATTCTTCAAGCTTAGAGTCATCTTAATGGGTTTTTCATTCAAAATGTGGGCAGGATCAGCTATATACTTTCGAAGTTGGGGTACATAAAACACGCTATGAATAACTTGACGTTCTACTAGTAACTCCAATCGATAGGCTACTTTCCTAATTCTCTCGACAATAGGGAATAATCCAGAGTACTTAAATGCTAATTTTTTTCCCCTTGTTCTTTGGTTCCCAATTGTCATTGTGTAGCCAACTTCAAGAATGCATGATCCCCTTCAATAAATTCCAAATCTCACCTACGTCGATCTGTAACTTTTCTATCTACTATGCGCTACTTCTAACTTGGTTTTGATCATCTCTACAGCCTATCAGACCTTTTCAAGATCAAAAGTATCTTGTTCGTTCGTTCTCTATCCTAAATTTTCCCAATATAATGGGGACTGACATTTTCTTCCATATAAAGTTTCAAATGGGGCCATTCCAATTCGTATGCAAATTTTGCATGCGCTAAATTATCAATTCACTTAGTTCCAAAATCCAAAGCACAGGTCCTCAACATGTCTTTCAAAGCTCTTTTCACTCATTTTATCTGTCAATCCATGTGTATGTGCACTGCTATACTGAACTTTATTGTGGTTCCATACCTCTACTGCAGCTTAGTCTAAAACTTTGAGGTAAATCTAGGATCTCGATCTAACACAATACTAGAGGATACTCATGAAGTCTAATTACTTCATCCATATAGATTTCACTTAACTTCTCTAAGGAATTCTATTAATTAATAGGAATGAAATAAGCAGACTTAGTTAGTCGACCCATTATCACCCAAATAGTATCTCACCGCTCTACTATCATAGGTAATCCTGTAATGATGTCTATAGTAATTTCATCCCATTTCCACGATGGAGTAGATAATGGTTGTAACCCTCCAGGCCATTGTTAATTAGCTTTCCTTTATTGGCAAATTAAACATTGAGTTACAAAGTCTGAATTGTCCTTCTTCATACCAATCCACTAATAATGCTGTTTTAGGTTCTAATACATTTTTACAGCTCCTGGATGGATGGTATACTTACTCCAAGGTGCCTCTGTTAAAACATCTTATCTCATCGCATATTGTTTCATAATACAATACCGACCTCGGTAGCAATTAATCCCATCATTGTCCTTTCAGAACTCATCTCCTCCTGTATTCGCCTCCTTCTACATTAACTTTTGCACTCTTCATCTTTATCTTGCTCTCTCTTCAACTATAGTAGGAATGCAAGTTGAATGGAAGTATTACTTATCCTTATTTCTCCGTCTACTACAAATGCTTCTAATTCTAGAATTTGTAACGCCTGAAGAGCTGATAAATTCGATTTCCCACTAAGGGCATTTACTATTGTATTTACTTTTCCAGTATGATATTTAATTGGACATTGAAATCCTACCAAAAATTCCATCTATCAACTTTGCCTTATGTTCAAATCCTTTTGAGTAAAAAAAAAAAAAAAAACATACTTCAAACTTTTGTGGTTAGTGAAGATTTCTAACTCAGCCCCACACAAATAATGTCTTCACTCCTAAAGGGCAAACACAATAGCAACTAACTCTAAATCATGTGTAATATAATTCTCCTCATAAGGTTTCCATTTCCTAGAGATATAAGCTATCATATTTCTCCCCTATATCAATGCTCATCTCAATCCTTCCTTTGACACATCTGTGTACTCCTCATAAGGCTTGTCCATTCTTGGTAATGTTAAAATAGGAGCAGAGCTTAATCCTTTTCTCAACTCCTGGAATTTTCCCTTATATTTTCCAGTCCAAACATAAGGAACTTTCTTTTGGATGAGTCGATTCAAAGTAAAGATATCTTAGAAAATTTCTTAGTAAATCTCTGATAATATCTTGCAAATCACAAAAAACATCGAATTTAGTCAGAATCTCAGGATGTTTCCAGTTCGTCAATGCTTTAACTTTTGTAGGATCTGTTGTACTCGCAACTTTGGATATCACATGTCCCAAGAATTCTACTTCTTGTAGCCAAGACTCACACTTATAGAATTTTGCATATAGTTTGGTCTCTCTTAACTTTCCTAATACTTTTTGAAGATTATTGTTCATTATCTTAGGGTCTTAAGAGTACACTAAAATATCATCTATGAATATAGCCACAAAACTGGGCCAAAATGTCTGGTGCTCTAGATCTATGAAACAGCAGGCATTAGTGACACCAAAAGGGCATTACTACAAGCTCAAAAGGTCCATGTCATGTTAAATGCAGTTTTCAGTATATTTTCTTCCCGAATCCAAACTTAGTAATATCCTTACCTCAAGTCTAACTTTGCTCTTTGTAACCGATCAAACAATTCATCAATCATGGGCAATGGATATTTATTCTTTACCGTTACTATATTTAACCTCAAAAATCTATATATATCTGTGGTGACTCATCTTTCTTTCTAACAAACAAGATAGGTACTCCCCAAGATGAAGTACTAGGCCAAATGAATTCTTGCTTTATTAATTCCTATACTTATTTATTAAACTTCTACAATTCTGTAGGTGCCATTTAATAAGGAGTTCTTGAAATTGGTTTTGTCAATGTCACTAACTCAATAGAAAATTCTACCTCTCTTTTCAGTGGTAATTCCTCAATTTCACTGGAAAAACTTCCAAATACTCATTCATAATAGGAACTTCTTCGAGTTTCTTAACCCCTCCTGGCTTATTAATTACATAGGCTAAGTACCCAGTACACCACTTTTTAATTATCTTCCGGGCCTTGAGTCCTAATATGTAAGTATTACTTTTCCTCCCAGCCTTGTCTACAATTTCCAATATAAGTTTCTAGGCTGACGGAATTATACTACTTTATATCTACAGTCAACTTGATTATGATGCTGGAATAGCTAGTCCAAGCCCAAGATAGCATCTTAGTCCTTTATGGGCAGACATATCAAATCTCCTCCAAAATTTCATTTACTACCAAGATCTTACATTCCTTATGTACTTTCTCACTATTTATGTACTTTCCCAATGGGGTACTGACAAGCATTTCTTATGAAGTTTCTTCCTCCTTTTTATCGCCATAGTATCAAGAAATACATTAGTAACAAAAGAATGCGTAGAACTGAGATCTACCAATACTTTAGCATCATGATTTAAAGCTAAGGAGTGTACCTTTCACTACTGTGACGTGATCATCCATCTTCTTCAATACAACCACTCGAGCATTTACTTGGTATAGCAAATCAGGCTTTAGGGGTAGAAGCTTGTCTGTAGTCCTAACCTCTTCCCTTGATTGTTTCTTCCTGGTAATTAAAATTCTTATGCCCTCCTTTCCTACAGTTAAAGCATCTAAAAAAAAAAAAGTTGTCATCCAGTTAGATCTTCCCTCCTCTACATCTTTCCTTTCTTCTGCCATCGAAGTCCTCTAGATCTTTTCTGACTCATACCCTAAAAGTCACTTCGATTTCTCCTACTCATATTCTCATTTATTCTAGCATTCTCATTGGCTCTATTAATAGTCCCAGCCATTCGTTGAATGGTTTTAGCCATTTTTTAGAAGGTTTAGAACATAAAATAATCCAAATTCACAAGGTAGGAACCTTCCATATATGATTCCTCTCCCGTTGGCTCAGGGTTATATTGACTAGCTCGCGATGACCATCCAAAAGTTTATTTAGGAGATATCTATGCAATTCATACGATTTTGTTGGTAAAATGATATATCATAACTCAAGAGCAGGCACAAAAGAGCTATAGTGCACATAGTAGGATCATAATATATATTCGTTCTCATCAAATACAAAGCCAGTATAAAATTCGTGTGCCAAGCACACAGTCATATACACTGGTAGAACTATATATCCTACACATATCCACGTCTTATCCTCCTGCTTATCGTCATCACTATCTGAAACGGGAGGTTCTGAATTAGTAGAAATCGTATAGGATTCGACTGTATTGAATCATTCACTTTCATCTGCATCAGGGTACAACTAGGCCAATATGTCTGAGTTTATTTCCAATTCAACCTCGAACTCCTCGACCACAAGTACCTTCACCTTGGGTACCTCCTGATCTTTTCCTATCTCAACATCCTCAAAATATAACATCTCATCTTCTAATATTCCCGGAGTATCCCCACTAGATTTCTTCTCATTATCCTTAGACAATACTATACCATCGAGGACACTATCCTCCTCATCACTATCCTAATGGTGTGATTTAATATCACCATCATAAAAATCGCCACCCATCTCCTTATATGGTGACGATGTTCTCTCAAGAGTAGGTGTCCTTTCCAAACTAAGGTCTAGCACAAATAAGGTAACAACAGGCACTACAAGGTCAAATGCCTTCCCGATAAGATAGGGTGTATGAAGGGGGCTAAGGTCGGACCCTGTCTAAGTGAAACATCCGGGCACACCTTCTCGGCGGATAATCCTAATCCTCCTAGATCTTTTCACACCCGAATTCTCATCTATCTCTTTCTTCCCATCATTATTATACTCATCCATTAGGCGCTTGCCCTTATCACTCCTATCCATCATACCTCCACAATGAAAGAGTTCTATAAATCCCTATGACGATACCACAGTTCTATAAAACTAGGCTTTGATACCAATTATACCACCCCTACTAAAGGTAACATCGAAAGATATTAAAACCAGGTGTCGCCTCGTTCAATCACCCAGATAAGGGGACTTTATAACGAAAAAAATTAACAGAGTATCTAAGGTCTAGATCTATACAACAACCCATACTGATGCTTACGTGCACATATATAATAAAGAATCTTATACATGAAAATTTCCATTCAACATCAACAATAAGGTACATTATCTAACAGAGAAACGTTCGGACCTATTCTGCTATCACTGTGGTATCGTCCTCTATTCGTAGGTCTGCTCATCTCTGGATCCTACAGAAAGGGTAAGATAAAATATCTGTGTGAGTGAAAAATCACCCAGTGAGTCTTGTGTATGCTAGTGCTTTATTAAAAAGATAGAGTACATAAAAATTTTGTGGAATAGCATATATTTGTTCACTGGAAATGATTTCAAAACTCTTTAACGAAGAGTTTATTCAGAACTCAATCATTTTGAAAAAATTGAATTTTAATTTCAAATCATTGCCCCAATTTTTTTCAAATCACAGGCACTTCTCTAACAAAAGGTCTGCATGTATCCATATGCAAGTCCCGTAGTCCTTGCCTTCGGTGCCATGTGTTATTGTACTAATACCGCAGCCTCTAGTACTCAACCGTGCATCCCCGGAATAAGTACACAGCAGCGTACTTCTGCTTAGGTATACCGCAGCATACTTCTACTCAGGTATACCGTAGCACATAATCTTTTACTTGCCACCATAAGCCAGGGATCCCAATCCTGACCTCAATCACCATCGAGGCGGAAAGTTGTCAAACGCATCGAGTGTCCTCGCTTGACATCCTACGAATGACTCAAAATAAGAAGCGCCCACAGATGCAGCAATTGCCAGGTGCAAAAATGGCTAGCCAAGATGACTCATCTCAATGTCCAATCACCCTGTTTGGAGTAAGACAATCCCCAGAACTAGCTAGGTTCCTTGGGATCGTCTACCTCTTACATGAGCTAGTACAAAGATCAAAATCCTCGTTGAGTACTAAACGTTAACAATACCAACCCTGTCTGACTGATCAGGCCAGAGGGTTATCCAATCCCACAGGATTTTCAAATCAAAACATTTTGGGGGCAAAACAACACTTTCCATAATTTGATCACACTGACTCTCAAGTCAGATCATCATTCACATAGGCTCCGTAGAGTTAATCAATTCATTCCATGGCACACCAGGCTAATAAAACAATTACAAGGATCAAAAGGTCATTTTTCAAAAGTCAATCTTATCACGAGAGTTCATTTTCCAAAATCATGTTAATATAGGATAAAACATCAAAACATGTTTCCAAGAGTATTCGGGTCGTTATCCCTGTATTCAATGAGAAAAGTCATTCCCCAAGGGTATTCGGGCATTTTACCGATACCTAATTCCAAAAGACTTTCCAACGGTATTCGGGTCATTTTATCATTACCCGAATTGAAAAGTATTTACAAAAGTTCCAATAAGGGTATTTCTGTCATTTACCACATACCCAATTCGAAAAGTTTTCATAAACATTCCGATAAGGACATTTGGATCATTTTCCAAATACCCAACTCCAAAGGAATTCATTTCAAGAAATTCAAAATTCTGATCTAAAAAGAGGATTAACTTCAAAGTATCCAAACATATTTCCATAAAATGTTCCAATATGGGCATTCTAGTCAATTTATGAATGCCCGATTCCAAAAGTTACCATTCTTTCAAAAATCCCATATATTTAATCAAAAAGGGACTCAATTACAAAATTCATGCTTTAATCATCCAGTAAGGTTTCCAAGCCAATTATGATGTTCAATCGAGCCCAAAATCACATAAAATAATTCTTACTCAAATAAACCTTAAACACATTCAGGGATTTCCAAAATGGTATAAAACTTAGTATTTCATGGAAAAGTGAAGCACACTAGCTTTCAAAAAGTTTTAGAAATCAAAGAGACCTACCTCGTGTCCCAACTAAGCTCTTTCTGTTTACGGCCGTTCTACCATCGTTTCCACCATTTTCAACGTTCCATTGGTAGTTTACTGATAGGGGCTAAATTAGTCATATTTTTTCTAGTTATTTTAGGTCATTTTGTGATACATTTTGTGAAATAACTAGTCATATTCCTTCCTACTTGATATTTCCCTTATAAAAATGCTTTTCTATAATTTTATGTAAAAATACGAAAAAATTAGAGCTAATTGTGTGATTTTCGTAATAAAGTCGACGCCGGTCCTCCACTGGAAAAGCATAGAGAAATTGAGTGAAAGTGCAGTTGGAATTGGAATAAAATAAAAGAGAGAATTGGCTCAGTTCAAGCCTTATTCACAGCTCAATAAAAAGACAAAAGAAACAAAGACATACAGCCAAAAACGGAAGAAAAACACAAAAGCAACAGCAAAGAAATAATTTTGGTGGGGCCAAGGCAAGGGAAAAGTCAACAAAAGTGGCTGAAAAGGAGAAAGGAAAAGCAGAAGAAAGAAAGGCTAAAGTAAGTGGATTTCGATGGCTAAGCGAGCTGACAACAAAGAAAGAAGGAAAAAGAAAGCAGTTTGGTCAACTGAGCAAAGCAACAACAGAAAAAGAAAGCAGCTTCGGCTGGTTCATGGCTGAGAAATGACAAAACAAAGAAAGGAAACAAGATTTTGGTAGGCTTGGCTGTGGCTCAATTAAAGCCATTGCAATAACAAAAGCAAGATGAAGGAATTGATTTCGGTGGTCAGCAATGCAAGAAGACAAAGGCAGCTACATGTGGAATGGATTGCGGCTCACTTTAGCCGACAGCAACAGCAAATAAATCTAAACAATGTCAGTGGCTTCAACAAATTGTGGATGGCTCAAATTAGAAGCCAAATCAGACAATCACAATTTTACATCAATTGAAGAATTCAACAGAAAACGACAAAGACAAAATCAAGGGTCTAAATTGGTTTCCAATTCACAATTCATAAAGGCGGTGGATTTAGTTTTTATTTTAGATTTTTATTTTAGACTTTTTATTAATCCTTTTTAGTTTTGAATTTTTTAAAGGTAATTACTTCTTCTTTACTTAGGACTCTTTTAGGAACTTTGTAAACCTATAAATAAAGGCCAATTTACCCTAGAAATGAGGGATGCACAATGTAGATACTTAGATTTATTTTGGAGTGCATCACCAATATTTCTTGAGATGAATAACTCAAGGAGGATTGTACAAGAAGGTCTTCAAAGGAAGAAGAAGAAGGCTTGTCTATGAGTATCTATTTCTTTCCTTTGTTTTCTTTTTCTTGAACAATGATGTGTTAATTGTTTTATTGTAATTTTACATTGTTTTAGATATTTATGATTTTTAGAGTTATTTGATCTTTTGATTAATTAATTATTATTCTCGGTATTCAATTACTTGTGCATATTACGAGATTAGTTGGTTGGTTCTCTCCATTAACTTACTGGACCAGGGGGGTTGATGGTAGTTTCAATTTATTAATTTCATATTCTATTAGCTATTAACTTACTGGATCAAGGGGGTTGATTGCTTAGAACTGGTAATTGAAGGTTAATTGATGTCTTCCGAGACCAAGGGTTTATTGATTGATTTCATGTTTTAAATTTTCCGAGACCAAGGAAATTTAATTAAGGACTATGTTAATGCATCTTTTGGATGAATTAGTTGAGATAAAACAAAGTGATTCTAATTTATCTAGAAGGTAGTGATTTCATGGATTTACCAATGAAGTGAATCTACTTTAATCCTTCTTGATGCCAAGAGAATAATTAATTATGACAATGGTTGGGTTCTTTAAGATCACGTTTGTCTAAACAATGGTGTGAGTTGTATACTTCTCCATCCTTGACATGTATATATTTTTATTTTTTTTCTTTTTCACTTTATCAATTCAATTAAACAATGAAAGAAAGGTGATTAGTGTATACATGTTCCTTGAGAATCGACACTCGTTTGAATCTTATGCTATGTTAATGATGAGTACACTTGCTCATATGTGTAATTTGTGGTTAACGTCTTAATGTAAACTTGATTGGGAATATGATTATTTTTATCTGATTTTTATACCCAAATCCATACGCATTATGTTTTTGGCGCCGTTGCCGGGGAACAATATCATGAAAGCTTAGATTTTGTTGATTTAACCATGTAAATATGTAAATATGTAAATTTGTGGAATTGTTCTTTTTGTAAAAAGGTGCCATATTTTGTTCTTTGTAGAAGTGTATTTTAATTTCTCTATATGTTGTAAATATGTAAATAGGAAGATACATGTTCATAATAATTAACTTGTCTTTGTATGTTTGTATATATTATATATTTAGTTATTTAATTTTCCTAACCTAATGCTAATGTTGAATATGTGTAATCTTTGTATTTTAAATTTGTTGATTTTTACATCTCTAATTTGGTGTCAATACTAACTCTTCTTATTTTCAAGTTTGGACTTTAGCTAACACGATATTGGAGACAGACATTTTTATTTTATTATTTGTTTCTTTATTTACAATTTTTAATTTTAGTTTACTTTAGGAATTCTTGTTTTAAATGTATCGTAGTCATGCCTTTAATTAGGATAGTCTTTAAGGAAATTAAAAAAAATTAAAATTTTTAAAAAAATAAAACGGAGCCTGGACAAAATGCAACCAGCGCCGGCTGAAGCCCGGAACCGGTGCCAGCTCCAGTCTGGAAGGCTATCCAAATAAATAAATATATATATATATATATTATTTTTTATTTTTTCATTTGTTCCCTTACCTTTTCTTTTTCTTCTAAAATTTTTCTTATTTTGTCTTTTTCTTCTTGTTTTCTTTTTCTTTGATTTTTCTTGTTTGTTTTCCTATTTGTCTTGTTCTTCTATTTTTTTCTTTCTTCTTTTCTTTTTCCTATTCCCCTAGAATGATACTTTTATTTCTTCCCTTCATCTTCGTTTTCCCCTTCTTCTTCTTCACATTAATTTTCTTCTTCTAATTATTCCCCGTGGATTAAAATTTTTTAAAAACTTATACATTGGGGAACATAGTGGTGCACAAATTTCTAGATTTTATCCTCTAAAATTTCTTGACATTGTTTATATGTGTTTTTAAGGAAAAATTTATTAAACATGGACCTATATTTGTTGAGTTTTTTTTTTTTTATGATAGAAGAATGCATATAATGAATTTTAAGTCTTGTGATTGCTGCTAAGCATTTGCTATGTATTTTTCTAGAAATTTTGCATATATGACCTTGGATAATTGAGCATCCTTGTGCTACTTTGTTTATTGATTGAAGGTTGGTTGACATTATACTTGTGCTATTTACATTGGATATTATTCTTATTTTTCTTGAGTATCAAAAATCTGGAAAGGTCTTCACTAGAAAAAGAACCAATTGTAAAGTGTGAGACAAGAAGAGAATCTCGTGAACCATTTAGAGGTTATGGTGGTCTCTGTGGTGGTGCTATTGGACAATTTAGAAACAAGGAGGACTTTACTTCGAGGGGGACTTAAAGGCTTTAACTTTATATTTTTCTTTTCCCTTGATTTGTATTTTTGTTTTAATTACTCTTTATACTTTAACTTGTGTGTTCATCTATCTATTTGTAGGTTGGAGTTCACTAGAAATAATTCTTCCAACTTCTTGAAGAATGAACTTCTTATATCTTGGAGCTAATTTGCCTTGGGGAGTATTATTTTCTTTTCCCTCTTTACATTCTTGGTCCCTTGGTTATGCTTTAGTGTGCTATTTTAGGCCATTGAGGACAATGTCCAATTTAAGTGTGGAGGAGAGATGTAAAATTTTCTTAAGTGCATCTTTGTGATTTTCAATGGATTTTCAATGATATGTGTTTGAATTGTTTTGAATGGTTGAAATTGATCGTTGAAATTTTGTTTTTCAAAAAAAAAAAAATGGAGCTAAATTGATTTTATTTGGTTATAATAAAGATATGATTTTCAAAAAAGGATTGAAAAAGTTATACTAATTTTTTTGAATTAAGAAACAATGTCTAGGCAATAAGAAGAGATAAAATAGCATAACTTAAAATTAAAAACTAAGTAGTTTTGATAGTAATTATATAAATATATATATATATATATGTATAAGTATAGTTATTATCTTTATATATATATATATATATAAGTTATTATATATATATATATATATATATTATGCATAAAATATTGTAGTTACTATTATTTATATATACACAAAAATATAAATATATATAATTAATTTTTATATATTATATGAATTAGAAATATAGTAACTTAATTATAATTAAACTTTATAAATATAAGAAGGAAAAAAAATGTAATAATATAAAAAAAATAAAAAACGTAAATTAAATTGCAATCCCATTCTCACCCTCAACCTAACCCTCTACCTCTCGGTGCTTGCTGCTGCTCGTCGGTGCTAATACCGTCGCCATTCTTCATTGCAAGGCTCTCCCTCTCATCGGTTGCAACACACCTTAATGCACACAAAGACAAATAAAAGCCGTCAAAATCTCTTAGATATCATGCCACATTCGCCTAAGTTTGCACCTTCGAAGTACACTGCAGGTAACACCGACATCTTTATTGTACTATTTCATCGATTTGATTGTTTTTTGAGACATAATTTTAACTTAATTATGCCACCTTCATGTTGAGATGTGTGAAATCTGTGTTAATTTTGAAACGAGGCTTTGAAATTTGAGTTTATTGGTTTGTTGTTGCTATGTTTGCTGTGGCCTTAGTTCAAACGTGGGTTTTTTGCTTTAGTTCGAATGTGGGTTTCTACTTCAGTTTGAATAGGTTTCTGCTTCAGTTTGAATGTAGGTAGTTGCAAATATTTGTGATTGCTTTAGAAAACAAGGAAGGCCTCGAATATTGCTTGATTAAAAAACAGTGGTTCAAAACTGCAGCAGCAACAATGAAGCTTTTGTGCTACTGAATTAAAACTACATGATGTTATGTGAGTTGATCCACTTGTGGTGGAATAAGAAAGTTGAATTCCTAAGTGAGAAGCTTGCAGCTGTTAATTATTAGACATCTTAATAGCTTGACAATTGTAGAAGGTTTGCAAAATAGGAGAAGAAGCATAGTAGATATGGTTTCTTTCCAATAGATTGTCTCCTACTCTTGAAGTTTGCATTTGTTATTTGATATTCAATAGGGAAAAAAATGGGAAAAAGAATAGGGGGGAGAGAGAGGTACAATACAGAGGAGTAAAATTTTTGAGTGTTGCTATGTTTCATTTTTTACTCTTTATCTCTAGGGAATGCTTTGTACATTGCTTAAAATTTTAGTTTATTTATGTGAAGTTCACTTCACCGGACGGTGAATTTTTGGTAGAATGAAAGAAGATTTATTATCTATTTTCATCATTATTTTAAAGCTGGCATCCTTCTATTCTATCTTTTTTTCTTCCTATGAACAATCCACCTTGATATTTACTTTCTTTGGTTGATGTCGATTCTAACGAAAACACTAGATATTTCTGTTGGGTATTGTATGATCTTAAAGCTCGCATCCTTCTATTCTATCCTTTTTTTCTTTTTGCTCCTTGGTGGCGGTATTATCCATTATAAATTTGATCTTCATTTATATATGTGTGTATATATGCATGGGAAATGTGTAAAAGCTTGTGTATATTTAGGGTGAATGGGTGATATAGCTTGTCTCCAAACGTAGGTTGGTACGATGACAGAAGCTTGAGCATGGATGTATAATAGGCTCTTACCTGGTAAAAAATGATTAACAAGGGAGTTTCTTCATGGAATTGATAAGTTTGTTCAATTTGCAACTACACAAGTTGATTTTACTAGTGGAGGAAAAATAAGGTGTCCATGCTCAAAGTGCAAAAACCGTAGGTTTTCTGAGGTAGATGATGTAAAGTTACATTTGTGTCAGAAGGGATTTATCCCAAATTAATATCAACGGCATGCTTATGGGGAACCTTACATTTTTAGTTCACAGCGAAGGAATAGCATAGAAGTTGATGATGAAAGGGAGGAAAGTCCTATTGTAAGCCATCAAATTAGGAAAATGGTATTTGATACAACAGGACATGATATAAGATTTAATGAAACTATACAGATGGAAGAAGAGCCTAATACGAATGCACAAAGTTTCTATGATCTGCTACATGCTGCAGATGAGCCTTTATGGCCAGGGTGTAGTCACTCCCAGTTATCTACAGTTGTGCGACTTCTAAACATTAAGTCTGATTATAACTTACCTAAAGCCTGTTATGATGCAATATCACAACTGATTAAAGATGTCACACCTAAAGAGGATAAGCTGCTTAAAAACTTTTGTGAGACAAAAAAGCTCGTATCTAGGTTAGGACTTCCGTATGAACAAAAAGATTGTTGTGTAAATGGCTGTATGCTTTTTCCAAAAGACTGTATTGGGTTCACACTGTATACTTTGCAACCATCCTAGATGGAAGCCAAAAAAAGGAAGTTCAGGCGTGGAGAAAAATGTAGCATATGCAAGAATGCACTACCTCCCATTAACAGCAAGATTGCAATGATTGTATGCTTCGAAAGCTACAGCTGAGCATATGAGATGGCATGTGGAACATGAATCCGTTCAGAGTACCATTAGTCATCCTTCTGATGCAGAACCTTGGAAGGTTTTCAATAGCACACACCCAACATTTTCTTCTGAGGCTCGACATGTAAGACTTGGACTTTCCACTGATGGTTTTGCTCCATTTGGGATATTTGATAAGCAGTATTCGTGTTGGCCTGTGATGGTAACACCATATAATTTACCACCTGGTATGTGCATGAAAACGCCATACATTTTCCTTAGTACAATAATAGCTGGTCCTAAGAACCCCAAGAAGAAGCTCGATGTCTATTTGTAGGCTTTGGTTGATGAATTGTTACATCTATGGGAAGTCAGAGTTCTTACATCTGACATTTCAAAGAAGCAAAATTTTCTGATGAAAGCTGCTCTAATGTGGACGGTCAGTGATTTCCCAGCATATGGCATGTTTTCTGGGTGGAGTACAGCTGGTAGATTATCTTGTCCATATTGTATGGAAAAATCAAAGGCATTCAGGCTTCAAACCTCTAAAAGCAATGCTTCTTTGATTGCCATCGACAGTTTTTACCATTACACCACCCTTTTCAGAAGAATAAGAGCTCATTTAGAAAGAACCGAATTGAGGATTCAGCACCCCCACGTAGACTAAGTGGGGATGAAATATGGGCACAGGTGAAGGATTTTCCAACTGTCATTGAAAATGGTGGGAATCATGAACCTGAAGGATACGGGAAATCCCACAACTGGAGTAAGAAAAGTATATTTTGGAGCTTACCATATTAGAGGACAAATGTCATTAGGCATAATCTTGATGTAATGCATATTAAGAATTTTTTTCATAATATCTTCAATACAGTCTTTGACGTGAAGGGGAAGACAAAAGACCATGAGAATGCAATGAGAGATTTACGTGAGATTTGCCGACGAAGGGATTTAGAGTTAGTAGAAGAAGGTACCAAGAAACCAAAGGCCTGCTATTGTATGGAAAAAAATGCTCGAAAAATTTTGTGTAAGTGGATTAAATCTTTGAAATTCCTAGATGGTTGTGTTTCCAATTTGTCAAGATGTGTGGATGAGAAGCAATGCAAATTATTTGGCCTTAAGAGCCATGATTGTCATTTATTCATGCTTCGGTTGATACCAATAGCGTTTCGCTATTTGCTTCCAGATGTTGTCAGCAATGCTCTAACAGAATTAAGCTTATTCTTCAAGGACTTGACTTGTAGAATGTTACGTGTTGAACAAATTTTGAAACTAGAAGAGAATATTTCTATGATAATATGCAAATTGGAGAAAACTTTTCCACCAAGCTTTTTTGATTCAATGGAACATTTGCCAATCCACTTACCGTATGAAGCTTTAGTGGGAGGTCTTGTGCAATATAGGTGGATGTATCCTTTTGAGAGGTTAGTTAAATATGTAATTTATTATTTTTTAAACCTCAATTTGTTAATATCCATATTGATAAATCTCCAACCATAGGTTCTTGTACAATTTAAAGAAGAAGGTGAAAAATAAAGCAAGAGTCGAAGCTTCAATTTGCAATACATACCTAGTTGAAGAAGTTTCGACCTTTTTGTACTTTTTAGTTTGATCGTAATGTCAAAACAAAGAGTAGAAGGGTTGAACGAAATGACGATGGTGATGGTTTTGATACGTTAATGAGGTTAAGTATGTCAACATTTAGCTGTCCTGGGCGGCCATCAAGTGCTGCAAAGACGAGGTGCCTATCAGATAAAGAGTATGATGCAACTGCATTGTATGTGTTGCTAAATACCAAAGAGGTCCATATGTGGAATGAGTATGAATTTGCACAAATTGTTTTGGAATGACATAAATTTTAACATCTCACCATTTTTTTTTTATTTTAATAAAATTCAGGTTGTTCAAGGTTGAGAAGCGCTCTAATACAACCAACATTTCTGATTCTGATTTAGAGTTAGCATTGGAAAGAGAGTTTGTACAATGGTTAAAGGAATATGTAAGAATATATCTAATGTCGTGTCATCCCAAATTTCTATTCTAATTAACTTCATCTTTTTTAGTTATAATATTTTTGTGTCAAATAGGTGCATGATCCAAATAACAATGTTTCAAATGGTGAAATAAAACATCTGAGTTGGGGGCCAAAGAGATTTGTGCGCAAGTACACACAGTTTTTTGTTAATGGCTACAACTTTCACACAGTTGCTCATAACAAAGGAAAAGCCACTACAAATAGTGGCGTATGCATAAAAGGTTGTAATAATGATGATGGAGGCACAGTGGATTACTATGGTACTTTGAAGGAAGTGCTGGAGCTGGAGTATCCTGGTTTGCCTGTTAAACATGCCTATTTATTTCATTGTGATTGGTATGATCCAAGAGATGACGTGGGAGTAAGAATTCATCCTAGGTACAAACTGCTTGATATTAATCCTAAAAGATTATGGTAAAATTTTAAGCCATTTGCACTTGCATTTCAAGCAACTCAAGTGTATTTTGTACCATATCCAAGTCCTAGAAAGGATACTGCAGATTGGTTGCATGTTTGTCATGTCGCTGCAAGACGAACGTTAGAGATGGCTACAATTGATAGTGCATTGCAAGAAAATGAAGTGCAGAATCCAAGTATTGATGTTATGGATGATCCATTAGACAATCTAAAGGACCCAATCAATATTTATGAAGATGTGGATCCCTCTGTTAATGTTAGTTTCCAAGAGAATGACGAAGACTTGAAAAGTAGTTCCGATGAATCTAATACAGTAATATCTACTTCAGAGTCAAAAGATGAAGTAGATAGCGAATTCTGTAGTGAAAGTGAATAGTTATAATATGTTAGAATTTTGAGACATGTTTATATATAATAAACATTTCTTTTGGATGTATTCAATTGAACATATTAATTTCGTTTTATTTATCTAATAAAATCGTGACCATTTGTTGATTATTTAGCAGCTTTTTGCTCAAAGTCCCACCATATTCTGTTTTTTTTTTAATTTTTTTGTGGAATGTTCAAATGTCCAAAACCAGTGACGTTATTGATTTATGTGTTTTCTTGGACTGGCAGAGCTGCGGGAATCTGTGGGGATTTTAGTCGAACAAGGTTGAAGCTGTCCCTAAGTAGCATTGGTATTATTCTTATTTAATGCATATAAAAAAATTAAATCATCATAAATCTATCACAAGAGTGGAAAACTTATTGCAACTTTTCTTTTAAACTTTATTGGGGTGTTTGATTGTTGATGTGTTGGTGTTGTACTGATATTTATGTTGTGGTTTTGAGGAGTTGGAGTTGTGATTTTGTTGTAAAAATGTGAGTGAAGTGTCTAGAAAAAATGCTAGTAGGACTAAATTTTTCAGCACACCTTTTTTTTCTAATTTGTTTCTAAATTTCTAAGTCTTGCTCTTATTTAGGTTTTGTGGTTGTCAAGTTTGTAGTTTTGTTCAACACACCTTTGAAATGAAAGGGACTTTACACAGTTTTCTTAAGGAATATTACCACTTGTTACTCTTTAAGGAAGAAGATTAGGATCTCTTTAAAGAGTCCTTTGATGTAGGGATAAACTTTTTTTAAATCTTATTCAATGGTGGCAAAGGTTTTCAAGGAAATACACTTGAATTATGAATTATGGTTAGTAGAAATTTATGTTACAAAGCTGTTTGTATGTGTGCCATGTGGCAATGGAATTGAGGGGCAATTCGTTGTGTTGTGTGTGTTGTTTGGTTGTGTTTTGAAGGTGTGTGAAGGATTGATCATGGCTACATATGTAGCAGAAAGAAATGAAGCAGAAAATTAAGTAATTGTTGGAGAAAATAGAAGGTTAATATGTTCATGTCATGGCTGCCAGTTTTGTTGTTGTGTATACATGGAAAAACTACTTCCTTCATGACTAAAAATAGGAAGATTAATTGTCGTTAAAATGAAGAATGGAATGGATTAAATGATGTTTAAGTCCTATAACAATGAAGGAATAATTGTAGAATGCATTTTGGTAAGAAAAGCAGGAAACACCGGCGAAACAAGAAGATTTTTCTTACAGTATCTCTATGTCACTTCTGTTTCAAAGTACTGCTGCAACTAGGCAATAAGTCTGTCCAATTACCTTAACTCGTGCAGCTACTCCCTTCATACACTAGGGTTATTTTGTAAAGCATACACTAGGTTTACTTTGAAGTTTGACAGAAGATGTATTTGACTAATAGGAGTTCTATATTTCTGCATTTCTGCATTTCTACTGCACTTCTACTCAAGAAAATCCATGACCTTCTACATTTCTCCATTCCTGCATTTCTACTGTATTCCTACTTAGGAAAATCTATGACCTTCTATATTTCTACATTTCTGCATTTCTACTGCATTTTTTGTACTGCATTCCTAATGTAACATACTCGAACACAATATTTGATTGTTCTTATGAGCTACTTTTTCAGACTACATAAAAATTTCTGTCTATTTTTCAGAAATTATCACTTGTATCTTTCTACTGCACAAGATTTAAGGAAGAAGATTAGGATCTTGTGTGCAGCAGAAAAATTTCTGTCTATTTTCCAGAAGATTATGAACTACTGCATTCCTAAAGTTGTCTTAGTTGAATGTGAACATGGTCAGGAAGGAATATTATCACTTGTAACTCTTTAAGGAAGAAGATTAGGATCTCTTTAAAGAGTCCTTTGGTGTAGGGATAAACTTTTTTTTTAAGCTTATTCAATGGTGGCAAAAGTTTTCAAGGAAATACACTTGAATTATGAATTATGGTTAGTAGAAATTTATGTTACAAAGCTGTTTGTATGTGTGCCATGTGGCAGTGGAATTGAGGGGCAATTGGCTGTGTTGTGTGTGTTGTTTGGTTGTGTTTTGAAGGTGTGTGAAGGATTGATCATGGCTACATATGTAGCAGAAAGAAATGAAGCAGAAAATTAAGTAATTGTTGGGGAAAATAGAAGGTTAATATGTTCATGTCATGGCTGCCAGTTTTGTTGTTGTGTATACATGGAAAAACTGCTTCCTTCATGACTGAAAATAGGAAGATTAATTGTCGTTAAAATGAAGAATGGAATGGATTAAATGATGTTTAAGTCCTAGAACAATGAAGGAATAATTGTAGAATGCATTTTGGTTAAGAAAAGCAGGAAACACCGGCGAAACAAGAAGATTTTTCTTACAGTATCTCTATGTCCCTTCTGTTTCAAAGTACTGCTGCAACTAGGCAATAAGTCTGTCCAATTACCTTAACTTGTGCAGCTACTCCCTTCATACCATAGATCATATAGTCATGTGTACCTTTACAACTTGTTCTTTTTCTTCTTTCCCAAATTCATTGTAAATTTTGGGAGAATAGTTGAATTGCACACAGCATATAGCTCATTACCCGCTTGTATGTAACATGTGATCAAATGTAAATTTTTTCAATGAAAAGACATAATTTTCCTTTATTATGTGATACAATGGTTGATTATTCATTTGTGATATTTACTTCATATTTCTGCCTTTGCTTATAATCTGATAGTATATATATGGTTGAAGATGTGCTATATGAAAATTTGAGTGTTTTGATTATTTAGCATATGGTGCAAGATAAGATTTTTAGAACTTTGGTATCATGCTGTGCCTTGCCACCTAAAGATGATATGCAAGATATTGACTTATCTCAGTGTGTTAGAAAAAGGTACCCAGGAGTGACGTGAATCATGCTAAAGTGAAAAACTCCATTCAAGTTTTTCATTCTTTTCTAAGCAGCAAGTTATTTATTTCTAGATAACAGAGAAAAAAATTACTGGTTACTCTTGGCTGTTATATAGAACGAGAGTAATGTACTTTGTACCCTATAGGGTTCGGATGTTCCCTTTCTTCTACTTATTGTTACTAAACAATGTTCATGTGTTAAGTTAATTACACAAGGACTTACAGGCCGGAGGGACTTTTTCCTATAGTACATAAGTTGAATTTAGTTGTTTAATCAATTTCCTGTATTTGCATGATTCAGGGGATTGCAAGAGGAGTGTTGAGGGAGGCATTAGTCTCTGGCCAAAAGTTGTCAACTTTGCTTCTTTCTTTTGGCTTACTTCAATAAGGAATTGGAGTTATGGTGATGATATAAATGATGGCTTTGGTCAATGTGATTAGCATATTGTTATCTGTCACAATTGATGTCTGAGGACATTGCAATCCTAACATAGAAAAGCAGCAGGAGCAGTGAGGTCATAGAAATTTGTGGTGCTTCCAACAATTTTATTAAAATTAGAAATGAAATACAATGTCAAGGAAGGTATGTCCTGTAGCAGTTACAAAGGGAAGACCCCTACTAGGAAAGTGCAAACATAAATATGTTGAAAGATCGATCCAGTTAATATAGAGAGCCAATAAGTTTGCTTTATTTATGATGCTAGATTACTTTGCCCAGTAACAGGGAATTTCAAGATCTTCTGTGAACCCTGAAAAATCAACTTTTTTTTAGTTTTGTTAACATTTTTCTCTTTCTACCTTTTGTTAATTTCTCTGCACTTAGGTCTTAACTGATATGGTACATCAAAATCTACAATTATTCTAATATGGAAATTGTTAGTGACATTATCAGTTCTTGGAAAGGATTAGATAGAACATTGTTTGGGCCTGCAACACTGGCTTCCCTTGATGTTTTGCAATCCTTGGATATTGAGGCATTGACAGTGTATGCTCTGATTTGTCATTAGCTGTCTATTTTTCTTGGATATATGTTTTATGGTGAGGTATGTCATCAATAAGTGCTGAGCAGTTGTTGACTTGTATTTTCTAATTTATGGTTTTGTTAAGGTGATTCGGATTGGATATTGAATTTAGCTTATATTTCTGTTGTTTTACATTGTGGAAATTGGTGGAAGGGATTAGAAACTATGTTGGTTTTGTGTTGGTGTGGTTGTGTTTCTTTTTTGAATTTTTATGGGTGATTTGTGGAGTTGTTGAAGTTGTGATAGTGGGAAAAGTTTCTCTTTCCAATTTCTTGTGCATTTTCCTTTTTGCTCTTGTTTTAGCACCATTCTACAAATAAGCTAAACTAGTACAACATGCTACCACCAAGTTTCCCATTAAAAGAAACAGGGGTGAAACCTCTTCTTCCCAAGCTCCACCTTCTTATTTTGAGCCTATTGTTCTTTTGAGGCATTTTTCTTGGATATATGTTTATCTGCATTTTCCTTTACTTCATAAATCATCAAATAAGGATGAAAAATGCACCAAAACAACCTTCTTGACCACCGGTTAACACCCTAACACTGAATAGCTTACAACAAAAAGTTTTCCCATAACTACATGCATTCTTTAAACTTCAGTCATCAAAACCTACATCAAAAGGTTCCTCAATGTGAGTGAAGTGGCTACAATGAGGGGGATTCTTGTCCTCTTGTTAATGTGACTGAAGTTGCTACTCCTGCAAGCTCTGAAACAACCCCTCTATCTTCTCTTTTCTTTATTTACTTTTCTCCTCTCTTTCAATGACATAGTTACTTGTTTTCTATGCATTATTTTCAGATGGCACCTGGTAGGAAAGGAATGCAAAAAAAAAAGGGCGAAAGGTAGGGCGATGTGTAGCCCAATCAAATAACGACTCCGATAGTCAACCATTGAATCACCCCTAACAGAAAATCAGGATTCTCCAAATACTAGCCACAGAGTAGCAGATGATTTCCGTACTCTACCACCTACGTTGCTTGCTCCTACTGATGCCCACAATGACAGCAATTCTAGAGAAAGTGTCCAACTAGAGATTCGTTCTGAGCAAGCCGAGTCAATCACTCACAATGAGTGAGTTGCGCCTATCACTCGTAATGATCAAGTTGAGTCTACTCTAGCTCAAGAGAATGTGCAAAACTCTAACTTATCTACAGCTATTACTACACCGGTACAGGGTAAGATTGAATGTTGGATTGAAGGGGATGAGTAAGTGATTTCAAAATTTGTTATTTTCTAAAATTTAGTATTCATTCTAAATGTATCAAGCAAAATCCTTACATATTTATTTTTCTATTGTAGGATTCTTTGCAATGCCAAGCCGCTTAACAAACCAGTGCGATCTATTCGTCCAACAATAGAATCTATGTTTTCAGGACCATATCCTACTTGGAAAAAGGTGCCACCTACCACAAGGGATGTATGGTACGCTGAGTGGGCAGTAAGTATTAAATTTATTTTTTTCAATTATAGGTATAGGTTATATTTTATGCTTATTATGCTGATTTGGTAATTTTGTATAGGAAAATTACAGAAACAATACAAATGGGATCACAAATATGATTCGATCATGAGAGCTAAATGGGAAAAAAAAAGCCAATAACAATTATAGGTACTTGATGGAAGAAGTACGAAATGGACATATGTCTCATGATTTCATAAACGATGAGCATTACAATAAGCTTCAAGCATATTGGGATAGTGATTCATTCAAGAAAATGTCAAAGACTATGTTAGCAAACAAGAAGAGTGTTTTAGGAGCCTCAAATCATTCAGGAGGATCTATCCCAGCAACTGTACACAAGAGAAAGCTTTTATAATACATAGAATTTTCTTTTAATTCATTATTTGAAATATATTTGTAATTACTGTTCTTATGTATAATACATTACAACTTATATGTTATGACAATTTCGTAGGAGGAGAAATACCATAGAGAATATTCACAGATGGACATCTATATCTTCACTCACACAACAAACATTGAAGATGAGGTTGAGCAAGCACTAAAAAGAGAAAGACTAATGTTAGAGGGGGAAGAGGAGCTGCCAGAGGTGCCAAAACTTGTCTTTATTGACAAGCAATCTGAGGACATATACGTAAGTGTCATATCTATAGAAGTACAAGATCAACATATTTCTACTTGTAGTTTTACGAAATCTAATCTGATTGCTATGTTATTTTAATGGGGATCCAATGAAATTATTATTTCCACAATATTAACTAGTAATCCACAACAGTTTAAATTTTTAATTGTTAAGGATTGGTGTTATAATTAGACAGAGAATTTAATTGGTATTGTGTGAATGGGCTTAAACTACTACGGACTAGATTGTGCAATTGGTATTGAGATTGGCTTTGAAATTTGAATTGAATTGAGTTGACTGTGCTGCATTCTGATTTTGCCTGCTGAGTTTAAATTGATATATGATTCAGCTACCTTTGATGTGAAATGTTAAGCTTGAGTTATAGTTGATTGGATATTGGTTTTATACTATTAAACTTCACAAGAGAAGTTAAGTTTTATTGCTTGATTTGTGTTGGTTAATTACTACATTTGTGTTGGTTGGCTAGTGATTTGAGCTTTGAAATGTGGATTGTTAAGTTTCTGCTGTAGCAATTATAAGGAGGAGTATGTCGATTGATTGATTGAGTTGTGAAGTGTGGGTTGAAATAGTGTTGGGTATATTGAAACTTGTGTTGGAACAATTGGTTTAATTGTAGTAGAGTTCTGACTTGATTGTTGTTTGTTCAGGGGAGTTGATTTTTGATTGGTGAATTGAGTGGTAATATACTACTACATGGAACATTTTGAGTTAAGTGGCTGGAAAAAATGTGAGTGAAGTGGCTTCAGTGAGGAGGGTTGTTGTCCTCTTGTTTAGGGTTGGAAAAATATGATTGAAGTAGCTGGAAAAATGTGAGTGAAGTGGCTACAGTGAGGGGGGTTCTTATCCTCTTGTTTAGGGTTGGAGGAAACTTGTTCTTAGTTGGGGCTATTTTTTTGGGAGGTTATTTTGTTGGGACTATTTTAGTAGCATGTATAAATTTTGTTATTGGCTTATTATTGATACTATATTGTTGTCATTGATATAGGTAAGGTACCAAGAGGAATTACAAAAAGAGACGGAGCTAATAACAAATCAAACACCTGAAGAGGAGCAACCAAAACCAGTTAACAAGGTTGATGTTTGGTTGCGAGTTGTAGGACCACCAAAAAAGGGTAATACAATCTATGGCATGGGATCCCTCAGTTTGAGCTGCCTCAAAAAATCTACTACATACAAGTCATCCTCTTTATCTTGTTCGTCAGCACAGTCTACAGAATATGTCCAAAGGTCAGAATTGCAAAGTGTTGATGAATCATTATACAAGGCTATTCAAGAACTACGAGAAGCGAATGAACGCTTGCAATCCGAGGTGAAATCCTTAACATCAGAAGTTAAGAAACTCAATGGAGAGGATGCTTTACGAGCTGGATCTTAAATTTATTTCATGTTTTGGACTACTGAAATAAAATATTATTTTAAACTTATAACAAATCTACTTTATCTGATTTTTGTTCCACATCAGAGTTTGATGTACTTTTGTTATGGATATTGATGTTCTTTCAATATGGATGTATGGCTTTTGGTATGGATGTACTTTTAATATTATGTAGAATTGCTTTATTAAATATGTGTATGGATTAAATAGTGATAATGTAATTCTACTTACAATAAAAAGCTATTGTACTTACCAACAAAATAATTTGTTGGTACATACCAATTGAATTTTACAGGTGCTTACCAACAAAAAATCTGTTGGCATTTACCAATACAAATTTGTAGGTGCTTACCAACTATTTATTTGTTGCTACATACCAACAGAAATTACCAACACAAAATTGCAGGTGCATACCAACAGATTTATTAGTTGGTACATACCAACAGGAATCTATAAGTGCTTTCCAACAGATCGCTGTTGGTACGTAACAACAACACCTTGCAACGATTTACTAACAGATTTATCTGTTGCTATATACCAACATAATATGTTTGCAGTACCAACTAAATTGTAGTTGGTAAGCTATCAATACTCATTTTCTTTTTCGACATTTACCAACTAAGTACCAACTAAATCGTTTGTTGGTAATGAATAATAATTACCAACAACATAAATATACCAACTACGAAATTGTTGGCAAATTACCAACAACATTACCAATTAAACAATCAATTGGAAAAAATACCAACAAAATACACAATTTGAAAATTTCCAACAACTTTACCAATGACGTCGTTAGTTTGTTGGTAACGTAATAAATTTACCAACAGAAAATACTTAACTCCAAAAAAAAATTATTACCAACAATAAACTCTGTTGGTAATTACCAACAGACTTAAAAATCTCTTGTTGGTAATACTTTCCAACAAGCGTTTTACCTACAGACCAAATTCAGTTGGGAATCTGTTGGTAAACAAGTATTACCAACAGAAATTGGACACCTACCAACAGAATTTGACAGTTGGTAATCAGCCTTTTTCCAGTAGTGATTTACTCTAAGAGTCCGGAAGAGCATGCGGAGCATCTGAAGCTCATATTAGAGAAGTTGCGGGAGCACAAGCTGTTCGCCAAGTTTAGCAAGTGTGAGTTCTAGCTGGACATCGTAGCATTTCTTGGCCATGTGGTGACCAAGGAGGGAATCAAGGTAGACCCAACAAAGGTTGAAGCAGTGTCAAACTAGAAGCAACCGGAGAACATCACCAAGATTCGAAGCTTCTTGGGATTGGCTAGTTACTAGAGGATGTGAAACCCCGGTCAAAACCAACCTTAGAGTAAGGGGGTTGGGATGCATATCAAATTTTATTTCATGGTTAAATATATTTTCATATGATTTTTATGTGTTTTGGATTCGGGTTTTATTGTCTTGAAGTCTTGTTAGTGAGTATTGTGTGAGAGGGGCAAGATGGTAATTTTTGCCCGAGGTGAAAATAGGGAGATAGCTTGTGGATTGAATACAACTGAGTATTCCCACCCTATCTGGATTAGTTTGTGGTGATCTTCATCGACGGCATTTTGATATACTTTAAGAGTCCAGAGAAGCATGCAGAGCATCTGAGCCTCGTGCTGGAGAAACTGCGGGAGCACAAGCTGTACGCGAAGTTTAGCAAGTGTGAATTCTGGTTAGACGGTGTGGCATACCTTGGTCATGTGGTGACCAAGGAGGGAATTAAGGTAGATCCGGCCAAGGTTGAAGCGGCAGCAGACTGGAAGCAGCCGGAGAATATTACCGAGATCTGGAGTTTCTTAGGATTGGCGGGGTACTACCTAAGGTTTATCAAGGGATTCTCGACGCTCGCATCGCCAATGACCCATTTGTTGAGGAAGGATGTTTCGTTTGTGTGGAACGAAAAATGCGAGAAAAGTTTCCACGAATTGAAGAAGAGACTGATGACAGCACCGGTATTAAGTCTACCGGAGGAAGGCAAACCTTATGCGCTGTACACCAACGCTTCGAAGGAAGGACTGGGGGCGGTGTTGAAGCAAGACAGAAAAGTGATTGCTTATGCATCTCGGAAGTTGCGACCTCATGAAGTGAACTACCCTACTCATGATTTGTAGCTGGCAGCAATAGTGTTCGCCCTAAAGAAATGGCGACACTACTTGTATGGAGCCGAATATGAGGTGTTAACCGACCATAAGAGTCTGAAGTATATCTTCACCCGAAAGGATCTGAACTTGAGGCAGCGAAGGTGGATGGAATTCTTGGAAGAATTGTTGGGGATATGCCCTAGAGTCAATTTGTACTTATACAATTGTCATTATGTTTTATATAATAATATGAGGCTTTCCTTTCCATGAATAGTGAGTTTTGTTTTGTTGGTCATCAAGTACGTGACTTGATAGTAAAACCCTACAATGAATACAATGACTATTGTAAAACTCTCCCTGATCGATTATTATTATTGGAATAATAATAAATTAAGATTAGTATGTTTGTGACTTGATGGCTATGTTTTACTGGCCATGGATATTTGTGATATCGAGTCAAGACATAAATAAATGTTAAAGAACATTGTATTGGACATGACCCACTGTGAGAGTACTTCATGGAATATGTCATAAGTACTTTCTAGCCATAATAATATTGAAAGTCCTTCGACCTAAATTCATCATAGTTTCTTACTTGATAAATTCTATATTTTGACATTGTCTAAAGTTGTCTTTAACCAGATAATAAATTAGACTACTGTTGGATATAGAATAAATCAAGGAGAGGAATATGATTGATTGTGAAGGAATTTGTCCCCCTCAGTTATGGAAGAGATATCCATGGGCCCCTTGATAAGTTAAACTGTTAAAATGCATGGCCGTGCTCAAATATATCAATCTAAGATATTGATATCATTTGTTTGAACAGTCTACTATGAAATCAAGAAATAATTGATTAAGCTTAATAAGGATGACATGCTCCGTGCCTTATGCTTAATCTGGATATCGTGTGACAAAAGGACTAAATATAAAATTATGGTTTGGTTCAAAGAGATCACCGATCTTCATTTAACCTGGATAGTTATAATGTTTTGCTAGAAACCGCTTATAACTTGTGGGCCATTTAAATATGATTTAGGCATGCTGCCAGTGTTAAATGAACCTATAGGGTCACACAATAAGCGAACTTGTTAGGTTATTTTTCTGGTGACCAGGTTCGATGAATCTGGATGATATCCAGATTATAAGAATCTGATTCGGTAAAATAATTAGTTAAATTACCGAGATAATGGAAGAATCTTATCATATCAGTTTTAATTTAATTTGAATTTAAATTAGAATATGATAAGATATTATTAGGGTTGGACTCTAAGAGGTTCGAGGGTTTTTTTTTTTTAAGAAAACCCTAGCCGTCTTTCAATAGTCCAATTTTTTCCGGTTGAGAACATTCGTGCCATTCTCTACCAGAGGAAAAAAAACCTCTCAAACCCTAGGCGCTAGCACTCCCCGGGTATCGAGTGAGTTCGCGGTGTGTATCCGATAGAGGACGTTCGCATACTGCAGCGTCTGGTGATTGTTCGGGTTGAACGTACAACAGCACAACCAGAATCGAAGGATTTTGATTACAGCAACCAGAGGTAATTCTTAAAGCTTAGATCTTCTTAATCGTTTACTTGGGTCCTCGGGAGGGATTCGTAGATGTTTTCCGCGTTTAGGAGTCCACGAATCCCAACAAGAATATCGCTGCTCGATCAACTATCGTACCGGGAAAGCCAATGTTGTGGCGGATGCCCTGAGCAGAAAAGTTGGAATGGCCAGACTGAAGGTGCAGGAAATGCAAGTAGCTCAGGTCGTATTGGACAGAAGGGCGAAAGTGCGAGACAAAAGAATTGTCATCAGCAACTTGAAGTTGGTGCCGGATTTGAAGCAAGAAATAGTGGAGGCTCAGCGAAGCAACGCCGAGTTTCAAATCTTCAAAAATAAGGAGCTTAAGCGGCCAGACAGTGAATTCCGTTAGGCTAAAGTAGGAATTTTCCATTTCAGAGATCGATTGTGTGTACTCGGGGAGCCGCAATTGAAGGA